>CAUJRU010000140.1:0-1200000 GCA_963277665.1 Viscum album | reverse complement strand
TTTGTATGTATATAAATAAGATTTTCCACTCTCTCTCTCATAACATTGGTTTGTTCAGGAGTAAAATTATAGCATTTTCTATTAAATTGATAAACATAGTTCCTTCATGTTCTAGCCATCATCTAAAACCCAAAAAGAATAGTGTGAGAGGCAACAATCATGCTAGGGAAAACAACATAATAAAGAGGGAGTACCTTCAATATATAACATATTAGGGTTAATTCTAAGATTGTTACCATAATTCTAGGACTATAACCTATACTTATACTTAACCTTAGGGACATCCCCAGACATACCTTATAAATATCTCTAGGGATCTCACTAATGTTTTCACATCCTAGTTTCAAAAGTTTAACTAATCCTTTCCTCTGATACAAACTGTAGAGACCTAAATCTTTTCATACATAGAAATTACATTAATTTTTCGAAATATCTAATACATAACAAAAACAGACCCCAAAGGACCGTAATAGTTTAGTTTCTTTGGAAACTCAGAATATAATCTTCTAATCTTGGTGAAAGATCTTCAACATCACCCATAAAGATCTTCCTTTTTTAACCTGAAACCATTCTTTATATCCTGGGGAAAAGAAAATATATAAACGGTGAGCTCAAATGCTCACTAAGGGTATGCATGGAGAGAATAAAACAAACCATATACATTTGAGCTTCAAAACATGAACATAATATTTAAACATCAAAATCTTGAGCAATGACATAAAACATGGCAGTACGTAAGGCATATATCATAATGGAACAAAAATCATTATAAAATAGCATGGGAATAAACAATGTAATTGTGGAAACTATTAAGCACCTATTATGATTTTCATAGTATCCTAGGCATTGGTGCCAAGACCATCTTAGGGGACAGAGTCTCTTCATGAATCGAGTTCACTCCTCATTCTGGTCTTGTATCACTAAACCGGATTAACTTACCATTCTATCCATGTCCATATCATGAGATATAAATCATTACCCAATTAATTGGAGGGAGATATAGGTCCCACCCATCTCATAATGAAATCATTCTTACTTGTTCCACAATATAAACATAAATAATTTATCATAACCCAAAGAATAAAATGGCTTTCATAAACATCATCTCATCATAACATAATCCATATAAAATAAATGGATATCGTTTCATCATATGAAAAGTGAAATCATGTAAATAATAGAGACATTATACTCGATACATACACATATGAAATACTGTCATCTTAGATGGAAAATGGTTTTGATAAAACACTTGAAATTAATTCATGAGGAAAATATCGTTTCTTATTAAAAATCATTTTCTTTTCACCAAAAGACCTGAAAAGTTAAAAGAAAAGGATTTTGTTGAAAATAGTCTTGAAATATTGTAAAGCAATATTCATTAAGAAAAGTTGTCATGGAACCTTAAAAATCTATTCATGCCGTACAAGTTAAAAGAAACATTCACCTTGTACTTTTGTCGAAAAAGTCAAAAAGTTCCTCGTATGCTAAAAAGAAGAAAGATTCCTTCCATAACATGTGGTAAAAGTCAAAAATGGGTAAAAATTACACTAAACATATATGAAACATTTATTGGAAAACATGGACATGGATGATAAATAAAACCCCAGTAAATACTTACGAATAATTAATCTCAGATAAAAACGAGATTGGAAAAGATATCCCTTGCCTTATGTCAGATTTCTACCATATGGGTCAGAGACTCCTATATAGTGGGTTTAAACATATTATTAACTTATAACAGAACCCTAATAATATTTATGATATCATATATGATTCACTTATGACTTTATATTGTCTAATCATTTGTCAATTCCATGTTAAAGCATTGTTTTAGGTAAAATCATTTCATTTGTCGTTCGTGTTTTTACTTTTAATTATTAATATGATTACTTAGATCATGATTAATTAATTACAGAATATAAAACATGATTTATATATAATATATATTCATAATATATATATATATATAATAGGTCTACATAGAGAAAAAATACACCGTTCATGGAGACACTAGGCCGTACGTACGCATGAACGCTGTTTTTTGTTTCTTTGTTGAATTGAATGGAATTAGGTAGATGATATAAATATATATATATACATAAATCCAATAGCATTATTATGTAATATATTTCATGATTACCTATTATATATACTTTATAATCATTCTTGAAATGTAACCTGGAAAATGAATCTCATCGCGTCGTGGAGACGATAATCCGTACGTACGCACGAGCAATAATATCATTCCCATATTTATTGAATGGAATTGGAGTGGATGATATAATATACTAGAATAATTATGATGTTATAATAATGATATATAGTTATTCTTTACACCATTAAACCCATCCAAGTAAGGTGGTGGTGGAAAAACTGATTACACCACGGCGTGGAGACGGTATTCCGTACGTACGCACACACGGTGATTTCTTTTTCCGTAGGATGGATTGGAGGTGAAATAGGGTTGTTTTATATTTATAAAAACATATTATTATATAATTAATACCGATGTTATTACATTATAATGAAAAAACTAAATAAGAGTATGTTTAAGAAGAAAGAAACGTGAAAGAGTCGGTAGAAGAGATTACCTCTTCCTCGACGCACCACCTTTAAACTTCTTCATAGGGCACTAGCGTTGGAATTTTGAGAAGACCAGAACCTCTATGATATAACTAGATAGGTTGAGAAGAGTAATTTTCAGGGGTTTTCTGTGCTTCAAGGCTCAAAAGGGTGTGAAGAGATGAGGGAAGGTGTGCCCTTTTTATAAGGGAGGGGAGGGGCACCTTTGAAAAAACACAAAATATTATTTTATAATAAACTCATATTCTGTTTATAATAGCTCCAAATTGATTTATTTCTAAAATAAAGTGGTTATGGGTCTAAATCATCTCATCCAATAGGTTTTAGACAAGTTTAGGCTACTATTTTAACCTTCTCATTTAGATTTAACTCTAAGTTAAATAATTTAACTTTTACCATGTCTTCTTGTTTTCTTACACTATATGGTTAATAATATTACAATCACAATCCAAAAGACCACATGTGGTTAATTATTAATATATATAACCTTATATGAGTCATTTGGCCAAACCTTAGATTTTTATGAATATAATAAACATTAATAATATATTATTTGTCTTAAAAAAATATTTTATGTGAATTTATACACTATTTGGTAATTAATTTTTTTGATAATCATAAAAACATGATTAGTTCGAAAAAAAGATAATTTAATAAATAAAAACATTTCATAGTATCCTAAAAAATTATTTTATTTCATAAAAAATCTAAAATTATATTTATTTGGGTATTTATAACGTCAATTATGTTAATATTTCATTAATAATGAAATTACTCCATCATCATTGTATCATAAATAAATTAAATTATTTAATGTCTAAAAATTATAAATATAATACCATAATGTAGTAAATTTCTTTATCTTTCTGATGAATATTTATAGTCAAATTTATCTTATTTATGACCCTATATTAATAATTTTTTAGTTATTAAACGTTTATTTTAACTATTTTAACTCTTCTTTAAATAAAATAATAATAAGTGTTCTAATCTATTCCAATTGGACCTAAAGGGTAATATTTTATTCCTAAGGTTGTTTTTGTCTAATTACCCTTATCCAATAGAATTATGACATGTGTTATTGTAATAATAATATCATTTTTACCCTCAATTACCATATTTACTTTTAACCGTGGTAAATAAAAGTAAAAAGTAACTATTCACGAAAAATTATTTTTATCTTATTGAACCAAATTTTACTCCTTGATATTAACCGTGTTTCTCGGATTTTTGATATTCCACTCACAGAAGCGGTAAAATTATGTTTTATGTAAATTTTCAAATTCACCTAGGAGGTGGGTAAAAGACGGTGAAAAGTTCAAAAACAATTTATAAATCTAAAATTATTATAAAATGAATCAAATGAATTAAATTGAACAAATATATGTATTATGAATAATTTTTTTCCTAAATTAAATTTAAATAAAATAAATAATTATTTAAATAAAATGTCGGCTTTTAAATAGTAACTGAGTGTTTTCACTATTCATCAAAAATTGAATGTATTCAGAAAAATTCCAAAAATTCACCCAAGGCTAATTTCGATTTTCTGAATCCAAAAATGAAGTCCATTTTGAAAGATAAAATTTATAAAATTTCTAAAAGTGGTTATTGCTACTCATAACTGCTAGTTGATAATAATATTATAATAATATCTCGTTAAGTGAAAATTGGTATTGCGTACTACACAGATTATCAAAGACGGTCTTGATTGAGTGTAATGGAAGCCATGTTAGGGCTGCGTGTAGTGAGAGCTCCATTTGGTGTTGCATATAACATAATCTAAACTAATTTCATTTATACATTTAAAAAATCTATACTTAATGTTGCGTAGAATAATTTCCACAAAACGAACATGAAATTGTGTGTAACACGAGCCAAGAATAGTGTTGCGTATACTGTAAGCTAATACGGTGTTGCGTATTGTACAAGATAATCTTGTTGTATTTTATAATAGAAGACATCAATGAAATTAAAAATAATATATCTCATAAAATCTCGGGGTGTTACAAAAATGATTAAATGTGAGATTCTTACTCCTTATCCATCTTACTAATGAAGGGATAAATTATTTGGGAAATTATGGGATCCAATCTGCTGAGGGAATGGATAATCAAATCACTTACCTATGTTATAATAAAGTAAATAATATAATATTAATATAAAACAATAAATGGAATTATCTTGGTTTAACACATGTTTATTGATCCTAGATTTGAATGTCTCCTCCAGAAAGAATGTTTGTTTCAAATTTATCTAACATATCCAATGAATTTTTTTCAAATGCAACTTCACCATCGATAGAAAAAATTAGTTTTTTGGTAATATTGTTTCTATTTATATGATATAAATAATATTAGGTGTAATTTTATTTCTTTTGGTTGATAAAGCTCAAATAATGAAGACGATACACTTATAATAGCATTAGAAAATATATATGTTGATCCATCCAAAACTTTTATTTATGATAATCAATAGGAACATAATGATCACACACCTACATTAAGGAAAGGATTTTACCCTTTTTAGTGATATTATGAGTGTAGATCATTGTAACATGGAAGATCTATGACCCATGGTCATTAGATCATTCCCCTTTATGGAGATAAACTAATTGTACATTTCCATTAATAAGTGAGAAAAAATCTTCATATAGTGGATATATATATATAAATACTATGTTTGGGTATGCCACCCACATGGTTATTTTCAACTTAACTTACGAATATTTCATTGTAACTATAAATAAGAAACAAGTAGAAGTCACCCAACTCAAAGTGATAAGGTGGATGTTGTGGTGGAATAAATGTTTTGGGATAACATAAATCATGAAGTCCAATAACCTAATTATATGGACTATATTTTTTCAAATATGAAGTTGAAATAAAATATCTATGTAAGAATTTAGTTTAGAGAAATAAAACACCATTTCATATATTACAGCTTCGCTACTCCAATCATAGGTCTAATTATTAATTATAATTCATGTTTTGAACCCCAAACCTTCCAGGATGGATATTATAAATATAACCTATTCTTAATGACTATCAATGATAAATAAGTCAATTTATTTAGTGCAATTGAAGTGGTTTGTTACTATATATTAACACATTTGGGTCCTAAAAATTTTCAGGAAAATTTTTAAAAGGAGAGACATTGCATCCTCTGAAATATCATTAGAAAAACCATAGAGTTATATAATGATGACTTGATTTTCAAATAAAATCCTCACTAAGATAATTATCATGATTAATGATTTTTAGATTATAAATTCAAACTAGAAAACATAAAAAAAGTAATTGTTTTCTGAATTAAGGATAAATTATATAAAACTACAAAAACCTATATTTTTTCACAGGGATATGGATTTTGATCTGTTGAAAAAAAGGAATCAAAACTGATTCCATAACCATAAAACCATCAATATTTGAGAGGATTTTAAGGATGTATTACTTATTTTAGGCATTTCATTGTTACCCATATGGGACTATGCTTCACATTCATGAACTTCTGGATAAATGGTAAAAACATTGTAGGATGAAGATTGTTAATATGATATTAGGAGCCATAGGTAAAATAGTATTCACTATACATTCCTGATATATTCCATATATGAAAATCCAATTACACTTTATATGGAATCTGCAGCATTGCCTCTCCAAACCCTTTTGACATATAAAAAGAAACAGGAATGGAAAATAGATTTTACTATCTCAATTATAAAATTTTAAAATTTAATAGTAGATATACTATAAAATAGAATATATTTCTTAAGTCTATCAATACTATGTTTGAACTAGTTTTATTTCTTATAGAATCATCAGTTTTATATTAATTGTTGCATTGATCCACTAAAATAAACATGTGGATGTCCTATTTTATGATATTTTTTCATGTTGGGTTATCATTCTATAGTAGTTTGATATTTATTTCATTTCCCAATATGTAAATATAGGTAATGAAATGGTGAATTTAAAATAAATAAACCCTCCTTGAGTGGATATACGATTATGTAAAAAACTACCCAATTGAGTGGTTATCGCTATCCATTTAACAAATAAAATAATGGATATTTACCTTGTACAATCATCCTAGGGTCCAAAATGGATTCATATAGAGGACCCAAACCAGAATAGATTTGGTTTAATGTTTATTTTTATATATCTAGAAAAGTATCTCTTAACATTATTATTTATCATTTTGAAATGATTCACTTAAAAATGATGTAAAATATCAATACTTTTTCAAATAGTTGGAGAACTATATTTAGATAATAATCAGATAAATGAAAATAAAAGGAAGATAAAAATTGGTGATCAAGTATATCAGTGTATTTATCTTGAATGTTAAGATGAACGTTTTTAACAACACACATTAATATATGGGTCATACTTCTTCACATTTGGTGTTGTCTTATATTTGGTGTTCACATAATACATTTGAATATACATAGTATAATATGGATATATATATTCATAATGTGGATCAAGATATGAGGAAAATATATTCTTCTCATTAGATAGTTTTTATTGAATTTTCTTATAAGGAGCTAGAATATATCAACAAATTTTATATCACTTGTTTTTAAAATGGAACTTAATATATTCAAACTTATGTAACAACAAATTGGATGTATCTAATAATAGAGTATATATATAGTTTAGTTCATATTCTATAATGATCCATGAATTAGAATATTCCTTGATGAGTAATCAATTTTATTCTATAAGAGGGATAAAATCCTAGAGAGTCCATTATTGATAATTTTTTGATTTATTACTTTTTAGTATGTTAAATGAAGAAGTGAAAAATATAGTAATACCATAAGTCAAAATTGTAAAATTATGTGTTCACCAAATTGGAGCCAAACACTTTCCCAAAAGTAGGATACTTTTATAATTTTGGACATCCATGTTGTACGATTTCATAAAATTCATAAAGTACTGTTTAGTATGCCCTATGTATAAAAACGTTACTCCAAAATATTTAAAATTGTTTCAAATATAAAGTTAATTATATATATTGTTTATATGGTGGATAGATTTCATGGGACCGAACCCTATTATATTCTTTAATGACATTATTGTTCATTATCACAACCAATGGCTACATTTCTTATTTTTCTGTAGATTTACCCTTGAATGCGATTTTGACGATATTTATGATTAATTTAACGAAGTCTAATATCCTTAACAAATTAAGCGTTCCTAATATAATTTTGTTAAAAATGGAATTAAATTCTCATCATCTAGGTCAACAATGTTTTTTCTATTATATAATTAAGTTAACTTATTCATTTTAAAATCAGAAATTTACAAATGACTACAAAAAAAATATTTTTCTTTTGAAAATAATAACATTTATATTCTGTGAGAAGAGTGAATCCTTACTTGAGGAGATGTCCCGTAGAGTATATGGCCCAAAGTCCTTATGGAACCAAATCCATTACATGATTTAATGCCGAATCAAAAGATACCACTATAAAAACATTATTATCATCATCATAAATCCTTCTGCTCCGTATTTTTTATTTCCTCGAATTTCAATCCATGTATTAACATCAATTACTCTCAAATTAGTGTTTCTAAAAAGTATATCAGAGATAATAAATGGAGGATCCCCAAACCCACTAGATCCCTAATGAATAACATTTCATCATCATTCCATCCACCGTTGTTTATTTACATCAATATGAATCTCAGATTCCCATAATTGAAGACTTAAAGGCCATGTGGCCCATATTATTTCTCACCTTGGAGGCCATATGGCCCATTGGCCTTGAATATCACGAAGGCCCTATGGTCCAAAGGCCCAATTCATTGGAAAAAAATCCTAATTCAGACAAATAATGTTACTACTATAGTATGTCATATATTATTACTATAGTAGATAAAGAATACCCCTTCCCAAATTTAATCGAAGGTGTTTTTTATATAGGATCAAATGGGATATGAGTCATCTCCACTCCCATGATTCATATTGTTACAAATATACAATAAGTGACCATAAAAAGTATTTTTAAATATCCATGTGGCCCATATTATTTCTCACCATTAAATCCCTCTGGCCCATATGCCTAGTAAGTCACGAAGGCCCTATAGTCCAAAGGACCAATTCATTGGAAAAAAATCTTAATTCGTAAGAATAATGTTTCCAATACCCTATCTGTTATAGTATTACTATAATAACTCAAGAATATCGTTTTCCCAGATTTAATCCAAGGTATTTTGGATATAGTATCACAATGGATGCAACAACGCTCCACCCCATTATCCATATGTCAACAACTACACTATTATGGAACATCAAAAATAGTTTTACAAAAAACATGAAAATAATGTATATAAAAATAAGTATTGTACGAATTAATAATCAATTCATTGATTTTGTGGGATTTCATCACCACCACCCATAACCCTATATATGATTTTCCAATTTTATATGCATATTGAATTAAAGAAGTGTATCTTATTGAGGTTTCTTTACTCGGAATAGTTTCTTATGATAATCTTACTTAGTGAGGATGATCATAGATTTGGTTGGATGAAATTTATAAGATTGATGGGAAATTAATATAGTATTTTTGGAACCATTTGTTTTATACAAATCACATATCTTGGGAATTTAATATGAAATTTATTCATCAACAAATTTTTAATTGGGAATTGGTGTTGTCCTTAAAGGAAAAAAAAGAAATATAATGAAATAGAAAAAATTATAGTTCAACTATGAAAGATGATGAATTATGAACAATATATATTCCAATAGATCATACTCTCTGATCTCTATAGATTGTTCAAATATTTTACCTTTGACCAATGAATGGTTCCTCAAAGAGGAATTTCATCTGAATTAATAATGTGTATATGTAATTAGATTCTTACATGGATCTATGTGACGTTAAATCTAATTCATCATGTATACACCTAAAATTAATCGATTATTACATCAAATAAGAACATGAACCACTCTATGTAGTATATTCAATGTCACCTATAACTATCAAAATTCCCTCATATAAGTGCCTAATCTATTTAGGAGTGAATTTTATAAAAATTATTTTGGGATTGATTATTATTATTAGGGTATATGTTTCAAATCATGGATCATATATCCCTAGACTCATAATAAATTTCACATTGATACCATTCATACATTATTAAACCACTGAAATAAAGTGGAAATAAAATTCATGTCAAATTATATCAATCCTTCTTAAACATAAAAATAATGTCATTATTAAGGGAACTATATGTTGATTTATTTTTGTTCATATAGGGTACAAAACTACATCATGATTCCCAATCCTAGACCGGGCCACTAAAAAACCCCTTATAAGTATTTGAGTATAAATTCTTCAATTAACATCAATATTTTCATAAAAGCCTAAAATTTGAATTATATATAATTGCAGTTAGATCATCCATCCAAGGTACGTGCACAAATATTCCCTTTCATTAATTTATCTTTCCATCACTTACACTATCCTAGTGCATGGGTCTACCAACTCCCCGAAACCCATTTCTAGGATACCCCCCCCCCAAACACATGGGGATTTAATATTCTTCTTATAAGATACATATAAATTCATGTGTATCATATATGATTCACAAAAATAACATCCCATTCAAATCATTCACTACTACAAAATTCTTCGTCAATTCAATTTGGTGGGCCATAATTCATAATGTTCCAAAAACATTTCATTGTATCATTCTCGTCTATAATACATTATGTAATATTTGATTGTGTTTGAACTATAAATTCACTAATATTCGTAAATTTTACATCAAATTTAATGTGAAACATTATTTATTATCATGTGACACTTACCAAATATATGATAATTTTGTACCTCTATAGAATCATCAACCATACTTATGAAAAATATTCTCTAACCACATATGCCTTTATATAATATAGTGGAACCTCTAGCTTGAATGTTTTCAGAGGTCATTCTTGGTATACATTAATAATAATATGGAAACTGACTAGTAATGAACCACTTCCTTATGATTTTATAATATTTGTGGAAGTTATAATTTTGAGTCCTACAATAATATTATTTCGATTTCTGTGATGGATATGATAAATATAAAACACGATAATCCTATAGAAGGTTTTTTTAATGTGAGTTTTTTTCCTATATAAAGAAGAAAAATTTTAATATCCTAGGATTTTTTCTTAGTTTTTTGTTAGAAATATGTTATATGTTGATGATCAAACTATAATTGTGGGAATTGTGAAATGATGTGTATGCTTCATATAATTTATGGTTTCTAGAGAGATTACACCATAACCATATGTGTTCTGATGTGTGTTTTCATTGAGGAAAGTGTTCCACGCTATAACTTTTGAGATTATTGGGACATGGGGGACTACATTAGGATCTCTAGTTATATTATTGATGTAGTATTTTCATGATGAAGCAGTGGGCCTTACAATAATTATTTTTTGTGGTTTTTTGGAGTAAGTGTTCTATTATTACCAATTTAATTTCACCACAATACATCATAATATTTATTTAGTATCACAATGATCCTTTGAGGAATGTCACAACTAGATCTAATATTGGGGAATTGTGTTTTGGAACAAATGGTCACACTGTAATGTACAACATGTGTTATATTGTAGAAATGGATTACCTAATTTTCTGTGTCATTAATCTTTTCATAGTCCAAAATTTGTGTTGGTGTTTCCATTTGGTCATACATATCATTAATAGAAAAAAACTTCTACACCCATGTAACGATATCGACGGTTGGGAATGATAGTGTTTATAGCCCACATATAACAACATGCAAGAAATTTTTGTTGTTGTAGCATATCTACAGTTGTTGGATGGAGAGGCTATATCCACGAGAATCATTTATGGTTATATCCCCTCAAAATTCATGGAAAGGATTCTATATACCCATTAAAAATGTATATGGATATACAATACATATATCCATGAGCATCAGGGTCAATTTTCAGTATAATTTTTGTAACACACTTAAATTTTTTGAATTATTATTTTTGAATATGGTAAATTTCATCATTATATATTCGTACAAACTACAATTAGTTTTTTCGATAGCTTGTGTTACATAAAAAACTAATTTTATATTTTGTAACGAACGGTAATAAAATTTGACAAAGCGAGATATATTATTCATATTATAATTCAAATGTGAACATTTTAACATTTCCAATAAAAAAGATTAATAAATAATAATAAATATATTTTTAATACAAATAAATTTTTTAATTTAATTAATACATATTGATAAAAAAATTATTAATTTTCAATAATGTCTTTATATGTTTCAAAAATACTATTTTCTCAGGAATTTTATTTTTAATTTTTTGAAAAATAGTGAAATAAATTTTTTTAATATTTTACACAAATATTTTATAAAAATAAGAATAAAGTTTCAAATAATATTATAAATGTATCAATGTGTGGATTGTTTATTTTTTTATAAAAATAATAAATTTTCTCTTAATATTGAAAATTTGAGGAATTTATTAAAAAATCTCTAGATATTTAAAAAATAGAATGATATATATTTTTTTAAATGTTTTCAAATTATGAAAAATTAAATTATATATCAATTAATCCAATTTACATCATTGGAATCATTTTCATATTGTATTTTTATATAATATATTTTTACAAGATTAAAGATTTTCTCTTTGAAAACCCCCATTCTCATCGCATTTGCAGGTACAATTTTAATTAAACATTTTATAAAATTTTGAATGCAATATATAAAATCACTCCCATATTTAGAATTAATATAATATTCACTATAAAATAACTTCAACCAAAATGACACATAAAAATATAAAAAATTATTTATATTGGTTAACATACTAATGGGTTCACTATGGTGGTTAAACTAAAAAGAAAAGGGATAAAAATGGATAAAAAGGATAAAAAATTTCCTTAATATATATATACCTTATAATTATATTATATTCAATTGAATATGTTGTAGCCTTGTGGAATGGGAAAAATACGCTTACATGTTATTATCTTTAAAATTTAAAATTTTTTCTCTAACATCAATTATAAAAGTCCACCTATTCATTTATCATATTAACAAATAATAACCTAATATTTTATTAAATACCCACCCTAATAACTTCATTGATACCCTAATAACATCCTAGTTACATATCTTTGTCATAAATCCAACCTAATAATCCTTTTGGTGCAAACCAAAAGATATTGTCTAAATAAGAAGAAACGTCCCAAACCACACATTTTAATTTATTTCATCCTCAAAATCTTCATATTATTATTAAATCATAGTGATATAATAAAACCATTATATTACATATACTATTATTTTCTTATAATTATTTAATTATCTATAACTATCTCAAACTACTATAATTTTATATGAAATCATCATTCATGTGCACGGTGGGCTTCCACCACCTGAACAAATTTTTTTCTTTTTCCATTACCACCTATCAACACTAAATATAATGAAATATTTAGTGTTACTAAATGATATTTTTTAAATATATTTGGTTAATTACTATATCAAATATATATTTCTACTTTCAATTCTGTGGGAATAAAATAACCCCACTCATGTGTATAGTGGACTACCATCTCGTGGAGCTATGTGATGCATTCATGATTTACATGGAGGGTAATAAAGCTAGGTTTAATGAAAATATATGATTTTTATGAAATTAAAATGATCCTCAAATTTCTATATAATAAATACCCTTATCTATTTCAATCTATCAAAAATACGGTGTCAATATTCCTGACTAAATACATCTTACCATCTCCATTAACATGGTATTTGATTTTCTATATCTACCTCTTATGGATTACTATAAAAATATATTATGAATATATCTGATATTTATATCATGGTATATTAATTTGATATTATGGAAGCCTTATAATATTAATATTACCAAATATAAGAAAAGAACACACATGGAAAACAATGTAATAGTTTCCCAACACATAACATTATCATTGATTTATTAATAAATTATTATTAAAAGGATATATGTAAATCATATATGGGATGATATATATATATGGTTATTAATTAGATTTAACGAAAACATATATTAACTAAAATGCATTGTTTAATTTGAATGATGGAATTTGATACTTATGGTATGTGATTTATGTCTCACATTTATTTTCTATGAGACCAATGTAATATTTACCAAATGTTTCATTTATGTGGTGTATATAATTCCCATGAATTTATTTTAAGAATATTATCCATATAATAATATATATATAAATTTTAATTTCCCTCTTTTTTTGGGTTTACAATTCAATAATTTTGACAATGGTTATGTATTTATTCTCAATTTGGGATCTTTTAGACAAATGATATATTATGGATCTATCTTCTTTTATGAGGAGTATATGATGACCCTTAGAAATGAAAAATTAGGAATTTCTTTATTCTCATGATATTTTTTTGATACAATAAATATTATATGTCAAGGTTGTATACAATTAAATATATCCAAAGTGGTTAATATATCATGTTACAATATCATCATTTATCATGATTTTTTATTATTTTGGTACATATAATAAAATATTTTGATCCATCTCTCAAGAAACATATGAGTTTTATTTTCCTCTGGTTATTTCATTAAAATACATTTTTCCATCATTTTCCACTAGTTATGTATGAAATATTTTAGAATAAATTGTTAAATTAAATTTTTATTTATTTTCCTCTTTTGTTGAAAAGATGTTTTTCTTCAAAAAATGTTTTCTAAATCTATTTTCATAAATGCTTTTATATTTTTTAAATGATTAATTAATGATAGTTTTTGCAGTGTATGACTTTTTAACATATTTTTTAAAATTAATAATCATGTCATTTTCCAAAAAATACCCTTATTCAATTACTAAAAATGTTGAAGGAATATATTCATTAACATGTATGACAAAAATATATTTATATTTAATTATCAACACTAATGTATGTTTTTTCAAATATAATCTTCTAATGTTATTTCAAAATAATATTATTTCCAAATTAGTTTTTGATGTTTTATGGTTAAAAAGTGGGTTTCCTTGATTTTTTCACTTTTATAAGATATCATATAATGGAATTTTTTCTATCTATGATGAAATCCATTAATGTTACCTATGTATTATAGAGAAAATGATTTAGGGATACAATTTGTATTATTTATTAAAATGGTTTATGTTAATGATGGACTGATAGTTTGGAATCATTTTTCACTTCCATGCATAATATAGTGATGAAATTCTTATAAATCCAAATTCTTATCATGTTTATTATATGATGGAATATGGATATGATAATGAAACCTATTGGTTTTCTATATGTAAGGATATGATGAAATGTTTATGATGCAGATTTTATTTCATGGATTCATATGTGAAGACTTTTTTATATTCTTGAGTAACAGATACACGTTATTTCCATTATGTGGAATGTGGGACCTATATCTCCCATAAATGAAATTGGAATGATTTATATCTAATGAGATTGATAGGACCAGATTGGAGAGTGAACCCAATTTTGTATTATAACTTTTCTACAATGTAAATCCTAGGAGTGAACCTTGACTATTGTAACATCCCTCCCCTTCTAATTGTCTTGAATCAATGTGGATTTGATACATATACTCAAGCAACACCCCAGAGATTCCATGTCATTGCAATACATTCCAAGGGACTCAATAATATTGGGGGATGATTTTCCCTTTGAAAATAAAACAATCACAAACAATCATACCATTACAAAAAATATGTTATGTTTCATGATAACAACATTATAAAACTAAATGTATAACAACTTAGTCGAACTATGTCAAAGTACATAGTGGAAACAATTATCAATATCAACTAAAAATTGGAAGAAAAATAAAAAAACCACAATAACTACAAGACTTAACTACATAGCCCCCAACATGTTCCATCCTCCAACAACAAAAAGCATCCAATGTATCTAGAATTGACACTAAAGATGTAACACCCCGAGATTTATGAGTTATATTATTTTTAATTTCTTTGATGTAATCTATTATACACTACACCAATATTAGCTTGTACTATACGCAACACCATATTAGCCTGCAGTATACGCAACACTATTCTTGTCTTGTGTTACACACAAATTCATGTTTGTTTTGTCGAAATTGTTCTATGCAACATTATGTATAGATATTGTTTAATGTATAAATGAAATAAGTTTTGATTATGTTATACAAAACACCAAATGGAGATTTCACTACACATAGCCCTGACTTGGCCTGCATTACACGCAATCAATCCCTTCCTCGATAACGTGTGTAGTACGCAATACTGAGTTTCACTAAACAAGATATTATTATAATATAATCATGAAATAGCCGTTATGAATAGTAATACCCAATTTTTAAAATTTTATAAATTTTATCTTTGAAATTGGACTTTGTTTTTGGATTCGGAATATCGAAATTATCCAAGGGTGAATTTTTGGTATTTTTTAGATAACATTCAATTTTTGATGAATAGTGAAAACACTCTGTTACTATTTAAAAACCAAATTTTTATTTAAATAATTATTTATTTTATTTAAATTTATTTTAGGTAAAAATTGATACATAATACCTATATAAGTTTAATTTAATTCATTGGAGTCATTTTATAATAATTTTAGATATATAAATATTTTGTTGAACTTTTCACTGTCTTTTACCCACATCCTAGGAGAATTTGAAAATGTACATAAAACATATTTTTACATCTTTTGAGAGAGGTAATTTAAAAATCTGAGATACACGGTTAATATTAAGGACTAAAATGTGGTTCAATGAGATGAAAATAATTTTTGCTAAATAGTAACTTTTTACATTTATTTACAACAGTTAAAAGTTAATAGAGTAATTATGGGTAAAAATAATATTATTATTACCCTAAAACATGTCTTAATTCATTTGGATATGTTTAATTCGACCAAAAAATACCTTAGAAATAAAATATGACCATTTAGTTCCACTTGGATTAGATTAGGACATTTATTATTAATTTATTTAAAGAAGGGTTAAAATAGTTTACATCGAAGTTTAATAACAAAATATTTTTTAATATAGGGTTATACATAAGATAAATTATACTATAAATATTCATTAGAAATATAAAGAGATTTAATACCTAATGGTATTTTATTTATAGTTTTTAGACATTAAATAAATAATGTTATTTGTGACACAATAGTGATGTAGTAATTACCTAAATAATTAAATATTAAAATAATTGATGTTAAAAATACCCAAATAAATGCAATTTTGGACTTTTTAGGAATTACAATAATTTTATAGGTTAATATGACATGTTATAGATGAATTAATTAACATTTTTATAACTAATCATGTTGTTATAATTTTATCAAAAATCCATTACCAAATAGTGTAAAAATTGACATAAAATAGTTTTTTTAAAAAATATTATATTATTAATTGTTATTTTATTCCTAAAAATCGAAGGTTCAAAAAAATGACTTATATAAGTATATATATATTAATAATTAACCACGTGGGGTTCGTTTGGATTGTTATAGTAAGATTATTAACCATATAGAGTAAGAAAGCAAAAAGACACGGTAAAAGTTAAATTTTTTAACTTAGAGCTAAATCTAAATGATAAGGATAAAATAGTAACCTAAACTTGTCTAAATCCTATTGGTTGAGATGATTTAGACCCATCACCACATTATCTTCGAAATAAATCATCTTGGAGCTATTAAACACCGAATATTACTTTATTATAAAATAATATTTTATGTTTTCTTAAAAGTGCATCTCTCCTCCCTCATAAAAAGGGAACTCATTCCCTATTCTCTTCGCAGCCTTTTGAGCCTTGAAGCTCGGCCAAACCCTACCCATTTTTCTTCTCTGATTCCCTAGAAATAGTCTGATGGTTCCGGTCTTCTCAAATTACCAACTCTAATTCCTTAAAAGGAAGCTTAAAGGAAGTACGTCGAAGAAGAGGTAATCTCTTGTTCTGATTATATCAAGTTTCTTACTTCTTCTACTTCTTATTATTTAGTTTTCTCATTATAAAGAAATAACATAAGTATTAATTACATATAGATAAGTTATTATAAATATTAAACAACATTATTTCACCTTCTATCCATCCTACGGAAAACAAAATCATCGCGCGTTCGTACGTACGGAATACCGTCTCCACGCCGTGGTGTAATCTGTTTTCAACCACCACCTTACTTGGATGGTTATAATGGTGGAAATAAATATCTATATATGATTATTGTAAAGTAATATTTATTCTGAAATGTTATTCATGCACTTCCATATAATTCCACGATCATGGGAATCAAATCATCGCTCATGCATACGTACGGACTACCGTCTCCACGACGCGATGAGATTCATTCTCTATGTTAACCATTAATGAATGATTATAAAGTATATATAATGTATAATAATGAAATATATGACATAATACTGATACTGGATTTATGTATATATATATGTGTGTATTTCATATACTTAATTCCATTCAATTCAATAAGGAAACAAATACAGCGTTCATGCGTACGTATGGTCTACTGTCTCCATGAATGGTGTATTTCATTGCATTTATCGATCTATCAAATATACATGTATAGGCTGAATATATATTATATATAAATAATTTTTTACATTCTGGAATTAGGTAAATCAGTATATAATTAATAATATCAAGAACTAAAAGTCGAAACATGTACGATAAATGAAACGATTTTACCCAAAAAGATGTTGTAACATGGAATTTACAAAGAACGGGTAATATAAAGTCATAAGTGAACCATATATGATATCATAACAATTAATATGATTCATTAATAAGTCAATGACATTATTTAAATCATTATACATGAGGTTCAGATACATATGAAGCATATCAGACGTAAGGTAAGGGATAACTAATCGAGTCTCATTCTTATCCAAGATTATTTATTCATAAGTATTTACTGGGGTAATTGTTGTCATCCATTTAAATGTTTCATAAAAATGGTTTCATGTATTTTTAATGTCTTTTTTAACCAATTTTGAATTTTAATACATGGTATGCAAGGAATCTTTCTTTTTCTACCATACGAGTTACTTTTTCACTTTTCTGACAAAAGTACAAGGAGAATGTTATTTTTAACTTATACAGCGTGAACAGATTTTTACGGTTTCATAACGCCTCATTTTCATGAAGCTTCCTCTAAAATATTGCAAGATTATTTTCAAAAAAACCATTTTCTTTTCTGATTTCATGGAATTTTGTTAAAAGAAAATGATTTTGAAGAAGAAAGGATATTTTCCTCAAGAATTCATTTCAAGTGTTTTATCAAAAATATTTTCCATCTAAAAATGGAACTATTTAATATGTTTATGTTTCAAGTATAATTTCACTATTATTTAAATGGTTTTATTCTTATTATGATGAAATGATATCCATTGTTTTATATCAAATATGTTACGATGGCCTGATGTTTAAGAATCCCATTCTATTACATGGGTTATGCTATGATGTATGATGTATGATTTTGTGGCACACGAAAGAATGATTTTATTTAGAGAGGGTGGGACCTATATCACCCTCAAATGCATTGGGTAATGATTTATATCTCATGAGATAGACATGGATGGAACAGTAAGTTAATCTGGTTCAGTAATATAGGACTGGAATGAGGAGTGAACTTGATTCAGAAAGGGACGTTTTCCGCTAAGATGGTCATGGCAGCAATGCCTTGGCTACAATGGAAATCGTATCATGTGATTAATGGTTGACACAATCACATGTTTTATTCCCATTCTATTTTATCATGATTGATGTTTCTTTATGATCTATGCCTTATTTACTTCCATTTATTATGTCATTGCCCAAGATTTTGATGTTTAAACATTATGTTCATGTTTTTATGTTCAAATATATATGATTTGTGTTATTTTATCCATGATTACCCTTACTGAGCATTTGAGCTCACCCTTTATATGTTTTCTTCTCCAAAGGATTTAATGAAAGGTTTTTGGTAAGAAAACCAAAAGGGGATGATCTTTATGGGAGATGTTAAAGATCTTTCACCACGATTTGAAGATTATGTTCTGGGTTGCCAAAGACACTAAACTATTACGGTCCTTGTGTGTCTATTTTTGTTATGTATTAAGTATTCCGCAAAAGTAATGTAATGTCCATGTACATCAAGATTCGGGTTTCTACAGTTGGTATTAGAGGAACGTTTAGTTAAGCATTAAAATCTAGGATGCGAAAAATTTAGTGAGATCCCTAGAGATATTTCTAAGGTATGTCTATGGGTGTCCCTAAGGTTGGGTATAAGTATAGGTTATAGTTCTAGAATTGTGGTAATGATATTATAATTAAACCTAAGATGTTACATATTAAAGGTACTCCCCATTTATTTTTTTTCCCTAGCATGATTTTTGTCTCTCACACTATTCTTTTTGGGTTTTAGACGATGGCGGGAACACAAAGGAACCATGTTGATAAATGTAATGGAAACTGCAATGATTGTCCTCCTGAACAAACCAATGTTATGGGAGATGGAGTGAAAAATCATATTGCTATACTTACGCAAGCTATGAATCATTCTGGACTTCCGAATGAGCAGAGAAGGGAACAATACTCTATTGAGTCCATCATGAGGCAATGCCCAACTTCTTTCAATGGGTCTTCTGATCCACTTGTTGCTGAACAATGGATCAGTACCATTGAAAAGATATTTTCCATACTTCGCTGTTCAGAACATGATAATGTCCTTCTAGCTATTTACCGTTTAGAAGGTGAAGAAGACTAATGGTGGACTCTAATTAAGAATACAAGGCACCAAGATGAAATTGAATCTATGGATTGTGACGAGTTCAAGAACTTTTATTCCAGTAAGTACATACCCCTTATTATTCGAAAAAATATGGAAAATGAGTTCCTTGATCTTAAGAAAAAGGATGATGAATCTGTTGGTATATACGAATCAATTTTTTCAAGGCTTGCAGGGTATGTATCTGGCTTTATCAACCAACCTAAACATAAAGTTGATCGATTATTTAGTTGCTTAACATCAATTCTTCGAAGGGAATTAGCTATAAGAGACTTCAGTAGCTATGAAGAAATTTTGAGTTGTGCTATCAAGGTAGAAATGGAAGTTGGTATTACATATCTATATCAATGTTTTGACAAGAAACGAAAGATGGAGTTCAAGGAGAAATCTCAGAACAATGGTGAAAAGAAGATGAATGTTTATTTATGCTCAAAGTGTGGAAAGAATCATGGTGGAGATTGTCTTAAAGGGACTAGAAAATGTTTTAAGTGTGGAATAGAATTTCATCGACCAGCTGAGTGTCTAAGTAATGGAAAAAGGATTTCTAATGATGTGAATAAAGAAAATACTGCAGAGAACGTACCACCAACACTTCAATGCTTCAAGTGAAATGAAATGGGGTATTATACTAATCAATTCCCTAATCCAAGTGTTAATGATGATCAACATGAGGAACCACATAAGGCAAAGGAAAAAATGGAAGTCACGTGCAATCACTATTGGAGATGTTGAATATGACAACGATGTGGTGGAATAATTAAGTGTTTATATAATGGGATTCCAAAATAATGTTGTATTTTTTTAAAAGGATTGAGGCGCAAAGGCCTCTATATTAAATGAAAAAAGAAAAAACAGGAGAGGAACAACAAAGAACCACAAAAAAATACATATAACCAAAACCAGGGTCCTTAACCCATTCAAACGCCGAATTCTGATTAAGGGATGCCCCCTGAGACCAGGCATTGCTATCCGGATGGAAGCCCCATGTGCATTACTCCTTCTCAAGCAGGGATGGAGTTCATAAAGATGTATTTTATTCTCTTGTGTTAAACAATTCATCCATCTCCAGCACTAGAAACAATTTGGCCGACTCCTTTGAATCTGAAACAGTATCCTCAAAACTGAACCATCAAGCAGCGCCTTTGCTGCTCCTAGGGGTAAGCTCATTAGGGTCTCACCATCCATGCATGCCTGACCAGGGTCTGTACATAGCTTGATAGCTTAGAATCCTTTGTTGTCCAAGCCATTTCCATTAAGTGGCAAGAACCACCAATGAGAAATCTCTTGGTGATTTATTTTCCAGATTCTTCCAGCTCTGCAAGATATGCTTTAGTCATTATGGGGATATGTTTTGAACTCCATACCTTTAAAGCAGTATCCGTGATTTTTCCAGCTTTAGGGTGTCTCCCTACTTTCCTTTTCTAACTTTGAGGACCTTTGGAGCCTTAAAGAAGGTCATCAATGATTACAGCTTCAGGTATCCCAGAGTCCTTTGAAATTCTTTGTGAGCATCCATGGGGACCAGAATGAGGTACATGCATTGCAGAATAAGAAGGGCCATGTGTAGAGATATTCAAATCATACAATGCTGAATTAGAGTTCATTTGAGTGCTTGGAGGATTCATCATACTGCATGGATTGTCAGAAGAAACAGATAGAACAGAACTGTGTGAAAAAATACTTTGAGAAGCATCATTTTGAGCATTATTTTCAGATGAAGTAGATACGTTTAATGTGTTAATAGTACTGTTAACAGTAGAAGGAGAAAAAATAAAATGATCATCATTTTTCATAACAGACGTAGCAGACTTGATCCCCATGGCAGCATTTGACATAGCAGCAGAAACAGGTGTAAGAAGCTGCAAGTTCTCCCGAGCAGTGAAGCTGTCCAATTCTATAGCTGAAGCAGCACCACAATTCTGCCCAGCTTCATCCTTTGAGAAAGTGTCCATGTTTGTATCATTTGTTTCCTCTTAAATGTCAACCTGTAAAGCTAACTGAAAAACATGTATTTCATTCTGAAAATCCAGATAAAACTGGAATTCGGCTTCCTCAGTCTGTAAATCATGCACTATGTTGCAAACAGAATTGCAAGTTTCAGAGAATATATTAAGGTAATCCTTTGAAATCCATTCAATAACTGGCTGAACCACCTTAGGAACAGATTGTAAATTCTGCTCATCCTCCTCAACCATATCAGCCCATGAAACTCTTTGTGATGAGGAGGAAGCAGAATGCTTTGAAGTAGAAACATTTGCACTTGAAGAATGAACCAGAGTTTTAACAGGAGCGGCAATTGATTTTAGAATTCACTTTTTCTCAATAAAAACAGCCTTGCTCTTTTTATTTCTTTTAACATCAGTCCATTCAGAAACCTTAGGTTGAACCTTGTCACTCCTCTAGATCATACTACAGTTTGATACATTATGCCCCACAATCTTACAAACATCACAAAAGTAGGGCACATTCTCATATTCCAATCGAATATCATATTTAAACCCATTAGCAGTAAACATGATAGAAGCAGACCTCCAAAATAATGTTGTATATATTATCGTGGAATATTGGAATATTTATAAATTGGTCTATTTTTGTTTCCAATAATTTTATTGTACCGATAACCATGGAAAGTGATTGATATATTTTTGGAAAGAAGATGATATGCGCATAATGAAGGGATAATGAGAAAATGAAATGTTTGATAGTATTAATGAAGTCATGACTAATATAAGGTCAAAGTTATATCATGGTTTGATTATATATAATATTTGGGATTTTTGTATGTGGAAAGATTTAACTTTTGACAGTATTTATGTTTTCACTATGGTTCAATGGGTATTCATTTATCAAGAGAATACATGATTGGAATGTGATCAACAATATATATTGGGGATAAATGATGGTATTCACATGCTCGAAAGATGACATTTCTAGTAATTTTTTTCTTTATACTATAAGATTGGATAGAAGTATTTTGGAAAAGCCTAAAGATTGGAATGGATTATGTTGGACACAAGATAGTATTGTTTAAGGATGGAACTTTTTTCGATATTATTGATGGAATTTCATAATGATGTAATTTAGAAAAAAGACCATCTGCATGACGGGTGACAACCCATCGCGTCAGGCAAGGCTGTGGGAATCGAACCCACAACTAAAGTGCGACAGGCCTTTATCGCATACCACTGGCCTACAAGAAGTCCTTGGTTAGTAGAAACTAGTTTTATTTTATTAATAAGGATGATAGATTAAGTATAAGTCCATATCCGATTAATCTCCCCATTGATGGACTTATGTATATAACTTTTGCTAACCCTATGTTTGAGACAGATGGAATGACCTATCATTCTATCGCATGATCTGCTAACACTTCGCGAAAGACAAATTCAACTTCGTTTCATTAAGAGAGGATGTCAAAATTGTTCTAGCCACCAGAATTGTTGAGATTGTACCAAAAATAAGTATGTATTTCTTTTAATTAAAAAATTCTTCAACTTTAGGGAAATGATCTTGAAAATCAAAATTTTTGTCCTAGTGATCTCATAACCGATGAATCAGATGGAACCTTATATCATCACAATTTTATGGTTTTGTGACTGTTGGATTTTTCATAGCCATGTTCTCTACCACCCTCCATCAGAACATGATGGTTCGATTTCTCTTCTATATCAATATTTTCACATATGATCCCCTATGTGGGAACCCAAGTGATGAGTTACTTTGGATATCTGTTTTGTTTCTAACATTCATTTTTAAAAGTAAGTTTTATTATTCATTTTTATGATGTGGTATTATATGAAAGAAAATCTCAAGTAATAAACCATTTATAACCCCGATGAATTTCAATGGAGAAATTCATTTTTAGGGGGGTAGAATGTAACACCCAGAGATTTATGATATATATTATTTTTAATTTCTTTGATGTATTCTATTATACACTACACCAAGATTAGATTGTACTATACGCAACATCATATTATCTTGTAGTATACACAACACGATTCTTGGCTTGTGTTACACACAAATTCAAGTTCGTTTTTGGGAAATTGTTCTATGCAACATTATATGTAGATTTTGTTTAATGTATAAACGAAATAAGATTTGACTATGTTATACAAAACATCAAATGGAGCTTTCAATTCATGAAGCCCTAACATGGCTTGCATTACTCGCAATCAAGACCTTCCTCGATAGCGTGTGTAGTACGCAATACTGAGTTTCACTAAACATGATATTATTATAATATTATTTTCAACTAGCCATTGCGAATAGTAATAACTACTTTTTGAAATTTTATAAATTTTATCTTTCAAAATGGACTTCATTTTTGGATTCGGAATATTGAAATTACTATAGGGTGAATTTTAGGTATTTTTCTGAAAAAATTCAATTTTTGATGAATAGTGAAAACACAGGGTTACTATTTAAAAACCGAATTTTTATTTAAATAATTAATTACTTTATTTAAATTTATTTTAGGTCAAAATTGATACATAATACCTATATAAGTTCAATTTAATTCATTAGAGTCATTTTATAATAATTTTATATATATAAATATTTTATTGATCTTTTCACCGCCTTTTACCAACCTCCTAGGAGAATTTGCAATTGTACATAAAACTTGTTTTTACGGCTAATGTGAGTGGAATTTCGAAAATTCGAGACACATAGTTAATATCAAGGACTAAAATGTGGTTCAATGAGATGAAAATAATTTTTTGTGAATAGTAACTTTTTTCTTTTATTTTCCACAGTTAAAAGTTTATAGAGTAATTAAGGGTAAAACTAATAATATTATTACCCTAACACATGTCCTAATTCTATCGGATAAGTGTAATTCGACCAAAAGAAACCTAAGGAATAAAATATGACCATTTAGGTCAACGTGGATTAGATTAGGACATTTATTATTAATTTATTTAAAGAAGGGTTAAAATAGTTAAAATCAATGTTTAATAACGAAATCATTATTAATATAGGGTTATACATAAGATAATTTAGACAATAAATATTAATTAGAATCATAAAAATATTTCCTACCTAATGGTATTTTATTTATAATTTTTAGACATTACATAATTTTTGTTATTTATGACACAATGGTGATGTAGTAATTACCTAAATAATTAAATATTAAAATAATTGATGTTATAAATACCCAAATAAATGCAATTTAAGACTTTTTATGAATTACAATAATTTTATAATTTAATATGAAATTTTTTAATTTAATTAATTATCTTTTTTCTAACTAATCATGTTGTTCTGATTTTCACAAAAATCCATTACCAAATAGTGTCAAAATTGACGTAAAATAGTTTTTAAAACAAATATTATATTATTAATAGTTATTTTATTCCTAAAAATCCAAGGTTTGTATAAATGACTTAGATAAGTATATATATATATATATTAATAATGAACCACTTGGGGTTCATTTGACTTGTTATAGTAAGTTTATTAACCATATAGTGTAAGAAAAAAAAGACACGGTAAAAGTTAAATTATTTAACTTAGAGGTAAATATAAATGATAAGGATAAAATAGTTACCTAAACATGTCTAAAACCAATTGGTTGAGAGGATTTAGACCCATCCCCAGTTTATCTTCGAAATAAATCAATTTTGAGCTATTAAAAACCTAATATAACTTTATTATAAAATAATATTTTATGTTTTCCTAAAGGTGAACCTCTCCTCCCTTATAAAAAAGGTACCCCTTCCCTCTTCTCTTCACACCCTTTTGAGCCTTGAAGCTCAGAAAAACCCTGCAAATTTCCCTTCTAAACTTCCATAGAAACATTCTGGAGGTTCTGGTCTTCTTAAAAGACCAACAATACTTCTTTAAGAGGAAGCTTAATGAAGTTGCGTCGAAGAAGAGGTAATCTCTTATTCCGATTCTCTGAAGTTTCTTTCTTCTTATACTTCTTCTTATTTAGTTGTATCATTATCAAGTAATAACATAAGTATTACTTATACACTTATATGTTATTATAAATATGAAACAACCTTATTTAACCTTCTATCCATCCTACGGAAAATGAAATCACCTCGCCTGCGTACGTACGGAATACTGTCTCCACAATGTAGTGTAATCTGTTTTCGACCACCACCTTACATTTATGGGTAAAATGGTGTAAATAAATAACTATATATGATTTTTGTAATGTAATATTGATTCTGAAATATTATACATACACTTCAATACAATTCCATGATCATGGGAATGATATCATCGCTCATACGTACCCACGGACTACCGTCTCCACGACGCGATGAGATTCATTCTCCTTGATAACCTTTCATGAATGATTATAAAGTATATATAATTAATAATAATGATATATATGACATAATAATGATACTGGATTTATCTATATATATATGTATGTTATCTACATAATTCCATTCAGTTCAATAAGGAATCAAAAACAACGTTCATGCGTATGTACGGCCTACCGTCTCCATGAACGGTGTATTTCATTCCATTTATCGATCTATCATATATATATTTATAGGATGAATAAATATTACATATAAATCATGTTTTACATTAAGGAATTATGTAAATAAGTATATAAGTAATAATATCAAGAACAACAAGTCGAAACACGTACGATAAATGAAACGATTTAACCCAAAATTGTGCTTTAACATGGAATTTACAAAGAATGGGTAATATAAAGTCATAAGTGAACCATATATGATATCATAACAATGAATATGATTCTGTAATAAGTCAATGACAATATTTAAATCATTATAAAGGAGGTTCAGATACATACGAAGCATATCAGACGTAAGGTAAGGGATAACTATTCCAATCTCGTTCTTATCCGAGATTGTTTATTCATATGTATTTACTGGGGTTATTGTTATCATACATGTCCATGTTTCCTAAAAATGGTTTCATGTATGTATAATTTCCTTTTTAACCATTTTTGACTTTTACTACATGGTATATAAGGAATCTTTTTTTTACCATATGAGGTACTTTTTGACTTTTCGGACAAAAGTACGAGGAGAATGTTATTTTTAACTTATACGGCGTGGACGGATTTTTAAGGTTTCATAACGCCTCATTTTCATGAAGATACCTCTACAATATTGCATTATTTTTTTCAACAAAACCCTTTTATTTTAAAATTTCATGGCATTTTGTGAAAAGAAAATGATTTTGAAGAAGAAAGGATATTTTCCTCAAGAATTAATTTCAAGTGTTTTATCAAAACTATTTTCCATCTAAAAATGGAATTATTTAATATGTTTATGTTTCAAGTATAGTTTCTCCATTATTTACATGGTTTTATTCTTCTTATGATGAAATTATATCCATTTTTTTATATGGATTATGTTATGATGTCATGATGTTTAAGAATTCCATTCTATTACATGGGTTATGTTATGATGTATGATTTATGATTTTGTGGCACACAAAAGAATGATTTCATTATGAATGGTTGGGACCTATGTCTCCTTGCAAGGCATTGGGTAAAGATTTAAATATCATGAGACATACATGGCTGGAATGGTAAGTTAATCTGGTTCAGTAATATAGGACTGGAACGAGGAGTGAACTCGATTCAGAAAGGGACTTTGTCCACTAAGATTGTCTTGGTAGTAATGCCTTGGATACTATAGAAATAATATCATGTACTTAATGGTTTACACAGTCACATGTTTTATTCCCATTTTATTTTATCATGAATAATGTTTCTTTATTATCTATGCCTTATGTACTGCCATGTTTTATGTCATTGCCCAAGATTTGGATGTTTAAACATTATGTTCATGTTTTTAAGTTCAAATGTATATGATTTGTTTTATTTTATCCATTATTACCCTTACTGAGTATTTGAGGTCACCCTTTATATATTTTCTTTTCCCCAAGATTTAAAGAAAGGATTTAGGTAAGAAAATCAAAAGGGTAAGATCTTTATGGAAGATGTTGAAGATCTTTCACCACGATTAGAAGATTACGTTCTGAGTTTCCAAAGACACTAAACTAATACTGTCATTATGTGTCTGTTTTTGTTATATATTAAGTATTCTGCAAAATTAATGTAATGTCCATGTACATCATGATTTTAGTCTCTATAAAAGAAATGTGATACCTTCCCACCACGTGAATCTCCATAGACAATGACTACAAAAGAACCAATGATCCAAAGTAGGGGTGAGTAATGAAACTCAATAGGCTTCCCCCAAATGGCTTCCCTACTCATTTAACAAGTATAGTGCATGTTATCACATTTATATTAAATAATTAATATAAAAAACATGAAATTAGATTATTTCATACTCAAATAAATTTATAAGAAACATAGGTTTCATTCCGAAAAGGATTCCCAATTCAAATCCATTTCCATATCAAGAAACCAAATAACTAATTCCTGCAATTCAATATAATCAACTTTCATAAGCCATTCTTTTTCACACAATCACATGCACACACTAAACCACACAAGCTTGGCGTTTTTCATTAATAGTGGAAAATTTCCTCTATAACTCATCCCATTGATGGTGTTACATCATGACAAATATACATACCCCTTAACAAATGCTTAACCATTTAATCTAAAAAAACTAACACAATAGTTTTGAAATAATATTAATAAAACTATACCATTAATGAAAACACTATACCCGGAATCAAAAAAATCCTTTTAAAAAAATCCTTTTAAAATAATGTAACCCCATTTACGTTCCACCAGTAATGCCAATTTTCACAATTTCATAAACCATCACCAAAGAGTGTTTCATAAAATAAAATAAATTATCAATAAGTTATAATGAAACTAATAAAATTGTTGTAAATAATTAAAGATGTAATAAGGTTATTCTAGAGGGTTTCCACTTACCTGTAGAGTTATGGGAAAATTAAATAACATCAAAATTTATCAAAAAAGCATGTTAAATCAATAAAACCATCCTTATATCACTTTCCCTAACATAAACCATCCATAACTAATCATTATAGGAATCAAAAATCATAGATTTATCCCCAAACATCTAGATCATGGATTTATATAGAAGAAAGGATTGTATATATATTAAAAATTATCACAAATGAAGAGATTCAATTGGAATCATGAATCAACACATTATGAATTGCCTTTATATTTCTTTATGATCAAAGGAGAGAGTCTCCAATTCCTATAGGAGGAATAAAAAATGAATTGGGGTCTAAATTAGGGAAATAATATAGTGTTTGATGTAAATCCTAGTTAGATCATGTTTTTTAAGATATAACATTTATACTTTTAGTGGTTAGTCACAATATTGTAAAAACATTGTGCAAAATTTGTGCCACCATCTTTCTTATGGAGCACCTCGCACATCCAGCCCGCATCGTAAGAAAAAACCTTCACAAAAAATGATAATTCCCTCTGTCCCATTTGACACAATTACTCCTAGGTGTCATCACATGTTAGAAAGGCCTTGTACCTAATCATATACCTACCCATACGCCCTTATCTTTGTTTTTCATGGTTTCTTGTTGTAGTTTCATTGCTTCCAATAACTATGCTCAAACCATAATCCGTTATAATATCCCATGAATAATTTCAAAATTACTAAAAACTCTCCCAGACATCACCAACACACATTAAATACATAAATTAAATAATAAATTGTTTTCATAATTGAAACTATGGTTATGAAGTTCTCCCATTCTTTATCCTTTATATCCTATGAAAGTAGAATTATGGAAGTCCCCCAAAAGTGTTCTAGCGATTACATGATCATTCTGATATATAATTCATTATTTTCTCCCTGAATCCAACCATGTTTCAATAAAAGCTAAACTAAACTAATACTCTTATCATGAAATAATTTCTCTTTCATATCCATAATCTGTACATGTACATGAACTGATGAAGGATCTAGCTCTAGGTCATTGTGATCCAGTCATATAACAAGGTTAGAATCCATAATAATCTTTTTCACCAATGACATATAAAACACCTTATATAATATAGTAAACCATGGGGGAACTAAAATTGATATTCTACCTCACCATACTATTTGAGTATCTCAATAAATCCAATGTATCAAGTAGATAACCTTAAATTGAATGCCAAATGAAGATGCACAGGCCTTGGATGGATACTCAAGGGTACATGATCAAACACTTCAAATGACAATGATCATCCACTATAATATGCTTATGATTTTTGATGACTCTTAACCATCTATATCCCTTTTACTAATCAATTGAATCTTCTCTTTTCTCTGATAAAAAATGGTTGGACTAACAAGTGATGTCTCACGTGTTTCCACTAAAAAAAGAGGATAATGAAAACTATTCTCATATAATCCTTCAAAATGAGCCATATATATCAATTCTTGATAAATATTATTATATTAGAATTAAATGAATGTTACGTTCTCTTCCCATGAGCCTCCAAAATAAATTACTAAATCCTTTAGAATACATTCCTACAATATTATAATCCTTTAAGATTAACCATCCATCTATGGATGTTACGCATTGCTAATTAGATAATGAGTTCCATGGGCCTGCTGTAAAGATTTCTATAAATGACATGTAAACATCAAATATTTGTCATATACTATAGAAAATGGTATTCCTTGATTTTCTTCCACTTCTCATAAATATATTTTTGAGAATTCCTCCACCTTATGATATTCACAAATATGGATGAAAATGAATGATATCAGGGTCTGGTCCACTATCTCCCATATAGCATCATGTTTTTAAATTGTTCTTGGGAGACATATTACATAATTTCTAGCTATATTATCCTAATTAAAATATGAATTAGTAAATACTATAACATTGCAACATGTTACTAATTTACTCCCTTAACCTAAATTACCTATTAAACATCTATGTTGTATCCTAATCATAGTGGACCTATCTACCCCAACATTCATTCTTTGGAATACCTTCCGTCTCAACCCATAATTGCTGATATACGATGTTAAAATTAATCTTAAAGAACCACATGGATCCCCCTAATTGATCATATATTTAATAAAATCATAGATTTGGAAACCTATTCATTATTATATATTATTTATTATTATGATAATCCACCCACATCCAGTGATCTCCCTTAACCATTTTGACAAACAAAACCAGGGATGTCCATGGAGATGTGCTCGAAAAAATGAATCATTTTCATTACATCTCTTCCAACTGCATTATCAATTAAAATTAATCTATTATTTTAGTTATATAATATGTATTTGAGATAGTAATAGTCCTTGAAATGAGATCTATCTTAAAATCAACTTCTATTTTGGGTTGAAACCTTGAGAAATTTTATAAAAAAAAATTAGAAATTGATCAAAAAATACATTAAAACTACAATTCTCGATCGCATTCATTGACACTAAAGAAAGTGCTGAAATTTTGATTCAGACCATTCCAAGTACAATAGGTAAAAATCATGGTTCACCTGCCTTAGAATTATTTATCCATTTATAGAGATGCTTGATGCCATTCTCATCCGTGAAACTGACCCGTCTGGGATAACAGTTGATGTGATCATTGAAATTGTCAACCAATCAATGGCCTGAATTATTTTATATGAATCAATATCAAGTATAGATAATTCCAATATCATATCATATCCAAAAATACTTATTGGTCCTGACCAACCTGAAAATTATCAACTTTATCTTTGACTAGGAGGATATTTATGTTTCATAATAGAAAGCCTCATCTCAACAGTCAAGCATAGAAAGTAAAAAACACAATAAGAAATAAACTAATGGGATTAACACATATCAAACATAGCATGTGGAAGGGTGGAATTCAAATGAATGGTACCTTGAACAATAAATGGTCCATATTGATCTTCCGTTATAACTTGATCTGCTACATATAATTCATTACTATCTGCTCTTTGTTCTTTATTTACCTGATGAGATTTCCATTATTGGGGAGTCTTGGTATTCTTCAGAACCAATATGGTTGTCTTGGTTCTTCTTATGAGAATTATTATACTTTCATCATCCCAAAAAAAATTATTCGGCCTCTGGGAAATAAGAGAAGTGTCCAGAAAACTCAACCTTGGAGCACTACAACAATATCCCTGAAGATACCCCATGTGATTTTCATTGTGGAATACTTTCAGTGGTGTCGTACAATCTCGCTTCCTGTGATACAAATATTCAGACTGAAATAATTAATGATTTATATTATGATTCGTTGGAAGGATAAATGATATAGAAATTTATTTTTGAGTCATCCCACTCCCTTGGTAATATGTGTCCCTCTTCAAATTGTTCCTTGAAATAGTGTTCCCAACATATCATATGTGTATCAAATTAGTTCATTCACCTCCATCTCCTATGACATTCATTTCTTCAACTATCTCTCTATTGAGAATCATTGTATAATATATTAAATAGAGAATGAAAATTTTTGAGTGAATTTAGTGCATAATCCCTGATTAAAAATGTGTTCCTTCATGGTTTACTTGTCTAAAAATAAGTTGAAAAGAGAACTAAATTTATAAATTTAGCAGCATACACTTTCACTAATATAGTCTATTTCTTCAAGATGAAAAATTGCCTCATTCTTGAAATACTGAATGTAAGAGGACAGAATTGTTTGTGGAATAATTATTCAAATTCACCTCATCCAATGTCTTTATCAAATTTATCCTGATTCTAAATCCCAAAATTTTCATCAAATATCATCCTCGATATATATTTCCAACATTACTTTCAACTCTACATGTGTGCCTAGTATTTCAATGATTCTATTCATCCAATTTAACTACACTTGTTCATTATTAGGTTCCAAATCATACAGAAATATGTGTGGATTATACATCTAGAATTGGATAGAATGATCCACTTTCTGTGGTTCTTTGCTTATATTCCCTCTATCCGTACTCTTAAAAACATACATCATACTCTGAACCGGGTGTTTGTTCATCTGTGGCTCAGGTGGTACCGGATTCTTAGAAACTTATTCAATGTTGTTTCTTATACATCTATTGGTTTCCATTCTCTATAAAATAAACAAACTCCATATTTCTCAATCTCGATCAACAGAAGTATTAATTGTTTCAAAATCCACCAAATCACAAATATCATAACAATGCTTTCCAATAATTCACAATTTCAGTTTTCAATACATTTTATGAAACATCCCCCATGCTTTGGAATATCAAACAATATTTTAAATTCTACATCCATTTTATATTTACAATTCATAAAATATAAAAAACAAATCTTGATTTTTAAAAAATCATCAAATTCTCACCAAATCATGAATCATTAAGAAAAATGTAATACCTATTCATAGTAGGAAGTAATTTCTATAATTTATGTCATGGTCATCTAATTGGATAAACCCATGATAAAGAGGTTTAAAATCATATATGTGTCTCCAAAAAAACATTGTAACTCACTACAAGGTATCATGATGTTCAACATAAAGTGCTAATATATGACATTTTATGCTCCACATTTCATGTCCTGAAAATCCAACATATTTCTACCATCCCAACTCAAAGACAAAACTAGAAGGAATTTCATCTCCATGTTTGAAACTTTATACCACAAGATATTAAATTACCAAACACACTGATTTCATTTTTTAAAATGAATTATGGACCATCCATGACTGATATTATCTATAACATCCCACCATTATTCATTTGACTGATTTGGGGTGTAATTATTACTTCACATTAGGCAACATTCCATAGATGCTGATGGCTAGAAACAAATTCTAGGGGATTCAATACTGTTGGGGGCATTATTCCTTTTGAATATAAAACAATGAAACCCACTCTTTCCTTTTCCAATATATCTATATAATGAGTGATAAAAAATTTATACAATTAAATTTATAAGAAATATAATCAACTATAATAGAGTATCCATTATAAACCATTTTCAATATCAACAACAATTTAAATGAAAAAACCCACAAAAACAAAAAATAAGAAATAACACCAATGGTCCTGACATGATCCATTCCCTTACTCTAAAATAAAACCCATGTATCATGAATCACCACTATATAATTTTGATACCCTTAAATTACCTATTTCCTAATAGAAAATATATGGAGAAACAACAATGTTCTAATGAAGGGGTGGGTAATGAAACTTAGTAGGATTTCCCCAAATAACTTTCCTACCCACAACAATATGATATATCATATTATAAAATATATATTAAAAATTATATAAAATAATTTAAAATAGTTTATATTGCCCAAAAAACCATTTCTATGAAAACCAATTATAATACCTAAAAAGTTCACCAATTCAAATAAATTTATATGATATGAATCCAAAAATGTAAATCAGCAAATTCTCCATAATTACAAGAAATAACTCATTCTATTTTACATATCAATGTAAAAAAACTGACAGACAAATCATGGTGTTTTGCATTGATGTTGGATCTTCACATCTATAACCTATTCTATTGATGTTCATACTTCGTGACCATTATCCATCACATTCATCTCATGCATAACCTTTTAAGCTGACAAGTCACCAACATGATCTTTTCCAAAACATTTCATTTATGTTATCCATTTATTGAAAACAATTTTCTATGCATCGAAACCAAACAAAAATTTGTAAATCATCATTTTAAAATCACTTTACCATGTTCACATTCCACCAAAATAGCCAATTTGAAAATTGACATAAGTTGTCTCTAAGGTGGGTTTATATCAATATATTTACAACACTTTCACAATAAATATCAACAAAATAAATAAATTTGAAATCAATACTTAATATTCTAATATTATGGGACACGATTGAAGCCTCCTATATCAAGAATTATGTAAAAAAATGAAGAACAACATGAATTCTTCAACAAACTCAGGTTGAATCTCTTGAAATATCTCATTATATCTCATTCTATAACATCGAAACAACAATATCTCAAAATTATTGGAATTAAAAACATGATATATATCCCCAAGGAACTAGATCAAGTATTTTTATAGGTTAAAGGATTGTAGATCAATGAAAAATATGACAAACAAATTCCTTCCAAGGGAATCCAAGTTTCAATGCAATAAGAATTGCATTTAGATTGCTTCCAGATCAAAGGGGAGATACTCCATATGATAAACTCTTTTTTAGGATCTCATTTTTAAACTGTGCATGGTTAGTTTCATGGTTTGGAAATCGTTGCACTATGCATATGCCGACCTCTACCTCAATGGTCACCTCACACAGTTTTCCTGCACAGTTAGAAAAACCAGGAACCAAATGCATATAATCCCTATTTCCCACATAACCGGTTACTCCTATGTTTATGTATGGTTTGGACAAGCTGTGTGCTTAACAGTGTGCAAGACCATAAGACAATGTCTTGATGTGCAAAATTTCGTTTAGGTGTATAATGGATTCCTATACCCATGATCTAACTATGACCCTTTATAAATCCCCATTAATCATCAATAATTCGTCAAAAATCTCCCAAATATCACCCAAAAACATTATATGATTAAAATACATAATGAAATGGTTACATGAAACTTGAGTTAAACAACAAATATGATTTTTTGGGATTGAAACCATTATACTATGATAAAATATTTATTAATCCTTAAATACTATGGAAATTATTTATTACACTTATGTGTATTTTATAATTTATTTATTTATGCCAATAGTATTCTCTCATAGATCATTTTTGTTTATTACCTTATGATTAATGTCTCTGGAATACCCAATATTTATTCTATGATAGAATATTATGATCATTGATATTCTACAAATTGGATTCAAATGTTATGTTCATGCTACCATACACTTATGTTCATGTTATATTTTTATATCTCCCCTATTAACCATTATTGAGAATATATTACACCACTTTTTTATGATTCCTTTCCTCATGTTATAAAGAAGTGTATAGTGTCTGATATGTATAATAATGGTTTATCTTATGAATAACATTTTGGGATATGATGTATCTCAATTATGGATCTGTTGATTATGATTCCATAATTCTAGAGGCCCAATAAATTTATGATCCTCAAGTATGTGGATATGTAATGTAATAAATATTCATTATAAATTATGGTATATATATATATATATAAATCATGGGTCAATACAGTTTGTTTGGAGGATATTTTTAGTTATCACTTAAGAACAACAATGACAAATTTTTAGTGATATCTCTGAGTAAATGTCTATGTATAAGTTATATGATGAGTGAATTTATAACAAAATGTCCTAATTTTTTATAAAGGATAGATAACGTGATTAATAATATATTAATACACAAAATAGAGAATATAAGTGGATGTGTCTATGGAAAATATTTACTTAGAAGTAATAAATCATAAAATGGGTTATTGATCTAGACTTGATCATCATATAGTACATAACTACGGGCCTTTCTTCACACATAATTTGATAGACTTGGGGAATATGTCTTGTAAATATAAAATCTCATTATAAACCATCAGTAAATTTTACATAGATGATAACTACAAATAAACATTGATAAAATTTAGGTTTCATTGATTAAATAGTTGGTGTCATCATTCATACATACTATAAGATATTATCATGATTATGTGTTTCCCAAATATGATTATTATTTATTACATTATGTTTATTTTGTTTTTAGTCAATGAATGGAACCTGATGGATATATGTTAATGATGATTATGATGTAAAATTAATTTATTTCCTCCCAAATCATCCAAACAATATTGTAGATGGAATGAAAAATCATTTTTCATTGTTCACACAACAATTTCTTACAATGAAACATGCTAAAAATACAAACAAGAATATGAGGGAACAATGTTCTTCTGAGTCCTTCATGATAAAATTTCTGCATACCTTTGTTAAATCCTCTATTCTCTTAGTTATTTTGAAACATATAAGTACTATTGAAATGATATTATTCATTTTACTTTCATTGGAAATATAAAATTCATTTTTGATATCTATCCTTTGGAAGGAAAAGATGATCAATGCTGGAGTCTCCTCACTAGCACAATTATACATGGTGAAATAGAATCAATGGATTGGGATGGGTTCAATAACTTATTTATCATTAAGTAATTTCCATATATTAATTTTATAGAGATGTATATGGTGATCTTTTTGTGAATGAAAACAAATGATGAATCAGTTGGTATCCATGAAATTTTTTTTACAAGAATAGTGTGGTTTGCTTCTGGAATTATCAGACAACATGAAATTATGGATTATTGATAATTAAGTTGATTAAATCCAATTCAATAAAGGTAATTCTGAATAATATTATTCATTAGCTATAAAGATATTGTTGGTGTGCTATCGATGTGTAAATGGAGCTTAGAGTAATGTTTCAATAGCATTGTTTTCAAAAGAATAGAAAAATGGAATCCAATGGAATATATGAAAACCATGGTGAGAAGAATATGAGACTTCCTTTATGATAAAATTTTGAGAAGAAACATGGTTGGAATTTCCTTAAGTGAAGTAGTAAATGATTTTTGTTTCGAGAAGAAGTTATTTGTGAAATTGAATACCAAAGTGATGTGATTAGGTTAGCTAACGATGAAAATTGGTATAATGAATCACCATGGGTTTTTCTGATCATTTTTTAATAAGTCAATAAAATTGATGTTTTATGTCATATTATAATACACGATAGTATTTAATTTTGTGCAACATTGATTTAGCTTTCGTTTCACACCACTATAGGTTAAAAAAACAACATTTTATGTTTTAATTAAATAATAATAACATTTATAACATCATTGTTAAATTAGAATGAATCCCTAGTATTTAACAACACCATTATATATATATATATATATATTGAATCAAATGGTTTTACCTTCATCCAATATATTTTATGGATATAATATAAGTATAAATCCATTTTTCACATAAAAATCGATATTTTGTAACTGTATTTTTTATCATATTTTAATTTGGAACCTATATTAAAATTTTATTATGTAATATTTATAAATTATATCTTAAAAAGTAATGTTCTTTTTGAAATATTAATTTCAAAATTAGCTCAGGGTGATTTTTTTGTATTTTATTTAAATGCTTCATCTTTTGATGAATAATAGAAATAATGATATTTATTGAAAAGTATATTTTCTTTTAATGGTACTACACGGTCATATTATTTTATGGAATAACATTAAATTCTAAATAAAAATTATTCAATTTTTTGATTTGAAATGTTTTTTATATATGAATTAAATATTAAAAATTGTTTCTATTAATATGGCATTTTTTTAAAAACTATTTTTCATTGCATTTTACAAGTCTTAATTTATATTAAATAATAAATATTATGTATTTTAAAGTTCTAAATAATAAATATAAAATTATATTAATATATTCCAATTTTTTTGGATAATTAATTATATTTTTTACTATTATAAATTGTAACCATGGAATATTTTGTTACCACAGTAATGGCTATATTAGGTAATTTATATTTACAATAAAATCATAAACACTATAAATTACTCGAAAAACATACTAAAATCAATTGGATGAATTTAATTAGCCCCATAATAGATAATTATATAAATTATGTTGTTTAATTAACACTTTTCGATGAAAAGAATATATATAATAGTTAAATGAAGGAAAGTAAAAAAGTGACACTTTCTTTGTTTTAAATATTTCTTATGTGTCCACATGAAAAAAAAGGTATGTCACTAATTAATATAAAAGTTAATTTTTAACTCAATAATATTATTATAATGATTAATGTTTATTTTGGTATTTTTATTCCACATAGATTATATTTTTCTATTTTTGATATTTTATTAAATAAAAATTTAATGATTCCCCGTTCATGATTTAAATAATAAATCATTATTAATATTGTGTTAACAAAGTGTTATAATATATTATTATTCCAATTATTAAAAAAAGTTGTATTGATACTCATTGTGTTACTTTCATATTTTTTTATAGGGAATAAAAAAGCATATTAAATAATTACACAAAGTTGATGTAGTAATTATTTTAATTAGATAAATATCAAATAAATGATATAAAAATATAAAAATAAATATAATTTCTGATAATTATTATGATAAAATAATTTTTATGAAGTGATTTACCTCATAGTGATATAATAAAATATTTTTTTTGTTTTGTATTTATGTTGAAATTTTTATATGTCAAAATAATGTGTAGTGTCGAAATTGAAACTAATGATATTTTATCAAAACAATATTTTATTAAATTATTTAAAAATAATAAAACATTTTTTAAAAAATTAATTAAAATATGGTATCAAATGTTATAATTTTTTCATTTTTTTCAAATTCAAATAACATAATTAAAAAAGGAAAACCTTTTTATATGAAAAAATTTATTACCTTTGTTTAAACAATAATAGGATAGCGAAGGGTTAATCGAAATAATAAGGTTTAATGTAATTCCAAAACATGTCTACATAATTTTTATAAGAGATTAAATTGTTATATGATTTTTTTTCTAAATTTCTGGAATATTGGAGGTATTTGGATTTAGTTTGAATTTGTTATAATAAAATATCTTTTTAAATTCAAAAGTATCCCTCACTTAAATTACAATAGGGAAAATCCTCTTTCACTTATTCACATCACATAGAGCCTTATAGATTGACCAAACTCATAAATATTATAATTTAAACATCCCTTTAACACATTTTGGACGTTGTTTCTTCCCAAAAGAGCAACTATATTGTCCTTTAGTAGAGATCTGAAAGATCCATTTCAGAGAAGTTTAAATTTCTCTAACTGTTGAATCCATTATTCTTATCTTCTATACTTCCTATAAACATATGATATATATCATAAATTCATAAATTTATTATCGTAAATATACTAAAATTTTATTATTATTGAGAACGCACCAATACACATACCCTTTCCCATCAAACAAGAAATGAATTTTCACTCGTGTGTTGGTGCGGCTTACCATCTACATGTAGATGGATAATTAATTCTCCATTACAATCTTTTATGATGGGGAATTATAATTATTAATATATTTATATCATGTATTTATTAAAAAGGTATTCATCAAGAATGATAATATCACATCTAACTTTTTACCACCCAATCATTTGGGAAATTATATCATTCCTCAGGCGTACATATGGAATTCCATTTCCATGCTGAAATGTGATTATTTTTCCATAAATATTTCACATGGATGGTAATAAGGATAAATTTTATGAATTTAAATGATATAAATAAAATACAAACTATTATTTAATGACAATATATTATATAATTTCATTCTTTTAATTTAATAAGAAAATTAATATTGCATTCTTGCGTATGTATGGTCATTCATCTCTAGGAATGGCGGATATTATTTTCTTTATCTAACTTATATGAATCAACTTGAATAGATGTATAATGACTATATATTTTATTTTTATATAATTTTTATCATTCTTAGATGATGAAATTATGATCATTATAAGAAGACCGAGGATAACAAGTCAGAACATGAAAGAAAACCAATGTGGTTTTTACCCGAAGCTAATTTTTAATAAGAACTTTTTAATTACGAATTAATATAATGTCATAAGTAAATCATATTTGATATTATATATATGAATCTGGTTTGGTGGAATAATTTGTAGAAATAGGTATTTATTTTACTAGAGTTTTGAACGTATATGAATGATGTCAATACTTTTGGTAAGAGTTGTTTGCCTCAGTTTTTTGTTGGATGCATTCCATATACAATAATTATTTTGTTTCTGTTGTGTATTTACTACCGATGAAGGAGTTTTCTGATTATTACTCTAAATATGTATGTAATTTCATATCAATTTAATTTGTTTTCATTCATTGGTCATATTTTTTTACTCTTATAATGTGGTAGGGGTTAATTTCATAATATAATTAATTTTTTCATTTATTATACTTATGTATGTTCTAGGGAATATTTAACTTCAATTTCAAATTTTCATTAATTAAATTCCAATTTTTTTATTGTACATCTAAAATTTTTAAATTCATTTTTACTCATATGTAAATTGATACTAAATTTATGTAATGGAATTTTTTTTTGTTTACCAATGAGGTACTTTGTGACTTTCCATGAAAAATTAAAAAAGATATGTTTTTTACATATATGGTAGATTATTCTGATTTTGTGATGCATTAATGAAATGAATATTTCCATACAATAATAATCGAAAAAATTTATTTCTTTTAAAAATTTGGAACTTTTTATGAAAATAATACATTTTAAAAATCTGAAAGTATAGTTCCCCAATAATCATTTTCACGTGAACTCTCTAAATTATTTTCCATATATGATAAAATTAATTAATGTATCTTATAATTTATTTGTGATATTTTTCAATTATAATATCTATATGCAGCCTAATATTGATTTATGGTTATGATATAATGATATTTACGAAACCCATTTCTTTACCATGGGACTTGTTATTATTGAATGATGTTTATAAAACCTATTTAACTTCATTTTTCAAGTATTGTGAATTTTTTATGTTCTTATGGGACACAGACACACATAGATATATGAATATATATATATATATATATATTTCATCATGTGATTGTTAGGAAATATATATTACTCAAATGCATTCAATAATGATATATATCCCATGATATATAAAGGGTTGAAATGAGGATGGAACACAATTTAATAATACACAGCAACAATGGAGAGTAACCATGATTCAGTACAAGAATTTTTCCACAAAGATAGTCTAGGAAATGATCCACGTATAATATTCCAATTATTTAATTTTCATATATATGTTCCAAAATCTCATGTGCTTTTTATCCACTTACACAATATTATCTATGATTCTATATGAATTCATAAGATTTATTTCTTAAAACCATATCATGAACCTTTGAATTGATTATAAAATTTTTTAAATTTTTTTAATGTACATATTCTTTATGATTATGATGTGATTGATATATCCCTTTTTTACCATTTCTTATCATTTTATCTCAACATATTTATATTTTTCTTATCCCTATGATATAAAAATGGAATTTATTTGGAATTATAAAGGGGAATGTCATTGTGGGAACCGTATAAGATACATCACCAGACTAAAAGGTTGGTTTACTTGTTTCTAAAGGCACGAAATTAATACATCCATTGGGAATGGGATTATGTGTTGTATGAAATCTTATGAAAAAATTATGTAATGACTATTCACATTAAAATTGGGTTGTGCTAGTTTGTATTATATAAAATATTTAGTCAACATTTGGAATCTAGGATGAGAAAACCTATGTGAAATCCTTAAGGAAAAGTAAAAATATAGGTTACAATCCTATAAAATTTGTAAGGAGAATGTATAACCTAGTATTAACCTTGATATTTTTTATTTTTAATGTAATTACCATTGATTCTGTGTACTTACACTATGATTAGTGTTACTTACTCTATAATTTTTTGTTTAGTCCATGAATCTAACACGAATGAACAATGTTAATGCTGTATGTGAGGGGTAGTGAAACAATTTTCCCCCTTAGAAACCAAATGGTATTGGAGCTATATTGAAAAATCTTATAGTTATTCTCACATAGGGTATGAATCATGATGGACTTAGATGATATTATAGGAGGGAAAATATTTCTATAAATTCCTTTATAAGGTAAATTCCGACTTCTTTATTTGGCACTTATGATCCTCTTTATTCAGTGGAATGGATTAGTACCATTGAAAATATATTTTCATTTCTTAAGTGTTTGAATCATGATAAATTAAATATTCATATTTATCATTTAAAAGGTGAAAGAGATAAGTGGTGGACTGTATTCAGGAATATGAAGAATCGTGCTGAATTTTAATCTATAGAATGGGATGAGTTAAAGTAAATATGTACCAATACGTGGATTCATTGTATTCTCCATATGAAAATGGAAAAATAGTTCCATGATATTGAGAAAAAAGAAAAATTAATTTTTCGTCCTTATATGTCAAATTTTTCATGACATCTGACATATTCTTCTTATATTATCATCCAACCTAGAAATAAGGATAATCGATTCCTAAGTGTAGTAAAACAGAGACTTCTAAGGGAGTAATCTATAAGTTTATTTAGTATATATGAATAGATTTTGTGTTTATCTATCATGTTTGAAATTTAATTTTGAGTCACATTTCAATTTCATGGGATTGACAACAAAAGAATGATTTATTTTAATGAATAATCTAATACCCATGGTTTAAGCAATATAAGCTTTCCTTTATGCTAAATGTATGGATAGAAACATAGATAGAAGTTTCTTCAGGTGATTGAAATAAGTTTTTGTTTGAGGGAATGATGTTCATAATGAAATTTAATCCCTATTTGAATAGAAAAAAAGATATGTTATGATGAAAATAGAGAAAATGATACACATAATTCACCTCCCATACATAAATTCTTAATGATAAATTAAAATGGGAATTACGCCAATCAGTGCCCAAATCAAAGGGTTAATGATAATGATCGATTAAATAACCCTCCTAATTATAGTTTCAAATGGATATCTTATACGATCAGTAATGTAAATGTAGAGTACAAAAAAAATGTGGTGTAATGATTTAGTGTTAATTTAATGTGATTACATATTAAGGTTGTAGAATTACTTTTAGGTATTACAATGTAATGAATCATTTATCTATTGGTCTTCTATATTTTTTCCTATATGGATTAAAACCATATTTTAAATGCTACCAGTAACCATGATAAGTGATTAAAGAGAAAAAGTAATAATTTTAAAAAATTGATTGTTTAATGAAAACCCTTAATACGTGCATGATTATAGGATAATGAAATGAAGATATTTTGTTGTGATAGATTAAACAGGAAATCAAAAATGACTTTGGTAGTGATATGATGATTAAGGGTTTTATGATATCATAGGTTGATTTTATATATTATTAATATTTATGGTATGAGGAAAGAGTAATATTTTGAATGGATTCGATGTTGTACAATAGTTTATGGTAATTTAGGTTGTCGCCATTTTTCAAGAGAATACATGATAATATCCATCACATGTTTTTTGTGTGACAATTAAGAGCATGGTCATGTATTTTTTGGGGATTCATTATAATATGTTTTTGTAAATTTTGTAACCCTATTTTGAATGTTTGGGATTTTAATTTCATGTAATGGTCATCATGGTAAAAATAAATTATATATTTTAAGTTTAAATTATGATGAATTTTTAGTTATTAATGTATTATCTCATCATATTACAATTTATGTTTATTGGATAACATGTTTTATCATTTTGTAGCTATATTATGATCGATGAAATAACCTATCATTCTACAAATCTGATGATTTGATAGTGATTCAGGAATGAAAAATTTACTTATAATATAGTCATTATAAATGATGTTTAAATTGATCAGGGAACAACTAAAGGATATGATTATTATTATTAAATATAATGAAATCAACTTTTCAGATGAATCAAGTTGTCCCATTGAAAATAAAAAATTTAGGGATTTTTCATTGTTATCATTATGCAGATCGTGTTATCTATCACACTCTATCAAAATTTGACTATTATATTTGTATTCAGTGTCCATGATTTCATTTTCCAAAAAATTTCTACTATATGGAAACCTTATTATGAAATAATTCTGGTAAGATTAAAATTTAAAAAAAATATATATTAATATTCATATTACTATGTGCAATTCTATAAAAAGAACCTTTAATAATTAAACAATAGATATCACAGACAAATTTCGAGTGACAAATTCATTTGGGGGGGGGGGGTTAATGTAACATCACATGTTTTTTATGAACCTTTATTTAGAATTAATTAAATTTGATTAATTTATTTTTATATAAGCTACAACATCTTAATCTTGTGTTACAATCAACCCTATATTATCTTTTTTTAGACAACACTAAGTTTCCATGAAACATTATTTTAAAGTTTTAATCATATAAAGGACACATTTATAACCAGGACATCAAATTCGATGGATTGAATTATACTAACTAAACCATTATATATATATATATAATCAAATAATTCGAAATTCATTCAATGAAATTATAGAAATAAAATAAGAAAAAAATAAAATTGTTTACAAAAAAATATATATTTTTGTAATGCAGTTTTATCACCTTCAAAGGGTGCCACAATTTTAGAACTAAATTTTGGACCATTTATAAATAAAAATAAAAAATTAAACATTATTTTTTAAAGACTAATTTCTTAATATTATAAGGGTGATGTTATGGTATTTTTCATAATGTTTCATCATTTGATGAGTAGTCCCAATACTGGTTTTTATTGAAAATTTTATTTTATTTTAAATAATTTACAAGCTAAAAATATTTTTGGGATTTTTTTTGAATTATAATTAGTTAATTATAATTTAAATTAATCCAAAAATTGTTTTGAAATATAATTTATTCAAAAATTTATTATTAAATAATTTTTTATTTTAAAATTGATTAGTTATGAGAAAAAATATTTCAATGAATTTTTCTATATTTAATTTCAATTTAATTTTATAAATTAAATTTTTTAATGTTGAAAATATTATTATAAAATAATATTTATAATTATAAATTTATTATATAATTCCTGTTTTATTTTTTCCCAATTTGAATACTAATCATGGTAAATTTTGATACAACATTATTGGTCAAATTTGGTTATTTAGATTAAAAATTAAATGTAAATAAAATAAATTGACTCTAAATCCTAAAAAAATTATTTTCTGAATATAATTCTAACATTATATCATAATTATTTAAATTATGTTTTTGAATTGATATTATTCAATTGAAATTACTTATATAATTTTAAAATCAAATAATGTCAAAAAAATGTCATTTTCATTGTTTTAAATATCCACAATTAGTCCACATGGGGATACATTGTTTCATGAATGAAAATAAAAAAAATTGAAAACTTTGTAGACATATTTTCAACACTAATTTATTTTTTGAATTGTGGGGACGCATATGATATTACGATATTTATCATATTTTATATGAAAAAATTAAATAATGTCATATTAATGTTTTAATGACTATATCGTTTTTATTATATTGTTACCCAATTGTTATATTTTAGAATTAATATTACTATGAAATTATAATATATAATATTGTCAAATATTTTTTAATTTGTAATTAAAAAATATTTATATTATATAATAAGACAACTCTAATGTAGTAATTATTTTATTAAGGTAAATATGAAAAAATATTTCTTAAAAAAATAAAAAAAATAATTAATTGAGATAATTAATTATATAAATTTTTTTTATAGATTATCATTACCATATATGTATATAATAAAAAAGTCTTTTCCAATTTATCTTGATATATTTATATTTTAAAATTTCCAAAGACTCTAAATGGTGAAAATTGTCAATAATAATATTTTATCAAAATAATATATTAATAAATTATTTGAAAATCATATAAAAACATCAAAATTTTAAATTAATTATAAAATTTTGTAAAATATTATAAATTTTTTGTTTATGGTCGAATTGAAATCACATATTTAAAAATAACAACTTTTTACTATTGAAGAATTTGTAACCGTAGTAAAAATTAAAATATGTTAAGTAGGGGTCAATCAAAATGATATGGTTTTAAATAATTTTGACACATGTATATAATATATTTTATATGATATTAAAACATTATATATTTTTATGATTGAATAAATTTCATTTTTATTCATTTCTATGTAAATTGAATTTATTATAAAATAATATTTTTTAGAAATTCTAAAAGTCCCTCTCACCTCAATTATAAAAGGGCTCCAACATCCTCACTTCTTCACATCACATTGAGACTTATATCTAAGGAAATGTATTCAAAATTATCTTAAAATATTACCAAGATATATTAAATCGGTTCTTCGTTTCCCAAAAAGACAAATGTATATCACTTTTTAAGAGATCCAGAAGAGTCGTTCTGAAGAAGAATTAACTATTGAAACCGACTACTCTATTTTATTGCTCTTCTATAACGTATTTAAATCTATTCTATATATCATTAAATACTAATATAATAATTTTAGAAATGAATAAATGTTGTTATTATATTTATTACATCATAATATAGTCAAATTCTGATTGAAACAGAAATGTAGTTGTCGCTAATGCATCGGTATGCCTTACAATCTCCACATCGTAGTACAGTTCATTTTACATCACTATCAATTATGAGTTAGAATTATGTAGCAACAATTGATTTACTAAAAAAGACGTTTCATAACTTTTTCGGAATAATTTAACAATATACAAAAAAAATCCCAATAACCGTAGTTGGAATAGTGCATTGGGAGACATGGAAACCTAAAAATAGGTACATAAGTGTCATACATCATTATAAGGACCAGACCATACACATTTCATTATCATGAAATAAGTGAATAATTCATATTGAAGATATTTTAAGGATTCTAGCTTTATAGAATTAGGCCATAACTATTACATCTCAAAAATTTCAAAGAAGACACATCTGCTTACTTTCCATTTTTTTATAAAAAAAAACTCTTAAAAAGGAAACTTTTCTACTTCCATGTTTATATAGCATAACTTTTCCTTGATCCCATCATTGACTATATTCATCTTTGAGCCTTGTGAAAAACAATTCAAAACATGGGATGAGCATAAAAATCTCAGCATGGGTTATAAAATAATGAATGAAAACATTAGCCCATATATAAATACTATTAAATGAAACCATACTTTCCAATCAAAACATTTATAATGAAGTCATAAGATTTAGGAATAACAAACAAAAATCGTAAATCAAAAAGGTAACTTATGGCATACATAACAAATGTAAATTGTAGCTTTCACAGCTATGTAGGGAGTCACATTTGGAATACCCATCACAATATATTCCCTAAATCTCTTATTAGAAACATTCTCATTTACCTCTCTCATGTTACCCAATGAATTAAAGAGATATATCAAGCTCACCTGCCCAAGGTTTTTCACGGAAACACCTGTATACATAAACAATTCCCACTAACCATAACATATTAATAACACATAAAACTAGAACAATATATAGATAACATTTCCACAATGCAATCAAAATATATCATTTTAAGATATTGGAATAATCAAATATTTTTCAAACCATTTTAAAAACCATTTAAAACATTTTGTAATGATTTTTTTTGGATCAATGTGTCACATACCCCTTTGATGATTTTAAAGGAATTAACATTTTGAAACAATAATGTCCATATATATAAATCATTAAAACCATTTTGAAATGTGGATATTAATGATAATGTTTTTGAAGATAAAATCATTAAAAAGATATTTTAGTTAAGGTGTTCCGAACAAAATAAGAGATTCTTGAATTTAAAAAATTGAGAAATAAAATATAATATAAAATTTATAATATCATTGGAATATTTTTATTTATGATATAATATTCCAACTGACAGTATATACACCATATAAAAGTGAACTGGTGCATAACAATAATGAATCCTCAAAGGAATGTAAATTTAGACAAAAATACCTTATAAAGATGGAATCCTTAGATTAAGGATGAATCAATTATATATTTATATGTGAAAAATATAAATACACTAAATATGATTTGATATTCATTTTAAATCAATAATACTTCATTCAAACATATTCATAGCATGAAATAATCAACAAGTAGAAGTTTAACCCAAAGATTTGAAATAGGGTAAAAAGGTTCCAGTACCGAATTTCAATAGCCCATGGACGTCATTTTAAAAATAAGAATATTAGTTGATGAGAGTGAAAAGGGAATATCATCACATGGACATAAAATTTATAGAAATAATGATATATAATAACATATATCAAAATTTGATAATTGAAATTAAAAACATTACATAAAACAAGTCTTTGACCTGAAAAGGAGGGTGAAAAGATTTCTTACCAATTTTGTAACCTATGAAACATACACCACATGAAAGAAGGAACATAATTTGAATATTTAAATACCAATAAGGTAAATTATATTAACCAAAAGATACAATCATGGTCATTACATTCAGCACACAAAATGAAATAGAGGAAAATATATCATGAATCTCATGAGAATAAAAAGTTAGATGAAAACCCCATACCACAATGTAATCAACTGAGTCATATGAACAAAACTTAATAACTTCTAAATGAATCATAAAATATATTAAATATGAATAAAATCCCGATAATAAATATCAAATGTCTGTACACAATACACCACATTCAATAATTAAGTGGTGAACAATGGAAATATCACAGAATTAAATATGAGATAAGAAACCACTAACCTCGTGTCTGACAAGATTAGTTTGTTCCTTGTTCTACATGAATAATAAACTTAAGTTAAATTATATTTTCTTAATGACCCTTTTAAATTTCATTATTCCTTTAATATAACTTATTACCTTTCTATAACAATTTGTTAATTAATTGCGTTCATATGAGACATTTTTTCTATGTTCGGAACATCAGTAAAAAATTATCACATAATAATTACAAATTGTTCTTGTGGTCAAAATTATAATATCTCCCAAATATTATTCATGATTTAAATATTATTTATATCATATAGATCCAGTATATATATATATATATATATATATATAATCTTACATAACATTTGGATATAAGGAATGAAATGCACCATTCATGAAGATGTTAAGTCATATGTACGCACGAACACTGATTTCATTTTCTTTCATTCTTAAATTGAATGAAAATTGAATGATATAAAGGTATATTGTAATTATAGTATAATTTAATATGATATATATGTTACATAATTTTTTAACTCCATCATTTATATGTTCCATGTATGTCATGAATGAATAATATCACCTTGAGGGGGCAGTAGTCTCCATTTCCTCAAATGAAATTACCATGTTTACACATATTGGAAAGCACACTGTTATGTTGGTAAATGAAAATTACAGAAGAAAATAGAAAAATTAAACAAAATATAAATCATATATAAATACATTTCTAAGTTAATGGCCACCATTAGACGTGGTAAAATAATATTGAACAATAATTGTTTAATGGAAAAGTAGTTCACCGTCCACAGAAACTGTATGTTCTTTACCCATTAGATGAAGATGTTTGTAAGAGTAAATATAATCCATACCATAAAAACAACCTATTATAATATGGATACTGGTGTTTTTAAAAAATAAAAGAAATAAATGATTTTAGGGGGTTGGGGATGTAAAATAAAATAAAATAACTCAAGAGAAGACATTACCTTTAAATCAGGTAACTGCCTATGGTTTGCACCAAAGGATATTATGATGTTCCTTATAACTATGTAAATTATTCTAGGTGAAAGGAATGGATGTATGGATATTAATTGGGTAGAGTATGGATGAGACAAGTGTCTTGATTGGTGTGAGTAATGGGCTTCAGTTGAGGGCTTTTTATAAGGGGGGTGGGGCTCATTAAGAATGTTTAAAAATATTATTTTATTATATAATTATTTTCAGTTTGTAAAGGTCCAAAAAAATTAAGATGAATATAAGATGACTCTTTTTTTGAAATAAAATTGTCCAATAAGAATTGGATAGGTTTAGGATATTGTTTTAGTTTTTATAATCTTATTTATTTAAATCAAATCAATAATGAGGTAACACTACATCATCATTCTGTCATAAATAATTTTATTTATTCGATGTCTAAAAATAATTAAAAAAATACCATGATATAAGAAATATTTTTGGATTTATAATTAATATTTATAGTTAATTATATCAATTATATAACCCCAGATTAAATTTTTTTATAAAAACAATACACGTTTACGATATTTTTATTTTTACTTTATAAAAAAAGTTATTAATGTCATTATAATAGCCAAATGGAATTAAAAGGCCAAAAGACTTACCCAAGGATTTTCTTGGTTGTCCATTACTCATACAATAAGGTTAGGAGAAGTGTTAAGTTAATATTATATTATTATAATATTATTGTTACCTTGAATTACCCAATTCATCTTTAACTGCGAAAAATAAATGTCAAAAATTATTGTTCACCAAAAATTATTTTCATCATATTGAACAAAATATTAATTACTAATAAAAACCATGTATCTCTGTTTTTCTAAATTGAATTCACAGAAGCGGAAAAATTTCATTTCAATGAAGAAGTCATTTTTTAACAACTACTCAGTGTTTTAACTAATAATAAAAAATTAAAGGTTTTCAAAAAAATACAAAACATTAAGTCACAACAGTATTTGATATTCCAAATTCAAAAATGATATCTATTTTACCAAATAATAAACATATAAGTTGCATTAATTAATTTAAAATTAATTCCTGTTTTCAATACAAAAATGAGGGTTTTTCCAAAATAATAACTATCAAAATATTGACACTTTTTTATGTCTAATTTTAAAATGAAATTACTTCCAATGACCAAAATATGATTAAATGGTAAAAATAAAAATTAATTACAATTTAAAAACAATTTAAAAGAAAACATTACAATATAAATAATTTCTATTAGAAGTAATTTTTGAATTAAAATGCAGTATTTTTACTATTCATTAAACAATGAATTTTATCAGAAACAAACCAAAAATTTACCGAAAGTAAAAATTTGATGTTCCCATTCTATTGAAGAATTTTATTTTGTCAAATAGAACATATAAAAGTGAAAAATACCAGATTTAAAATAGTTCTCCATTAAAAGGTCGTAAACCGACCTTTTAAAAAATATTAGACTATTTGTGCTTAAAATTGGATTCATTCATATTTTAAGCATCTAACCTTTATTTGATAAATGTAAAAACAAAGATAAAAATTGTGTAATCATATTGTAGTTAGTTTTTTCATTCCCACCAATACAATGGCTAGGCATTAACTTCTATTTAAAATAATATTATATTAATATTTTTCAGTATAACTCCACGTTCCCTGCAACGTATGATTTAAAAGAAATCAGTTATTGCATATTAGGTACGCCATTGAACATGGAATCCCATTTAAAGTAAATTTAATATTTAATTTACAAATATTAAAAAATATGAAAATTTCATATTCTTTATTATCCAGGGATGTTGCATCCTTCCTACCTTTTGGAAATTGTGTCTTCGCAATTTTAAAATTGGGCATGGAAACGTTATTGAATGTCCCACATAGAAAAAATTGTAAATAAACTGTCACATTAAAAGAAAGAATGATATGTACAAAGATCACCTGAGATAACCCATTCTTGGATTGCATTAAAACATAGATATGTAGGAGAAACTATGTTTCGCGTTCTTATGGAGTGTGATTGAAAACATGATTAGGAGGATGCTAACATCAATAAATCCACAAACATGTGATGGGTTAAACGGACATTGGGTTCCCAGTAGTAAAAATAAACTGACTAAATTTTTGTTTTTACATTCCTTTTCATAAATTTGGGGATTTTATTTATAATCATGACTAAGAACATATGGACACATACTTATTTTTCGGGTATACATTCATCATTTACTAAATTTCTATCACAAACACCTTTTTTATCAAAATGATGAGTATTCAGACTGACTTGGTCGCATCAATAGAACTAGAATCAAATTCTAGAGTATAACAAGATCTATAAAATATGAAACATATATTTCCCTTTCCTTTATACATCAACCAAAACCAAAATGGTTAGTACAAGTTTCGATAATCCTCAAAAAAGTTAATCCTTTATAAAAGAAATTCTATTCTTAATCAAAAAAATTCAACAAACAGTACCAAATGTTCAGCAAAGACTATTCAATACTCAACTGTCCCTAAAATTCATCAATGTAACTAAAAAAAGATTTAAACCCAAAATAGAGATAAATTTGATCACGTAGTCTGCCATGATAAATCATAACATTTATCTCGAAATAACATCGACTACACTTAGAGTCTCATAATGAAGTGTAATTAACCTAATCACATATTCATTATGATAGGTTAATCATATTCATAAATAACTCAAATCACCATATGTCTACATAAAATATATATTCTCCCAAAATAAATTATTTCAACCATTACTCCACAATTGCGATCTTATAGTATTCTATTTTTCATAAGAAAATAATGTTCCTCAAAAGAGAGAACGTCTTCCAAAATAAAATTTTTCACATAATCACCAAATCATTTTCCTATATTAATGATAACCATTAAAAAACATAACTTCCCAAAATCAACATATTCATGATCCATAAAATCTATTAACTATAAAGAATTATTCATACTAACCAAGGTCTTAATGTAGTCTAGTGGTAGGCGATAAATCCCAATCTCATTTTGGTTGTGGGTTCGATTCCCGCATATTTTTCTAATGCAACGGGTTTTCACATGATCTTCTTGTTGTCAATTTTCAAAAACTATAAAATTTGATAACATTCCAAAAAAAATGAGACAAATTCCTCAAAAATAACCACAACATATTTTATCCTCAAATGATATCAAATACCTTTAATTTTTCACCCCAAAATGTAATAACCATTCATCACCACTAAAATAACTATGATTCTGTAGAGACCCATAATTTTAAAGGAAATTTTTTTCTTAATTTTCATTGGGATTTTACGAGAACGTAGTTTCTGACGGTGCCTGATTCCGAGGCCCGGTGTTCCCGGAATCATTTTCCAATGTTTAGCTCAGGTAGGTTTAGTGAACGAAAGAGCGGGTTTATCTATCCTTTGATCCGGTGCTCGGAATTGAAATCTGAGGGCACCGATGGAACCACATCGCCGGAAATTATTTAAATAGACCTTTTCTAGAGTTCCGTTTTCTCGGGTGTGGCAGTTAAAATTTTGGGTTAAGTAAAAGAATAAAATAAAATGGTGCAACCAAATTTTATTTTATTTTATCCTATGCTACGTAATGGAGTGGGACCCTCTATATCCTACTCCACTAGGTACAATATTTGTGGTGTGGGGCCCACACGAGCCCCACCTATTCATTTCTTCAACCCCCTCCTTTAATTAGGTAACGCACCCGCACCACCCTTAAATGAACGTCAACCCTTGTGTTTATGTGGATTAATAAACGCCACATTAATTGGGCGGTTTAACCATCTCAATTAATTCAACTAAATTGAATGATTCAATTTTTGAATTTCAAAACGTTTGGCTTATCAGTTAATAAAATAAGACATGTCTTATTTTATTAAAAGTGTTCGTTGTGCGAGAGGGCTTGGGATAATTACTCGAAGCCTTGAACCTTTTTCTGCCTCGATTAAGATAGCGAAGAATGCGAAGAACGCACCATCGCCGACGAAGAACGCCGACTTCCGACGAAGGGCGACGGTGAGAGATGGCTTTCTCAGAGATCAACGACGCGACGCCGTGTACCGCGACGCCAACGACCCTCTCCTTCCGTGACGAACCTTCGTTCGATGATTACTTTGAGGGAGTGGGTATGGATTAATTTATGGGGATTTTATTCTCGGCCTTTGATTAAATTGTTGTTAGTCATTTTAAGCACCTGTTATTGTAATAATGTGAGGAGTTCGAACTGCCCGAACACGGACGATCCTCCTCCCCTCATTGTTGTTGTGTTTTTTGCGACATGAACAAAGGCAGCGCGGTGCAACGTCACCACGCAGAAACAAGAAATAACAGGACGAAGAAGCGCGGCGCCGTCGCGCCGCGCCGTTGAGGCCGAATGAAACAGCGGCCGGAGTCGGGGCCGCGGAGGCAATTCGATGACTCCACTGGTTAATCGTTGTGCGTGGATTGACGGACGGCGACAAATGGGGCCGCATGGTTAATTTGAAGACTTCGCAGTGAAGAGCCGGTCCCGGATGGACCACCGGAGAAGACCACATGCAAAACGGACCACCGGAGCACGTCCGGTGGTCCACGGAAAACCCCGCCGGCGCACCACGCCGGCACGGCGGCGCCGGTGGCCGGAGGCGGGGGCCGGCACTGGCCGGCCGCCAGTAGGCGGCGGCGCCCGACGTGCCCCCGGGAAGGACCGCGACGGCTGAAGCTGCGACGGCAGGCAGCTAATCCCATGGGCGCGCGGTACTGAGGGGGAGGGACGCGACGCTGGGCCGCATCCGTTGGCAAGGAACGGCCCCCACGCATGGGGGGCCGCAACAAAAAACAAGGGGGCAGCTGCCCCCTTTTGCGCGGCCGCGCGGCCAGCGCCGTACCGCCACGGGCCGGACGGGTCGCGTCGGGCCGGGCCTCACCCTAATGGGCCGGACTCGGATTCGGTTCGGGTAGACCCGGTTCGGGACGTCCCAGGGGGAGTTGGGCCGGGTCGGACCGGACCGGGACTAGAACCCCCATTTTCAGACCTCTTCGGTATTCTGCTCATAAGAAGATCTACGGACCTCCGATCGATGCCCCGTTAGCTGCGATGCAATCTTTGGATCGAGACTGTCGTTTAGGTATATTACACACAAGGTTTCGGTGGACTTCGAGTATGGACGGGTTGGTTCAGTTATGAAACCAACCGTGTCCTCGGAGCGGAAACGCTTATATCTTGAGCTCCGGACGTCAGATTGACGTACCGTCAACTTTGTTTGATTCCTCTTGATGAGACAAAACTTTGGGAATTCTTTGCATGAGTTTTGGATTCAGTTGGACAGTGGCTGGGTTGTATTGTACCCGAAATCCAACTGGGCCCCTTGGACAGAAAAGATGATAACTTTTAGACCTGACGTTTGTTTGACGAACCGTCAGTGGAGTTGGTGATCACATTGAGATACAGTCCCTATGAGTAAACCCTATGTGAGTTTGGGGTACAGTTGAGATTCGGCCGGGTTGGTTCGCACACAAAACAAACTGGGCCCCTTGGACAAAAAGGCTAATAACTCACAGACCGGGCATCCGATTGATGCGATGTCTGTTGCGTTGAGACCCATATGACGATGCGGCCCTTTGAGATACTCCTTCATGGGACATTGAGATACTTGGAGTATTGACCTATATCTCATGGATCGGACCCTCACGGAGTCGAGCGTACGGAGCACGGAGACCGTGTAGCCGGCTGAGACCTGACGACTGCTTGACTGACTCAACTTGGAGTGAGTCGACTAGCCCAGTGGACGGAGCACTACTTTGTTTGGGTGCAGACCCATGGAGGTCGGAGCACCATTGAGTTTGGGTGCAGACCCGCAGTACTCGTCTGGAGATTAGCTCTGTAGGCTATTAGGGGGGATGTACTACTGTGTTTGGGTGGCAGACCCTGGTGAGATTCACTGCTGTGTTTGGGTGGCTGAACTGCGGCACTCGAAAGGAGGAGTACCTCATCAGTCTTAGTTTATTGAGCAGTACCTCGGAGTCGTGACAGGAACACTGTACTCTCCAAAGATGGGGCTCTTCAGCAGTTACAGTTTCGTTAATGAAAATCCCGGTTTGGGCTTAGTCTATGAACATTGTGTTTACCTCATGATTGAGATGGGTCACTTGATCACTTAGGTATATGTATGGGCATATACCTAGGTAGTGGTTTTTCGTTGATTTAATAACCTTTTTGTTTCCTCATGATTGATATGGTTTACTTGATAACTTAGGTACAAGTATGGGCTTATACCTAAGTAAGGGTTATCTGTTGAGATCCTTCTTGTGGTTATCCTTGTTGGATTTAGTGAGACCTTGAGGGTATCGGGTTCCCTACTGAGTAACGTATACTCACCCCTGCACGGGCTATGCCTGCACTTCGTTGTGTTGGTTGCAGACATCGGGCAACGCTGACAGAGGCCGAGTGTTCGAGGACTGGACGATACCCGGAGGTGGACTTCACGATGAGTCAGTATCCGTAGGTGGACTTCATGACTAGACGACACTCGGAGGAGGTTGACGGGCAAGAGCGTTGTGGAGGCTATATGTACCTACCCTTCAGGTAGGATCTTCGGTGGACGATCCAGGAGCTGCGCTTTCTTTACCTACCCTTTAGGTAGGATCCGAGGAGGACGACCCAGGAGCTGCTTCCATTCTTCCAGCTGTTTGTCTTTTTCTATTGTAATTTTGTTCAGTTGTAGTTGTACTTTCGATTGGGTTTGTATTCTGGCCCATTTACATTTCATCGCTTCCTTTTGTACATAGTATATTACCTCCGCTTATACTCTGTGGTGTTTTGTTTACTATTATAAAGGCAATGCCTTCCCAGTTATTGGGAATTACTCCATTGGTGCTAGTCGCCAGCCCCTGGCCTATGGAAGGCGGGCTTGGGGTAGTCACGGCACGGGCCCTGAGGATGGGTCATGAAAAATTGGTATAATAGGAGTCGGTTCTACCATAGAACTTATAACTCTGATATTTTCTTTCTGTGAAGCGATAGTGTTAAGAATACCGAGTGAGGCATTCAGTTTAGGGAGTACATTGTTGGTGCAGGCTGCCGACGTATCCATACACCAAGACCCTAACAACTGATTTCCGACTTTTTGCACGAAAACACTGATTGTGTGTGTGTTTCCAGAAGTTTTTAAAAGTCAGCTCAAACCAGGTCAGCTCACCAGGTATAATCGTTTGACTGTGTCACGTTGTTTCTTTCAGGATGCCATTCCATGAACGACCAGCTATAGCTCAGAGGGATGTGCGTACTGACAGCCTGCTGAGCGATAAGTCTTCGGTATAGGGACCTCTTACAGTAGAGGCACCAGTAGAGGCACCAGCGGTACTACCATACGTTGGGCCTCTGATGCCACCAGCCCCAAGAGTAGGCGATTCATGCCACTTGAGCGCGCTGCACGTGTTCCAGTGCCAGAGGCCACCTAGGTTCTGGGGAGAGAAGGACCCGCAGGTGGCTGAGGATTGGCTAGAGGCTGTGGTGAGAGTCTTCAGGCTAGTGGGGATGCCAGCAGAATTCATGCGGATCTTTGCTGTCAGCCTTCTTCAGGCAATAGCAGGCAGGTGGTGGAGCCACTTGTTCTAGTTTTGCGACAGGATGACCTTCACATTGGAAGACATTGAGACCTTATTCAGGGTGGAGTTTGTGCCAGTAGCTCTACACCCCGAGCGTGTACAGGAGATGCTGCCTTTGCCTCATGTTTTTTCATCAGTAGCTGAGTCATCTGTAGGCAGTAGACAAATGATGCAGAGGTCCAAGAGGAACAAACCTATAGGTGGTCGACCGCATGACTCAGGATCGGTGGTGTGGGGCACCCAGGGTGGCGTCAGAGCCAGGCATGCCAGAAACGGACATTGTTACTCCTGAGGCAGGAAGGGTCACATTGCACGTGATTGTCTGACTCCCTGCACAGTTGATCCGTGGGTGTTGGAGGAGCCACTGAGAAAGAAGCAGCGACAGGTGCTTGAGAAACAGCCGAGCAGTGGACAAGGCAGTAGAGCTCTGGAAGCAGGTGGACAGGAGAGAAACTAGTGGATACGTCCGTTGTACTTCTAGTTCCATGTTGATGTTGTATTCGTGTCTTTGTACTATGTGCTGCAGTAATAAAAAGACACTTATCTTTGTGATGTTTCCTTTCCTGTCCTTTTGTTACGTTGATACTGGGAGGTCTTGGGTAAAACTGTTTAAATGACCCTCAATTTCGAGATTTCTACTGGAGGAGACCCAGTGTCCTCAAACTGATGCCGAAAGTGTGACGCGACCCTTGTATGCGAGAGTGACGGTTGGATCCCTTGGTAGAAACGTCGAGGCCTTACGACGTCATCCATGGCATGAATGCATCATTCATGTCAGGATTGACTGTATTAGGAAATGGGCGTGGTTCATCCAGGGGATGAGACCGAGTTTCTCTTTTCGGCAAAGGATAAATATTAGCAGCTCTTACAAATCATAGGCAAAGAAGGTGAAGATCATCCAAGAGCGGGTGAAGACTGCACAGTGCAGTAAGAAAAAGGAAACTGGCACCAGTCTTAGAGACTCAGGTGAGTTAAATTTTTAATGTATAGGAATCTTTAAGAAGAGAAGAGTTTGCGAAATAGTAGACGTGGAGGCAGAGCTAGGAGAGTTGCATGAGGTGGTGTACATTTTTAGCATGCTACAACCACCCATCTTAGTTTTCCCCTAAAAGCTCAGGGAGTTGGAGGGTAGGGGAAGAGTACGACTGCATGCGGTCAAGGAGTGTGACCCAATAGCTCTAAAAATGATTCAATGGATAGTCTGTGTCCACTACTAGCTTCCATAGTAATAGACGTCGATATGAATCATTCCTTCCTTTCACAATCTTGTCCCAGACCTATATTTTCTGGTAAGCCATAGACTTGACCCTCATGTCTGGAGATACCTTTGGAGGAGACTCAATAATCACACATACACCGATAGTGTGGTCTACCCCTCGAGGGTAGAGTTTCGGTTGGAATCTCTTGGTGGAAGCATTGAGGACTTACGATGTTGGTCTCGGTATGGATTGGATTCACAGTTCATGTTTAGATTGACTGTATTAGGAAAAAAGTATGTGGTTTAACTACGACGTTGGAATGAGTTTTCCTTGGTTGGTGAAAAATAATCCTCAGGCAGAACAGGATAAACTCATGCATAGGAGGGTGCAGTCGATCACTCTGGAGTCGGACAACCTTACCCTCATGGCAGCAGGAGTTTTGAGTTTCAGTTCTAATAGGAATTGGATACCTCTAGAGTTTGAGGATGATGATCACGTCCTTATACAGGTCTCACCTTGACGAGGTATACAGAGATGTGGCTGAGGCGAAAAGTTATCTCCAAGGATCAACAGACCTTTCTAGGTCCTCAACAGGGTAGGCGAGGTGGTTTACCACTTGTCCCATCCACCTCAGTTGCACCAGGGGCACGACGACTTCCATGTATCACAACTGAGTAGATACGAGAACGACCCTTCTCATATCATCGACCACGAGGAGATGGATTTTGGAGATGTGGTGACTTTTGCGGGGTTCCAGTAGAGTTTGAGGATCGATAGGAGAGGGTCCTACGAGGACGATCGATTCCTCAGGCGTGCTTTCACTGGCTGTACAGGAACCTCCAGGGGAGCACCTGGCAGCGGAAGGCTCAGATGCGTGCTCAGTACCACCTTTGTATCCCTAGTTTGTGTTAACGTTTTATGGGGATGTAAATCCCTGAGAAGGGAGTAATGTAAAGACCTTGAAATTTCAAGAAATTTTTTTTTTATTAATTTTCTTTGGGATTTTACAAGAACATAGTTTCTGACGGCGCCTGATTCTGAGGCCCGGTGTGCCCGGAATCTTTTTCCGAAGTTTAGCTCGAGTACGTTCGGTGAACGAACGAGCCGGTTTATCTATCTTTTGAACTGGTGCTTGGAATTGAAATCCGAGGGCACCGATGGAACCACAGTGCCAGTAATTGTTTTAAAAGACCTTTTATGGAGTGTAATTTTCTTGGGTGTGGCACTTAAAATTTTGGGTTAAGTAAAAGAATAAAATAAAATGGTGCAACCAAATTTTATTTTATTTTAACCTAAGCTAATTGGTGGGAGTGGGACCCACTATATCCTACTCCACTAAGTAGGATATTTGTGGGGTGGGGCCCACACGAGCCCCACCTATTCATTTCTTTAACCCCGTCCTTTAATTATGTAATGCACCAGCACCCCCCTTAAATGAAAATCAACCCTTGCATTTATGTGGATTAATAAACGACACATTAATTGGGCGGTTTAAACTTCTCAATTAATTAAATTAAATTAAATGATTCAATTTTTGAATTTCAAAACATTTGGTTTGTGTGTTAAAAAAATAAGACAAGTCTTATTTTATTAATGGGGTTTGTTGTGTGAGAGGGCTTGGGAGAATTACTCGAAGCCTTGAACCTTGTTCTCCTTTGACGAAGAACGCGAAGAACGTGAAGAACACACCGTCGCCGATGAAGAACGCCGACCTCCGACGAAGGATGAAAGTGAGAGACGCATTACTCGGAGATTGACCACGTGACACCGTGTACCTCAACGTCAATGACCCTCTCCTACAGTGACGAACTTTCGTTCGACGATTTCTTCGAGGTAGGGGGTTTGGCTTAATTTATGGGGATTTTATTCTCAGCCTGTGATTAAATTTTTGTTAGTCGTTTGAGTGGCCTGTTATCGTAATAACGGGAGGAGGTCGAACCGCCCGAACACGGCCGATCCTCCTCCACACTTTGTTGTCGTGTTCTTTGCAGCATGAACAAAGGCGGCCCGTTGCAACGACACCGCGCAGAAACAAGAAAGAACATGATGAAGAAGCACGACGCCGTCGCGCCGCACCGTTGAGGCCGAACGAAACCGCGGCTGGAGTCGGGGCCGCTGAGGAAAATCGAATACTTCGCTGGTTGATCGTTGTGCGCAGATTGATAGACGACGACAAACGGGGCCACACGGTTAATTTTAATACTTCGCAGTGAAGAGCCAGTCCTAGGAGGACCGCCGATGAAGACCGTAGGCAAAACAGACCACCGGAGCGCGTCTGGTGGTCCGCGGAAAACCCCGCTGGCGCGCCCCGCCGGCGGCACCCAGCGCGCCACCCTGAAAGACTGCCACAGCTAAAGACACATAGGTAGGTAGCTGGTCCCACGGCCGCACGAGACCGAGGGGGAGGGACGCGGCGTTGGGCCGCATCCGTTGGCAAGGAACGGCCCCCACACGGGGGTTTCCACGGAGAAAAATAAGGGGGCAGCCGCCCCCTTTTGCACGGCCGCCCAGGCCGGGCCAGGCCGCACCCTAATGGGCCAAACCCGGACCTGGTTTGGGTCGACCCGTTTCAGGCCGACCCAGGGGGGTTGGGCCGGGTCGGACCAGGCCCAGACCCCCCATTTTCATACTTCTTCAGTCTTTTGCCCATAAATTGGGATGCAGACCTCCGATCGATGTAACGTCAGCTTTGATGCGTTACTTGGATCGAGACGGTCATTTTAGTATATTACAATCAAGGTATTAGAGGACATTGAGTACAATTGGGTTGTTTCAGTTATGAAACCAACCGGGCCCTCAGAGCGGAAATGCTTATATCTTGAGCTCTGGACGTCCTATTGACATGCCGTCGACTTTGTTGGATTCCTTTTGATGAGACGAATATTTTGGCATGCTTCACCTGAGTTTTGGATGTAGTTGGATAGTGGCCGGGTTGGATTGTACCTGAAAACCTACCGGGCCCCTGGAACAGAAAAGCTGATAACTTTCAGACCGAACGTCCATTTGACGAACCGTCAGCGGCGTTGGTGATCACATTGAGAAACAGTCCCTATGAGTATACCCTATGTGAGTTCGGGGTACAGTTGAGATACGCCTGGGTTGTTTTTTGCACATGAAACCAACCGGGCCCCTGGGACAAAAAGGCTAATAACTCACAGACCGGGCGTCCAATTGACGCGCCGTCTATTGCGTTGAGACCCCTATGATGAGGCGGTCCTTTGAGATACTTCTTCGTGGGACATTGAGATACTTGGAGTATCAATATGTAGCTCGTGGAGCGGACCCTCCCGGAGACGAGCATATGGAGTATGGGGACCGTATAGCCGGCAGAGACCTGACGACTACTAGACCGACTCGACTTGGAGTGTGTCGACTAGCCCAGTTGACGGAGTACTACTTTGTTTGGGTGCAGACCCATGGAGAACGGAGCACTACTGAGTTTGGGTGTAGACCCACGGTAGTCTTCTGGAGAGTACCTCTTTAGGCTATTAGGGGGGATGCACTACTGTGTTTGGGTGGAAGACCCCGGTGGGAAGCACTACTGTGTTGGGGTGGCTGACCCGCGGTACTCGACAGGAGAAGTACCTAAGCAGTCTTATGATAGTGAGCAGTACGTCGGAGTCATGACAAGATCACTATACTCTCCAAAGACGGGGCTCTTCATCAGTTATGGTTTCGTTAATGAAAATCCTGGTTTGAGCTGAGTCTATGACCTTTGTGTTTACCTCATGATTGAGATGGGTCACTTGATCACTTAGGTATATGTATGGGCATATAACTAGGTAGTGGTTATCCGTTCATTTCATAACCTTTGTGTTTCCTCATGATTGAGATGGGTTACTTGATAACTTAGGTATAAGTATGGGCTTATACCTAAGTAAGGGTTATCTGTTGAGATCCTTCTTGTGGTTATCCTTGTTGGATTTAGTGACACCTTGAGGGTCTCGGGGTCTCTACTAAGTATCGTATACTCACCCCTACACGGGCTATGCCTGCACTTCATTGTGTTGGTTGTAGACGTCAGGCAGCGCTGACCGAGGCCGAGTGTTCGAGGACTGGATGGTACCCGGAGGTGGACCTCATGACGAGTCAGTATCCGGAGGTGTACTTCATGATGAGATGCCACTCAGAGGAGTTTGACATGCGAGAGCATTGTAGAGGCTATCTGTATATACCCTTTAGGTATGATCCATGGTGGATGATCCAGGAGATGCGCTATCTGTACCTTTCCTTCAGGTAGGATCTGAGGAGGATGACCCATGAGCTGCTTCCATTCTTCCAGCTGTTTGTTATTTTCTGTTGTACTTTTGTTTAGTTGTAGATGTACTTTCGATTGGGTTTGTATTCTGGCCCATTTACTTTCCGCACTTCCTTTTGTACTAAGTGTATTACTTCCTCTTGTACTCTGTGGTGTTTTTTTTACTTTTATAAAGCAAATTCCTTCCCGATTATCGGGAATTACTCCTTCGGTGCTAGTCGCCAGCCCCTGGCCTATGGAAGGCGGGCTTGGGGGTTGTCACTGCACGATCTCCGAGGACGGGCCGTGACAGATTCCTTCTAATATGCTAACCATTATGGTTATGTCACTTAAGATTAAATAACACTCTAACCTCTAATATTATCTAAAAATCCCCATGATTCCATCTATGTGGAACCAACCTTAAACATTTCATAATCTTTAATTAAGTGAATAATTCATATTGATGATATTTTTAGGATTAGTGCTTTAGAGTATTAGGCCATAACTATTACATGTCAAAAATTACAAAGTAGACACTTCTACTAAGTTTGCATTTTTTTAAAATAAATACCCTTAAAAAAATACTTGTCTAGTTATATGTTTTAGACAATATGAATTTTTCATTTATGCCATCCTTGACCCTATTCATCCTTAAGTCATGTAAAAAACATTTCAAAACTTGGGATGAGCATAAAAATCTCAGTAAGGGTTATAAAACTGGGAATGAAAACATTGTCTCTTAAATAAATTCAAATTAATGAAACCAAACTCTTCAATCATAACATTCCTTATGAAATCATAAAATTTATTAATAACACAAATAAATCATAAATAATAAAGGTAAATTATGGCATACATAACATACATACATTGTAGCTTTCACAGCTATGCAGGGTGTAACATTTGGAATAACCATCACATCATATTCCTTAAATATATTATGGGAAACATTCAAATTTACCTCAGTCACGTTACCCAAATCATTGGAGTGCTATCTCGAGCTCACCCACCCTATGATTATCACGAAACCACTCGTATATGTAAAAAATTCCCAATAACCATAACATATTCACAACACATAAAACATGCTTAATGGAAAGATATCATTTCCACATTGTACTCATAATATATCATTTCAAGATATTGGAATAATCAATGCTTCTTCAAACCATTTAAAAAACCATTTAAATCATTTAGTAATGTGATTTTTGAATCAATATGTCCCATATCACTTTGATGATTTTAAAGGAATGAACATTTTAAAACATTAATTTCCCTATAAAAATCTTTAAAACCATGTTGAATACATGGACATTAATGAATAATATTTAGAATATTAAATCATTAAAATGATATTTTAGTTAAGGATTTCTTAACAAAATGATAGATGCTTGAATATAAATAATTGGGGAATAAAATTTAATAAAAACTTTATAAAATCATGAGAATAAATGTATTCATGATATAATATTCCACATGAAATTATATTCACCATATTAATTTGAATTGGCGCATTACCACAGTGATGACTTAATGGAATGTAAATTGATACATAATCCCTTAAAAAGATGGTATCATTAGCTTAATGATAAATCACATATATAATAATGTGTGGAAAATATAAATACACTCAATATAATTTGATATTCTGTGTAAAACAATCAAAGTTCATTCACACATATTCAAATCACGACATAATCATGAAGTAGAAGTTTAACCCAAGGAATTGAAATATGGTTAAAAAAATTCCCTTACAGAAATTTGACAGCCTAAAGACATCACATTAAAATTCTGAAAATGAGCTGATGAGGGAGAAAAGGGTATCTCATCACATGGGCATACAATTTACAGAAATAAGGATATTTAATGACATATCCTAGCATTTGAAAATTGAAATTTAAAGACATAACATAAAATATGTCATTGACCGGAATAGGAGGGTGAAAGTTCCCTTACAGAATAGGTAAATTACGAAACATACACCACATGAAAGAAGGAACATTAGATGGAGATGTAATTACCCAAATGGTAAAGTAAATTAACCAGAAAATAAATTATTGGGTAGTACATACACAACACACAATGAAATAGTGGAAAATATATAATGATTCACATGGGAATAAAATAAGAGATGAAAACCTCTTACCATGTTGTATTCAATCGAGTTGTATAAAGAAAAGATTATAACCATAAAATGAATCATATAATACCATTAATATAAATAGAATAAGGATAATATATGTCATATGGATGTACACAATACACCACATTAAATAAATATGTGGTGAACAATGGAAATCTCCTAGAATTAAAAGTGAGATACGAAACCCCTTACCTCATGTTTGACTTGACTCATTTGTTATTTGTTATTACAAAATAATAAACTAAAGATAATTCTAACTTTATTATGAACCTTTTTCATATTTATTATTCCTTTTACATCACTTATTACCTTGTTATAAAAATTATTTAATTATTTGAGTTCATATCGGACATTTTTTCGATATTCGGAACTTCGGTCAAAAATTAACATGTAATAATTTCAAATTGAACTTGTGGTCCAAAGTATATTATTTAAAAACTCGTATTCATGATTTAAATATCATATATATTATATATTTCAAGTATATATATGTATTTATAATATTACATAACATTTGTAGATAAGGAATGAAATGCACCATTCATGGAGACGGTAAGTCGTACGTATGCAAGAACGCTACTTTTATTTTTTTCCATTTTTAAATGGAATGGAAACTAAATGATACTTAGGTATATTTTAATTACAGTATATTGTCATATGATATATATTCTACTAAATTTAATTAACTCTATCCTTTTACATTCCAAGTAAGTCATTAATGAATCTTATCACCTTGAGGGGTGGTTCCCCGCATTTCCTCAAATGAAATTATCGTGTTTACACATATTGGAAAGCATAAAGTAATGTTTATAAATAAAAATTACAGAACAATATTAAAAAAAAGAAACATAATATATATCATTTATAAATACATTGCCATGATAATGGTCACCATTAGAGGTGGTGGGAGAATATTGAACAATCACTGTTTCGTGAAGATGTAGTTCTTCGTCCAGAGAAACAATATATTTTTTAACCATTAGACGGAGGTCAGTGTATGTGTAATTAGAATACATCTCATAACAACTAGATAGTATATTTAGGATACTTTTTTATTAAGTAATGGAATAAAATAATTTTAGGGGGCTGGAGATGTAAAATAAATGAAATGATCTTAAAAGAAGATGTTACCTCTAAATCAGGTAACTCCATTTGGGTTGAACCAAAATGATTTAATGAAGTTCCTTATGAATAAGGTAAGGTCGTTGGTTGGAAGAGAGGGATGTATAGATCTTAACATGGTAGAGTTTGGATGAGACAAAGGGGATTAAGAGATGTCAGTAATGGGCTAGAGGTGGGCGATTTTTATAAGGCGGAGGAGTGGCTTTATTGGAAGGATTGAAAATATATTTTTTGTAATTATTTTCAATTTCTAAAGGTCCAAAACTAGTTAAAGATGAAGATAAGATGAATATTGTTAGAAATAAAATAATCCAATATAAATTGGAAAGGTTTTTGATAATGTTTTAATTTTTATAATCTTATTTATTTAAATCATTCATTAATGAGGTAAACACTACATCATCATTGTGCATTAAATAATTTTATTTTATTGATGTATAAAATATAAAAAATACCATGATATAGTAAATCATTATAACATTCTAGTGAATATTTATAGTCAAATATATCAATTATATAACCCAGTAATAAATTTTTTTAGAAATAAAATACATGTTTATGATATTTTCTTTTTTACATTAAATAAAAAGTTATTAATGTGATTCTCGTACCCAAATGGATTTCAAAGGAATAAATTCATACCCTAGGATAATCGTGGTCAGCCATTACTCATCTGATAAGTATAGGAAAAGTGTTAATGTATTTTTATATTATCATAATATTAGTTTTACCATGAATTACCATAATTACCATTAACCACGGAAAATAAAAGCCCAAAGGTAATGTTCACCAAAAATTATTTTCATTTTATTAAAAAAAATTTACTTACTAATAACAACCATATATGTCAGATTTTTTAAATTACATTCATATAAGCGGTAAAATTTCATTTCAATGAAAAATTCGGTTTTTAACTATTACTCAATGTTTGTTCTATTCATCAAAAATATGATGTTTCAAAAAAAATACCAAAAATTAAGCCTCATCTATATTAGATATTCAAAATTCAAAAATGATGTCTATTTACCAAATTGAAAACATATATGTGGTATTAATTAATTTAAAACTAATTTCCATTGTCAAAACAATAATGTGTGTTTTTAGGAAATTATAACTTTCAAAAGATTGGCAACTGTTTATGAACAATATCAAAGTAAAATTACTTCCAATGACCTAAATTTGATTAAATAGTAAATATATAATCTAATTAAAATTTAAAATCAATTAAAATATTAATCTATCCATATCAATAAATTATATTAAAAGGCATTTTCGAACTAAAATACAGTATTTTTCAAAATTCATTAAAAATTTAATTTTATCAGAAAAATACCAAAAATTTACCCAAAGTAAATTTTGATGTTTTGATTCTAAAAAATGTTATTTTCAAATAGAACATAAAAAAGTGATAAAAACAAGATTTAAAAACCATTCTCCATCAAAATAAAGTAAATTGACCATTTAAAGAATATTAGACTATTTGTGCTTGAAATGGGAATCATTCACATTTTATGCCTATAACATTTATTGGATAAATGTAAAACATTTAATAAACATGTGTAATAATATTTCCGTTATTTTTTTTCATTCCTTCCATACAACGGCTAGGCGTTAACTATAATTTAAAATAATATTATATTATTATTTTTCAGTATAACACAACATTGCATGCAACATAAGATTTCAAAAAAACCCATTTTGGGTATTAGGAATGCCTTTATACATGGCATCCCATTTAAAAAAATAATATTAAATTCTAAAATTTTAATAAATATGAAAATTTCATATTCTCTTTTTTCCGGTGATGTTACAATCATCTGGAATTAAGTTATTCTTGAGTTGAACCATTCATAGCCATATAAAAAATAGTAAATATCATCATAACCTTGGGGAAAAGAAACATAAATTTGGGAGATAAAAGGCTCAGTTAGGGTAAACAAGGGAGAAATTTATGGATAATCATGAGTATAAGTGTATGAGAATGTGATCCTATAATTTGAACATCATACCCTATATATAAAATATCATATCATAGATCATCGAATAAATATTGTCAGTACAAAATAATTGAACAATATTAATTAAATATCATAATACATGTATGAATACAATTGTTGAAAACACTTAAGATTATAATATTATTTCCACAGTATCCAAGAAAACACATCCAATACCATCTTAGTGGACAAATTCATTTGTTAAACTGGGTGTTACCCTGTATTAACGAACTAAGTGAACTCTCATTATAACCTTGTATTACTAAAATAAGAAAACCCTTATCCCAACCGTTGGTTACTGAACCGAGTAAACCCTCATTCCAATCCTATATTACTGAACTGAGTAAACCCTCATTCTAGCACTGTATTACTGAACCACTTAAACCCTCATTCCATCCATATCTATCTCATGAGATATAAATATTCCCCCAATGAATTGGAGAGAGATATAGGTCACACCCATCACATAATGGAATCATACATACATGTGACAAAAGATCATAAATAAACATATCAAAACCCTGGAAAATAAATTTGTATAATAAACATGTAAATATATCACAACCTATGGAAATAGACAGATTTCTTAATCATTTCAACATAATCATATCCCATGAAAAAAATATGGTTTCATAGTTATATATCACATGAAAGAGAAATGGTTATCAAAAACATATAACACATAAATAGTAAATGTGTTTCATAAAGACCATGAAATTATGCATAACACATTTTTAGCCATGATATGAATAGAACAATTATTTAATTTCCTAGAAGTTTTGAGTAACATTAATATATTTCATTATATATTGAAAATAATGTTGAGATTTCTAGTAAATAATTTTCCTGAAAAAAATATCATTTCTTGTTTAAAAAATTATTTTTTAAAAAAATAACCTTTTGATAGAAACTACCTTCATAACATATAGAAAGACATGAAAGCATTTTGGAAAAAGATATTTTTCCTCCATAACATTTAAAATAATTTTCAAAATCATTTCAAAAATTTTTTATTTTAAAATACTTGAAAAAGCTAAAATAAATATTGATTTTTTTTTGGTTTTTTTATTGAAAATACCTTGAAAACATATCAATAAATTTTGATTTTTTTTGAAAATAATTTTACATTAAAACAAATAAAAGATACTTGCAAATGTCTTGAAAAACATTTCTTTGAAAACAAATTGAAAACATGTAAATAAGTCATGAATAAAATTTTAAATCCATTTTAATAGAAAATATATTTTAAAATTTATTCTTATTGATTAATATTTTAAAATGAAAATGATGATTAGATGATATGATGGTGAGTAAATCCATACATGTGTTATGACATTAAAAAAACATTCCTTTTTCATGGAAAATAAGATTGCAAACATCCTTGTTTGAAAAGATACAAGAATATTCACCTTAAGAGAATGGTAATATAAAAAAATTCCCAAAATTTATTTTAGATATTATAGGGGAATGGTAAAATATTCCTAGAATCCCATTTTAAAAACATAGATTTCCGACTGAAGAGTGGGTAAGGTCGGGTAATCGTAAAAACATTCTTAACTATCATATGTATAGAATAGTATAATATGGGAATAATACATTAGTATATCATGAAATAATAGAGGGGAATGAGTCTACTAAATATTCATGAGAGTTGGATCATAATATTTTATCAATGGAATCATTAATATAAACAATCTCGAAAAGAAATGAGATTATTTCAATAAACTATTATAACATGAAATCATGGGATCATTTAATCCCTATAAGTAATGGAAATTAAATTAAGCATATAATATCATGAAACAATTTATATTCCTGATTTTGCTTCTAAAATTTAACTATATGGACACCCAAAAATAGTTTAGGTGTGTAACAAAACATGAGCCTCGGAGAAGGAAAATTGAGACAAAAACAGTTTTACGAATTTTAAATCTTTTCAAACATAAACCCTATGAATGAAGTGTCAGAAATTTATAATTTTAATTCACATAAACTAGTTTAAAATACAGATTTAATTCAATAATAGTATGTATATACACAACACAAATGGAATTAGTGGTTAACATAGCTTGTATCTCAAAACAATTAAAAGTGAGATGAAATCTGCTTACCTTATGTATTGACTCTCTCAGTACTCGTACATGGTTTCTATATAATAAATACAATTTTATTATAAATATATTACGAAAAAATATCATTATATATATAAACAATTATGGATTTATTATAACCTTATATTACCCTATTGTTAATAATCCAATGTTAATGTTTCACTTCGGGTAAAATTTACTTTCTTCTTCACATGTGTCTTAATTTGTTATATCGTTTAAAATTATATATATATCATGATTCTAGAAATAATAAAATTATATAAATATCAGATATATAATTTTTAATTATATTATATTAATCAATATCATAATTAATTACAAAATTGAATACACTTTTTGTGGAGATGGTAAGTTGTACATACGCATGAACGATGTATTCAATTTTTTTCATATTCAAATAAACTAAGTAAATGAAAAATTTATATATATGTATAAATATATAAAAATATACCATTGGAATTAATATATAATATATTCCATAAAATTTCATTAAACCCATCTTTAGTACATTCTTTGTGGATTGTGAATTAATCATTTCACATTGACGAGGTCGTAGTCCACATTTCCTCTAATGAGATTATTGTATTAACAACAACAAAAGAAAAATGATGTGTCTTGTAAAAGGAATATATAATCAGAATGAAATAATAAATATAATATATTACATATATAAATATACATTCCACCAAAATTTTATATCATTATTGGTGCTAAAGGTGAAATGAACAATCATCATTTCGTTAGGTAGTACATCTCCGTACACATAAATAGTATGTTCAACATCCAATTGGTGGAGTTGTGTGTAAGTTTAGGTCATAAGAATTGAATTAAAACATCATAGTATATGTTGGATACTGTTTGTTTCACACAATACATTAATAAATAGAGTGACGGGCTAGAGATGTGAAATAAACAAAAGGATCATGAGAGAAGACATTACCTCTCAATCGGGTAACTCCTTTTGGTTTGTGCCAAATAATTACATGAGAATATTCCTACGCAAAAGAGATAATTTTTGTTTTCATTGAGGGATGATCATGGATGGACATAATAGGATTCAGTAATGTGAGGATTTGGGATAGGTGTCGGCCTTTTATATAGAAGGAAAAAGACTCACAAGGATTCTTTTCAAAACAAATTAGGTGTGCACATGTTCTATCTTAAAAAAAGTATTATAAAACAAACATAACTCCATAATTAATGTTTTATGGCCGATATATTGACATCATATGGGTTTTTGAAAATCATATAGTTCATTTGGGACCTTGAATTTAAGGATTAGTCCCTAAATATTTTTAATTTGGCCTCAACATATGTGATAAATTTTATCACTTTTACTAATCATTTTGGTCATAAATTGTCATGGTATCATTAGAAAAGAAATATGATATAGAATAAAATGGTTTCTATAAAATATATGAAATTACAATCACATACTAATGAAAATTAATATTGGTTCTAATCTCATAGACGAGATGAAATAATGGTGGTTTAATGTAGGAAAAAGTTCATAAGATTGTTAATATTTTTTATTCGGTTTCTATGTGATATTAAACCTAATGAATTAATTTGTATAACTAGATGAAATATTAATGTAACATGACTTTCAAAAATAGTTTTTATATCATTTAGAATTAATAATTAATTTTAAAAAATGTGGTTTTTAACTTAATGACAGTATTTTTTAATATTCATAAATAAATGACATTCCTCAGAAAAATCCAAAAATTTCTACATAAAATAATTTAGAAATTATGAATTCATAAATGAAGATTATTTTTGTCAAAATAAATTTCTATATTTGTATAAAATTACATTCATTATTAGAATAATTTCATTCTATAAAATGGGGCTTTTAATCATAAAAAGGCCTTTAACGAAATCATATCTTTTATTATCTATATATATTATTTATATAAAAAACTAATAAAAAATATTTTAAATGTAGTTATTTGTATTCATTTTACTATTTTTAACCTATAGATTATAATTATATTATTTAAATAAATAAAATAATAAAATGTATATATAATAGGAACATTGTGTTGTGTGCATCGTATGACAAGTTAGTGATTCTTGTAGGGAAAGAGATGTTGGTATTGCGGGTAGCACAAGATAGGTTGGTATTGTGCGTGAAAGAATTATTTGACATCGTATTTTATTATATATATATATATATATATTTCTAGTGTCGTGTTAATTGAAATATATTGATATGTAAAATTAATTCAAATAATAATAATTCATAATATATAATGTTATTACAATATACTCTACCTTAAAATGTATTCCACACTCGAAATTCATCTGGATTATCATTGTTTTAATACCTTAATGTTTCATTCATTAAAACTAACATCATAAAAATGGATAATAAAAATTCCATTAAAAATGGAAATTTGGAACCATTATAGTTACCTAATATAACATATAACTCGGTTTCCACAAAGAAGAACATAGATTGGCAGTGGTGATTGGACATAATGAAAATGCCTAAATATTAACGTGGAGTGATTGAGGTTGGAAATCACAAAAAAGTGAATTGTAAAAGAAATAATTAGGGACTCAATTTCATAAATATCTTTTTATTTAAAAGTCCATCTTATTAATGAAAATTAAGTTATTTAGAAAATAATTTTTTTTCAATCACAATCAGATCATTAATTAATTCTTCATAAATATCTAAAAAAAATTTCTCAGGTTGTGATTTGAAAATTTTAAAACACATCCATTTCTTCATCGATTAAATTTCCATAAATTAACTTTGATGATTAAAGAACTAAAATACTATTTTAAGGGATCTAAATTCCATTAAATGAATAAAATGTCTAAGAAGTTCTCTCGTTAAAGAAAACATGCATTAGTCGAAAAAAAGTAACACTACTTATTCATCATAAATATTTATTCATTACAAATAAATATACATTAACATGGACACCGCATAGGCCAGTGGGAGTCAAGAAACCCTTACTGCATTTCGGTCAAGGGTTCTAAAACCATGGCTTTTCTGGACATGATTTGTTGTCACCCCACAAACATGATTTCCTTTTTTAATACAAAATTAATTTAATATGTAAGATTGACATCCTTGAAATATGGTTAAATTGTGATAATACTTTTAAATAATGTTTTTACCAAAAAATCAATGCATAAATACATCCTCTAGATCATAACTTAAACATTTCATGAATGGTTAACCATATAACCATTCTCAATGGTGAGAATCAAAAACCTTTGAAAGAGAGTCACGAAATTAGATTCACATTGATTCCCATGTATAATAAAGTGTTTCCATCCCTTCTCATTCCAAGTATGTGAATAAACACTTCTTATATTCTCTTGATACCTTGTAACAACATGAATTATAATAAATCGTTTTGTAAAAAAATGTATGCTTCCTTATTCCAAAGAATATTGGAGTGACTCCTAAAATTGGAAATTTTTATAGACTTCATTAGTGGTAGCATAAACCACATAATAACAGGTACTTACTTATATCCAAGGTAATTAGTACTATTCTATTTACTTATTCATATCCCACATATCATTATCCATACTACATTATATATTCATAAAAAATGATAAGGGTTTTCTTCCCCTAGTCAAAATGTTGACATTCATGAGACAACATTTCTAGTGTGTCATTACCGTTGAACATATTCTTATAAATACTATGAAAAACATAAAATGAACAATCCATACATGATTCAAAATTCAAAATTCATTAAACTATATATATAAATACTTCGATTACTTCGTCCTTAATCCATTTACAATGCTACCTCATTCTATTAAACTATACTTTTTTTCTTCACATTGCATTTGTTGTATCTTCATCATTAGTAATGTATCCATTACTCAGACCACCTTGTTGATTGTATTTAGTAAAATTCTACATGGGACACTGAGTTTCATAATATCTATTTATTAAAAACTTAAAACACTTCACCTTTGATGATGACATTGGGGGGGAAATAATCACACCCATTCCGTTAACCAAACTCATTATTTTTCCCATGCATTAACTTGCCTTGTTTCTTTATTTTACAAAGTCTAATAACCTTCTTATTCCCAAAATAAATTAAATTAGGTGAATTTTTTCACATTATTCACACAAAGGAAACTACATCCCTTATCCTTCAAGGACATCATTACCTGATCTCATAGTGAACTCCTTCATTTGCTTCCATGGTGAGTCCCCAAGTTGGGTAAGGTTAACATTGTTAATCATGTTCTGTGGAAATTGATTAGACATTATCATGACATATTCCACTCTAGTGATCATCAAAATTGTCTTCTCATAAGAAAATCTCACGTCACATTCAACACCAATCCATTTCCTTCTGGCTCCCTCCATTTATTAAAACTAGAAGTGTAGTGTGATAATTACATATCATAACAGAAATCCACATAGTCATTAAATTAATAAGTTATAAAATGTCTAAATCATAACAACTTAAATAATCCATTACACATTTGGTTTATCCTATGTCATTAATAGCTAAAATATATATAAATCCCTCATTATGATTCCTAAAGTGTTTTTTAATTCCCAAATCAAATCCCTCAGGAGTGTCAAACAAGTTTTACATCGAGGCTCATTGTCATGTACCAATTTACCCCGAGTTAAGCTTAGAACACATTGTTGGAGTTTTTTACCCTAGATACAAATGTGCAAGAGACACATCCATGTGTAGTATCCATACATGGGTGTACTTCTTGGAAACCACTCACTCTATCTTTTACCAAAATTCTAGAACATTTTACAATATGTTAACTCATCCTTATAATTATCCTTAGATACATCAATAGAAATATCCATATAAATATACATTTATTTCTCACTAAAGTTTTCTCATTATAGTTCTCAAAGGATAACTATACCTTTGTTCTAATAAGAACTATACTTACTATCACATTCCAAGCATAAACATTATATGACTTTTGGGGAATACTTAAACATTATAAAAAAAAGACTCCAAAAGACCATAGTTGGTATAGTTCATTTGGAAAGATTGAATCATAAACAATTGTACATAATTGATCTTCCTCATCTCCCATTAGGTTCTTCTTGACTAGAACCCTTCATAGACATATCAAACATAGTACATATCATCTGAACCTAGTGGGGAACTAAATATAAAATCAGTGAGCTCCAATGCTCAATAAGGGTAAACAAGGGATACATGTAAGCATAAACCAAATTATATGGTTATGAGAACATGATCTTGTAAATAGAATATCATAGCATGAATATCAAAGATCATAACATAGATCATGGTATAAAGACATATATTTAATAATACATGTGTCATATAAAATAAGGAGATAATTTGTGAGATCAAGGAATTGTGGAAAAAAATAATCATATAATATGATTTCCATAGTACCCATGACATCAATTCCAATACCATCTTAGAGAACCATGTATTTTACTAAACCATTTGAACCCCTTTTCTAGACCATTATTACATAACTGAGTTAACCCTCATTCTAGCCCTGTAATACTGAACTGAGTAAAACCTTATTCTTTCCACATATTACTAAACCGAGTAAACTCTTAATCTCTCCGTATATTATTGAAATAAGTAAACCCTAATGCATGCCCTATATTACTAAAATATGTAAACCCCCATTCTAGTCCTGTATTACTTAACCGACTAAACACTCATTCCAGCCCTGTCAATCTAATAAGATGTACATCCTTCCCAAATTTAGTAGAGGGAGATATAGGTCACATCCGTAAAAACATTGAATTCATACAAGCATGTTACACAAAATCATAAATAATCATATCATAACCCATTAAATGATATGGGTATCATTAACATGTAAATATGTCATAATATGTGGAAAGTTGTTGGATTTATAATCATTTCATCATAATCATAATCTGTAAATGAAGTGGGATCCAGAAGCATATAAACCGTGAATGGGAAACCTGTTTGATTATCAAATTACCCATAAAAAAGAAATGTGTTTCATAATGTCCGTGAGACTAATCATAACTCATTCATAGTGAGGATTTGATTGTAACCTTCATATTAATTCCTAAAAGATTTGAGTAACATCAATTGATATCATCTTAGATGGAAAATAATTTTGAAATATTCTATAACAACATTTCTTAAAGAAAATACACTTTTGTTTTTGAAAAATACTTTTAAATATATAAAACAATTAAAAAACTATTTTCATAGAAAATTCCTTGAAAAATATAATGAATACATGAAATCATTTTGAAAAAAACAATTTCCCTTGAATTTTTTTAAAATAATCCGCAAAACCTTTTAAAAACATTTATCTTGGAATATAGCAGAAAATATTTAAATAAATGATGAAAATGATTTGAAAACAATTTGTTTTAAAATATACTTAATTCCAGTAAAAGAATTATGATTTTTTTGAAAATTATTTTTCATCAAAAAAAATGATGCTTCAAAAGGTTTTGGAACACTTTCATTGAAAACACATTAAAAACATGTAAGTAATAGTTGAAAAAAAATTTAAAAATATTTTATTTGAAAATATATTAAAAGAATTCTTAATAATTGACCACTTAAAAACTCAGAGGTACGTTTGAAGAAATGATGGATGGTAAATCAGTACAAGTCATATGAAGTCAATAGAACATTTATTTTTCATGGTAAAAGGGATATAAAATTTCCTTGTTTAGAAAGATACAATAATATTCCCTTTAATAGATTGGTAAAATTAAAAAGGTGTAAAAATTTCTTTGAGATATTATATGGAATGGTATTATATACTTGGAAACCCTTTTTAGGAAAAATTGATTTTGACACAAGAGAGGGTATAATCAAGTTTTCCTAAAAAAATACTTAACTGTATTATGTAAAAAAGTGAAAGAATATTTTAATAATACATGACTATATCACGAAATAACATACGATAAGGAAACTCGTGAATATTCCTATAAGATGGACCATAAGATTTTATCAAATGAAGTATAAACATAAACAATCTCAAAAGGTAATGATTGCCTCAATAAACACTAAGAACATGGTATCTTGGGATCATATTCTCGATGGGAGGAAATTAAATTAAATAAAGCATATACAATTATAAAAAATGTTATATTCAGGATATTTCATATAAAATGGATGTATATGCACCCTCGAAAAGTGTTTATGTGCATAACATAATCAAAGCCAAAATGAAGGAAAATTGAGACAAAAACATTTTGAACAATTAGGTACCTTTTGAAACCTAATCCCCATGAAAGAATGATCATAAAATAGAACTGTTAATTATGATAAATATATTTACAATATACATTGAATAAAATCAGGGTAATTACATACACCACAAAAAAACAGAATGTCAAACATAGCTTGTATCTAATAGAAATTAAAAATGAGTTGGAATCCCCTTACCTTGTGTCTTCACTCTCGTGATACTCATACTATATTCATGTATAATAAATATAATATTATTATATATATATATATATTAAAGAATAATATTCTTATATATATTACCATATATGGTTGGTTTATGACCTTATATTACCCGCTTGTTTACGATCCTATGATAAGGATTCACTTTGGGTAGTATTCACATTGTCCTTCGCATGAGTCTTAATTTGTTATATCATTGATCCTTATGCATATTTCATGATTCCAGAACTTTGAAAATTATATAAATAACTGGTATATCTAGTGTCATTATATTATCATAATATATATCATAATGATGTACGTAATGGAATACATTGTTCATTGATATGGTAAGTCGTACGTACGCTTGAACGTTGTTTATGTTTTTTATTATAATAGTGAAAGAATGTATGTAAACAAAATATGTATATATATATGTATATATATATATATTTATTTATTTATTCAAAAAACCTTACTATATCACATATCTCTTATAATTTCATTAAAGTCATTCTTAATACATTCCATGTAGTGTGTGAATGAATCGCATAACTTGGAGGGAGGGGGGTTGTCCACACTTCCCCAAGCAAGATTATCATATTAACACCAAATAGAAGCTAGATATATTATTGTTATAAAATTCATACTGATGATCAATTACATACAAAATTGAATATATTACATATATAAATAGATTTTCCTTTATAATGGAATACATGAATAGTATTAAATGAGAAATAAACAAACACCATTTCATGAGGAACTGGTTTATCGTATGCAAAAACAATATGTTAGAAATCCATTTGATGGAGGTTTATGTCTGTATTAGTCAAAACAAATTCATAAAAACATTATAAAACAAGTAAGATTCTATTTTTTCACAAAAAAAGTGAATAATGATAGTGGATGAGTGGATAAGGAAAATAAAGGGAATAGGCTTGAGAGATTACATTACCTCTGAATCAGGTAACTCAAATTGATTTGTGCCAAAAGGCTTCATTGAGTGGCTTTGCAACCAAAGGATGGATTAATTATTTAATGGAGGATAGTTGGGAGGTTTCATTTGACTATATTAGAAGATCTTAAAAGGTTTTATTGGTGGGAGGAATGGGTAGATGTGGTGGACATTTATAGGGAAGTAAAAGTACATAGATGGATGTTTTAGAATAAAATTATGTGTTCACATGTTATTATCAAAAAAATCAAATCAAAACAAAAAAATTATGGAATGTTCATGTTTGAAATATGTACATAAAATGGGTTTTGGACAAGTTTATAGGTCATTTGGGCCCTTTATTTTATAGTTTTGTCCCAAATTAATCTTGATTTGGCCGTACATAACTATGATTAATTTTAATCACTTTTAATTATCATTTTGGTAAAATTTTAATATGTTATTATTAGAATATAAATTTTATTCTAAATAAAATCGTTTATATCAAATTTTTTAAATTCCAATCATAGAATTGGAAAAATTTATATTAGTGAATGTCCCTTAGACATGACGAAATAACAATGTTTTAAATTAGGAATAAGTTTAATAGTTTGATAAGATTGTTTCATTTAGTTACAAAGTGAAGTTGATCATAATTAATTTAATTGTATTATTAGATGTATTATAAATTTAATTTGATATTAAATCATATTTATAATTAATTATTATTTATACAAAAACGTAGTTTTGAACTAAAAAGAAGGATTTTTCATTATTCATTAAAAAATAATGCTTCTCAAGAAAAATTCAAAATTTAACCATAAAATAATTTCTATGTATTGAATTCAAAAATGATGTTTATTTTATAAAATAAAATTTCTAAATTTTCCTAAAATTACTTTCATTATTATATTAATTTCATTTGATAAAACAATGTTTTTTACCATAAAAAAGAATCTACCAAAAATCATATCTTTTATTACCCGTATGTTTTATTTATATAAAAAATATATAAAAAAAATTAAATGTTGATATTACTATTAATATTACATTGTCTAATGGCCATGGTATATTTTTCTTATATAAATAAATAAAACAATGGAAATAAATATTTTGCAGAAACTCTATGTTACATGAATTGTATGCCAAGTCAGTGTTGTTTGTAGGGAAAGCCAGGTTTGTATTAAATGTAACATAATACAAGATGGTATTGTGTGTGAAATTAGTGTTTGAAAGAGTGTATTACTATATATATATATATATAACTATTTTCAAGGTCCTGTGAAATGAAAAATATTAAAAAGAAAAATTAATTCGAAAAGAAAATAATTCATAAAAAATCAGGGTGTTAAAAATTTTGATTAATGGAATGTTTATATATGATATTTATTAATTAATTTTACTTATATAATGATAATATCATATCTGTCTTCTTAGCACATAATCTTCTTCAAACTTATAACATCGCACTTCGGTGCAAATGGCTTACTATCTCCATGATAATATATTCTCAAACATTTATGAATTGTTAATAACTTAGTAATATAAGCTCATAAATATATCATATATTGTATTATATATGATTATATGGTTCTATTTTAGATTTATAAATAATTGTATTTATTTCATATGTGATTTGAATGTATACAAAAGTATAAAAAACATAAGGTAATGGATTCCTATCTCAATTTTATTTCCGTGGGACACTTGCCTTATACACAACTTTTTTTTTGTGGTTTATATAATATCCATGAATAGTTTTTATTAATATTTCATTTTCATATCCATGTAATTTTCATTCAATCATGTTGGATATGATATTACTGATTATAATGTGGTAAGGGTTGAGTTCCCATTTTGTATTATTCTGGATTGGTTATACATAACTATCTTGTTGGGAATATTTATCATCAGTGATAATATTTCTGAGATAAATTACACTTAATTTTTTAATAATATTATAAGTTTTTTATTTATTTTTTAAACTTGTATTAAATTTTATTAAATAATTTGAAATTAATTTTTTTTCATTTCCTTTAAAAGTTACTTTTAAACATTTTTGGGAAAACGAACGAAATGAATTATTTTTTGACCTATACAGTGTGAAAATATTTTACAAATTTCATGAATACATAAATAATTAAATATTTCCTTAAAATCCTACAATAAAATTATCAAATAAAAATTTTTCAATTAAAATTCGATTGCACTTTATGAATAGTAAACAATTTTAAAAGATGGGAGGATGTTTACCTCATGACGTATTTTCATGTGGAATCTAAAATTTATTTTTCATCTAAGTCATCATTATGTAATGTTTTATATTCTTAATTATGAAATTTTAGAAGGATATTATCCCTATTCTTCATATGGTTGATTTATGGTTATTATTGAATGATATTTATGTGACCCATTTCTTTCCCATGGGTCATGTCTTGATTGAATGATGTTTATGAAAACCATTTCATTTCATGGGATGGATATTATAATAGATTTATGTTATTAGTGAACACATATGAATGGTTGTAATTATCTTACTGGTGTGACATATATCTCCCTCTAACACATTGATAAATATTTATAACTAATGAGATAGATATGAGTACAATGAGAGGATAACTTCGTTATGTAATGTAGGGTTGTAATAGGGAGTTACCTTAGTTCAGTAATTGAATTTTTACACAATTATGGTTTTGGAAATGTTTCAGATTAATATGGAAATTATTTTTAATACTTATTTTTATTCCTAAATTCCATATATTATATTATTATCTCATGGATTATTCTCTTTGAATGTTTATTATCTTAATTTATTCATAAACAACATGATATCATGATTATTTTGGTTTGGGGTATTATTTTATAATATTTGTTTAGGAAAATATAATTTATAATTATCATATGATTGATATATTCTTTTTTACCCATATTGGGAATCTTATCTCAACCTTTTCATATCATTCTTTTCCCCATTTATAATAATTTTCTTGGTGGTAATAGTAATGCTGATATTCTATGTGTGAAAGAGTTAATATATTTAACCAAACTAGTTGTTCGAGTTTGATGTATCTAAATAAAATTAACTATCGAGGACTTTGGGAATGTTTCTTTTGATATATGAAATATAACACAAAAATGATATAATGTTAATATATGATAAGCATGGTTCTTTATTGAGAATGATCTATTGAATGAACCAGATACACTATAGTGTCTCAAATAAATTATATATGGTCATTATACTAACTAATGCCAAAATCGAAAATTTAAGGATGATAATTGATAATATAAGCCTTTTAAAAAAGTGGAAAAGGGAAATCTCCAGAAATCACTATTTCTGATGAGGGGTTAGATAACAATGTGTTGAAGGGTACACGTACCTTCAACTCTAGAATTTATAATGTATTATTCAACATTCAATCTTCCAATTCTATCATATTAGGTGAATTTTATAAGTGTACCATGGTACGAACCAAATAATTAGATGTAGAATTGGTATTTAAAACCCCTAAAGGTATCGTGATCACACCTCATGTCAATTATTCTTACTAGGTTGAATTTTTTTGTTATTATAATCCTAAAAATCATTTAATTCATTATCTGTTTGAATTTTATGTTAACCTTGGCATTGATTGAATTATTATATATATGCCCACTTCTATTTCTATGGAGGGGATGACAAATTTGAAATGGAATCCCATCCTAAAATCATATACTAGTGCGATGATAAATATAATGTTTGGATGGAAATCACATCCATTTAATATGGTTTTGCTTCATATTGATGTTGGTTGATTGTCTTAGATGTTCTAGGTGAATAAAATCATGATCATACTCTTATTTTGTTGGGGATTTTTTATATCTTTATAGATGTGTTTTCTATATAACCACCAAAATTTGAAGTTGATTTCTAAATAGCACTCATAACTAGTTCCAAAAAAAATTCAATGGATCACTAAAATATCGACCTGATTGAGTTTTTGGAATATTAAATTAAAATCCAAGAGAACCATGAAAATGGATTCAATTGTCCAAGTGAATAACCATTGGTTTAACCTAATATTTTTTATTAATAATGGTTTAATGATGCGACAATGCATTGATTGTCAAGAGACGAGAAATATCACCATCTAGAATAAGTATCCTTGACATTAAATTGATAAACAATTTCATCAATTGGGTGGAGCTCAACACTTTTCCAATATTGTACTTCATTCTAGATATCTTCAATTTATGGTCAAGATGGGGGATATTCCAATGGAAACGTTATGTACACAGTTTGGACATTAAGAATATACATTGATTCCATTGGGTCTTTCTTATTCCCCTATTATCATCTAGGATTTAATAAAAAATAACCCAAATCATTTTCAACATCCATTTCATCAATATATTTGACCCTATATCATATTTTTTATATAATTATAAAAATTTAGAGATTTTCTGAAAGAAAAATACCTATTTATAATGGTTTTTTCATAAAATACATGGGTTCTACTCAAGTCACTTATATTAGACCACCCCTTCTACTCCTCAATTCACAAATCCAAAACACTTTGTTTCAGACTAGACCTACCCAAATTACATCATTAATTCCATCCTAAAATCCATGAATACTTATTTAGGACGTAAATCCACCCAAATAATCCATTTTTTGAAAACCAAAATAATATGTATGAAAAAGTGATGACATCCCAAAGAGATCAGTTAATTTTATTTCTTACCCCACCACCTTCAATTATAACTAGAACATGAATATATAATAAACTAAATATATGAAATATAATAAGATGTCGTTATGTTTTCTTTTTGGCTATAAACATCTCATGTTTAATCAAATGGGATATGAAGTCATCATTCATGTGTACGGAAGACTATTCCCTAAGGAACAAATGTTATTCATTTTACATCAACACAACACATGTATTGATAAATATATTCATTAAATGTATATATATGATATTTAAGATATTATTATATAATATAAAAATTTATTCTTTCTATCCCATGGGATTATGATAATATGGATCATGTGTAATGTCAAATGTCGCCTAAGGAAATGATGAGATTCATTCATGATTTAAATGGATGTTAATAAAGATGTGTTTATAGAAAATATTATATATATATTACTTGAAAATGATTCCTTAACAATAAGGTATTCCATAAACTTATTTAATTTTATCCTTCAATACAATTAAAACAAGATTCATGTGTGCGTACTACATACCATCCACAAAAATGTTGTATTTAATTTTTTATCGCTAAGCATTATATATTTTTCAATAAATTCCATATATAATGAATATATACGATATTTTTATAATTTAATTTTTTATGATGATGTAACACTAATCAGTTTATTATTAAGATAAATTGAAAAAAATGCATAAAAAATAAATTATTGCGTGAAATATAACATTAACATTGAATTTATATTAAAATAGTCATAAGTAAATAATATATGGTATAACATGAATATGTAAGAATATTTAATAGTGTTATAAAAAACTTATATTTATTATATATGAGGTTTTAACATATATTATATAAGTCGTGACTTAAGGTAAGGGATTTTCGTCTCACTTATACTTTCTGTGAGACACTTACCATAATCACCACATTTTTTATGTGATATATATATTTCCGGAAAATTAATTTAATTACATTTATCCTTAAAATTATGGGGATTTGAAAACTCATTTTAGGATCTATATTTCATTGGGATTATTGTTTAAAAAGTTCCTAAATTGTAACAGGTGCTTATCTCAATTTTACATCCATGAAACATATATTATGTTATTCCCCTTTATTTGATTATTATTTTTATATACATCCCCTTTGACATGTAATATTAGGAATTTATTTATTTTCATGTTATTTTAGATATAATTTATTTTATTCTTTCATGGGGATTATAATTCTATATTAACTTGTTTATAGAGAAGTTATGATACAACCACAACATTTTTTGGATAGTTTTTTATTTTATTTCGGATGATATAATATTATTATTGATATATCAATAACCACATGAATTATATTATCCTTTGGTTCTTCCATGATAATAAATGTATTCCCATCATTTTCCTCCCTTTATGAACGAAATAGTTTAAGTGAATGTTTCTATGAAAAATATTCTTTACTTCCCTCTTCGATCAGATCCTCATTTTAAATCCAAAACCTTGTTTTTTAAATTGTTTTCAAACAAAATTCACCCTATACAAATGATTTATTAAATAATTTTTTTCACATTGTTTACATTCAAAATTTTTAAATTGAGTAATTAATTTTTTAAATAATGATCGTTTGTATATTATTTGAAAATGGGAACGAAATTATTATTTAAACATATACGTCATGGAATGAATTTTACACCATAATGAGAAACAATTTACATGAATATTGTTATGTAATTTTATATGGTTATTTTAAATGAAATTCATTTCTAAAATTTATTATGAGTATTTTGAAAAAAATCCAGAAGAGTTATTTTCATCAAGAAAGTTTTTTATTGATATTTTTACATATAACATGATATCAACTGGTGTTTAAAATGAATTAAAAGGGATATAATCAAATGAAACCATTATTAATAATTCTATGAACTTTTTATTTTAATGATGACATTTTTTTTAATAAATGGATTTTTATTCCACAAGTTATATCATGAGGACATGCTTATGAAACCTGATTATTTTCATAGGTAATGTAACAATGGAATGGTGAAATGGTTATGGAAACTATATCTTCTCCAAAAATATTGAATTTATATAATTTTTGAGAAACTCATTTCATTTCATTTGTTATTATATGATTAATATTTTTTATCTCTGTAACACCTACATATGATTTTTATTATGTGATCTGTTTGAAATCCCTTATATCACCATTACAAATTCAGCACAAAAACAAGTTGGGTTTTTAGTTATTATAGATTACAGAAAAATACACAATACATAATACAATATATTTAATTTTCTATTTTAAGTTTTGAGGACCAGACAGTCCATATATTAAATCAAATCTTATAAAATTAATTTAAAAATAAATAATTGAATTCATCTGCATTAGAAACATAAATATCCTTTTATATAATAAGAATTATTTTGATAAAAATATAAAAAAATTATATGAGGTCAAAAAGATCAGTAATGGAAATAAAAAATAATTAATTAAATCATTATACCAAACAAAGTTATAATTTTTTTTCGTTTGATCATAAACATAAATTTTTTTAAATAAATAATTGATTCCAATACACCATCACAGTTATAAATTGAACATATTGGTAACATGGGGCATTAATTACACAATTTTTAAACCATCATAGAAAACATATTATTTGTATCCCTAATATCTACCATACAATGTAACCCCCATGGCTACCTTATGGTGTAACCATCACAGTTATATATGGAGTAACCATACGACCGTCCTAAAAAATCATAACTAATGCATTGGAGGTAGATATTGATACCACCCTCCATCATAAATAACTCCCATGTACCAGATCATAATAATAAAATATCACTTACATTATATAAATCATTCACTTAAATAAAATAAAATAAAATAAAATAGTATTTTTAAAGAAAATTCACTTATAAATATGATATATTTGATGTGAAAGTTCATAAAAAATAATGGAATATGTGTATATAATAAAAATAAAAATAATAAAAGAAAAGAAAAATTCATTTTTCAATAATACATAGGACTTTATATTCAATAAAATAGTCGGTTAATCCAATGAATGTAAATTAGGATAAGAATTCCATTACCTCAGGTTTATCGTACATAAAAAGAGTTTAAACAACATGTATAATTGTTAAAATATTGATATTAATATTCTATATAAATATATTTATTTCTATAAATCATTATATGAGAATTTTATACCATTATTCCAATAATTGTTTAATAGTTTTTTATTACTTCCATTATTTCAGATGCATTCATCAAATGGTTTCCATGGTCGATTCAGAGTAGATTTTACTGTCGAATAGATGATAAACTCTATAAGGAGAATGATATGGTATTAATATTTTTCCATTACATTAAATTAAAAAATATTTAATTTTTTCATTATGAAAATGATTAATTAGATAAAACATTAATGATATTCATTTTGATAATTTTGGCATTTCATCGATAATTACAAACTAGTTTTTTTATATAATTTAACAATATCTATATATTATAATTCCAAGATATAAAAGTCATTGTATCATACACTTTACACAATTTTTTAACTATTTAAATAGTTTTACGACTAGACATGATGGTTGTAATGGAAATTGAATCCACACCGTCCGTGATTTAGGTAAATCGACACATTAGAGATGGGGTTTTTATTTGAAGAATCAGACGGAGAGGAAAGGAATTATGATGATGAAATTTACCATAAACATGATAAAATTCTAGTATATATATGAAGCTGTATTTTTCACTCCTCTTGGATAGATGGAGATGACAAGAGAATAAGAAAAGAAAAATAAATTGAAAAGAATATAAATGTAAATGAAAGAGGATATTTACCTGTTAATCTCTTGTCCTTGAGATCATCCTTTTTCCCCATGGTCTTGTCCTTTTGGTGATACTATAAGGAAATGTACATGAGGAAGATTCTTTGGAAGTTGATTGGTCTGAAATTGTACAACGCTAAAATCATGAAAGGATTGATGAGAAAAGGGGGTAAGGGTGGAATTTATAATGGAGGAGGGGGGTTCAGCAATTTTAATAATTATTTTTTATTTCCCTCAATAAAATAAATAGTGCTGGTTTTTATAAATAAATATTGAAATTAGTGTATATGAGTTAGAACCATGGGTTCTCAACAAAGTAGAACACCATCCATTACAAAATAATTAATGTATTTAACTGATTTCGTAAATTATCATAATTCACTATTCACAACAAATTCATGTATTTAAAAAAATCCAAAAATTCACCCTAACCAATTTTATAAATGTTGAATCCAAAAATAAACTCAATTTTTTCGAAATCATTTTATAAATATGATTATTTTATTTTTTAATTAGAATCATAATTTATTTGAAAAATATCAATTTAAAAATTATAACTAATTTTATATCATCATGGAATATTAATCAATGTCTCATTAAATATATATTATAACAATAAATCTATAAAATAATATTATACGATTACAGATTTGGAATATAAATTTTCTTTTAAATTAATAAATTTATCATGAGATTTTAATTAAATATTTATGACTTAATAATTTTAAAAATATTTACCAACTTATACTATGATCATATTGTCACTTATATGATGCCATAATTTTATATATATATTCATTGGTGTATCTACTATTCATTTTCTCAAAATACTAATCATAATGGTCATATTAATATTCATTAGGAGACATTACTATTTCAAAGGGTCAATTTACTAATCACCAAGTTTTTTTGATCCTATAAGACTCTAAATGCCTTAGTAATTGCAACCGTGTATATTTGTTTTCAGAAATTCAATTCACAGAAGTGAAATAATTATGTTTCACAACATTTCTATATTTTATAGATAATAGTAATTATTTTTTCATTTAAGCATGATGTGTAATTTTTTTTAATATTGTAATGTTACATTCCCCCATAAATGAATTACCCCCTCACAATTTGTTCAATGTACTTATAATTATTAATTTATATGCTGATAATTGAGAAAAAAATTATATGTTTTCATAATTATATAAAAGTTAACATGTAAATACGATCGCAAAATCTTTTCAAAAACAATAGCAACGTCTTATCCGCAATGTTGTCTGGATTTTTCCTTGTATACCAACTTTAAAGCCCTAAACCTACACATCTAGCTTAATTGTGATAACATGCTATGTATTTTTTTATTTGAGATAGTTGAAAAATACATTGTACATTTTAAAATTGAGGAACATTTCTAGTCTAGGATATGGATGATTAGACAAAAGAATCATTAAATTTGAGTTTACAAAAATAATTAAAAAAAACCAATTGGGTTCATCTACATTAGCACCTTAATTGCCTTTTGAACATCAATGGGATCCTATGAAAAACATTTAAAAACAATGGTTGATCACAAAAATAATAGTCATGGAAATAAATAGAAATATATAAATCATTATTCTACAAAAATTTACAAACAATTCTCCTTTGAAGTTAAACTTATTAATATTACATGTGAGAAATGTAGATTCCAATAAAATCATTGAAATTATATATAAAATATATTTGTATCATGGGATATTAATTAAATAATACTGTGACAATAACAACTACCATATGATTTGTAACCCTCACATCTACCTTACAATTAACCATCATAGATGTCTTACAATGTAACCCTCGCGACTACATTATCATGTAAAAATCATAGTTACACATGGGGTACCCATATAGGTGACCTCCAACATAAACATACCTAATTAATTGGAGGGAGATATAGGTCATACCCCTCATGATAATAAATTATCATGAAAAAAACATAATTATAAAACCAGATTAATTACATCATATAAATCATTCCCTTTTAAAAAAAGAAAAGAAATTAGAAGGGTATTTTTAATGAAAATTCCCTTTCAAATTTCATATATTTCAAGTGAGAATTTATAAAAATAATGTAATATGTGTATAAACTATATATATAGAATAAAACATAATTAAAAACAATTCCACTAATAAAAATAGTACCACATAATCTATAAAGTAGACATTTAACCCAAAGAATTGATATTTGGATAATAATTCCCTTACATTGGTTTTACTTATATAAAACGTTTTTAAACCACAGTTATAATGTTTAAAATTTTGTTATTATTATTTTACAGGAACATATTTATTTTTATAACACCTTTTACATTCTTTTTATAACATCTTTCCACCTATTTATTAATAATATTTTGTTATTTCAATTATTTCCGGAGCATTCTTTAAATGGATTACATGGTCAGTTCGTTATGAGTTTTCTTGATGAAGGGAAGAAAAACAATAGAAGTATAATGAAATGATATTAATATGTTCCCATAATATTAAATTACAACATCAATCATTTTGTTTTTCGAAATTATTTTTCTAGTTCATTGATAATCAAAAACTAGTTTTGTTATAAAAATTAAAATTATGTATATATTTTCATTCCAGATCATACAAGAGGTTATGTAATGCAACATAAAATATTAATAAACCATTAATATGGTTTTATGACCATCCATGAAGGATAAAATGGATCTTTAAAGGACATCTTCCTTGATGTTGGTAAATCGTCATGTCATGGAAAATGCTTTTATTTTTAGAATAAGAACTTGATGGGAAAAAATATGGGGATAAAATTTTCCCTAAACCTGATTAAATATAATTATATATAAGATAATTTATTTTTCAATCCTATTGTAAAATAGGATGTTACGAGAGTATAAGACAAGAAAAATAATTTAAAAGAATATAAAGAAAATGAAAGTGGTTTTTTACTTCTTAATCTCTTCTCTTTGGGATCTATATTATGGCCCTTGGTTTTAGCCATTTGATGAGACCAACATGTCTTGGATGTAGGGAATATTGTTGGGAATATTATTGGGTAAAAATTTCACCTTGATCAATGCTTGAGTTGTGTGAGGAGAAGAGGGTCAGAGGGGTGGTATTTATAGTTGAAGAGAGGAGGATTTTATATTATTTTAACCATTATTTTATTATTTTTGTCATGAAAAGAAATAGTTTTGGTTCTTGAGAGTAAATATTGTAATTTTCTCATGTAAGTTTGAACCAAGGGTGATTACCTCATCCAAGCCTTATACATGAATTAATAATAATTTTATTTAGCTTATTATGAAAATTACAGTATTTCACTATACATCAAAAATTAAAATATTTCAAAAAAATATCAAAACATCTCACCATCATTTTGTTAAATGTATAATTGAAAATTGTAATCCATTTAATCAAAATAATTTTCTTTGTATGAAAAAAATAATTTTTAAATAAAATAATAATTTAATCAAAGATTAAGAATTTTCAAACTATAAATGATTTTATAACTCCATTAGAAATTAATCATAGTAGGATAAAATTATATTATAACCATAACATAATAAAATAATAATTTATAATAAAATTTTCTGGAAATAAATTATCTTTTAAATTGTTAATTTTATCATTCAATTGTAATTAAATATCTATAAATTAATTTGTAATTCTAGAAATATTTATTTATTTATACAATGATCATAATGTCACTTAAAGGAGGACTCAATTTTAGTTTTATATTCATGGGTGAAGTTACTATTCATTTGCCTAATTTACTATTCATAAGGATCAGAATAATATTAATAAGGGTAACATTACATTTCCAAAGAACTATGTTATTATTCACAAAAAATAATATTAATATTTTCAAAATATAAATATCTTACTAGTCACAATCATGTATGTCCATTTTACAAAATTTAATTCCCAGAGGTGCAAAAATAATATTCAAAGGCTAATCTGTAAAAGCCACATAATATTTTTTTAGTTTTTCATTTAAGTGTGATGTGGAATTTTGTTTCATTATAAAATATTGGGATATTATATGAGTGCACAGAAAATATCCCTCCAATGTATTGGGTAATTTTATATATATCATGAGATAAATTCGATTAGGAAGGAGAGTGAACCAGGTTTAGTAAGTTATATTATAAGATCGATGTTAATTTTAGCGAACCTTGACTATTATGTTTTCTAGGATTGTGAACCCATAATAATATGAATACCTTGGCAGTAAGCCTTGGCTAATATGAAAATGATTTTCTACACACATGTCTATGTCACAATACTATGAATTATGAATATATTAGATCACATGGGTCAGGTTCATTCATTCACTTATGATTCATGCCTTGTGAAAATCTAATCCTTATTCCATAATCAAATATTATTATCTTTAATATGAAGGGTATGGTATTCAAAATAGATTATCATGTTATCATTTTCTCATACCCTTATGTTATTATGATTTTTAATATTCTTGATTACCCTTACTAATCACCTAATATTACCCTTGTTTCAATATTCATTTCCCTTATTATAAAGAAATATATTATGCACGATATATCTATGAATACTGGTAGTTCTGAAGAAAATATTGGGAGAATAAATAACTTAATTAACATGTTTTTTATGTGTCCATATTTCCAATGGCATTATACCAATACAATCTTCGTGTGTGTATTTTTGTAATGTAATAAATATTGGTATAAACATATATAATAACAATGTATGATAATAAAAGGTCTCTATAATTTCCCATGAATATTTCATTTTTCATGGGTTATGATTTTTTTCATGGGATGACAGTGAAAAATGTCATTTCATTCCAGATTGGTGCATAAAAACTCAAATAGTCAGGGCATAGTGAGCCACTGATTACATAATCTTAAAAAATAGTGGCATTAATAGGTACCTAAGTATTTTGGATAATGTTCCATCCACCATGACCTATATCCACTAACATAAGCTCATGTGGGAATAAATATATAACAAATATATTTAACATTTTAATATAATTATATTTGTACACATAAATAGAGAGTTTATGTTGTAGTAATTTTGATTAGTTTTCCATGTTTCCCCTATGGTTCTGTGATTGAATCTCGATAGATTTTATTTTTACCCCTTTTATTTTTATTTATTTATATATATAAATTCTGGATATTATAATTAGTAATAATATTAGTTATGTGAAACGAGGAAACATGAGGTACATCTAAACCCTAGGATTGAATCATATTGTTTTCTCATTTATCCACTCATAAATATATATTTACATATTTTAAATATCATTAATATAAAAAAATAAAATATCATATAGTGATGTGGATAATATGGGGAATTGTTATATTTTATGTCCATGTAAGATTCTCGTTGATATGTATAATGTTTTAAAAAATATCACTCATCATGGTCAGGGAGACATGGAAATATATTTGATGTACACATGAACGTTGGTTCAACGTGGAATCGACAACCTATGGTTATAGAAACTACTTATATATATTTTATAGATTACCAGAGGCTATAGATTTAATGATATTGTAATGACCCGGAAATTTCATGGAAAAGTTTTTCTAATTTCTTTGAGATTTTACAAGAACGCAGTTTCTGACTGCACCTGATTATGAGGCCCGGTGTGCCTGAAATCAATTTCCGAAGTTTAGCTCGGGTACGTTCAGTGAATGAACGAATGGGGTTTTCTAACTTTTGAACCAGTGCACGGAATTGAAATCTGAGCGCACCGATGGAACCGTAACATCGGTAATTGCTTAAGTAGACTTTTTCCGAAGGTGCGTTTGCTCCAGAGGAGTTGTTTAAAAATTGAGGTTTAAGTGAAGAATAAAATAAAATTGTATTCCAATTTTATTTCTAGCCTAGTTGGTTTTAACCTATGTGTGGAAGTTGGGAAACTATCCAAGTGAGGATAAAGGTGAGGTGGGGCCCACACGAACCCCACCCCTTCATATTCCCTAACCCCCTAAACTCTTTCACTTGAAACACCCTTGTTTTTAATGATGTGACTTCCTTCTTCACATTTATGATGCCAACTTAATACAAAATTCAATTTGACAACTCAAGTTTTATTTATGAGGTGAGTTGTTTTGAATATTGGATTTTCAAATACATTCCATGCTTTAATAAAATATTAGGGACTTAATTTATTGGGAGTTGGCTCCTTGTATTGGGGGATTGGAGGAGATAGAGTTCATCCTCTTCGTTGGAGAACACGAAGAACGCCGACGTCTACACTGACTTCCTCTCTTCCAACCATTGACTAAGCTTTCCCTTTCTTTGACGCCCGCCAACACCGTCATTGAAACCACCCTGCGATGTCGCTTTCCGCGACGCTCTTCGATCGTCAACTCGTTATCGAGGTAGGGGGATTAATTTGAGAATGGTATTATTCCCTTGGTTGTTCTTTATAAAACAAATAACCCGGATCAACTCATCATTATGTTGATCCGTGAATGTTTTATTTTGCGGGTTGGGAATATTTGATGATTATTTTTATTTAAGAGGTTGTAGGGGAATCTCTTTGGTATTCTCTTTATATTTGAGAAATGAACGACGAGCGCGGACCATCCATTTCCAGGTTGATCCGTGGATCATTCGTTCATGCGGGTTGATGTTGGGGTTAATTGTTTTTTTTGCTCGTGAATTATTTCATTGTCATACATCGACTTCTATTTGTTGGACTCTTGATATCATTATAACGGGAGGAGGTTGGACCGCACAAAAACGGCCGACCCTCCTCCCCCTTGTTGTTGATTATGTTGCGGCACGAACAAAGGCGGCACGGTGCAACGACACCGTGCAGAAACATGGAGAATTACGGAAAGGATGCGAGGCACCGTCACGTCGCGCCGTTGATGCCGAACAAAATCGCGGCTGGAGTCGGGGCCGCGGAGGCGATTCGAAGACTCATCTGGTTGAACATTGTGCGCGGATTGATGGGTGATAACAAACGGGGCAGTAAAGTCATTTTGAAGCCTCCGCAGTGAAGGTCGAGTCCCGGGAGGACCATTGGAGAAGGCGGTGAGCAAAACGGACCACCGGAGCGCGTCCGGTGGTCCTTGGAAGGCGGTGGTGGGCGCCTCGTCGGCGAGGCGGCGCCGGCGACCGATGGTGGCGGCGCGCCGCCAGGATAGGAACCGCCGCGGCGGCAGGCCGAACCGGAACGACTTAGCCATTCAGGAGGACAAGTGGCGCGACTTTAAGCCGCGCCAGTTCGTCATCCGTGGGGGGGCTGTAGCACCCCCCCCCCCCACCTACTGGCCACGCAGGCGCTGCGCCGTGCCAGCACCAGGCCGGGCCGGGGCAGACCCCGACCCGGTTCGGGCTGACCCAGGGGGGGGTCTCGAGCTGGGTCGGACCGGGCCCGAACCCCCTATTTTCGGGCAGTTTCTGTTCAAATGCCCATAACATGGGCTATGGACCTTCGATTGACACACCGTCAGTTGCGATACGATCTTTCGATTGAGATGGTGGTTTCGGTATATTACACTTAGGGTTTCAAGGAACATTGGGTATGGTCGAGTTGGTTCGAACACGAAACCAACCGGGCCCTCGGAGCGGAAACCCTTAAAACCCGAGCTCCGGACGTCTGAATGACGTGTCATCAACTTTGTTGGATTCCTCTTAGTGAGATGGAATTTTTGGCTTACTTCGCTCGAGGTTTGGACGCAGTCGAAGTGTGGTCGGGTTGGTTTGACTTAAAAACCAACCGGGCCCCAGGAACGAAAAAAGCCAATAACTCTCAGACCGAGAGTCTGATTGACGTGCCGTCTGTCACGTTGAGTTCCTCTTGTCGAGACAAAACTTTTGGCATGCTTCACCTGAGTTTTGGATGCATATGGATAGTGGCCGGGTTGGTTTGAACCCGAAATCCAACCGGGACCCTGGAACGGAAAATCTGATAACTTTCAGATCGGACGTCCGTTTGACGAACCGTCAGCGGCGTTGGTGATCACGATGAGAAACGGTCCCTATGAGTATAAACTATGAGAGGTTGGGGTATAATTGAGATACGGCCAGGTTGGTTCGCACACGAAACCAACCGGGCCCCTAAGACGAAAAAGCTAATAACCTACAGACCGGGCGTCCGATTGATGCGCCGTCTATTGCGTTGAGACCCCTATGATGAAGCGGTCCTTTGAGATACTTATTCTTGGGACTTTGTGATACTCAGAGTATCTACTAGTATCTCGTGGAGCGGACACTCCCGGAGACGAGCGTACGGAGTACGGAGACCGTGTAGCCGGCTGAGACCTAACGACTGCTTGACCGACTCGAATTGGAGTGAGATGACTTGGCCAGTGGACGGAGCACTAATTTTTTTTTGGTGTAGACCCATGGAGGACGGAGCACTACTGTGTGATAGTGCAGACCCGCGGTACTCGTCCGGAGAGTACCTCTGTAGGCCATTAGGGGGTGTGCACTACTGCGTTTGGGTGGCATACCCCGGTGGGAAGCACTACTGTGTTTGGGTGGGTGGCCCGCGGTACTCGATAGGAGGAGTACCTTAGCAGTCTTAGGTTAGTGAGAAGTACCTCAGAGTCGTGACAGGACCACTGTACACTCCAGAAACGGTGCTCTTCATCAGTTACGATTTCGATAATGAATATCCTGGTTTGAGCTCAGTCTTTGATCTTTGTGTTTACCTCATGATTGAGATGGGTCACTTGATAACTTGGGTATATGTATGGGCATATACCTGGGTAGTGGTTATCCATTGATTTCATAATATTTGTGTTTCCTCATGATTGAGATGGGTTACTTGATATCTTAGGTATATGTATGAGTATCTACCTAAGTAGAGGTTATCTGTTGAGATCATTCTTTGTGGTTATCCTTGGTGGATTTAGTGAGACCTTGAGGGTCTCGGGGTCCCTACTGTGTATTGTTATACTCATCCTTGCACGGGCTATGCCCTCATCTCGTTGTGTTGGTTGCAGACGACGGGCAGCGTAGATAGAGGCTGAATGTTTGAGGACTGGAAGGTACCTGGAGGTGGACCTCACGACGATACAATATCCGGTGGTGGACTTCCCGACGAGACGACACTCGGAGGAGGTTGACGGGCGAGAGCGTTGTGGAGGTTATATGTACTTACCCTTCTGGTAGGATCCGATGTGGACACCCTAGGAGCCACTTCCATTCTTCAATCTGTTTGTCTTTCCTGTTGTAAATTTGTTCAGTTTTAGCAGTACATTCGATTGGGTTTGTATTCTGGCCTTTTTTTCATTTCATCACTTCCTTTGGTACTTATTGTTTACTTACGCTTGTACTCTCTGCTATTTGTTTTACTTTATAAAGGCAATGAATTCCCAGTTATCGGGATTTACGCCTTTGGTTCTAGTCACCAGCCCCTGGCCTATGGAAGGCGGGCATGGGGTAGTCACGGCACGGGCCCCGGGGATGGGTCGTGACAAATTGGTATCATAGGAGTTGGTTCTACCGCAGAACATATAACTCTGATATTTTATTTCTATGAAGAAATAGTGTTAAGGGTACCGTGTGTGGTATTTAGTTCAGGGAGTCAAGTGTTGGTGTGGTAGCCAACATATCTGTACACCAGGACCCTGACTTCTGATTTTCGACTTTGTGCAAGAAAACACTTATTGCGTGTGAGTTTCCCAAAGTTTTAAAGTCAGCTCAAACCAGGTCAGCTCACCAGGTATAAATCGTTTGACCATGTCGTATCTGTTCAGGATGTCTCCATGCAGATAGTCAGTTGGAGTTCTGAGATAGTACACGATGACGGCCCACTGAGCGACGATGATCTGGTGCGGGTCCCTTTTTACTATGTTGGAACCCTCGGGTGGTGTACCAGCAGCACCACCACCTGTTGGGCAGCAGATGCCACCAGCCATACATGCGAACTGTGCACACAGGCAGAGCACGTTGCACGACTTCCAGCAGTAGAGGCCTCCGAGGTTACGAGGCGAGGTAGATTCCCAGACAGCAGAGGACTGGCTAGAGGCGATTGCTAGAGTTTTCCGCCTAGATGAGACATCAGTAGAGTGGATGGAGGACTTGGAAACTACTGTTTTCTAGTGAATGACCATGAGGATGGTCCGCATAGTGATGAGGCTTTGGTATGTGGACCGATTCCTGAGATAGTGCCTTCGTGTTGTGTGTCATCTATACATCACTACTTGTTGGTCTGCTGTTACAACCGGTGGTACCGATAGGTGAAACATGTAGGCTTGCTGCCTTACACGCGTTCCAACATCAGATATCGTCAAGTTCTGAGGCGAGCCCGACGCACAGGCAGCTGAGAACTGGCTTGAGGAGGTGGCTGAGAGTTTTTCTAGAGCTTATACAGCTTCGACAGGAAGATGTTTAAGTAGCTGAGTAATCATAGAGGCGTACTGATCGTTCTTGGGACTTGATGACTACGATATGATCAGTGATTTAGAGATCGGACCTCAGAGAGAGGTGTGTTTAAAGGATATCTGAGTAAGAACTCTTTTCTCATTGCATTCCTACTTATGTTAGGGTGCTATAAATAACCTTTGTGGTTGAATGTTCGTTGGCTGATCGGTTTTAGCCATTGAATGTTAATAGTAGGAAGATGCGAATTGGCGTCATCCTCAGAGTCTTGGATGTGTAAAATGTTTCAAAAATAGAAAGTGTCAAGGAAAGATGAATCTTCAGAGTAGCGGATGTGGAAGCAGATCTAGGAGAGAAGCATGTGGTGGTGTACATTTCAACATGTTACAACCGCCCGCCTTTGTTGTCCCCACCATGCTCAGGGAGCTGGATGGAAGGGGAAGAGAGTAGCTGCATGCGGTCAAGGAGAGTGACCCAATGGATCTATGAATGAATCGAGGGGTGGTCTGTGTCAACTATTAATTGTTGTAGTAACATACGTTGATACAAATCATTCCTTCCTTCCACGAATCTTGTCCCATACCTAGATTTTCCGGTAAGCCATAGAATTGACCCTCACGTCTGGAGATACCTTGGGAGGAGACTCGATAATCACACTTACGCCGACAGTGTGATCAGACCCACGAGGTGAGAGTTTCGGTTGGAATCTCTTGGTGGCAGTGTCGAGGCCTTACGATGTTGGTCTGAGTATGTATTGGATCCACAGTTCATACATGGATTGTCTGTATTAGGAAAAAAGGTTGTGGTTTATCTACAACGTTGGGATGGGGTTTTCCTTGGTCGGCAAAAAGGAAAACCTAGGTAGCACAGGATGGAATCCTGCATAAGAGGGTGCATTCGGTCACATAGGTTATGTCCAAACATACTTTTGTGCCAAAATTCTCCAGAGGTGCGACACCACATCCCGCAGAGCTTTCAAGAGGTGGGTTGATATGTTCGCCCAGCCTGTGGGCGTTGGTTACATAGTTCACTGCGACGCATTAGGGACCGGACTCGGGTGTGTCCCGATGTAGGAGTGGGTAGTGATCGCCTATGGATCACGACAGATGAGACTGCACAGAGCTGACTAGAAGCCTCTAGAGTTGGAGGATGATGACCACGTCCTTATACGGGTCTCATTGATGAGGTTTACGGAGATGTGGCCAAGGCGGAAAGTAATCTCCGAGGATCAGCAGACCTTTCCAGGTCCTCAGCTGGGTAGGTGAGGTGGTTTACCGCTTAACCCATCCACCTAAGTTGCACCGGGTGCACGACGACTTCCACATATCTCAACTGAGGAGATATGTTCTTGACCCAACGCATGTCATCGACCATGGGGAACTGGACTTTGGCGATGGGGTGACTTTTGCGGGGTTCCAGTAGAGGTTGAGGATTGACAGGAGCGGGTCCTAAGAGGACGGTCGATTCCTCTTGTGCGCTTTCGTTGGCAGCACGGGAACCTCTAGGGGAGCACTTGGGAGCGGAAGGCACAGATTCATGCTTAGAACCACTTTTGTATCCCTAGTTTGTGTTAATGATTTACGGGGCCGTAAATCCCTGAGGTGGGAGTAATGTAAAACCCGAAAATTTCATGGAAATTTTTTTCTTAATTTCATTGGGATTTTACAAGAACGTAGTTTCTGACAGCACCTTATTCTGAGGCCCGGTGTGCCCGGAATAAATTTCCGAAGTTTAGCTCAGGTATGATTAGTGAACGAACGAGCAGGTTTTTCTATCTTCTGAACCAGTGCTCGGAATCAAAATCCGAGGGCACCGATGGAACCGCAGCGCCGGTAATTGCTTATGGAGACCTTTTCCGAAGGTGCGTTTTCTAGGGTAGAGTTGTTTAAAATTTGAGGTTTAAGTGAAGAATAAAAAAAATTGTATTCCAATTTTATTTGTAGCCTAGTTGGTTTTAACCTATGTGTGGAAGTCGGGAAACTATCCGAGTGAGGATAATCGTGAGGTGGGTCCCACATGAACCCCACTCCTTCATATTCCCTACCCCCTTAACCCTTTACCTTGAAACCCCCTTGTTTTTAATGATGTGACTTCCTTCGTCACATTTATGATGCCAACTTAATAAAAAATTCAATTTGACAACTCAAGTTTTATTCATGAGGTGAGTGGTTTTGAATTTTGGATTTTAAAATACATTCAATACATTAATAAAATATTAGGGACTTATTTTATTGAGAGTTGTCTCATTGTATTGGGGGATTGAAGGAGATAGAGTTCATCTTCTTCGTTGGAGAATGTGAAGAACACTGACGTCTACCCCAACTTCCTCTCTTCCGATGATTGACGAAGCTTTCCCTTTCTTTGACGCATGCCAATGCTGTCATCAAAACCACCCTGCAATGCCGCTTTACGCGACTCTCTTCGATCGTGAACTCGTTATCAAGGTAGGGGATTAATTTGAGAATGGTATTATTCCCTTGGTTGTTCCTTCTAAAACAAAGAACCCGGATCATCTAATCATTAAGTAGATCTATGAATGTTTTATTTTGCGGGTTTGGAATATTGGTATGATTCTATTTATTTAAGAGGTTGTAGGGGAATCTATTTTTTATTCTCTTTATCTTTGAGAAAATAACGACGAGCGCAGACCAACCATTTCCAGTTTGATCCGTGGATCATTCGTCCATGCGGGTTGATGTTGGGGTTAATAGTTTTTTTTTTCGTGAATTATTTCTTTGCCGTACGTCGACTTCTATTTGTTGGACGCTTGATATCATTATAACGGGATGAGGTCAGACTGCACAAACACGGCCGACCCTCCTCCCCCTTTTTGTTGATTATGTTGTGGCACAAACTAAGGTGGCGCAGTGCGATGGCACCGCGCGGAAACATGGAGAATTATGGTTAGGATGCACGGCCCCGGCGCGCAACGTCGTTGAGGCCGAACGAAACCACGGCCGGGGTCGGGGCCGCGGAGGTGATTCGAAGACTCCGCTGGTTGAACATTGTGAGCGGATTGATGGGTGATGACAAATGGGGCCGCAAAGTCATTTTGAAGCCTCCGTAGGGAAGGTCGGGTCCCGAGGGGACCATTGGCGAAGGCGACAAGCAAAACGGACCACCAGAGCGCGTCAGGTGGTCCGCGGAAGGCGGCGGCGCCGCCGGCGAAAGACGGCGGCCACGTGCTGCTGGGACAGGAACCGTCGCGGCCCAGCCGCGGCCGCATGCCAAACCAGAACGGCTTAGCCGTTCCGTAGGCCAAGCGGCGACTCTTAAAGTTGTGTCGGTTCTTCATCCACTGGGGGTTGTAACCCCCCCCCCCCCCCCCCGCAATCGCTGGCCACGCGGGCGCCGCGCCGCGCCAGCGCCAGTGCCAGGCCGGGCCGCCCAGGCTGGGACGGGCCGAACCAGGACCCGGGACGGGTCGACACGTTTCGGGCCGACCCAGGGGGGTCTCGGGTCGGGTTGGACTAGGCCCGATCCCCCTATTTTCGGGTAGTTTCCGTTAAAACGTCCATAACATGGGATAAAGACCTTCGATCGACGCACCATCAGTTGTGATGCGATCCTTGGATCGAGAAGGTCGTTTCGGTATATTACACTCAGGGTTTCGAAAAACATTCGGTACGGCCGAGTTGGTTCGAACATGAAACCAATCGGGCCCTCGGAGCGGAAACGCTTATAACCTGAGCTCCGGACATCCGAATGAAATGTCATAGACTTTGTTGGATTCCTCTTAGTGAGACAGAATTTCTGGCTTACTCCGCTCGAGGTTTGAATGCAGTCACAGTGCGGTCGGGTTGGTTTGACATAAAAACCAACCGGGCCCCTGGAATGAAAAAGCCAATAACTCTCAGACCGGGCGTCCGATTGACGCGACGTCTATCACGTTGAGTTCCTCTTGTCGAGACGGAACTTTTGGCATGCTTCGCCTGAATTTTGGACACAGATGGATTTTGGACGGGTTGGATTGACCCGAAATCCAACAGGGCCCCTGGAACGGAAAAGCTGATAACTTTCAGACCAGTCGTCCATTTGAAGAACCGTTAGTGGCGTTGGTGATAACGATGAGAAACGGTCACTATGAGTAAACCCTATGAGAGTTCGGGGTATAATTGAGATACGGACGGGTTGGTTCTCACACGAAACCAACGGGACCCCTGGGACGAAAAGGCTAATAACTCAAAGACCGGGCATCCGATTGACGCGCCGTCTGTTGCGTTGAGACCCCTATTACGAGTCGGTCCTTTGAGATACTTCTTACTGGGACTTTGTGATACTTGGAGTATCGACCAGTAGCGCGTGGAGTGGACCCTCTTGGAGACGAGCGTATGGAGTACGTAGACCGTGTAGCCGGCTGAGACCTGATGACTGCTTGACCGAATCGACTTGGAGTGAGTCGAATAGCCCAGTGGGCGGAGCACTACTTTGTTTGGGTGAAGACCCATGGAGAACGGAGCACTACTGTGTGACAGTGCAGACCCACGGTACTCGTCTGGAGAGTACCTCTGCAGGCTATTAGGGGGAGTGCACTACTGTGTTTGGGTGGCATACCCCGGCGCGAAGCACTACTGTGTTTGGGTGGCTGGCCCGCGGTACTCGATAGGAGGAGTACCTCATCAGTCTTAGGTTAGTGAGCAGTACCTCGGAGTCGTGACAGGACCATTGTACACTCCAGAGATGGGGCTCTTCAGCAGTTACAGTTTCGATAATGAAAATCCGGGTTTGAGCAGAGTCTTTGATCATTGTGTTTACCTCATTATTGAGATGGGTCACTTGATAACTTATGTATATGTATGGGCATATACCTGGGTAGTGGTTATCTGATTATTTCATAATCTTTGTGTTTCCTCATGATTGAGATGGGTTACTTGATAACTTAGGTATATGTATGAGTATATACCTAAGTAGAGGTTATCTGTTGAGATCTTTCTTTGTGGTTATCCTTGTTGGATTTAGTAAGACCTTGAGGGTCTCGGGGTCCCTACTGAGTATCGTTATACTCACCACTGCACGGGCTATGCCCACACCTCGTTGTGTTGGTTGCAGATGACGGGCAGCGCAGACAGAGTCTGAGTGTTCAAGGACTGGACGGTACCCGGAGGTGGACCTCACAATGAGACAGTATCTGGTGGTGGACATCCCAACGAGACGACACTCGGAGGAGCTTGACAGGAGAGAGCATTGTGGAGGATATCTGTACCTACCCTTCAGGTAGGATCCGAGGTGGATGCCCCAGGAGCTGCTTCCATTCTTCCAGCTATTTTGAGAAAGACATTATTACCTTATAATTTATATATGATCTGAATTACTTTTCCATGATAGAGAAAAGTAATCACTTCATCCCATTTATATTTCATCCTATTTTGTTTGTCGTTCTAATTTTATATGCCTACTTTTATGGATTTGAAAATGATTCCACCAGAGCATGATGAAAACATATCCGAATAATGGGGAATGTACATGTGATTGTTAGAGGATTCCCATAGGTGATAAAAATTACGTATTTGTCGCACATTAACTAGTATTAAGTGTTATCATTTTTTAAATGTATATTTTGAAGAATTTGTTTGAATTAATGGGAAGAATGAAATTAGATGTTGTGTATTTTCCTATGGGAGTGGTAGAGGATGGTCTATGATTTTTCCTATTCCAGTTGTATGAGGATTCATTCATGAAAATTTTATAGTGAGTTTTCATGGATTATAAATTATTTGATTAATTTTCATAAATTAATATATAATTATAAAATTAATTAACTATAATTTTTTTAGAGGTAGTGGATCATGAGATATGAATGTCATCGTACGACCATGGATATGAATGGATTAAGGATAATAACTCAATTTATAAGGTTGTTTATTTTGGAATTTGAAATATATTTATGTAATTATTTAATAAACTAGAAGGATGAACACTTAAAAATATTCTCATCCATATAAAGATAGTGGTATTGAATGTCTAGTCTGTTCGATGTCTACATGCATTATTTCTAGAACTTGGAGTAAAAATGGTAAAGTAATAGGTGTTTTATGAACTTTTTTTTTCAGAATAAATCAATGTATTTAATGATGATTTATAATATACCTTCCCTATAGATTTCTAGAGATGGGAAATTCATAATAATCATCTAATGGAATGTAAAAGTAACTTGTTGTATTTTCCAGAAGATAAACTTCAAGCGTCGGGATGGTTGAAGAAATTAGATGTCACCACTAAAAATGGGTGTCCCCAATTATTTTAAGAAAATTGTTGAACAATATGGAATTTGTTTCCCCGATATAATGTTTGGGGAGGACTACATGTACACATATTATTTGAATTTTTTTTATTAAACTACCTATCTTGTCAAGATTGATTATAATATTTCAATTTCTACAAAAATGGAATTTGGGGAAGATTTCTCCTATATATGAAGGAATCAAATTTGAACTATATAAATACTTATAATTTCATTTTTATCATTAAAATATTAGGATTGTATATTATTTTAATGATCGTAATTGAGTGATGGTGTTTTAGAAACCACATGGTGGTGGATTAGATACTCTTTTCCATATATGTTTCAGAATACCAAATTTGAGTATTTCCTCTGATTTAATGAGATTAAAGTTATTTATTATATAAATTCATATTTGGGAGGTCTAATTTCTAATAATATGGGGTCAGTGAGTCCCGACATGTTGTATCAGCACTGGTATATTAGTTCATGGTTAAACACTAAACTAACCAATAGAAGAACAATTATTATCTTCATTTTATTACAATTTAATAGTAGTTAACTATATAATATGGTATCTAGTTTCAAGAATATAATTTATGAATGTGTTAGTTTTTTGATATGTTCATTCATTTTTTTGGGTGAAAATGGAATACTATCTGATTTGGAAGGACATGGAAGTTTTATTTATTGGATTTAAACCATAACCAATAAATAATGTATAATAGGTAAGGAAAGACATAAGATGGATTGATTTATTAAGATTACTTTTTATGAATATTTCCATTCTCATCCAATAAATATATTCTAGGATAGAGATAATGAAATATCAAGAAAACTTATCATTGAAACCAAATACATGAATCAAATTGCTGATTTTTAGAGGTTATTTTCCATAACGATATAATAATGAATAGGTTCAATATATTATTTTAATTATATTAATTGGTTCAATGTTAACCTAGAGATGTTAATGTCATGTTAATCATGTGTGGTAAATATTGTTGTTTATATCTCTACTCGTGTCATGGGATGTGATGGTCACTATTTTATGTAACTCATGCTAGAAATCTGACCATATGTTCGAAGATATAATATAAATTATTATAAATATATATTTTATAAAAAAGAATATTTGAGTTCCTACAGAAAGGGATAATAATTTTGAAGGTATAGAAGGTTCTTATTAATGGAATATTCAATATAAATCAGATGATATATGTACATAGAGGAGACTAGGTAAATTGATTGGGAACAAACCTGAATTTTAACATAGTTGGATGACAGATAATCTTTAAAAAATATTTCTGAGATCATATAGTGAAATCCATGATGTGTTTTTTTCATGTATAATATCATTTTTTGTTATAGATAAGGTTATTATAGGTTAATTATTGAGTGATAATTTTCTATTATAGTCCCAGATCATTAAATCTATATAAAAGTTTCTTTTGGTGGGATAAAAGGTATACATAGTGAATTTGTATCTATAAAGTTTATCAAGGTTCACTTTTCTAATTATTAATCACTCTAGATCATTGGGGAAGGTGATGTCATAATTTTCATATATAATGAAATATTTCATTATTTTATTGACTTCGAAAACATTCCACATTTTCGAATGCAGCAAAATTATTTTATGTAGCTAGATATATTTGGATTCAAAACTAGCTTAGAAATGTTAGTATATAAGATTACATGATATTACATGGTCATGAAATAAATTTTAAATATTTTACATTAGATTTGATTGAAATACTAAATTTTATATTGATATATGAATCTATAAATTTTGAATGTTTATAATTACAGAATTTTCATGTGAAATGCCTTATTAAGAAGAATATGTGATTTCTAGTGAAACATGTTATATAAAATCTTGTTCAAATAGAGATCAAATGAATTCAGAGTTATAAACATGGAATATAAAATAATGTTTCATTTATTCATAATATAATGTCACATAATATTTGGAATTTTTACTCTTGCATGTGGATATTTAGGGGTCTTTACCATTCAATTCTGAAGGTTGGTCAATACCCTTTGTATGATTCATTGTTTATTCAATGAGGAAATTATTGTCATTGTTAATGGATAAAAAATATGAGATATTCATAGTATTTATTTAATGTAAGAACATGGTGGTGAAATAGGTAAAAATAATCTAAAATACATAATCTTTAATAATGGCAGTGAATAAAAAAATAGGATTTAGGATTTTTGTAGATGAAAATTGAAGCATATTTGAAAAGACTATTCCTAGAATACAAGAGATGAATAGTGTTGTGGTTAGGATGAATCAGACATAAAAATGAAAAGGATAATAGAAAAATATTTCATTATAGATTTCCTATGGATATTTGGGGAAATGCTATTAATTGTATTGTGTAAATTTCAAATATAAGTCCTTTTACACCCTTAAAAATACCCTCATGATCAGTGTGAAATTTCCAATGGGGGGGGGGTTAATTAGTTATTCTAAAATATTTTATCTGTTACCTATAGAAATATAAATATAATATTATTAAATTTATAATAAAAATTAAATAAAACACACTATATCCTACAAAATATACAAAGTATATTCTTATATAGTTTACACTCAATACAATTAACTAGTCTATTGAAAAAATTAAATTTAAATGATATTATATATTCTATTAGAGTCTTCATGTGGATTAGAAATAAACATGGTTAATCCTTAAATTAATGATATATTTTTTTCTTATAAACTATTTATAGAGTTTTTGTATAATCAAAAATATTAAATTGTTTTTAAAAACAATTATAGAGGGTTATTATTAAATAGACCACAATTATATTATTATTATGTTACAAGTAATTTATTTCATAAAAATTACATACTTCCATTTCTATTCATCCTCTAATTGTATATTTTAAATAATTAGTTCTTTTATTCCTTCTAGTATGTTTCATTGAATATCTCCTTTTACTAATCTATTTTTTAAATAGGTTAAATCACATGTGTAATATTCCATATCCCATTATCTTACACAAAATAACAATATATCCTTCAAATTTAATTTCAAATTCAAATTAGAAATAAAAACTACTTCCTTATAATAATATTAAATATTTTATCAACTAATAAAATTTCTTATTCATAAATTTTAGTTTCTAGATATATCTAGATGGAATCTGACAAAAATCATTATGTTGTTGGAATCACTACAACCTGACCAACCCATTTTTTGAAAAATAGAGAAATGTTCTAACATAGAGAGAAACATGATTCACTGTGTGAACCGTCATACATACTATGAATATATTTTGTTGTAAATTCTATGTGAGATATTTAATACATAAATCAATGATCTATAATGTTTTGAAATATTATTCCTGATGTATCTTCATAAATATATATACATTCATAGAATTTGTACATTTCATAAAAAATATCCATTTTAAGCAATTATATTTTTATTACATTAATAATCATCTAACTGTGTATAATATTATTAATACTTAACATGTAATATATTTTTATAAAAAAATTTATTACTCATAGTTGCAGACAATTATTTTATAGAATATAAAATTATAATAAGTATTACACTCTGATAATTTTTATTCAAAGATAAAATTATTAGCCATTGTTAGAGAGACATTACTCAATAATGTCACTTCCAAATTATAATTTTTGATAATTCATTTGTATCATATAAAATTTATTACAATTATTAAAAAACAAAATAAATATGAAAATGTATTATGTATAGCTAAGTGTATTAATAAAATCATATGAATCCTTCCAACAACATTATAAGTCATATGAAATATTCACTCGTTTTTTGTTTTTATCCTTAAAATCAAGTTTTATAAAACATAAAACATACTTACAAATTATAGAAATTTTCAGAATCCAACATAATATTATAATTTGGATGAATATAAACTCTCTTAAAATTATTTTAAATTCACCCCCAAATCAAAAATTCAAACAACCATAATATGAACATTGAAAATATTTAATTAATTCTTGACGCTATAAAAAATTATTTAACGCATATTCAAACATCAAAATAACCATCACCTTACATTATAGAATTAATTTTATATTAATTTGAATAAGATTTATGTATTAAAAAAAAACAAAATAAACATATCCACCCTAAATGTTCTCAAAAACATCTTCCCTATACAATGACAAAAAAAATTTGATTCTTCTTTAACATTATATCATAAAAAACATAATTCTCACTAATATCTCCAAGGAATAAAAATCCATTAAAACATATATAGTTATAAAAAATATCCCATTTTTTATTTTTTTTGGGAAAATAATGAACATGAATCACTTTCAAACTCAATATAATTCATGATGGATAGTTATTAAATAATTCCAATTCTATGTGACAACAATATTTGTAGGATATAAGATAATTGAAAAATAATAGTGTATTTACTATAAAACAGGGTATTAAATCCACATAATTATATATAGCGATCCAATTGAAACCAATAGGAAGTAAAACAGATATTTAATTAACCTAATACCACATTAGATCACAATCAAATTCTTTTTACGAATCCAAAAAATAAAATTCAAACATGTGGAAGAAATATCCAAAAAATAATTATCACCAAAATATTTATAAAAACTAAAAATCATAAAATGGTGCACCCAAATAAAATTGATGAGACTTAACCCTTTTATTATTTCATTTGAAATTTCTTCTCCTCACAAAAGAAGATCTCAACCCCATTAGGAAAAAATATATTTAGATAATCTCCAAATTTAATTTTGACTCCCCTTTGAAAAAAGTATATAATATTAAAACCTAATGTGATTTAGATTTTTTTTCTCAACCGTAGATAATAAAATCCAATGAAAAAGTGATATATGGGAAAAATTCACAAGCATTGTAAATATTCATGTCGAAATCCCATTATCAACATCAATAATTGATGTGAATCATTAAGAACACAATTTTTTAAAACATCAAATATATTCACTATTTTATAAAAAATATAAGAATAAATATATATTTCAAAATAATTGCTTTTATGATGATATATTTTTTATTAATATACTATGATTTATAATGAGGACCATGATTTAATGATAAATCAATAATATTTTGATTTTCATATACCACAATAAATTTGATTGTTACATCCATCTTAAGATCTTCCAATTGAGTCTCCATCTAAATAAAATATGTTATAACTATATTGGTAGGAAAGTATTCTTCTCCATATGTATTCTATTTTACCAAAAGACTCAAATTTTTGTACCAACATACCCATCATTTACCCGAATATAAAAACTCAAGATGATTTGGACCTTTTATAATATATATTTTAATCCAAATCAGAATCTGTATAGGCAAATATATCAATCATTACACAATTTTAAATCATAAATCCATTACATTTTATTAAATTAATATAACTGATATTTTTATTTTAAACTATTAGATTACATTCCTTTGGTTCTCTTTAATTTATAGTATGTAATGTGAAAACAAATACAATAATATACCATGATGATTTCAAATAAAGTAATTTGAGAATATGTTTCATGAATCCCCATTAGAATAGTTATTTCCCATATTCATCCATTAGAAATTTTATTCCATCAATAAAAGCTGTATAAACCAAATTTTATTCATATTTTTCAAACCTCAGTTGAAGTTCCAATGAATAATTCTTTTGAAAAAGTAAGTATCTCTCTTCCTGATATGAAATTATTAAATAATGAAAATATCTTATTTATTGATGGATTGAAATTTAATATATATTATTAATTTCTAAGGAAACATATTCATATTAAACTCATTAAATTATACAAAAAACATAATCATTATATATAAATAACTAGAGTAAGTGACCCTACATTTTCATATATAATATAGATATTTCTGTTTACTCTTAGTTTTTTAAATTCCAATTTTTACAAATTATAATTTTTCATCGAATACAATGATAATGGGGATTTTTAACACATGTATTTATATCATTATCCTATCAGCTAACATTCGTCTTCACATATTATGATACCAATACGTAGTTTAATGTGTACACTATCATCTAATTAAACATTGAAGAAGGAAGACCAGACATCAATGTTGAAAATTATTTATTTCCTCTATGTTTAACTAAGAAAACCTTATGGTATGTAGTATATAAATTCTTTTGATGGTCTAATAAAAATTATTTACATTAACCAGTGAGTACCCAATTCAAACAAGTCCTTCCTTGTTTTTCAAATCATATCTTCTTTCATTAAACTTCTTTTGAAACAGTCATTTTTTTATATTATCATTATTTTTATAGGATTGGGTAATAACTCCCATGTTCCACGATACTCTTTTTTATATAAATAATTTTTTCATAAAATCCAGCCACTGTAGATATTTTGAGGCTTCTCTTACATCTCTTTATTTAAAATATGAAAATAGTGACATTTGTTTCATATTAAACAAGTTTATTTTACCCTAGAAATTCATTCCATGTAATCTAGTGATATTTTATACATAAACCCACATTAATATTATTAGATGAGATGGTACAGTTTTATCATTATCACTATAAATGGTAAAACATCATATTTATTTTAAAATTCATCTAAACACATATTATATTCATAATCATAATCGAATTTCACAAAAATAAAACATCATCATCTTCATCGGTTTTTGGGATTTATTTCATTATGATTCATTTATTCAGTTAATTTTTATAATATAATTACCAATATATTATCGAAAAAATTTTACTCATTTTATTATTAATGTGGTATCATATTCTATTTGATGGATAACCGAGGAAGATAATTACAACCCCTATTTTTTAAAAACATCCTAATATTTTACCCTTTTACATTGATTACATAAGGGATTCACTGAACCATTAAATATTCAAATGATGTGGAAGTTTTATAATATATCTGTTAGAGTGACATATATATATAAATATATATATTTATAAAAAATAAATTTAAATGTGTTCCAATTTATCATTTTCTTTTCTTTCGAAATATCAAGAAGTGTTTTTATTAATTTACAAGGTATGCCTAATTTATTCAAAAAAAGGAAATAAAATACATGATTCTATCTATTTCTTCCTAATAAGACAAAAATATTACAAATAATGATCTTAATGGGATTACCTATTTGAATTCCAACTTCTATATGTGGAAAATTTGTTATATACAACTTTTGTAATTTAGAGATCATCTGGATTGTCCCAATAATCTAAACTGGACCCCAACAAACAACTTATACTCATATATTATTTATCATGTTATTTTTTTCAATATATTACCATCTCATCGACTCCATAGTTGGTTTGAATTTTTATGCTTATGTAGTGGGAACAATCTATATAACCAACCTAAATAAAGTTTACCCTTTTTCATTTTCCTTCGTTAAATACATATACATAATTTAACCTATTAAACAAGAACCTAAATATATATTAAACACATCATTACCTTCCTTTCATAGATTATATCCATTTAATAGGTATTATTTTGAACCATCAACAAAAAAGTGTGCTTTTACATTACCTTCTCTTTTCAAATAACTAATTTGGAAAATCCATTAATTTTTAATGTCCTATTATATCTAATGGTTATTTATCACTACATTATCTTTTTAGTTTCATTAAGGTGTTGAATCTCATTCCATGTGTGAATGTCATGTGAAATATCAAATCCATGGATATTCCTTTCAGATGTTTCATGTGAAACATTAAAAATAATATATTTTCACTACCTTTTTCCTTCTTCTTTTATGACATTTGAATATTAGATTTCATGATCAACTGGGTTTTAATGTGATTATACATTAATTAAATATGTTAACCAGATATTCACATTTACCAAAAATCTATTCTAATTTATAAATTATATTTTCTACCTTTAATTTATAATTTTCTGTTTTCCTCTTTATATATACATTGGAATATTCCGGATAGCAATCTAATAAATCTCACTCCGATTGGATAGGAATCTTTATTATATTCTGAAATAAAAATTCATATTTGGTCAACTATATAACATAGAATAATTGATATATATATATATATATTATATAAAGGAAATTATATTTATCATTTCAAACTCATCAGAAGGATCATGAATCACATAAATATCTATTATTGGAATCTTTGGTAAATTCACTTCATGTTTTTCAGCATTATAGATGTATTTATCGGTTTAGTAATATCTATGTTCATAATTTTTATATGAAACCTTTTTGATCAATAATTATATATCCTCACTCCTTATACATAGGATTTTTCACCCATATCATCCATTGAGAACAATTTTTCCAACTAAACCACTAATGAATTTATATTCAATATAACATTTTAGATAATTAGTGATCCACCTAAATAACATACCAAGAACGCCACAACTACACTAGTACCATGCATATAAAAATAAGAATAAAAACCAATATTTATGAAACAGAAATGATCTATTTCATTATACAAATGTATTTTCTGACATTGATATTCCTTATTCAATCTAGAAAATATTCATGTCAACATTCAATCCATAGATAAATTATTTTAAATATCAAAATTATTGAGTTGTATCCAACTCATATCCTTAGTTAAATGAAATTTATTAAAATAATTTTAGAGAATCATTTAATTCATGACGTAATATAATTGAAAAACTATAGAGAACAACATCTAAATTGACATGATCAGCACAACTAGAGAAGAGGTCTATCCATAGTCAATACCTGGAATATTTTTATATCATTTTCCACGATAGTAGATTTATAAATAAACACTTATAAGTACATGTAAATTTTCTTATATAAAACTCATCTTCATAGAATGGGTCTCACTCCGTCTAGAGAATTAAATAAGATTATTACATTAATGGTGTATATAGTGTATATCTCAAATTTCATTCCATTTTAGTATTTATTATAATCAATTCTATCAATATTCTCCTAATATGTAGTATATTCATCGTCTAAGTTAATTAAATAATCACCATATTTTCCACAATAAATCAATATAACTTGGTATCCAAATGAATCCTACCATATATTTAAGGTTCTTAAGTAATAGTCATTTTTTCAAAAAAACAATTTCCTGGAACTGACCCAGTTTACATCTTCAGAAAACATCATATTTCATGGTCTTGAACTCTTTCATGTTCATCTTTCCTCCCATATAGTTCTTTATTTTTTATTACTACTCATGAAATATACAATTTCAAGCCAGAAAAAAATTCATGCATAGTAGGACCATCACAACAAAGCACCTAAATATCCTTTTTATAATCATTAGATAAAACATTATCTAACTAATGGTCAAATTTATGAGAATCCAAACCATGTTAAAATGATTCAAAACACTAAATTTTTATAAAATAAAATTTGGGATGCCTCTTAATAGATATTTCAAATAGAATATTTTGGACTAATTTTGATGGAATATGTTTGTGTTTTAATACTAGTGGTTACAAATATTATACCTTCAATGAAATAGAATGTCCCATATAACTCATCATCATTATATCCATATTAAAATTCATCTTATTTCTCCTTTTAGAAATTTCATTTAATTATGTTTCTTATTGAGAAGTTTATTTTGAAATAAATCCACAATGACTTAGATGATCATTGAATTACAGTTTTATGTATTCATTACCATAATTTATTCATTGTGTCTTAATTATTATCTCCAGTTGATTCCTAATAGAATTCAGAAAATCTATGAAATTTTATAATTATTAAAACATATGACTCATTTAAAATTCATAACCAGATACAGGATGGTCATTAATAATGGTGTTAATGTAATTATAATCACAATTTGACAATAAAATCACTTGGTCAACCACGTTTATATATTTTTTCACTAATAGTACACAAGACATATCATGTTTTCCGCTAAATATTTCTTTGCACATTTTTTTGTTAAATAATATAATAGAAGAATACAAATAAATATTCAATGAAAATAATATTCAAAACATTGAGATAATTCATTTTGTAAAAAATTTGAAAATTAATATTTCAATCAAACTTAGGTAAGAATACCTCATTTGTAAAATGACATTAATTTTCATTTTTAACTGTATTATAGAAATTATGATGTGGAAGAAAATGGTTATAATCTATCAATATATAATACTAAAAAAATTCATGAAATTATATATAGAAAATATGATGATTGAAGAAAAGTTTTCCTCAAAAAATAAAAAACAATGTGGATATCATTGAAAATACTTTTTAAAAAAATTTAGTAATTAGATATAGAAAAATAATTGAAAATATTATAAATAATAAAAACAAAAAAATTGGAATAAAATAAATAAAATTATTGTGTGATATATCAGATAACTATAACCTCATAAATTTAGGTTAAAATATATCTTTTAAAATCTCATATTGTAAAATAAATCCCTTACATATTATGTGACTTCTTCATAATAACTACAACATACTATATAAAATATATATATTTATTATACATCTATAACACTACCATAATTATACTTAAAATTTGATACATTATGTATAAATATCGTCTTATTATCCATTCCTTAATAATCAACCATTATCATTATAAATTTGATTGTTAACTATGTCATTTTTATGTATGATTTGGAACTATAGTTATGATATATTATTTTTTAATGTGGATTTTTCATTTCCGTAATGCTAATCAAATTCTAGAAAACCAAACTCCGGTATTATAAAGATTATAGTTACACTATTATATTAGCTTAAGAAATAATTGATCGCAACCCAAAGGACTGAATAGTTTAAGATTCCTCATTAATTAGATACCGAAATGATTTTTATTTTTTTACAATAAAATATTAGAATATTAATATTTAACATTCCACATCCTTGAACTAATTAAAATATTCAATTTTCACATCATAAGGAAAAGGAAAAAAATACAAACGAGTTTAAACAATTAGTAAGTGTTATGTACACCGGAAGCTATCCAATGTTAATAATTAAAAAACAATATGGAAAGGTAAATAAGTAAAAACACAATCCATTGGATAAATACCATGAGAAAAAATTACATCTAGGAATAATATAAATATATTAATATTTTTCATGATAATAACATCATCTTCAATGAACGAAATTAATAATTATAAACATAATGATCTCAAACATCATGATATCTTTACCATCAAGGCCTTATGCCATGGAATTTTAATCGATGGTTAGGTATACAACAAAACCCCATTTAACATGTCTATTCAACTAGTTTGTCTCATGAGACCTATAATAGAATTGAGTGTATATCAATAAAGGAGCCCAAAATGTCACTACATTTCTACTACATTGCTAAAATATTTAGTGTTAAACGTTATTAATAAATAATATACTCTATCAATAAATTTATATATTGAGTAATGAATATTGAATATCAATATTTACCAAGTCAACCAAAAAACATTCAATGTAAAACATCATTTATTAGAAAACTATTCATCCAAGGAAATTATCATATCATTTAAATAAATAATATATATATTTAAATGATATTAAATACACATTGACTACTAGAAGGTGTATTTTCTAAAAAAAATATTAATGACTACAATATTAACAAGTGATAGGATATTCCATCAATTGATCAGAAAAAAGTGTTTTTAATACAATTATATCCTTTATGAAATAAATATCATGGGAGAAAAATATTAAGATTATATTTTATTAAATATTTTCCATTACAAAACATCTATAAATGTATAAGTTTCCAAATACAAAAAATTATTCTTTTGGGGGAAATCTATAAATCATGTGTACATTATGAGGAAATATACCTTTTAACATTTTGAAAAGAAATTTGAAAAAGGCCCTTTTAGAACATTAAAAATATTCCGTAAAAACCATATAATAACATGATTATAAAATAAAATTTCCTCAAAAACAACATTAGTTAATAAAATGTTATTTTTATGAAACATTTGAAAACAATGAATATGAATGAAAAATATACCCGATCAAAAAAGGGCATTTATTATAAATATTTCTTCTAATAATTCAAATTCTAAAGGGTGTAATATATTTAATAACATATTTAAAATCATTAAATATTTATTTATAACAATATAAACGGATATCATGAAGGATAGAATATAATATTCCTTCAATGAAAATTACAAGAAACCCATAAAATTAAGATTGTAAAAAAACATATTGACTCTTGAAAAAATTTAAAATGTAACTCTTATAACGAATAAAAATTAATTGGTACCTTAATAAACATGAATTAATTAATATCCATGTTTTATACAACAATTTGGATGTTTATATTCCAATTAAAAGAAGTATGTGTAAAATGCAAAATATGTCTTAATGAAGTGGAAATTGAAAATTGATCTCTTACCTGAAGTTATTAATGCCTTGTGTGTTCTTTTAACCACAAGTATAAAAAATTTATATTATTTATAATTACATTAAAAAACAATATAAATATTTATAACATCATATAAGATCAATATATAACATATTGAAACCCATTTTTTATCAATATTTTATTGTTATCATTATTAAAATTATTATGAACTTAGTTTATTATGGGATTCATTAATCAGTAGTAATGTTGTTTTACCTTTATTTGGATCCATCAATTACAAAATTTCAATTGTGATATAAAAGTGATATTTACTCATTATATATATATATATATATTAATGGTAATCCAAAAAAGGTAATGATAGAAAAATGAATTTCACTATTCATGATGATGGTATGCCATACATAATCATGATTGTTGATTTCACTTTTCAATTATTAGAAAAAAATAAGTGTAAATAACGATTAACCTCTAAAAAATAACTATTAAATAATATATATATATAAACATTTTTTTCAATTAATATACCTTGTTACCATCCATGCAATGTAGAAATGGAAAACACAACATATCACATTGTGGATATGGTAGTCTACATGTTTGCACGATGAACATTATCATTTTATGATAGATTGGATGGTTTGAAGGTAGATATTATATTATAAATAAGAAAACATAAATTATCCATAAATATGATATATAATAATTATTTTTAACTTTAGAAAAATCTAATTTTAATCATGCATAAAATTAAATTACACCACTATTTAGAGACGGTATGATTAATGTATAAGAGAATAATTTTTTCATTTTTAATATGATGGAAATATGGTGGAAAATTGTTTTAATATTATAAATCATGAAAAAAATTATATTTTACATAATATATTTTCTACGTTATAATTTGTACAATAAATTAATATGATGTAGAAGATGAAATAAGTTTGTAATATTTAGTAATATAGATTATGTCTTCTTTGGTATAATTCCTATTGATCCTTCCTCATAGAAAAGTGGAATGGGATTTTAGGAATTCCAAAACCTATAAATTTTTATAGGGACATTTAGATGAAAATTTCATATGGATTGGATGATCAAAACTACTCAAAAGGGTCTAAAGAAATGGGATAAGTTGTGTCCAATTATAAGTGGGTGGATGGTTATGCTTGTAATATTTCACAATATTAAAATATAATAACGTCACATGCATGGAAAAGTTTTATCAATTTTACATGTATTTGAAGACAAATATTATATGATCCTAATACAATCATCAGGTCAATTTTATAATGGAATCTATATTATTTAAAACCATTCCTTTTTTATTTACCAATTTGTTAACCATTTCTAACCTCGACCACAGGAACAACTATTTCAAAATTAAAGAATTATAATATCTATTGAAATGTATATAATTTTTATTAAATTTTCAAGGTATGAAAGTTTCAATCATAAAATTTCAACCTTTTACAATTTCAATATTCTTATTATTTTTAAATAATTTAATAAAAAGTTATTTTCATAAAATATCCCTATTGCCATTTTTGAAACTATAAATTTTATTTGACATTAAGGAAATAAATAAAAATATATAATTTTTATATAATCCATTGAAATGTCTTTATTGTGTTATATTTATCTATTAATATGATGGGGAACTATTACTCACCCAAAAAAAATTCATTTTATATTTTTAAATCAATCAGCTGATTTTTATCTCCATGATCATGCATCATGTTTTCATTGTGTAAGCATTTGAGATAATTATTTAACAAATTAATATTAAAAATAAATTATCATGAAAAAAAATAATAATTTATTCAGATAAAAATTTCAAAAAGAACATATCCTCTAATTGTAATTATGATAAAAAAATTATAGATATTAAACAAAATAGATGACGTCAAATTCTCATTACATTAAATAATATAAATTTTATTATCAATGGAAAATGACATTAAAATTCCATATATCCAATGTTAGGTTAGATAGGGTTGAATTATTCTCCCCAATTGAAATAAATGTTGTCATGACCCCCTCACTCCAATGATTCCACATAATAGGGAGATACCCCTAAATGATGCTGCTTGTATGCAATATTATTGCAACTAGAAGAGAAGGTATAAAAATATATTGAAGGAGACAGATAAAAAATTATATTATTAAATAAGATCAAGAGATAGGATATATAACCACAAAAAAATTAGCAAATAATAAAATATTAATAAAAACACATCATTCAAATCATTTAGATGTTAAACCAATACAAATAAAAATATCTAAATATACCAAAAGACATGTCTATGCCAGCGACACAACCATATATATATAACCTTGGAAACCATTTCCATCTTAGTCCCCAATGCCATCATGGTAACCTGAAAAATGTTTATATATATAGTGATCATACATGTACACATCATAGGGACATAACCATTTAATCTTGATCAGATGTGAATTGAATGATGATAATTCTCTTATGAAAAAAAATTGAATCTCCAAAAAAACACCTATATAGGTAAACTAATCATACCACCCTCACTATTGATCACTCACCAAATCACTTATCTAATATAGTAATACAACATCAATAAAATAATAACAAATCGTTCCCCACCACCACATCCCAAATAACATTGATCTCTCACACCATGGCATCAGTCTTTCAAAGCTCTCACCCCCCCCATACATATTAAATCATATACCAAGTCACATAAAAACAAATCAAAATCCTCATAGTAAATCTTGGATGTTGGTCATGATGCGCCCGTACCTACCCCACTCTCTCTTGTTATAATAACTTTTGCTAGAATCATTTATAATTACCACACATCTCACCAAAGGACACTCACTACATCGGCTTATATCTCGTTCTAAGATACATAATCCATCACAACACATTTCATCACATAATAGGTGTATTATGGTATCATGGATTTAAATTAAATAACCCTCATGCCCACCTCATACCATTCCTTACCCCCCATGAAATATCACATCACCTCATTTTTGGATCGTAACACCTGTCTCCTGAAAACAAATGCTCAAACACTGTTGGGTAATCTCGAACAACAACCCATATCATCACCGATACAAATGGAACAGTAATGAAGAGTGGTTTTACAACCTTCCATATCACCACCATCATGGATGTGGGAGAAAAAATATAAGAATCTAAAACCTCTATGTTTTGGTAAGGTTATTCAACTCAGGTGGGCGCTAAATAAAATATCATAAACGTAAATGATATAGAGATATCACAAAATTGCCAAACTATCGGAAAAAAAATTCACTTCACACACTACATCACCATTAATGCACTACATGTAAATTGCCACAACTGATACCACCACTATTGGAATCTCTATAAAATCACCACACAATCCACACAAAAATTCCGACATTCATTCATATGTTTCACCACTATCTAGATAAAACAATTTCACTAACATTAATTTCATAAAAATGTCATCACAATGTTACCAAAAAGTACATATTTATTGTATTTTGTTAATAAATTTACCACACATCTAGTTCCACACCTTTTAAATTATTTATTTATACAACATTTTAATTTATTCAATGGATAACCAGAAAACTAACACAACAACACCACAAAACAACTCAACCATCTCACACCATCAATCATTTTCACTCCACGCCATCAAAACCATCACAAAAATCTAGCAGAAAACTCATCCACCCCACAATCATATCCATTGTTCACCTCATGAACGTCACACATAACCACTATTTTCCCAACCACTACATACACAACCACTGTACACCATATCGCACAACTACCAATAAACCATCCATGCCAACTGACCACCACATCAAAATGGAATACATTGTTGTACCTAGCTAGTAACCTTTATCCCCATAACAACCCAAACAATATATAGTATCTAAAAACAAATAATAAGATCCAAAAAATCAAAAAAACATGTCATATTTCAAAAATTATTTTAGGGCTTAGTCTGATTAATTATTTATTTAGCATGGGTAGAATCACACAAAGTATATTTCTATGGTAAACCTATTCATTAGCCACATATATGTTATTGTTCCTTTTATCTGGGGTGAAATCACAAAATAACACAATAGGGGTCTCTTGGATTGACTTATATAGAGAAAACAATGATCCCAAAAAAATTTATTTCTATTAATGAAACAACATAGACTAAAATCAGCTAAAATATCATAAAAATATAAATTTATATAATATTTCCACTATACCCATAAATTTTAAATATTCCAATTGATTATCAATATTATTCAGCCATTACCAGAAAAACAAATGAAATAAAAAGAAGGAAATTCCCACGAGGAGCATATAAATATGTCATAATGAGGATTAATTATATAAAATATACATTATGACCTCAATACACGCTTTACATAAATGATGAAAAATCCCATGAACCACATCCTCATAAGAAGATCCCATATCAACCAACATCACACTAAATAGTTATGAAATATTGCACGAAAACCATCCCCGAATTAAACAACACTACTGCATTGAATCACAAATATAAGACTACAAGGAATGATGAAGAAAAGTGTAAATTACTCACCACAGGTTTCCAATGACAAACCACCATAACCCAAGGATAAGATTAATGGAACAGGGGATGGAAGACCTCATAAAGCACATAGGGACGACCCAAAGTGATCGAATTAACATTATTATTATGTAAAATGGTTATATAAAATTTTCAATTTATCGGTTTTATATTTTTGTATTTATAAATATTGTTAGGAATTGTAACAGTTGGTAATATATCCATGGAACAATGATCACATGATTAGTATAAATATTGGGATTTAACAAATCCAATTTACTCAGACAAAGGAAGCGATGACCTCATCATAAATAATTTCTCTATACGAAGACCGTTTTTCAGAGCTCAGAAAAGTGGAGGAGTAATTGGGCTTCCCTTTTTCCCAATACTAAGCCGAGCGTCAACACATTAAGCTTGAACAGGACCACTTACAGGTGAAGTGGAAGTTGATAGAGAATACCTCACGAGCAATGTTATCCGAGCCACCCCACGAGTTTTCACCTTCTTACACATTACCCCAAGGTCTTATTAAAGTGCTATAAAGGGCTATGTAACATGAAAATATAAATATGATTGGTGTATTATTTTTATATATAATTAATAGTATACATTTATTTTATTATAGTTACTTTGTAAATTGTTTTTAATGCAGCAATAGTACTTTTGTTAATAATCAATTAAAGAATCTAATTTGATTAATTAAAAGATTTTAGAATTAAATAATATTTTTAATAAAATATTATTAATTATTTAGTTTTATTAATTATAAATTATTGTATAATTGTTAGGAAAACAATTGTGATTTTTAATAAGGATTCAAAGCTATTTTTCAAAACCAATGAATTATCGATAAATGTTGGTTTTTATTTAATATGTAAAAAATAAAACAATTAAAAAATTATTTAGATAAAATTAATATTATTTTTGGAATCTTGATTTAAAAATTATGCCACAGTGGATTTTTCATAATTTTCTGATATTGCCAAATTTATTGAAAAAAATTAAATACACTTTAATTATATAATATGTTTTATGACAACATAATGACCCAATAGTGATGTAATAAAATTATCTAAATTATATTTTAGGACAATATGTGTTTTATAATTAAAATAATGTGAATTTAGGTCTGTTTTATTTATTTTACAAAGATTTAGTGGACCCTCCAAGACTTATCAAACTTTTTGAATTTTTAAATTGATTTATCTGAGAGTGTGACTCACCTCCACATAAGAAAGCCTAATATTTTAAGAAGTTTGGCCATTATTCTTTTAAAATATATGTTTTCACTCGCATTTGGAAAAAAATGTGAACAACCATCAGAGAGTTTGTGGTTTTGATTAGTTTAATGTGTAGGGTTCAAAACCTAAATAATAATGAATTCCCTCTCATTTCCTATTTACACCAAACCATGCTCCCACTTCCTCATCAATAAAAGCTTTTGGAACACGACCAAACATGGACCTCCTATCTCTAGAATCATTCCTCGTCACCCCATGATCCCAAGAATCCCCTCTCATGCCCCTCCAAATCCATTGGGATCACACTTCCAAGAAATATATTTCTCTCTTTCTCATTTTTGTGCAAGATTATTAATGTTGTTATGCCCTTTTAATTTCAATTAAAATTGTTGGGGTATTATTTCTAACCTCACCTGTACATAAATACTATTATTTGAATAATTATAGATCCATTTATCTCTCAATAATTCCTCCCATTTACACTCATTACCATGCTGAAATTCTATAAGGTATTTCTCTCTCCTTGTTTACATTCAAGAAATTCTATGGTATTATGAACCTAAATTACATTACATATGTTGGGGAATTTATTTATATAACCCATATACTTTCCATTTAATTTTTACATGATGACACACCCCTTTCCCCCTCATAAACCATTTTTATGAATTCTTATCCCATGCCATTATGCGGCCAAAATTGCACCGTGATTTTCCAGTCCGAATTCATTATGTATTAAATACCATACTCATTTCACTATCAAGGGTATTCACCATTATGAAAATTTACTTATTGTTTATATAAATTCATGTATGAATTATACATTCCTTTATCATAGAAAAAATGATTATTTTTAATGAATCCATGTTATATTATCAATGTGGAACACTCATGGATGAAATGAAATGATTTAGATGGGTTCTCCCTAATAGTACTCCAATTAATTGGATAAAATATTAGTATCATGATACCTCAAGTAAAATGCGGGTTTACTAAAGCTAATTAATGTTCAATTAGTGTTTACTCCTTCTCCATGTGCAATGAGGCTTGGTTCATGCTAAACCCATGTTAAATGTTGTTTCCACATTTCCATGTTATGATAATCATGCAATATCATACCTTAATGTTCATGTTTCTCTTATTTCCATTGATAAGCCTATTTCCTAAAATGTATTTCATTGTTCTTGTTATTCATTTTTTATACCTTATTGGGCATTATTTCTCACCCTTTATTATGCACGTCCTCAGGTTATCTTATGTGATGCTATATACGAAGGAATGTGTGTGGTCATTTAGATGATGTTTTCAATAAAGATGTTGTATTTTATGTACGATGTTGTTTTGTAAGGTTCCTAATTTTTGAGGACACTAGAACTCTAGATCCTTGGAGTTTTCCTAAGTGAAAATTTATGTAATAAATCATTTTTTATATGTTTAATAAAGAGTAGGTTAGTCATAGTTGGTATCATATGATAGGTTTTGTTATTTTTGGGATTAGGATTAGAAAACCCTAGTGAATTTCATAGGGATAAGAATAAGTATAAGAAAATTGTCCCTAAATTTTGGTGACTGTAGAGTATGTGGATTATCAGGAAAATACATCCCTATATGGATATGAGCATGTTGTGGTGACTCTAGAAGAGATGTATCTTGGAGTAAAACATGAAAACACTACATTGAGTTAAACTCAAATGAGAACTGGTCCACAAAAATGGACATTGTTGCACTCTTAGTGATGACGCTCTTGGGGGATATGCATTGGAAAATTTATCAGATTATTATGGAACATTATTAATGAAAATATTACCCTACTAATATATGTTGGTATGTAGGTCATGTATAACATAGATTGAATCATATAAGATCATATGTTATGGAAATAAAAGTTATTTATGAGTCATCCATTTATTTCATTGAATTACCCTTTTATGTGTTACCCCTAACATTACTTTTATTCTACCCAATGTCTAGTAATTAGAGGACTCAGGAAAACAACAGATGCAATGATCAGTTTGGAGACTGTTCAAATGAGATTCCCAATTTCATGGGAGCGAGAATCGTGAATTTTTCACAATATTCTATTAGTTTACTCAGGTTTTAAAAAGGAACAATTATCAAGAGGAACATTCATCCCCCTCCTCCTAAGAAAAACAAGTCACAATCAAAAGCTTCATGAGATAAAGGCCTCCTACTTTTAATGGATCATCATATCCCTCAATCACCGAACAATCGATCCACTACATTGAGAAGATCGTCTTCATCCATCAATGTTCTAAAAATGTGAAGGTACTTACGGATTCTTATCATATGGAAGGTGATGCTAATCAATGGTTGAAGTTGATCAAAAATATGAATCCTGGGGAGGATATAGAGGCATTGGAATGGAAATATTTCAGGAAAATGTTTTTCAATAAATATTTTCCTCGCACCCTAAAAATTAATATGGAATGGGACTTCCTTTCTCTCAAGAAAAAAAGAAGACGAATCCATCAGATCATATGAGAAAAACTATAAAAGGATGGAACGATAATCCATTATCTTTTTCATTAACCCTGAATTCATGGTTGACCACTTATTTAGTGGGATAAAACAGAGCATACGAAAAGACTTAGTGATTAGTGACTTGGAGATCTGTGAGGAAATTTCCCGATGTTCCCTCAAGGTTCAAATAGAGATTGGTGAATGTCAGGGGTATCACAGGGATAAGAATCATAAGGTGGACTTTAATTATATAAGTTATATGGATAAATCCAATAGTGATATGAAAATCCAGCACCCCCCTTTTCAAAGGTGTGGAAGAAGAACCCCGTAAATTTTATAAAGGGGATGATAAAATGGTTAAGGTCTATAAGAGAAGGGAACATGGGAATTAACTACTGACAGGAAACACCCATGACTTTGATATAGGAAAGTAACACTCTATTCGATGGAAAACGCGTTTTTTATTGCTTCAACTATAATGAAGATGGACACTTTGCAATCCATTTCCCTAAGACAAGCGTTTTTAGAGGCAACCAACAACATCCAAGGTAGAAAGGGAATGTTTTTTCCAACAGTACAACTGATGTGAACCCCGACACTAATGTGGTGGTAGGTACACATCTTATTCATTAGAGAATAATAAATGTACTTCTAGATTCTAATTCTATGCATTATTTTATATCATTAATGTTTAGTTGAACAATCCCAACACAACAACAAATCATGGATGTGAAGTTGTTGGTGAGAACGAAAAATGGGGAAATCACTACATCCCATGAATATAATGCCTCCCCTATCAAAATATTTGAATTGATTTTCAGCGAGAACCTCATCGTGATCGCTCTGGTGGAATATGATGTAATTCTTAGCATGGATTGTCTTTCTCTATATAGATCCAAAATAAATTTATATGAGAGGGAAATCACACTCCATATGGAGAATCGACCCCTGATTCTATACAACTTCAGGGAGGTAGATGAATCTTCTTTAGCACCATCATCTCAAATGTGAATGTTACTGCCATATGATTACATATATTTTCTTTATGTCATTGAGTATACTAAAGCAACCATCCTTGAAGACATTCATATTGTGAGTGAATTCACTGAAGTGTTTTACGAGGAATTGTTTGGTCATCCTCCTAGAAGATATGTTAAATTTTCAATCGATCATATACCTAGGAAGTTTCAAATATCCAATACTCCATATAGAGTTTTTGTTGTGGAGGTTAAGGAGATGATGAAAAAACTATAGAAGAATATGGATAAAGGGTTTATATTACCAAGTGATACACCATGGGGTGCACAAATCCTCTTCATCAAGAAGAATAATTGGTCAATATACCTTTTCATTGATTTTTGTGACATTAAAAAAATCATGATAAAGAACATTTATCCTCTCCCCTGATTTGATGACTTGTTCGATCATCTATATGGATCAAAATACTTCTATAAGTTGGATTTGTGGTTGGGATATTACCATGAATGGGTGGAGAAGGAGTATATCCCCAATTCTGATTTCCATACAAGACATAGACACTACAATTTCATAGTAATGCCTTTTGGACTCACTAATGATTCATCAATATTTATGGACATGATGGATAGTGTCATAAGATATTACATCGACAAATTTGCGGTAGACATTACAGACGATATTCTAATATACTACAAAACCACGGAGGAGAAAGAGCTGGATAGAATCACCATACTACAGACCATGAAAAAGAAGATGCTCTATGAATATTATAGAAAATGTGAGTTTGGGTTGATGGATGTCTCATTCTGGGATCACAGAATCACAATTAGTGTGATATCTATGGATCCCTCCATGACGATGAAATTGTGGGATGGTCCTGGACAACATTGGTAACAGATATCCGTAGCTTCTTGGGGTTAGATCGATATTATTTCTGATTTGTGAGAAATTTTTCATGTTTTATAAATCCTCTTACCAACCTAACTCGGTGTGGAGTATTGATTTCGTGTAGTGATGAATTATAAGAGATATTCTACGAGTTGAAAAAGAGGCTTATCAATGTGCCCATTCTCACATTACCCACAAGTGGAGAACTTTTTGTCGTATTCAGATATGTATCGAATAAGGGAAAGGGTTTAGTATTTTTTCAAAATAAAAATTAATTGTATACGCTTCAAAGAAATTGAAATTTCATGAGAAAAACTATCAAACACGTGATCTGGATTTGGTTGTAGTAATCTTCACTTTGAAAATTTTGTGACATTACCTTATTGGGGAGAATTTTGAAATATATACGGATCAAAAAAATCCAAAAGTATATATTCACACACAAAGAGTTGAACTTGTGCCAATTAAGTTGGTTTGATCTTATCGAAGACTATGATAGCTTAGTACATTACCACCGTGGGAAAGTGAACAAGGAAAAAGATGCTCTATGTAGAATGGACCTTGAGATTCTATCATTTATGAAAATTGTAAAATATCCAATCTTCTTAGATTTAATGAAGATGGAAATTTGAATCATAAAGAGGGGAACATCATCAATCCCTTCACAACAAATTTATCAACCATATAATTTGGAATGGTTAGTGGATGATCAAAGGGAAGATGTCAGAATTCAAAAGAATGTGGAATCTATCAAAAAAGGGAAATCACCAATGGTAAATGTTAATGAAGAAGGATGTGTGATATTTGGGGAACGACTATGTGTTCCATCATGTCTAGATTTAATGAATAAACTTTTGGATGATGCACATAGTTCTAATTTCATCATTCACCTAGGAAACAAACAAATGTATCGAGATATTTGAGAGCATTATTGTTGGGATAACATGAAGTAGGAGATAACTGATTATACCTCAATTTTCGTTGTATGTCAGCAAGTAAAGGCTAAGAGGAATAAGTATAAGCTTGTGTGGAAACCATTACCCAAACTAGTATGGAAATGGGTAAACATCACAATGTACTTTGCCACTAGGCTTTTGAGGACATGGAAAGGAAAAAATGATATCTGTGTTGTTGTTGATCGTTTTACAAATATAGCACACTTCATTGCAATTTGATAGGATTTCTCATTGTATCAATTGGAAATGATATATATCAGACAAGTGTTATGGATTTATGGATTACAACTATCTATTGTATTTGATCAAGATCAATGAATCACATCTATGTTCTGGAAGAGTCTCCGACACACTATGAATACTAAGATAAACATCAGTATGGATTATCATCCTCAAACTGATGACCAATCAAATAAGACTATCCAAACACTTGAGAATATGTTGATATCATGATCAATGGACTTCATTGGTGTATGGGATCAATATCCCCCTCTAGTTGAGTTCCCTTACAACAACAGTTTTCACTCAAGCATCCAAATCGCTCCTTATGAAACCCTATATGGGAAGAGGTGTAGAAAACTGACATGTTAGGATGAAGTTGTTGGGAGAAAACTCCTAGGACCAAAAATGGTTAATGAAATGGTAGAGATGTTTAAGGCCATCCAGTGTCACATTAATGCTTCTAAGATTCGGAAAAAGAGTAATGTTGATAATTATAGACGATACCTAGAGTTTGATGTCAGAGACATGGTATTCCTCAGCATATTTCCATGGAAGAGAGTTATGAGATTTGGAAAGAAGGGAAATCATAGTCTAAGGTAAATCGACCCTTTTGAGATCCTTGATCGTAATGGATTAGTGGACTATCAACTAGCACTCCCACCAAACCGATCTCAAGTACATGATTTATTCCATGTATCACTCCGGCTGAACTACATATTGGACACATAGAATGTACTTAATCAATATGTGATACCATGGGATAAAGACTTCTCTTTTGAGGAGAATCCGATAAAGATCATAGAATTTATGGAAAAAGATCTATGAAATAACAAAATTCCCCTTGTCAAGGTGTTGTGGTGAAACCACACGTTTGAAGAAGAAATGTGGGAATCAAAAGAAGTGATGAAGCAATGTAACCCACATATAATTCAGTGTGGGAAATAGAAATTTATAGGGGGAAATTTCATAAGGGTGGAAAATTATAATGACCAAAACATTCAATAATGAAAATTACTCTTCATATAATTGAATGTCATATTATGTTAAATGGTCATATGACATATGAACATTCATGGTATTATGTTTTTGGATTTTAAAATATTGTTAAGAATTGTGACCATTTGCTAATATTGTCATTTAAATGTGGTCACATGATGAGTATAAATATAGGGCTTTAAAAATCCTATTTACTCAGACAGAGGAAGTGATGGCCTCATCCAGTTGAATTGCTTCATTCGAAGCCCATTTTTTCAGATCTTTGACTGGAGGTGGAATCATTTGGATAATCTATTGACCATGCCCATGTTGATCATCAACACGTTAATCTCAAATGGAACTTCCTATGGGAGAAGTGAAAGTTGATTGAGATTACCACCATAGCGTTATTATCCAAGACACCCCAAAATACTGTCCCCATTGCACACCTTACACATAGGTCTTATATGTGTGTTATAAGAGGTTATGTAACAAGCCCCTTGAAATATCATTAGGTGTAATATTTTTTATAGAATAAATAATATGCATTCATTTTATTATCGTTACATTGTTAATCATTTTTAATGCACAAATATTACTTTTAGTTAATAATCAATTACAGAATCTATTTTGATGAATTAATGGATTCCTGGATTAAATAATTTTTTTATAATATATTATTACTAAATACGTTTTTTAATATAAATTATCATATAATTTTCGTGAATACAATTTTGATTTCTATTACGGTTTCAAATCTGTTTTATCAAAACCTATAAATTCTCGATAAATATCAGTTATTATTTTAAAAGAAAAAAATAACATATATTAAAAATTATTTACATAAAATGAATATTATTTTTGGAATCAGGACATCTAAATTATCGAATAGTGAATTTCTCATAATATTCAGAGAGTCAATTTTTTGGGAAAAAATTAAATATTATTTAATTATATAATGTCATTTATGACATCATAATATCAAAATAGTGATGTAATAAAATACTAAAAATGAGATATTCAGATAATAAATGTTTTATCATTAAATTAATGTAATTTTAGATATTTTTATTTTAAAAATCATTAGTGGACCCTCCAAAGCTTATAAAACGTTTTAAGTTTTGAAATTGATTTCCTTGAAAGTGTGACTCACCTCCAAATATGAGAGCCTAATAATTTATGATGTTCGCCCATTATACATATAGAATATTGTTTTGCACTCCCATTTTGTTGAAACCATGGGAAAAAACATGAGATGTTTTCTAGTTTTTATTAGTTTAAAGTGAAGGGTCCAATACCTAAATAATAATGAATTCCCTCTTCGTTTCTATAGAAACACACCCAAGCTCCCACTTCCTCTTCACTCAATTCCTTTTAATATCTAAAACCCTATTCCAACCACTCTCTATAATCCCCCAAGTAACCTCGATCTCCGATTAATCATCTCTCAATCCTCTCCCAGACCTTTGGGATCATACATCCATGTAATGGATTTCTTCCATTCCCATTTTTTTCATGTTTCTTAATGTTGTTATACCCTTTTAATTTCAATTACAAATGATGGGGGTATGATTTTTAACCTCACATATATTGTCTTAATTATGTTTTAATGATGATATAACCCTTTCCCCCTCATTAATTACTTCCATGTACACCTGTTACCATGCATAGATTTTGTAAGGGATTTCTCTCTCATCATTTACATTCATGAAATTATTTTGTATTATGAATCTAAATTCCATTAAATATATTAGGACATGTATATATATGAACCCATTACATTTCAATCCCTATAAACATGATGAGACACTCATTTCTCTCTTATATATCATTTTTATTAATTCTTGTGACATGCTGTTTTGATGCCGAAATTATACCATATTTTTCAAAGCCAAAGTAACTGTATAGTGAATACCATTACCATTCCTCTATCAAGGGTATTCAAATTTATCCACATTTACATAATGATTATATAGTTTTATTTATGTCTTAAAAATTTCATTATTATTAAATAAATGATTATTTTTATTTATTCCTTGTTATTTGATCCATGTGGAAAACTTATATATGAAATGAAATGATTAAGAAGGGTGATCCCTGATAGCGCTCCAATGCATTGGGTAAAAGATTAAAATCATGATAAGTTGAGTGCACTAATCATACACTCATTCTAATTAAAGTGAAATGAGTTTTTACTAATTCTCTATGTGAAATGATTCTTAGGTAATGCTAAAATCATGTTTAATGTTGTTTCCATATTCCTATGTTATGATAATCATGCTATATCATTCCTTTTGGTTCATGTTTCTCTAAATATCCAGGGATATTCATATTGTCTAACATGTATTTAATTCTCCATGTTATGAATTTTACTCACTTAATGTTCATTTTAGATATCCCTTTTCTTTTGCATGGCCTCAGGTTATCCCATGCTATGCAAAGTTCGAAGGAATGTGTGTGGTCATGTAAAATAATTTTTCAATAATGATGTTGCGTTTTATGATCTAAGTTGTTCTGAAATGTTCCTAATTTTCTAATACACTAGTCCTCTCGGTCCTCAGAGATATATTGAGTTAAATATTATGTAATAAATCATGTTTATGTGTGTAATAAAATGCAGGGTTATTGTACGAGAAATAAGAGAAATATCATTATAATGAGGAGAAATTTATCATTGAAAGGGAAATAAACATCCAAGAATTCACCCCTTTCAAATCATGAATTAATGAATCATGATGTGAATTCCACTAGGCCTATGGATTACAATCTGTTTACAAGGTTTATGACTAAATTCATTTATATCTTTTGTTACTTCTTAAAATTAATTGAATGTGGCCTGATTTAATTAAAAATCATGATTTACACATTCATTTTTAAATACATTTTATAGACTCCTCATCCCCAGCACAAAATATTTGAATATTCCCCATTTACATGAAAAAAATAACCAATTAATTCTTTGAATCCATATTTCGTGATGTGAATATCCCACAACATCCCAGTTGTAACCCAAACCTCCAAGAAACCTCCTTATACAACCTCCAAAACACTTCCAACACCCTAAATATCAATACAACTAGTCAGTATGGTACACAAAATTAATTAGATACCTATCAAATGATCCGACCTTCGTGAATCAAATCCAAAAATGAAAGATAATAAAGGGTTCCTAACAACCACTCATCAAGATACCTCTCATGGATATCATAAATCCTATAATATTAAAATAATATGATTGAGACAACTAAAATACGCATAAAACGTCCCACACAACTACCACATAGTACATGAACACCACAAACTCTCATCGAGATTAAAACCACGCATATCATATTATCCACATGCAAAAAAATCTCCACACAACAACATCAACCTCAACATGATCCTCACCAAAAAAAAACACATCCAACACATAGCACTACCCCGTGCACACCCATCAAGGAATTCTTCTTCCATGCTATGATTTTATCTTCTTTGGGGGAACTAACATTCAATAGTCTAAATTGTTTCAATGTACGATTTATCTTTATTAGGAGTCGAGTCCTCCATTTTCCTTATATTGGGGGTTTTAGAACACAAAAAAAATAATATAAAAAAACACATATCTCATTAAAATACAAGGTACATACATCACAACATAAAATGAAACATGTAATGTACAAAAAAATTCAAAGTATTGGGAAGGAATCTATGCATATGACTCCCATGTACTCCCTTTAAAGACAACTTACCTTCAAAACACATGAAAAAATGTAATGGTCTATCATAAATGAAACATCTATTTTTTATAATGGATCACAACAAGTACCTAAATTTATGTAACATTTTCATTTATATCAAAATCAATAAAGTCAATGACATGGGAGTCATCATGGAGATGATGATGTAGCCGGGACATAATGATCATGATGAGTATGAACCATAATTGTGGTGTAAATTCTAACATATATGGAACCCCAAAACATCTTATAAATAACTTAATGTGACAAATAAATATGAAAAAAATATTACCACCATACCACATCTCTTCTATGCATGATGAGGGGAGACACTAAAGAAAACATGGTCACTTACATCAATCTCTATATCCCCTACCCATGACCTAAATTGGGTTTCTAATAGTCCAACTCCTCTATCATCCTACCATGAAACTAATGTGTCATCTATGTCATGCTCTTCGCCACATCAAGGCTAAGAATTCCAAACACCCTAGCATCTTTCTAGCACAATTGAGAATGAAACATCCTCCCATACAATTACATAAATGGGATACATGAATGGATAAGTAATAGCTATTTTTTATGCTCACTTGACTAGAGGAAAAAACCATACCAAAGATCTAAAATTTTTATGACATAATATTTGAACATATCATCAGATATATAGATTTTTATTATCATCGATGCATCGGTCTGAGGGATTAATGTAGTGAAAATGAATCACTGAGACCCAAAATCACCATAAATTCTTCACTTAACCTATGAGGTAAGAATTCGATCTAGATAATAATGTATGTTGATTAGAAACATTTGAATTCTAATTTTTTTTCCAAATAACACCTAATGATGTTTCCATAAAACTCTTATAGTAGATTTCCAAAAACTAAGAAAACTATTTTTTTACAATTACACTTCAAATCAAACTAAATCAATAACTCTCTGACATTAGGTCTACCTAGTGATGAAATCCATATTGATGTCACTCCATTTCATATTGGGAATATCTATGGACTATTAAACCCCACTAGGATCATAGTTTTCTACATTCATCAATAAGAAAACAAGACACCTTGTGATAAAATCTACAATGAACCATTTCATCAATGACTACCAATGATTTCTCCTTTGGAAACAATATTTTTTTTTCACACCTAGATGCACTTATAAAGGGGTGTTGTGAAACACGCAATGAACCTCCAAATAGATATCATGTAGAGTAAAAAACTTATTTTGGATCAGTATCATATTCTAAACATCCTATGACCAATCATATAATGATTCTCCATGTAAAACATTGTCACACATCACCTCTATCATTGAGTATCCACACTTAGAATCCTCCACCAACAACTTCAAAGATAACTCCATCGTCATCTAATAGAGTCAACCATGACCATTTCACTCCCTAACACCATGATGCATCATTTTAAACTCCTTCAGTCCATTCAGAAAATCTATATACTCTCGAGTCACATCGCCTCATGAATTTTAAAATAATTCATTAACACCTACATTTTATTTTACCATGGGATAAGAGATATCAAAGGCATAATATTAGAAAAAATACATCAATGTCAACATATGTGGATTCATATACTACTAATAGATATAAATTTTCATATTGTTTTTTCTATAAAAACCTTGAGTGCTCCCTAATAAGGTTATTCCAACCAAAACATCCCCAAACATAGCTGCCACTAACTCTACATCAGTGGTGGAATAGTTATTTCAATGGGAAAATAAGTACCTAGAAACATAAGATATCTCTAATATCTCATATATAAACTTTAATCCTATTCTAGGATGAGAAAAATCAATCAAAACCTCCAAAAACATATCCCTCTAAGGACACTGATGAACTCAAGAACTATCAGAATTCCCTTCTAGGTAACTGATCACATTCTAATGATGACCAGTCCATAAAGAATCATGTTACATCATGTTCAATTCTGTCAGTTGGGCTACACCATGAGATAAATCTAGAAAAAAACTATGATAATATCCACTATGTAAATGTAACCTACAATCCTCGTCCACATTATTGGGATTATCCCATTGAAAAAACTACCCCAACATTCAATGAGTCCACTACCATACTCTAATTATACAACATGTGTCTATGAAAATGATCCTCATATATCAAAAAACCACACTAGGAAAACCCTCCATATAGCTATTGGTTCATGTAGTATGGAAAAACATCTCGATGATTCTCAGAATGATCATCCTCTAACATTGTGTAGATCAACATTTCATTGGTGAATATAGTGATGGACCATTCCATGAACTTATGAAAAATAAAGTATATAATCCCTAGAAGATGGATGGGGAATTCATAACACCGAATACCATGAAAAAAGTTGATGGTCCTATACCTGAACATGAATTTAGTGTTCATAATATATTCATATTACCCCCTACACTAGTAATATCCAGATAATAGATTAATTTTTAGAACCAAATTTCACTTCTCAACTTGTCCAATAGATCATTGATCCTCAAAATTTGGTGATGGATATGAACCATTACCTTATTCATCTTTTGATACTCTATGCACAATCTCACACTACTTTTCAACTTCTTTGTGAACAATGTTAGATAATCCACTGTGATATATTATGACAAATGTAACCCATCTTCATTAGGTAATCCACATACAACTTAACACATGCAACTCTATATCAAAAATTAAATAGGGATCCATTTAAATCAGAGATGAACATGGAAGAAACTCAATAATAAACATAACATCTCTTCTAAAGGGTATTTCTAAAACAAAATTTGGGACAATATTAAAAATCAACTTCATCAACATGGAAACATCCACTACTTTTGATTCCACTGAAATCTGGTCCAACTGAGACACACCAGGATCCACATTCCTATCACCCATCTAACAACCTTTCCATCTAAGAAACAAAACTAACTAGCCCACCATGATAGAAAAACAAAACACTTATCTAGAATTATTTGAGGAATTAACCCAAATTAATACAAAAAATAAATTCCAAGACAAATATAATTTGATTTTATCTACAACAACAATAAATCTCCAACTAACTAGTGCTTCCCTATCACAATCACATATCCCATTAACCCAAAAAAATGATTACATTATCACCAAATGGATTACATAAATCTAAGAAAATTGAAAGTCACTTCAATCTACTCCCACTGTATTAAATAATGAGGGACTAACAAATAACTATAGGCACCCAAATCAAACAATGAACTAATATGGGTAGACAAGAAATTGTCTGTTCCTCTAAAAACTATTAGATCTTCTGAAACAACATTCTCCAAGGAGAACATCTCACTATTCTCGGGGTCTCAAAGAAGGGTCCTGGAATCATAATCCTAACTCTAAAATGGACGTGGGTTTAAGGGGATCTCTAGTTTTGTTCAAAAATGGTAAGATATATTTAGTGAATGAAGGGAATCATTATGAACTGGTTCTGCATCCCCTATGGATTTGAGATGAATACAGAGTCAGGGGATTCTATGACACGTAGAATGCTGACCCAAATATTCTTCATAAAGAAGCTTCGTTTATATTGGACAAATTGTAAAGAAAACTATATATGTGCTATTTTTTGAATATGTAGTCAATCCAATTTTATTGAGATATGATAGTAAACATTGAAAATTGAATCCTATATTATACATATCTTCTTAAAACATAAATTAAAAAGAATTATCTAATTTAATTATTTTTTTGAACCATAATTAGGCTCCCCTCTTCCAACTTCCCCTACTCTCAGATTTAAAAAAATCACTAATGGTATGTGTTGCTGAAGATGCCTAAGAGGAACTATTGTTCTGACTGCCAAATTGAAATAGGCCACCCTGAGAAATCAAACATTGGTCCTGGAGGTTTAAATATCCCCCAATAACAAGGTAAAAAACCAAATTAATCATATAGGTTCATGAGATCCAACCACCCCATATGTATGGGAAACCCCCTACCATAGTCATTTCCCCACTAGATGGAACTCAAAATTATTAAAAACTTGTGAAACACTACCTAAATCCACACACCTTGATATGTCATGTAGGAAAAACTCAGGATGATAAGATCTAATCTAATGAATCATTCTGACAACCTTATCCATTTCAGACACCAGAAGATACATAATGATCATAAACGATGTTTCCTCATACCTGGCCATTGTGTACAAGGCCTCATACACACATTTTTATTTCGTGTCCTCATATAAAAATACTATAGAAAATATCAATGGGGATTTGAATCTATATATGTAATCACACATAATAAATATTTTTCATAAAGGGGGAGGTCCTCCATAATCTTAGCTTTCCACATTGTTGATGATTGAAACTTCACCGAGAACTCCCTTTAAATGTGAGGATATAATATCTCCTCCTCGTTTTGTTCCCCAAGATATAGTGTCTAGAACTGATGTGTAACTAACCACCTATAAATAAATAAAAAAACACCCAAAACTAATCTCATAATTGGATTAGACCTAAAATAATCCTGTTATCCTATAACCAGTTCTCTATCTCCGGATCTGAGATACTCCACTCATACATCAACATAATTTTTCTCCGAATGGAATGAAAAGCCCTCTTCCATACCACATGCTCCTCTAGAGGTTCAATCTAGTGACGATCGACCATATTATCATATAGATACTCATATTTTTTATAATATAATTTATGATGAGGATTACCCATTATTTATAATAAAAGAGAACATACTAAGCTAGATCACATGGAATATTTTTAAGATTATATATTTAATAAATTTTATTTTCCATGAAACATCTCATTTAATAAATGATCTCAAACATATAGGTTTCATGTATATTTATTATGTATATATCCAATAAAAATTTCCACCATACACCATCTCTCACCAAGAATAAATTCTATTCCCTATATCCTGTGGGGCAATATCCAATGTCTTCATAAGTGTCCACTAACTGTTACACACACAAAGATCTATTAGAATTGATTATCTACCAAAAAATGAAATTCTTATAGTATCTATCTCCAAAATACATCAAATATCTCAACCAATCCTCTGATACCACTTTTTCAGGACCCCCTCTCATGAAAGATGTTGTAATGATGGGAGAGAGAAATTGACCCCCCGAGTCATTACAATTGTAATCCTCTAGTTTGTGACTAGCACTGATGGCATAATAATTTTACAAATGCTTCAAAGTATGATCTATGAAGTAAAAATTTATTGGGAGATAGGATAAATGACCACAAAAAAATTTTAGAATATAATATAGAATAAACCCAAAACCATCTTGTAATTCACATATAATGGATACCAATACAAATTATAGTCTCAGAATATTCCGAAATATATCATTATTGTGGTGACATACCATCATCTCTGTACCCAGGATAGAAATGTACATCATTGTTCCCAAATTCATCCTAAAATCCTAAAAATATATTATATATATCGGTTGAGGATAAATGTATAATAAATAAGGATATAACTATGGTCAGAATTTCATATGTGAAATGAAAATGCAAATGTGTGAGTGAAAAAACAACAAAAACAAATTTATTTTCTTATTTTCATCTATCCATCCTATAATCAACATATATAAATATCCAAATCACACATCGCATATATTAATATAACATCATGATCCTAATAATGAAAGGCACACTCTATCACTTTTCCACTAATTTCCTCCTCGCACTCCCCAATGTCGAACACCCTGGGCTCCGATACCTTCCATAAATTCCCCATCACATACCACATCACATAACATACCACATGAAGTATCCATATCAATATCTAATGTGGGTTGGGATGCATCCATACCAACCCCACCATTTCAAGTTCTATTATATGGTGCCAACATCAAATATAGTCGCACCATATCTATTTGGAACAAACTTGGTCCATAATAGCACATCTCACTTGAAAACACATAGACCTTCCCCCCAAATATCATCACAAATCTATTGTAGTATGGTATCATGAATGTGATGGAAATCAATCCATATTCTCCTCCTTACACACATGACATAAATCATATATCAAATCGCATCATTTCCTCGTCACATCTAATGTCACCTAAAAACACATAGCCTAAAATTGATGGGTAAAACCTAAAAACAACTTGTATCATTACAACTGTTGAATGAAGAGTGGGGAAGTGGGGATAGCTAGAAATCAATAAACCACTAGCCAATATTTGGGGGGGAATCCCAAAACCTAGAACCTCTAATAGTTTTTATGGTTAAACATCTTGTGTAGGGAATGGAATAAATAAAATAAACAATCATGATATATAGAAAATACACAATACCCTAACCTTTGAGGTCATAAAAAACAATAGGACACACTTCATCACCAATACTTGTTAAAAAAATACAACACAATAGTTTCCATCACCATATACAAATCTGCATAACCACCACTCAAGCCACAAAACATTTCCCATTTTTATTCACGAGATTCACCCAATTACATATTAAAAAGGTTCTCTAAATTTAGCTTCACATAAATTTCATCTGACACTTAAAACCGCCAATTTTATTCAATTATTTTAATACATTCACATAACATCAATTTCCGACCCATTTAATTATTCATTTCAATATCATTATAATGTATTCCATGGTTAACCGGGAAAATAACACTTCCACCATAGACAGGAACTATCCCATCTCACACAATCCATCATTATTTATTTACATCACATAAACCATCTCACCACAACTACCATATGTATCATCCAAAAGACAACCACATCCTTTACAAAATGACCAATGTGCACACAACCACTATACACATCATCACAAAACATCCAACATTAAATCCACGCAAATGGACTACCACATCATTGTACCACCAATTAAATAGCTCAACTGGTCATATCCATCACCAAAGGACAACCAAAACCATATATGTAAGAAAACACATGTAAATAAGAAGAGATTATAGAAATAAATTTCCAATTACATAAATTACTCTAGGGATTAAATCACGTTTCTTATTTATATATAATGGATAACATCACTTGAACTAGATTTCCATGGGAAATGAATTCAATATCTATATAGAGGTTCTCTATACTTTTATTGAGTTTGAGTTCGTAAAACAACACAAATAGTGTCCCAATATATACCATCTATTTCATAACTAGGGATCTTAATAGCTATTATTTTTTGTAAGAAATTACCATGTCATAAACTCATTAGTAATATGATCAAAATAAAAATAAATGTCATATCCCATCATGCCTATAAATTAAAAAATTAGCTAAATAATTAAATTTAGTTTTTAAAACCATATTATCTACCCAGTGAAATGAAAAATCACGTAGTCTTCAAACAAAGAACATAATTAGGTCGGGGTGAGGATACCATTCATTAAAGAATCAATTAAATCTCATTGCACTCTGTATGGAAATAAAGAAACATCCCACAAACCTTAGTTGTATAAGGAACATGCTAATAAACCTACACTACACCAATTTTGGATTATAAAATCACCACAAACACACCCTAAAGGAAACCACACGCCCACAATGGATCAACTAGATAATAAAATCATGAAACAGATAGGAAAAGGGGAAGGAAATTATATTTAATTTACAAGGGTTATAAATCAACTTGATGTCAACCCTGAAATTAAACTATTTATATATTAGTGAATTTAATTCCTTGGGATCCATGGATTATATTTTGTGTACTGGGGTAATTCCAAGAATCTCATGTATATTTTGTTTCTGATGAAATTGAATTTGTCCCAGCTTGAATTAATTAGATGCCGGGAATTACCATTTCACGTTGTGAATCCATTTAGATGACTCTTATGTAACATTAAATAGTCCATAAACTCTATAGATACATTATCCAAGAATCACATTCTCTCATCACGAATCCACCTTTCATGATGTGAATCTCACATTATAGCTGCACTACAACCCCAAACTCCACAGAACCTCCAAATACCTCATTAGAAACACCTATGACCAAAAAAATAGTATATTAATGGGATAGGAAGCCACAATATCTAAAAATTAATTTTTTGGATAAAATTTGAATGACTTATTATATTATTTTAAACATTAATTACCTAGTTCACCCTTTACAAAGGTGAAAAATTTATCTATGTCTAATGTTCACAATGCCTAAATATAAAATGGGCTTATTTATTAAATTCAAACAATTTTCCACTATATATGTAATTTAGTTTATCAAATTATATTTTATAAGATTAATATATGTATTTAATAAATAATCCTTAAAAATATGATAAATTATGGTCTTCCAAGAAAAGGTTTTTTAAATCATATAAAATGAATTATATTATAATCATGAGAAATTATGATAATAATATAAGTTATTAATATATTTTAATGAAATTATAGTGTATAACGCATTATATAATAAATTATAATGAAACATTAAAATTAAATTATTTAGTGATAATAAATGATTGTTTTAAAAATTCTATATTTTTCTCATTTCACTAAAAAATCAACCATTTCAAGAAAATACCAAAATTTCAGTGTTTGTTAAAATTGATATGAATATTTAAAAAATTATGTAAATTTTATAACATAATATTACTAATTTTTTCATAAATTATTTTTTATAAAAATGAAATATAATCATTTTTGAAGATTCAACCTTTTCTGAGTGATAATATCATACAAATGGATGATAAACCTTATTTTGAAATTAAAAGGTGGTAAAATTATTACCTATATTATTAAATATATTGATTCCTAGGAATGGATAAAATTTCTGGGAATAGAAAATATATATATGGAAGATAAAACCTACATCTATGGAAAAATATAGATTGATGGTTAACAATTTCCTGGGAAGTTTCATAACTGCAAAACTGTTAATTAGTGAGGGGTAAGAAGTGTAATTACCAAGTCAACATAGTTGTATCACAGAGAGGGGGATGGTTAAAAGAGTGATAGGCTTTATATTTTATGTTTCCATGCTTATTAAATAACATTATGACCTTTTTTTATATTTATACCTCTACTAAAAACAAATCAAACACACATCAAATGGAATATAAAAATTTACAAGGATCACTACTCAATAAGAGTTGATATGTCCTTGGTATGGCTTGGAAATGATCCAATACCCCACAATCCACTAGAAAACAATCATTTTGTGTGAAATTCAATGGGTAGAATATTATCATAAACTCTTCATGAAATATGATCAATACAACTGTGCATGTTCTTCAAGTAGAATGATATGATATAAGATTTTTTTCTAGAAAACATGTTAATATTCATTTGGAGAAGCATTGGAAAATATTATTTTTCAAATTAAATGGTCATATTTTTAACCAAAATATAGAAATAAATTTATGACAATAATAATGACACTCAGTCTGATTTACATGACTGTGTTTCACATATTTTTTCTCGAAAAGGAAATATATATCTCTATCATAATATCGCAGAAACAATTCCGTACTACTTCATATTCAATAAAAAATATCATTACTATAATCCAAGTACGATGATTTAACCTAATACAGTAACAAGGTGAATATGATAATCAGTTAAATACATTCTTACTTCATCCTGTTTTCTTCTTCTATCAAGAAAAAAACTAAATACCAAAACCACTTATTCTTTATAGAATTTAACATTGTTATACCGTATCCCTTCCATTTGTGAAAACTAATTATGTTCATTAAATATAAAAAAATACATTCTCCTTTACTAATTTCCCAAATAATGGTTTTCTTGGGATCTTTGAAAAAATTTCCCCAAACCAGGTTTAACATAATCATAAACCCTCCATGTATTTCATGTGTATCTTGAAATTTTCAATTCATCTACAACCTTCTATAACCTTCTCTAATCTTCTAACAAATTAATCTCATTTCAAACATCTTCAATAATCCATATACTAATTCAGATTCTCAAATATGATTTTCCTAGTACGATTTCATCATTATGATGTTCATACCTTCTAAGAAAAATAATAAAAATACATCTTCTTCTAGCTTATGTCTCCCCCATTTCAACATTGTTTATCTCTTTCAAACATCTCTAGGCAAAAATCTAGATTGAATGAAATTCCCATCATTCTTATTATGATGAAGACAAGGGTAAAAAAGTGTCTTAAAAATGGTTTTCTTTACCAAATATTTTAAGGAAAATAGATGTATTATCATTATGATTGTTGGAAAAAACTATATTTTTTCACTTATGATGGAAACATCATATTATACAAACCCTTTAAAAATATTCATATCCCACATCAACAATACATCCAAAAAATTCAACCAATATACTTCATCCATCTTCTCTTCAAAAAAATAATCCAGGATCTGATTGTGTTATCTATTTTAGGTTACATATGTTAATCAATATCTTCTTCATTAAAACAATATAATTCAACATAAATTCATTTTCATCATTAATTTTGATCCCAAGGAACTTTCTCTAGATTAAAAGACTTCGTTATCCAAATATTTAAATCTTTTGGATTTGGATCTGAATAAAAATCTATTACCTTCTTTGTGATAAACCTCCCCATCCATTAATCAAGTATCAATTTAGTAAAGTCGTTATGATTATGTTGAGAGTAGATATAATTATGTTCATCTTGTTTTTTCACAATATTTCATTATGTATCACGCAATTATTCATCTCTTTCAATACAATGGATATAAGCATTATCATCTTCTAAAATACGATGGAATGTATTGTAGCATCAAATACGATTCATTCCCACCTGATCCTAAATATTATTATCTTGAATATGATTTTCCTAAATACTATTTTCACAACCTTTTCTCATCCTTTACTTAATAAATATTGCATCACAAGTCACTCATACAAATTATTAATTTATTTAAATACAAAACATTAATGGATAATCAATATTTTTATCAAATTAAGGATGTATCTAATTCAGTACCACATAACTATCACATAATTAATTTGATACCCGTTGTCAGTATGATGATCATGTTCATCCCAAAAGAATATTCCTAATCTATTAGAGTTTAATAATAAATATCAGTCCAATTATTGGAATATTAATGTTAGTAATATTTTCCCCAAAAATAAAATTATGTGATTCATTTTCTGCATAGACATTCTTGATAACAGAAGACAATAACTGAATACAACAATCAATATTATCATCATTTCCCTAACAATATCCCCATTTTATTTTTTTTTAAACATCATAAATTACAAAAACATGTATCATAATGATATGTATTACTTATAAATGTTTCTATTCCTATGTGACCTAACTCATTGTTGGAAAGAAGAATTATTGATAGAATAATATTTATGTCCAAAATATGTTATCATAAAATCATACTTATAATTTTCCAACAAATTATCCTCCACTTTCCAAGAATATTAATAAACCCTATAACCACTCCAAGAAATAGTTAGTAGTGTTCACACACATTCATTATGGAATTCCTAGATTATCCATAACTCCCCCATTATAAATGCTTCCATTAGGGATAGAAATATCAAATAATTCTCCCTATTGAAAACTGTATAAAAAGATAATATGGGTGAGGGGACAAAAACACATACCTCAACCTTGATGATAAATAGGTTGGATTCCCATGTTCAACCACAATTTAGAAAAATCATTCTTCAGTAAAGGGTTTGTGTAAATTTTGACAACTTATTCAAATTAATAAATATAATCTATCTTTAATTAATTCTTCTATACATTAAATTTTATGAAAATATAATTTATATCAATATGTTTTGAATGAGAATATTTTACCTGATTCCAGGTCAGGTTGACTGCACATTTATTATCTGTACCCAATATCCAGAGTATGTTCACTTCAACAAGTATTTATTCTAAATCATTATTCATCCACATAAGTTGGGAAATGGATTTATTAGCATAAAAATACTCATATTAAACAATAAAAAGAGTTACTAATGTCAATTTATATTTATGCCAACTAACACTAATTTTCCCTAGAATGAAAACTCCACCTTATGTCGATCTTCAATCATCAACATTTTTATACACAATTAGAATATGGATACACAAAAAAATCATTCATTTTTGAGTTATCATACATGATTCAAAATAATTATGTTACTATGATGAGTCTAATAATTCTTTTTTCTCTCTGTAATTGTGATTCTATGGGAAAACTATGAAATATATCACATAATGTAAATGCATAAACAAATATGGTTTTTGAGATTTAGAATATAAAAAATCTCGAATCGGATTCCAACACACGTTAAAATAAACATAATTTTTATCTTAATCTTTAATAAAATTCATTCCCATTGATATTGGTGTGCAAACGCTTTAAAAATTATCCAAACATGACTACTTATGTTGTTCCTCAACATATTATTTTGGAAAAAATGAATATATTATTTTTCAAAATTTATATCCCAAGATGATATTTATTTTCTAACATAATGGACATATCAAACAGCTTTTTGATCTCTTCATAATATCATTCACATGATATTTCATCATTCCCATAAAATATATTGTCATCAAAATAAAGAATTATAATGAGGGAAAAATATTAGATTTATTTTATGTACAAATTTATATCAACACTTCCCATATTGACACCCATCTTCCTTATTTAACTATCCATGTTTTAATACCTTGCCCTTAGAAAATTTTTAATCACATATAATTCATTCAAAAATCTAAATACATATCTTTTGACTTTCCCAATAGTGAATACACATTTTTCAATTCTAAAAATCCTCATCAGGATCCCAATTCAGAAATGTGGACGTTACATCCACTGGAAAAAAAATTATCCTCATTGTGAAGCAATAGCATAAAAATTTAAGATTGTTTTAAAACATTCAACTATAGATAATGATTCATCAAAATCAATAAATTCAATTAGAAAGTAACCTTTTAAAAAAATGATTCGTTTTTTATCACATTACCTTCCTCGTTCAACATTTCCAAAAAAACCCCATTGTTCCAATAACATTTTTTATCTGGCTTAGGTATGTGTTCCCATGTATCATTATTTTATATTTAATAAATCACTTAACTGATGGGATTAAAACATTCTAGATACACCAAAACCACATTCACATCATTCAAAGAAACATTTATATATAAGGTTTTATGTGTAATAAAATTTTTTGTTCTTATTATTTTGAAACTTTTGATTTTTATCACTAATAATGTTATGAGATTATACATTATTTCATAGAATAAGATGATATTTTAAATATTTATCCTAGTCAATAGAAATAGGTATGTCTAATTCTTTTTCTTTTTAAGTATGATTTATATTTCATGTATTCTTATCAGAAATGTTATCAAAAAATATCTTCATCCTGCTCAACATCCTTATTAGATCATGTATTTTTAGCTTCCTTCGCCTTTTAAATAACGTTCATGTCATAAAAATATAAAAATATTCCTATTTATTTAATGAAACATTTATTTCCTCATAATTCTATATAGTAGACAAGAAAATTCCATATTCATTATTCTGCATAAACATTACAAAGCATCAAACTATTTTTTTATGGTACATGGTCTCCCAAAAAACTAATGTGTTTAGGATTGAGAGTATTTTCCTAAAATTTTCATATGGAGTCATATATGATCATTTCTAGTTGAAAAATCAGTTCTAAATATATACATTAGTACTCATGGTTTGTCTCCAATAGTAATGATAAATTCCATGTTCAAGTAACAGAGTTCTCCAAATTTCCTCCATACTTCAATTCTTCCTTTCAGCTACACCATTTCATTGAAAAGTGTATTGGGAACCATAATCATGTTTAATTCCATGCTTCTCATGATAATTTTAAAATTCAACATTCTTATACTCACCACTATTATCTATTCTCAACTTCATCCTTGAATACTCGTATTCCTTCTCATATCTCCTTTTAAAATTTTAATCATTCTTAAAACATCTCATATACGTTTAATATACATAACACAAGTAATCATAGTATGTTAATTAATTAAAGTGATGAATTGGTAATATAAATTTTTAATTGGTATCCCATTGGCCAAAAAATATAAAAATAGATATGTTCTAGTGGTTGTTTTGGAAAATATAAACTTTCTTATGTACTGAGTTTATAATTTTTTCTATATGGAAAATAGTCCAAGACCAGTTTCTTTTTCCAATAAAATTAGGTATATCTATAATATAATCTCACATTTGGAACACACTTATGTTTCATTGACACATGTGACTGATCCTTTTATGCCAACACTGATTCTACTCCACCATACGCTTGTAATAAGTGTATTTTAATTCAAAAACAGGAAAGAAATTTCTTTATGTACATTGTTGTCTAGTAACTATCATTAAAACTTCCTAAATTTCTTATAAAATACATATTTCCTATAAATTTATTTGTTTTCCTCATCCAAATGATTCTAAACACTTACCATGTTATGTTTCATCCAATTAATATATAATGATTTCAGGGATTTCATCTTTTCTTTCCCAATGAAGGTTGAGCTAACACCATTTATTCTAAAGTATTAACCATTGATAAATTTCATTGTTCCAAATTTAATTTCTTTAATAATCATAAAAAAAATTAAATCTTTTATCAAAAGAGATGAAAACCCACTTTCAGTAATCCATGGTTGTTCTCCTTTTGTAGCATTCAGGGTGGTTACTATAGTAAATGAATTTTCATTCTTCATCTCCGGTATCTGAGAATTGATATTTTTTTTACATGTATGAAAATTATACATCCATTTGTGAGATTTACTAGATATTGACAACTTTTAAAATTAGATTCTCGGGTTTGGAACATAATTTCAAATTTTACTCAAACCATCTCAGTTTTTATCAATGAAACATTCCCAAACATCATTTTTAGAAGATTGACTTCCCATAAATATTTTACTTCAATAAATTCTTTAATAGTATTAATGTTTTTGGATTAACCAAGAAATTTTATTCATATTCCGAAATCCACCACAATACTATTTGTATCCATTGAAATAATATTTTACCTTAAAGCTTCCATTCTAACTTGATTTGTGAACATGTTTCTCAATAGAAATTATGACTTTCTTATCTAAACCATGTTGGTATACAACCATTTTTTATCAAAATGAATCTTTTCTTAATCATGGATCTGTTTTCAGATATATCTTAAAGAGAGTTAATAGAATCATTTTCATATTAAAACTTTTTATAAAATTGTTTGGACATATTGTTTTTGGAAACATCTAAATTATCCTCTTTTTAATCATCTTTATGTACATAACATTCTTGGATTCCTTTTTTCCAGAATCCTCTCATTATTTCTTCTCAACCATTAATGGTAACTTTTGTGGATCCTTCTCAGTTCCATTTTGGTATAAATTTTCACCATAACTCGAGATATGGTTTTTGAATCTTCCCCATTTTGGTTCAGCTACAGAGTTTTTTTGTACAAGTTCCAACTCATATTCTTTTTCATTCATCACCAATTCTATATGTTCATTATGATTATTTTCTACATCAATATATTTTATCAAATCGTCAATCTCTTCTATAATCATGACATCTGGAATATTTTTTTTATTGAGGATCTTTCATTTTTCCACATCTTGTTTTATTTCTCTTTGTTCTGAAACATTCCCATGCGTTCTTTCAATTCATCTGCCAAATCATACACTAGTAATGTTTCTTATTCGTTAGGTATACTACTTATAAACTATTCATTATACAATGTTGCAATAAAATTATTCCACCCACATACTCAACATATTTTTTAGATACACAATCAATAACTTCTTTATCTTATTCTATAGATAAGAAACGTCATCTTTTTTATATAAAGAATATTTTATCTTTCCTAATGGAAAATTATTTATTCTTATTAGCATGTTTCTTCCATGATATTTTTGTAATTATATATCCCTCCTCAGTATCTTATATTTTTCATTATTTTAGGATAATTAGCCACAATGTGCCCATTGTATTTGCATTCAATGAATTTCATGGGAATTTTCCCATTCTATTTACATATACATCTTCTCACATATTCAAAAAAACAATGGAAAATATCATCAACATTTTTACAGACCAAATTCTCAGAATAAAAATCACTAGCTTCTTCTTCAATAAGAAAATTCAATGACTTTACCTTATTGGAATCCTAGAATGACAAATTATCATAATATTTTCTTTATTTTAATATCCTCCCCCCTTATCATTTCTTATGTGATGAGATTGTTTGAAAATCATCAAGATATAATGTTTCAATATCTCTATAATCAAATGATGAAAAATTAGCATCATACATGACGATAATGATTCTAAATATATTTTAAAAAACTATAGAATCCTACGACTTTTCACCTAGTCAAATGATAATGATAAAAATGTATTTTACCCTAGTAATGAAGTCTACAATAGATTGATATGCACACATTTGTAAATTTTCATACATCATCCTCCAGATTTATAATTTATCCCTCATTAATTTTTTATTTCGTTCATATATGGTTTTCATCTCAACCTATATACCATTGTCTATGGAAACACCATTCAACCTTAGAAATTCTCTTTGATGAAGTGATGATAGTAAGGAATTCATATCCATAAAATCATTCTCAAGATTCTTCTTATCAATAATAGTAAGATGATATTTTTCATGAATATGAAGAAATATATATGTTTCAGCTTCAAGAACATCATTCCGAATAGACATAAAATAAGGTAAAATGATATATTTCTAGATATGTTAGTTCTTACCATCAAAATTTGAGATCCCATTACTATTGATACAATTCCAATTCACTTACATCATCTCTTGAAAACATCAATAATGAATAATTAGGGGATGCATATCTCTAATATAGATTGTAATTCAATAGTCAATAGAGTTGTATCACAAATAGGGGAGTATGGAATCCATGATATCTATCTCATTTATGATTCCTTTATTATGGAACATCCTTCCCCTTTTATTAAGGATTTATTTCCTTACTAAAAAAATCAAACACACACCCATAAGATCACCAGAATTTTCATGGTTCAATAATCAGTAACAGAAGCTACATCTTTGGTATAGTTTGTAAATGATTCAATAACACACAATAAAATTTAAAAAAATTCTTTTTTTTGGAATATAATGAGTAGGGTATGAAACTATACTCATTTCGAACAATGATCAACACAAAATCACATGTGCTTCAAGTAGCATGAAATGATTGAAGAACATTTTTGTAATAAACATGTTATGGTGATTCGTGAACAACATTCAAAAATATGACCCATAAAAACAATTATTCACATTATTAAATAGAAGATAGTAATATCTTTTCAATACATCATAATGATACTCACTTCGATTTACCAGTCATGTTTTCTTAGTCCGTTTTCTTAATACATAAAATATATAGCTATCCCATAATAAAACTGAATAAATGGTTGACTACTTCTTCTTTAATTTAAAAATCCCGATATCATTTACCCAATTTGATTATCTATCCCAACCTGATAACCAGCTAAATATACTCTTTCCACTTATCATATTGTTCTTCATTTTAGAGAATATTACACGATATGGAAACCACTTCTTTTCTCTATAATTCTTCAGCAGCCTTCCATCTCCCATCCTTTCTCGATTAGTAAATGATTCCATAAAAAGTTCAACATTATATCGTCTTTTATAGGTGACCCAAAAAAACGTTTCTATGGGAATCTTCAAAAGATCCCAGCTCTGCCAAATTTATGAAAATAATGAACTCTTCTTAAATTTTGTGTTCATGTTGACTTTATCAATGCTTCTAAACTCTACTCAAACATTGATGGATCTTCTAAAAACGTCATCTCACTTCTAACTTCCCTAAAAAAAATATTAGCTGGGTTCTAATTCTCTAATTTCATTTGCACAATACAATTTATTTAGGACGATTCTCCATACCAAATGATGAAAATAAAAATAAGAATCATCATAGAGCTTCAAAATACCCTTATCAATACATTTGTTTGTAATTCGAATATCATCAACTAAAAATACAACATGATTCCATTTCTAATCTGCCTCATTAAAATGATGACAAATGTGAAACAATAGTCTCCTCATTGCATTTCTCTAGACCAAATACAAGAAGGAAAAATTAGTTCTTATCCCTTCTATTCATAGATCTATCTCTGATTACTAAATTACAACAAAAACGTCTGATTCATAAAACTATTAAATCAAGCTTCATGTCCCCCTTAAAGCACACATATTAAATGTTCTAAGAAGATTTTTCATTATTATTCTCTTCAAAATGATAATCCTGAATCAAATTAAGTTATCAGTTTTAGGTTATATTTGGTAATTAGTTTCTTCTTCATTGTGAAAATTGTAGTTGACATAAATTTATCTTCTTCCCAATTATTATAAAATGAAAATTTCACTGGATTCAGTAACTTAATTCCCTACATATTTAAATATTTTTGGTTTTAATTTGACTGAAAAACTAATAAATTTGACATGATCATCCTCCCCATCCCAAAAAAATCTGTATTTGGTATAATCATTATGATGATCTAGAGACTGTAAATCCTTAAATTCATCATCTTTTTTCTTTCACAGACATTTGGCATGTATCCTGACATTCTTCATGTATTTGAATACATTGAATATCATCTTTAGCATTGTCAGTCTTACAAAGATATGCATTGTAACCTTTCGCCAACATCTTTCAAATATGAACCTAAACTTTATTAGTGTGAATATGATCGTCTTGAATATGAATGGAAGCACATTTTCTCCCCTTTTTTCATCAATATTGCATCATAAGATACTCAAACTTCTTGTGAATTTTTTGAATTACAAAACTCTAAATAATCATCATATTTTTTTATCAATGATATAAAAACACAGATTCAATGCTTTATTACAATCTCTTCATTCATTCTGAACCCATGTTGAGACTGATGAACCTTTTTATACAATAATCGTAATCCTTATCCAATGGAATTTCCGTATAATTATGTCTGTAGTTTTCATAACATGATGGTTAGAAAAAATTTCACCAAAAACAATGTGATGTGATTTCTTTTCTTCTTAAAATTTCTCGGTAACAAAAGACAATACATGAGTTTGATAATCGTATTTTTCTACTTAGACCTAAATATAAGATCATAAATTCATTAAAATTTTCTTAAAAGGATAAATTTTTTATTCAAGTATACTTTTCCTAATGTAGAGTGATTTTTTTGACTATCTTGATTGATATAATAAACATACTATTTTTCTTTCTTCTTAATGACCACAATTTCATCCTTTTTATTGGATTTTATAAAAATAAAACACATATCATACTCCATAAAATAAATATTTGAAGGGATTTCTATTTATTGAAGTAATAAAATTGACATCTAAGCGAACATAAGATCTAAAATATGATTGAAATAAATTCCTCTTAAGTCCAAATATTTACCAAAACCAGAATAACTATCATAGGTTATCGAATATGGATAAATATTAATAAGATGATGTTTTTTATTAATATGAAAAATTAAATTATAAACCAAAATTTTTAAAATAAATAATTTCATTGATAAAAGACCCTATAAACCAAAAACCCTCATTAACCCCAATATTAATGAATTTTTTATAATATTGACTCATAACCATCTTCTTTCTTCTCAAAAAATGTAGTACAATTATTATCAGAAAATCCTTTACATTAAACCTAAATGTTATATATACCTCAACCCAATAAAAATATAAAACAATTTAATTAATACCCAAATAATCCCAAAAATTATATAAAATTTGATCCTTAAATATTCTTCCTAAAATTGACATATTATTTTTCCATCATATCATTTAAATTAAAAAATTCAAACTAACATGGAATCAGTAATCCTAGTGGTCAGTGTTTCACCAATGTCACCCTTTTATTGTGTTTTCAATATTTTTGGAATTTCTAGATATGATGGTCTACCACCATTTTTAAATTTTTATATTTTTTAATACTATTTTAACATAATTCCAATAGATTTCCCATAAATATTATGAAAATCTACAAAAAAAAATTCATCATAAAAACACACTTAGCCAACTATGTTTTCCTATTCATGTTTTTCAAAATATTATATAATTTAAATTTGTTAGGGTTACCTTATCATCAATGTTCATATTAACACTAAATATTACCAATAACTTTAAATTTATGTCACAAAATATAAAATTTTTATTACTTAAATAATTTTTTAACTAAGACCTACACTGATATAAAGTGTTGAATTCTGATTAATGTCTCCTTAATTATCCATAATCACATTAAACTCCAATAACATTAAAACTATAATGAAAAAACAATTACATTAATCATATAATCAATCATAGAATTATCAATCTATGGCACATTAATATTATCCCATATTACTATGGGATATCATAGGATTATATAGTTTCTATTATATTTTTCATCAAATAGTTAATAAATAAAATAAGAATTAACCGAGTAATATCCCCTTGGATTGTCAATCTATATTCACAAAATTGTCACATTCACTATTCACCCGAAATATGGTCATGATATACTTGACCAATAATTTATGGTTTTATGAAATCTAAATTAATGATTTCGAAATCATTACAAACCAATAGTATACAGATAAGTATGTATTGATTGATGAAAAAACCAATATATACATTACTAAAAACAATATGAAATTATTTCATAGTTACCCATATCCTTAATGTCTTCAATAGGGTTATATTTCCACATCTGTATTTTCAAAAATCTAGTTCGAATGGTTTGAACAAAATTTTGTATGATACTAATTGTTGAAACCCAGAAATAAAATATCCTTGGGTATATGGTTACGTTATTATATAAAAATCTGATACATGAAATCATATCCAAAATAACTAAAGAGCTTAGTAGTCTCAAAGAAATGGATACATACATGATTTCAATTTTGTTCATTTTAAAAATAAATATAAATCATAGTCCGAGTAAATATTATACATCCACAAAATCCTTTAATGATTCCTTCTTCATAATTTAGGGAAATTAAGAAAATAAGGGTGAGAAAACACATTTAGTAAAGGTAACCTATAGTGGATGATATCATGATATGATATGAAATGAACAATATGACAATGAAAATAAAAAAAAACATCTGACATGTAATCAATAACATGAGAGTAAAATGAATTAATGGATAATATCAATGTATTAATATCATGGATACTAGTAATTGAACTCTCAGGGAATGAAATGAATTATATTTGATGTTGTGATCTCACACATCATAATATATTTACGATCAATTGCATTTTCTGAAAAAATTAATAGAATTGTATATATAGAAGAAATAAACAATTAATATAGACACATAACAAGGTTGTATCATCGTATATGTCGATATATCAAGGAAATTTCTATAATAAGGACCCAACTACAACTACATATCAAATGAATTCCTCATATATTAAATAAACAATTTAATTCATAAGCAATGTGTCTTATTAAAAAATATCTTCATTGAGTAAATAATATAAAATAACAAAATTTACCCATTAAAATAAATTAATTTCAAATTAAAAAATAGTATATATAAATGGAATTTAATTTTTCAAATAATCATATCCACGATAAAATTAAATTTGATATTATGGGAAATATAATGTTCAATTGTCCTATGAAAGTGGATTTCTCATGAGAAAATTAATGACCCAAAAAATTAATAATAGAGAAAAGATAACAATATATTTCTTAAAATTAAAGGATTAAAAATAAAATCAATTCCTATGGTGAAATAATGTAAATTTAATATAAAATTTAAAATAATAATTTATTAATAAAATTTTCATTACAAAAAATTGAAAACTTGTAGAATAATCTAAGTTGTTTAATGAATCATTCTTCTTGTATTTTTCCAAACAATTTAAAAATGAAACATTTATTAAATATTAATTAATTTTATTTAAGTATAACACCCCGAGATTTTATGAGATATATTATTTTTAATTTCTTTAATATCTTCTTTTTTACGCTACACCATGATTATCTTGCGCTATACGTAACACCATATTAGCTTGTAGTATACGCAACACTATTCTTGGATTTTGTTACACACAATTTCAAGTTTGTTTGATAGTAGTTATTCTACACAACATTGAGTGTATATATATATATGTTCAATGTATAAATGAAATATTGTTTTATTCTATTATACGCAACAACAAAGGATTATTTCACTACATGCAACCCTGAATTGGCTTGCATTACACGCAATCGTGGCCTTTCTTAATAGCGTGTGTAGTACGCAATATCGGGTTTCACTAAAAATGATATATTGTTATAATTTTATTTTGGACTAGCCATTATTAATAGTATTTACTACATATTGAATTTTATAACATTATTATTTATCTTACATATTTTTTAAAACATGGTATGTGAGCAAAATAAATGTTTCGGGTAAAATAAGTATTTTTCATAAAATGTTGTTTTTCCACCTTTTGATGGCGCACCCACATTAAATCTAGTTTTTGACAGTTTTATAAGTTCAATTTGACAAAATTAAAGTCCTTTTTGGAATAAGTATATAAAAATTTACTTCGGATAAATTTTTCCTATTATTCTGATAACTTTTATATTTTAAAGAATAGTAAGAACACGCTATATTTTAATTAAAAACTACATTTTTCATCGTAATAATATATATGGTTAAAATATAATATTTAATGATTTTAAATTATAAATAGAATATATTTTTACCATTTAATATAATTTATGCCATTATCATTGATTTTAAATTGAATTCATAGGTAAACTCATTTCGATCTTTTGCAATGTTTTAACTTTTAAAACCCGTTTTATTAACAACGGGATTAATTTTAAATTAATTACTACAAATTCTGTGTTTTGAATTTTGAAAAATGGATTCCATATTTTAATTCAGTGGGTCCAAATTATGTTAATAGGTTACTTTTATTTTATTGATATTATGAATAGTAACTACGATAATTTTATATTTACTATAGTTAAAGGTAAATCAGGTAATTAAGGGTAAAAAAAAGATTATTAAATTACCCAAACACTGGCCAAAATTCTATTGGATGACTAAAGGTCGACCCATATCACCTAATTTTCGGATTAGATTCATTTTATGGACTTTTGACCATGAATATAATTTAATTATTATTAAAACCAAAGAATGTGACAACATTTCACTCTCTTAAATCTTATAGGTATAATAATTTTAATTTAGTGATAAAATTCATGAAACGTCAAACATGAATAGTATCCAAGAAATAAAATAAAATTATCTACATCATGAGAATTTATTTATAATTATTAGGGATTAAATAATTATAATTAAAGGTTACACAATAGTGATGTTCAAATTATTTTAATTATTGAAATATCAAATAAATGGGATTAAAAATATTAAAATAAATATTATATAAACTATTTAATGTGCTCCAAGAATTTTCTAGACAAATATGACATGTTATTAATCTATTAAATATTATTGTATGAACGTATCTTCTTTTTGGATTTTATTTAAATTAAAATAAATGAATAATGTCAAAATTGACACTGTTGTTATTTTATAAAAATAACATATTATAAAATTGTTAAAAATCACAAAAATATTTAAAAATTATAAAATGAAATTTATATGGTCTAAAATTTCTTAAAGTATCCAATTATGGAAAATTTACAACACATAAGTAAATATTTATAACAATTCAAAAATTAGAATCTTATTACTATAAATAAAATTAAATAGATAAAATAAGGATAAATCAAGTTTATAATGTTTAAAAAAAATTCCCAACATGTCTAAATTTTATTGGTTGATGAGATTACAACCTTATATAATCTAATATTCGGATTTGAGTAATTTATTGAGGTTTTTATGTGAGGATGAATTTATTATAAATTAATATTTCTTATGTTACCAAAGGTGCCCCTCTCCTCCATTATAAAAAGGGCACCCCTTACCTCATCTCCTCACACCATTCTGAGCCTTGAAGCTCGGCCAAACCTTTCTCATTCCACTTATCAACCTTTATATTTATATCATATATGTTCTGTTCTTCTCAAAAGACCAACTCTAGTGCCCTAAGAAAAAGTTTAAAGGAGGTGCGTCGAATAAGAGGTAATCTCTTCTACCGATTCTTTAATGTTTCTTTTTTCTTCCACTTCTTCTTAGTTAGTTGTTTAGTTATAATGTAATAACATCATTATTACTTATATACTGACATGTTATTATTAATATAAAACAACCCTATTTCACCTTCTATCCATCCTACGGAAAATGAAATCACTCAGCATGCGTACGTACATAATACCGTGTCCACGCTGTGGTTTAATCTGTTTTCCCACCACCACCTTACATGGATGGGTATAATGGTGTAATGAATAACTATATATGGTTATTATAACATCATATTGATTCTAAGATATTATATCATCCACTCCATTTCCATTCAATAAATATGGGAACAATATCATCGATCGTGCGTACGTCCGGATTACCATCTCCATGACGCGATGAGATTCATTTTCCATGTTAAAAATTCAAGAATTATTATAAAGTATATATAATAAGTAATCATGAAATATATGACATAATAATGCTACTAGATTTATGTATATATATATGTGTGTCATCTACTTAATTCCATTCAACTCAATAAGGAAACAAAAACAGCGTTCATGCGTACGTACGACCTATCGTCTCCATGAACGGTGTATTTCATTGAATTTATCGATCTATTATATATATGTATATTCTGAATATATATTATATATAAATCATGTTTTCTATTCTGGAATTATTTAATCATGATCTAATTAATCGTATTAATAATTACGAGTCAAAACACGGACAATAAATTAAACGATTTCACCCAAAACGCTAATTTACAATGAATTTAAAAAAGAACGGGTAATATAAAGTCATAAGTGAACCATATGTGACATCATAACAATGAATATGATTCTGTAATAATTCAATGACATTATTTAAGTCATTATACAGGATGTTCGGATACGTATGAAGCATATCGGACCTAAGGTAAGAGATATCTTTTCCAATCACGTTTTTATTCGAGATTGTTTATTCGTAAGAATTTACTGGGGTTATATTTATCATCCATGTCCCTATTTTCTAAAAAAATGGTTTCATGTATGTTTAAAGTCCTTTTTACCCATTTTCTACTTTTACTAAATGGTATGTTATGAATCTTTCTTTTATTTACCATAAGTAGTACATTTTGACTTTTCCGTTAAAAGTAAGAGGAGAATGTTTTATAACTTATACAAATGAAATGATTTTTATGGTTTCATAACACCTTATTTTCATGAAGATTACTCTACAATATTTCATGACTATTTTCAACACAGTCCTATTTTTTTAAATTTCATGGCATTTTGTGAAAAGAAAATGATTTTGAATAAGAAATGATATTTTTCTCAAGAATTTATGTCAAGTGTTCCATCAAAACCATTTTCCATATAAGATGACATTATCTCATATGTGTATGTTTCAAATATAATGTCTCTATGATTTACATGGTTTCACTTTTCTTATGATGAAATTATATCCATTTGTTTTATGTGGAATATGTTATGATGGGAAGATGTTTATGAAACCCATTTTTATTCTTTGGGTTATGATGAATGATTTATGTTTATGGTGTGGCACAAGTAAAAATGATTTCATTATGAGATGGGTGGGACCTATATCTCCCTCCAATGCATTGGGTAAAGATTTATATATCCTGAGATAGACATGGCTGTAATGGAAAGTAAATCTGGTTCAGTAATACAGGGTTGGAACGACAAGTAAACCCAATTCAGTAAGGGAGTATGTCCACTAAGATGGTCTTTGCAGCAATCCGTTGGCTACTATGGAATTCATAAAATGTGCTTAATGGTTACCACAATTACATGTTTCATTCCAATTCTATTTTATCATGATTTTTGTTCCATTATGATATATGCCTTATGTAATGACAGGTTTTATGTCATTGCTCAATATTTTGATGTTTAAACATTATGTTCATGTTTTTAAGTTCAAATGTATATGGTTTGTTTTATTCTATCCATTCTTACACTTACTGAGAATTTGAGCTCACCCTTTAAAAATTTTCTTTTCCACAGGATATAAAGAATGGTTTTATGTAAGAAAACAAAAGGGGAAGATCTTTATGGGAGATGTTGAAGATCTTTCAACAAGATTAGATGATTTTGTTCCGAGTTTCCAAAAACACTAAACTATTACGATCCTTGAGTGTCTATTTTTGTTATGTATTAAGTGTTCCGAAAAATTAATGTAATGTCCATGTACGACATGCTTTGGGCCATTACAATTGGAATCAGAGGAATGTTATAGTCAACCTTTGGAAACTAGGATGCGGAAATTTTAGTGAAATCCCTAGAGATATTTCTAAGGTATGTCTAGGGATGTCTCTAAGGTTAATTATAAGTAGAGGTTATTGTCCTAGAACTACAGTAATGATATTAGAGTTAAACCTAAGATGTTAGATATTTAAGGTAATCCAACTTGGTTATGATTTTTGCCTCTCACACGATTTTTTCGGTTTTAGAAAATGGATGAAAATAAGAAGATTCGCGATAATGGAGAATCTGATGGGCAATGGGATGATATTATTCATTGGAAACCAAATGAAATTGGATCTGGAGGTCCACATATCATTATTATGCCTAATTAGTAATATCATAATATGATCGGTAATCTCAACATTGATAAGCTTCCTGACTCACCTAATAATAGAAGTATGGAGTTTCATGATGATCATAGAGGAAAGAAAGTTCAATTTCCCTCATGTAATTCAGGTAGAATGCATAAAAGGAACTGGATGATGATTTGGATGTGGGAAAGAAGGACACAAAGCCAGTAATTGTAAAGGAAAAGGTTCAGTTAACACCATGGACAAGGATAATGTTATTGCTATGACATCAAATATGGTTAAATGATTTAAATGTGGAATGTCGAGGCATTATGCCAACCAATGCCATAAGGGAAAGTCTCATGAAGAGAATCAGCTTGGTCATATGGGTAGTAATTATGTTGATGATAATGAAGAGACTACAAATGATATGTGAGATTAAATAATTGTTCAAGATCTGTCAATGGTTTAAGAAGGTAGTGCAATGATTACATGTAGATCAAGAGTAATGTTGTACAAGTAATGTCATGGTACTATGGAATAGAGAGACATCTAAGGATTATTACACTATTGTTTTTCCTTATGCTTTTTAAAGTATATGTTGAATGGTAATGGTAACCATGAAAGTTTATTCAGATATTTTTGGAATGCACCTAATATGTGCAAAAAGAAGGGATAAAGAAATAATGAAATGTTTGATAGTATTAATGAGCTCATGACTGATATAAGGACAAAGTGATATCAAGGTTTGAGTATATAGATATTTTGAGATTTTGGTATGTGGAAAGAGTTACATTTTGACAGCTTTCATGATTTCACTATAGTTCTATGATAATTTATGTTTCAATAGAATACATGGTTAAGGTATTCACATGTTTGGAATGTGATCAAAAAGATATATCTTATGATATACTGGGGATAAATGATGGTATTCACGTGCTTGTTATGTGACATTTCAAGTAATCTTTATACTATGAGATTGGACAGATGTATATTGAATAAGCCTAAAGATTGTAATGAATTAAGTTAGACATTAGATAGTATTGCATAAGGCTAGAACATTTTTCGATTTTTCTGATGGAATGTTATAATAGTGTAGTTTAAGAAAATGGACAACATGCAGAATGGGTGACAACCCGTCAAGTTGGACGGGGCTGTGGGAATAGAACCCACAACCGATGTGTGACAGACCTTTATCGCCTACCACTGTCCTATAGTAAGTACCTGGTCAGTATAAATTAGTTTTAATTTATTAAGTGGTATGATATATGAATTATAAGTTCATTTTAGCAACAATATACGATTAATCTCACTGTATATGGACTTATGTATATTTAATAACTTTTTCTAACCTTTTGTTTCAGACAAATGGAATGACCTATCATTCTATCTCATGATCTGTTAACACTTCATGGAAGAAAAATTCAACTTTATTTCTTTACGTGATGAAGTGTAAATTGTTCAAGGCATGAACAATAGTAAAATTGTGCCAAAATCAAGTAAATATTTCTTTCAATTCAAAAATTCTTCAACATTAGGGAAATGATCTTGAAAACCAAAAATGTTGTCCTATTACTCTCATATCTGATGAATCAAATGGTACCTTAGATCATGACAAATTTATGGCTTTGTGACTGTTGGCTTTATCATAGCCATGTCCTCATCCACTCTTCATCAGAACTTAATGGTTAGATTTCAATTCCATATCCATATTTTCACCTATGTTATCATATTTGGAAACCTAGTGATTAATTAATTTGGGTAACCATTACATTTCATACTTTAGTTTATAAAGATATGTTTTGGTATTCCTTCTTACGATGTGGGTTTCTATGAAAGAAACTCTCATGTAATAAACCATATATAACCCCGAATAATTTCGAGGGCGAAATTCATTTTAAGGGGGGTAGAATGTAACACCCAGATATTTTATGAGATATATTATTTTTAATTTCTTTCATATAGTCGGTTTTATGCTACTCCATGATTATCTTGTGCTATACGTAACACCGTATTAGCTTGCAGTATACGCAACACTATTCCTAGATTGTGTTACACACAATTTCAAGTGTGTTTGATAGTAGTTATTCTACACAACATTAACTGTATATATATATATATTCAATGTATAAATGAAATATTGTTGGATTATATTATACAAATCAACAAAGGAGTCTTTTAGTACAGGCAACCCTGAGCTGGCTTGCGTTACACACAATCGTGACCTTCCTCGATAGCGTGTGTAGTACACAATACTAGGTTTCACTAAACAACGATATATTGTTATAATATTTTTATGGACTAGCCGTTATGAATTGGATTAACTAAATTTTGAATTTTATAACATTATTATTCATCTTACACATTTTCTAAAACATGGTATGTGAACAAAATAAATATTTCGTGTAAAATAAGTATTTTTCAAAAAATGAAGTTTTGCTGCCTTTTGATTGCGTACCCACTTTAAATCTAGTTTTTTAAAGGTTTATAAGTTCAAATTGACAAAATAAAATTCTTCATTGTAATAAGGATATAAAAATTTACTTTGGATAAATTTTTCATATTATTATGATAACTTTCATATTATAATGAATAGTAAAAACACTCTATATTTTAATTAACAACAACTTTTTTCATCGTAACAATTTATATGGTTATATTATAATATTGATTGATTTTAAAGTATAAACAGAATATATTTTTACCATTTAATATAATTTATGTCATTAGCATTGATTTTACATTGAATTCACAGGTAAAATCATTTCAATCTTTTGCAATGTTTTAACTTTTAAAACCCATTTTCTTAATAACATGATTAATTTTAAATTAATTACTGAAACTTATGTGTTTTGAATTTTGAAAAATGGATTCCATATTTGAATTCAGTGGGTCAAAATTATGTTAATAGGTCACTTTTTTTTTGATATTATGAATAGTAACTACAGTAATTTTTATTTATTGTAGTTAAAGGTAAATCGGTTAATTAAGGTTAAAAATAACATTATGAAATTACCCTAACACATTAAAAAATTATATTGGATAACTAAAGGTCTACCCGTATAACATGGGGGTCATTTTAGATTCATTTTATGGACTTTTGAACATGAATGTAATTTAATTATTATTAAAACCAAAGAAAGTGACAACATGTCACTCTCTTAAATATTATAAGTATAATAATTTCAATTTAGTGATAATCTTCATGAAACATAAAAAATTAATAGTTTCCAGAAATCCAATAAAATCATCTACATCATGATAATTTATTTATAATTTTTAGGGATTAAATATTTATCATTAAAGGTGACACAATAGTGATGTTGAAATTATTTTATTGATTTAAATATCAAATAAATTGTTTTAAAAATATTAAAATAAATATTATATGAACTATTTAATGTGATCCACGATTTCTATAGATAAATATGACATGTTATGAATCTATTAAAAATTTTATTTTTAACATATATTTTTTGTGGATTTTATTTAAATTCAAATAACTGAATAATGTCAAAATTGACACTGTTGTTATTTTATAAAAATAACATATTATAAAATTGTTTAAAAATCACAAAAATATTTAAAAATTATAAATTGAAATTTATATGGTCTAAAATGTCATAAATTATCCAATTATGGACAATTCACAAAACATAATTAATTATATATAACAATTCGAAAATTAGAATCTTATTACCACAAATAAAATTAAATGGATTAAATAAGGATAAATAAAGTTGATAATGTTTAAAATAAATTCCCAACATGTATAAATTTTATTATTTGATGAGATTACAATGATATATCATATAATATTCTTATTTGAGTCATTTTTGGAGGTTTTTAAGTGATTTTGAATTTATTATAAATTGATATTTCTTATGTTACCAAAGGTGCCCCTCTTCTCCCTTATAAAAAGGGCACCCCTTTCCTTTTCTCCTCACACCTTTTGGAGCCTTGAATTTCGTCCAAACCCTACCAATTAATCTTCTAAAACTCTATAGTTATATCATAGAGGTTATGTTCTTCTCAAAAGACCAACTCTAGTGCCCTAAGAAGAAGTTTAAAGGAGGTGGGTCGAAGAAGAGGTAATCTCTTCTACCAATTCTTTCAAGTTTCATTCTTCTTCAACTTCTTCTTCTTTAGTTGTTTAATTATAAAGTAATAACATCAGTATTACTTAAATAATGGTATGTTATTATAAATATTAAACAACCCTATTTCACCTTCTATCCATCCTATATAAAATGAAATCACCGCACGTGCGTACGTACGGAATACCGTCTCCACGACGTGGTGTAATCTGTTTTTCCACCACCACCATACATGGATGGGCATAATGGTGTAAAAAATAACTATATATGGATATTATAACATCATACCAATTCTAAGATATTATATCATCCACTCCAATTCCATTCAATAAATATGGGAATGATATCATCACGCGTGCGTACATACGGATTACCGTCTCCACGACGTGATGAGATTCATTTTCCATGTTAACAATTAAAGAATGATTATAAAGTATATATAATAATTAATAATGAAATATATGACATAATAATGCTACTGGATTTATTTATATATATATATATATATGTATCTCATCTAACTAATTCCATTCAATTCAATAAGGAAACGAAAACAGCGTTCATGTGTACGTACGACCTACTGTCTCCTTGAATGGTGTATTTCATTCCATTTATCAATCTATTATATATATGTATATTCTGAAAATAAATTATATATAAATCATGTTTTATATTCTGGAATTAAGTAAAAATTATCTAAGTAATCATATTAATAATTACGAGTCAAAACACAGACGATAAATGAAATGATTTTACCCAAAACACTACTTTAACAAAAATTTACAAAAAAACGCGTAATATAAAGTCATAAGTGAACCATATATGAGATCTTAATATTTAATATGATTCTATAATAATTCAATGAAATTATTTAAATCATTATACAGGAGGTTCTGATACATATGAAGCATATCAGACCTTAGGTAAGGGACAACTTTTCCAATCTCGTTTTTATATGAGATTGTTTATTTGTAAGTATTTACTGGGGTTATATTTATCATCCATGTCCCTTTTTTATAAAAAATGGTTTCATGTATGTTTAAAGTCATTTTTACCGATTTTTGACTTTTACTACATGGTATGTTAGGAATATTTCTTTTTTTTACCATATGTAGTACTTTTTGACTTTTCCGTTAAAAGTACGAGGATAATGTTTTTTATCTTATACGGAATGAAATGATTTTTACAGTTTCATTAAACCTTATTTTCATGAAGCATACTCTACAAGATTTCATGACTATTTTAAACAAAATCCTGTTATTTTAAAATTTCATGGCATTTTTTAAAAGAAAATCATTTTGAGTAAGAAAGGATATTTTCCTCAATAATTTATTTCAAGTGTTTTATCGAAACCATTTTCCATATAATATGACACTATTTCATATGTGTATGTTTCAAATATAACGTCTCTATGATTTACATGGTTTTAATTTTCTTATGATGAAATGATTTCCATTTTTTTTATATAGAATATGTTATTATGGGATGATGTTTATGAAACCCATTTTTATTCTTTGGGTTATGATGAATGATTTATGTTTATGTTGTGGCACAAGTAAGAATGATTTCATTATGAGATGTGTGGGACCTATATCTCCCTCCAATGCATTGGGTAATGATTTATTTCTCATGAGATAGACATGGATGAAATGACAAGTAAATCCAGTTTAGTAATTCAGGGCTGGAACGAAAAGTATGCTTGGTTCAGTAAGGGGCGTTGTCCACTAAGATGGTCTTGGCAGCAATGCCTTGGAAACAATTTAAATCTTAACATGTACCTAATGGTTGCCACAATTACATGTTTTATTCCCATGATATATTATCATGATTGATGTTCTATTATGATCTATTCCTTATGTACTGCCATGTTTTATGTCACTGCTCAGGCTTTTGATGTTTAAACATTATGTCCATGTTTTAAAGTTCAAATGTATATGGTTTGTTTTATTCTATCCATGATTACCCTTACTAAGAATTTGAGCTCACCCTTTAAATTTTTTCTTTTCCCCAGGATATAAAGAAAGGTTTTAGTTTAGAAAACAAAAGGGGAAGATCTTTATGGGATATGTTGAAGATTATTCACCAAGATTAGAAGATTTTGTTCCAAGTTTCCAAAGACACTAAACTATTTCGATCCTTGAGTGTCTGTTTTTGTTATGTATTAAGTATTCTGCAAAATTAATGTAAAGCCCTTGTACATCAAGATTTGGGACTATACATTAAGACCAATTAAAAATTTATGGATAATATAAAATTTCCCTAAAATATACTTTTTGAAATAGATTTCAATTTGGTAAGAAATATTTTTAAAAATATGAATATGGGGAAAAGATATTCCCAATAAAAATGAGATATATGAATTAGATATTCATTTAAATTCATTTTTGATTGAATTAAATTATAAGGAGAGGAAAATTTTGATGAAAATAGAAAAAATCCATATGAGTATATAGTATAATAAAATATAAATATTTATGAATGATGGATTATAATATTAGTTCAAAAAAATATCCATTGTCCCTAAAAACGATATTGTAAAATTAATTCTTACGTCTTTCATAACATTAATATTGTATCCCCTGATAGAATAAATAATAATTGAAATATTAATAATCTTAAATAAATAGATATTAATGTCAATAAATTAATGTTTCAGCATATACACAAAATACAATTCACAGGTTCATATGTCACGATGGAGTGAAAATTGAGATAAAATATCCTACCTCAAGTCTGAAAACAATATATGTTATTTTAAAAATGTTATCTAATAAATTCATGTTATTGATTTTTTTAAATGATCAATATAAATATCTAAAATTTCATATAATATACATTTATAGAATCATATCACAACTATTTTGAGAATATTTTATTGTTATCATTATTTGAGTTGTTAACTACTTTGTTTCTCAAGAGAATTTATGTTCAGAAGTTCTAATCCTTATAACATAATTATGGGTCCATAATTTAATTTTTTTTAATAATGATAATAATATCATACATATTAAATATATAAACACATATTCATCCATGAAATATAAATATAAGATAATTAATTACATCGATCGTGAGTATGTTAGGCTGAACGTATTCCGAAATATTGTTTTCACTTTTCAAATTATTGAATGAAAAAGGGTAAATAACAATTAATCATTACTAAATTAGAATTATATCCTATATATAATTTTTTTATTAAATATATCTTTATTAAGATCCATGTAACTTATAAATTAAAGTTAGGTCGTACCACTATTTGGAGGTGATCAGTAACATATACATAAGAGAGACATTATCATTTTCTAATTAAATAGAATATAAGAAGATACATATTACATTATAATTTGAAAATAATGTTTTTAAAAAAATATAGTCTAAATTCTTTTTTTTATATCATTACAATATTCAATTAAAATGGTGATGAAAATGAATTACACAACTTCATGGAGATGTTTAGTCATAGTTATGCATGACTGATGTTTTTATATATTAATGGGATAGAAAATAGATTTGAAATGGTTTTACGATAATCATATAAAATTATCAGTTTATTTTTTATAATATATTCTTTAATTTGTGCAAAATATAATATATTTAGTGTATCTATAAGAATAAATAAATTGTATCATATCGATAAAGCTAATTAGATCTTCATTTATAGACTTCTTTTAGATCCCATCTGATGGACCCTAGTAATTGTATTTTATGAACACCATAAACTGTAATTATTGTGCATATATTTTTATAGAAAATTTTTGAAGGGTTTTTGTAGATAGGTGTCCTATTTTGGTTTAAATAATTGAGATAATGAATGTCCTATTATAAGTGAGGGAGGTCCACACTTATAATATTTCAAAATATTAAAATATTATAAGGTCGAATTCATTGAAATGCAGTTATAATATGAAATTTATTTTATTTTAAGGAGTGTATAGTCCTAATAGAATCATACAATGAAATTTATATACATTTAGATTACATTTTATACCTTATCCTTATGAATATCCTAGTCATTAACAATTTTTTACATAACCAAGGTAATAACTATTTGAATATTAATGTGTTCTAATCTTACTTTTATGTAAAAGATATATAATTAATGGACATGGGATTAATGTTTCCGCCATATATTATATAAATTTTCCTAGTTCAATATTTATTTTTTTATTATTAGTAGTAATATATTTTTTTTACAAAATAACATTAATGGAATTTTTGACACTATTCATTTTATTTGATTTTAATGTAATTATGAAAAATAGGTACATAGAATATAAGTTATTAACATAACCAAAAAATGTATTATTTAAATTTGAAATTTATAGGGACCAATAACTCAGTAAGATAAAAATTACTTAAAGTGTTTTAAAAATAATTTTCATGATTTTTCAAATGCTTGCATAATCACGGTGTCGGTGTAGGGTAAGAATTAAATGTAATTATTTCATCTTTAAAAATATAAATTAATAAACCATGATAAAATATATATTTTAATATTTATAAATATATTTTATAACGTAACTTTTCCTCCTATTATTATTTCTTTAGAAAAAATATTCATTTTAATGTCAGGAGAGTGACATTTATGATTTCCATTAGATAAAATAATTTTAATGTAACTATGAAAGGGAAAAGACAACATAATGTCATATATTCAATTTAATATTATTTTGGTTTAATTAGTGTAATAAAATGAAATAAATTCAAGTGTTGTATAAACATTATAATGCCTTATTATACTATTTTTAACTATAATTGACAAATTTACCCTTTACCAATATGATAAATTTTACCATAGTTACTGTTTATAATATATAAAAATAAATGGAATCAAAGTACATAATTATAACATAGTTATTATAAAATTTGAATCCATTTTATTGAAGTAAATTAATATTTATTTTTTAAAATTAATTTAAAAATAAACCCACTAGTGGTGTGGAAAAAGGGGGGTTTTATAAATATTGATTTTAAGAATAGAACATTCTTTATATCGAAATCATATAAAGTTATAATACTGATGGAATTAATTAAGCAGTTTTAAATAAAATTTGTTATATTTTAATTTTAATCCATATTATATTGCAAATTTGAAATTCTTTTACTTAATGAATATAGAATAAATTTTTCAACAATCGATATTTTTCATTATTCAATAAATATCAAACATTTCAGAAAAATAAAAAAAAATTACATTAGTTTTGTTTTCATATGTTGATTTAAAAGATAATAAATTTACATAATAAATTTTATGAATATGAAAAAAAATATAAATTTTCCTTATAACATGGAATAAGAACATTTTTGATGAAAATGCATTTTTATTTAAAAATTGCTTATCAAAACAATGAGTTTGTATTTAATATGAATTCAAAAATAAATTTTTTATTTAGTATAATATTTAAAAATAATACTATAAGGTATTTAATCATATATGTTCCCTCAAATTACATTTCTAGTTTATCATATTTTAATTATATATTTCGATTTACTTAAAGCACAATGGTTCTTATTACGAATGAAATTAATGAAACAAATTATTTAAAGAGAAATAAATATATAAATATCAGGATTTCACACATATAATGTATATAATATTATTAATTAATATTATTATTATTCAATGTTACTTAATTATTCATTTTATAAACCTTATAACGTCAAAAATATATATATTAAACCTAACCTATCCAATTGGGTCTTATAAGAATGAATGAGTACGAAAGTATTGGGGTATATTCATTAAATAAAACGTAATGAATAATATTCATTTTATAATTATTATATCTATTAATTATATAAAAAATAACTATACAAAAAATGAATGTAAAAATGAAATATATCGCTCATGTATAATGTTGTCCGTAAGAATGAAAGAATGTTGTTTACATTTTGTAATGAAATTTATGAAACAAAGAAAGATAATATTTTTATAATTAATTATTTATAATGATAACAAAAATATCATTTTTATTTTTTAAATAAATCATTATTTCCAAAAATGTGAGTTTTTGATGAAAAATTAATCATATCCCTCTTAGGAGGTGGTATTCCACACATACACACAAGAGATTATTTCATTTTTAATTTGAAGGAAATGTGGTTTAAAAGGGGTTTCCCAGAATCTAAAAACTATCTCAATACATTTATTATACTAATTTATATGGTTTAATACAAAATATCTACAGGATGAAGAATATGAAATAAAAATTGAACAAGTTGGTTAATATGATTACCTTTTATTGGGGTGATTCCCATTGGCTTCCATGTTAAGACATCTTGTGATGGCCTTAATGATAGGGACCAACCTTATAAATTACATATTCGACTAAATTTTCAATATAATGTACATTATTAAATTTCTAATGACTTTTTAATTTTATTGTTTTATATAATTTTTTCATAACACATACAATTAAATTCCATATATTTTAATGTATTCAATTCTTTTTAGTGTCTAATTTTTAAATAAAATAAATTTATAAACAAAACTTTTTCCATTTTTGAAAAATATTCAATAATTGGATCTTGACCTCACCAATTTTTTATTTATAATTAAATACATATGAAAAAAATTTAAAAATATGTGATGGAAACAAAAAACTCAGTATATTTACCAAATAATAAAATCATTAACCTAGTAAAAACATGAAAACCCATGAAAAAATATATTCATAAAAACATTTATTCTTAAAGAGAGATAATATTTTTCCATCAAATTGAGTATTATATTACATTTATAGGTAAAACAATTTCCATTATAAAACATTATTTAGAAAATTAGTGTCATGTAGGTGTCCTTAGGCATCGACTCCTTGAAAACTCTTTTGAAACACCTATATTTAGAATTAGTATATTTCAAAATTCAAATATAATTATCCCCAAAAAATGTTCATTACACAATGAAGTATATCACTACTTCGGCATGCCAATCATATAAGATATAATGGAGGAAACCCCATATTATATTCTATATCATGCTTAACCATGTGATACAATGTGGCTCAACACGTTTTAAACTATGTCCGTGGACCATATAAAGAATAAACTCTATAAAAAACTATTATATTCATTTTAGAAATATTATAGATATAAAAATACCATTTCTTCATAAAATACCCATTTCCAATAACAAAATGTCCAAAAAATTTGAAATAGGTTTTTTCTTGGATGAAAATATGAATTCTTGTAGAGGAAGCCAAACCCAAATAATAATCATGGCGTTGGGAGATGAATTTTTTACCATATAAGTTAAACTAAAACAATGAATTTTTCACATAATAATTAAATTGACACATTACGTAAAAATATTCCATTTAAAATCCTTTAAAATAATTTAAAATAAAATAATGTATTTAAATATAAATACTGCACAGAAATTCAAGTTCCATTTTCATTGAATTGAATTGTGGACACATATAAGGAAAACATAAAATTATTGAAGAATAATTATGGAAAGAAATTCAATTATAGCTATATCTATAGAAAAATATATTCCTTTTTGACATGTTCAAAATTATTTGAATCGAAAACATTAAATGACTATTTTTTAAAAATACTTTCTCTTAACATGAGTCAAAATCAATCACATACCGTATTTATATTCCTAAAGATTTAAAATAAATTAATTTATTCATGATTAATAACCTTTATCAAGTTCATTATTTCATAATTGTTGTTTGATATCATGTAATATACCATTACTCAAGACGTTAAGTTCAATTTGTCTATATTGATGATATTCAATTCATGGGGCCAAAAAAAATTCGATAAGTAGATTGTGGTTAAAGAGTTCATTATCACATCATCTATAGAATAATAATTATGAAATAATTATAATTTATATAGAGATAAGATAATTTTAAATATACAAATTATGTAAGGATTTGAAAAATGAACTATGTTATAGTCATGGAGACTGTATGATGTATGTACGCATCGGTAGCACATCAAGTTGTAAAAGATAATTATATAAAGAAGTTAAGTACTATCATATCCTACCAAAATAATAACAATATCATAATTATAAAAAATAATATTTAAATATACTTATTTATATCATTCTTTTTCCATGTTGATGAAACAAATCACACTGCTAACGTAGTTTTGGTAGTCCACATTTACACATAAACAATGTATCATTTTACAATGTTTTGAATGGTAAAAAATATGTGTTATATTATATTTCTAGAAAGTTATTTTTTACAATAATATCATATATATATATATATAACTTAAATCCATCATTATAACTCATCCTGGGAGATGGTTATGGAAAACATATTATACAGGTTTACGAGGTGCTAGATTTCCATACACAGGAATGATGGTTTTGTTTCTAGTTTAATAAAAGAGGATACTGATATAGGGTTTTACATAACATAATAACACTTTAGTATATTTAATAGACTTATTATATTATATAAGAATTATTAATGAATATTTTGAAGAGATTGATGAATAATCAAAAATAAAACATTAGGATAAAAAATATACCACTTTTTTTGAAATACCTCTTTTTATTAACAACTTAATCCCTCTGGGGTTGTTTTTTTATCTAAAAAATGTATCTTAGACTGTTTCGAGGGATTATCTGAATGTATTTTGGTTGTTATTAGCAGAATAAACGGTTTTTTATGTGGGATATTTTGAGAATAATTAGTTTTCTCTTATAAGAGACAGTATTGTCACTCTTGGAATTCCTCAAAATATTAAATTAATATAAATTAAATTGAAATTAAAAATATATATATAGATTAATTTTTAATATAGGATTATTATATGTTTAAATAATCTCGTAAAATAAATATTATACATGTTTTGACTATTTTTTCCCTTATTATTTGGTTTTAACCAATGATTAACCCATTATCAACATACCATGACAACAAGTTATTTTAATATTTAATTATAAATATAGAAAAAATAAATTTGAAAATGGTCGAAAAATGGTCTATGATTTATATTATCAAACATTTACAAATAACATCAAGGAAAATAAAATTTTTAGGCATTTTATGTCATTCAAAAAATTATTATTTGTTATATAATATAACTAGGGTCAATTTTTAGAATTATTCATAACATTGACATTAATGTCATAGAAAAACTACAAAAATAGAAAAATATAATTTTTTTATATTTAACTTGTTATGGGAATCATTAAAATTCATTTATATCATTATATATCTAAATTTATTTTATTTTTATTAATTTTAATGTCATTTTTTTGATTTTTCAATTATTTGAGTAATTACTACATCAGAATTGTGTAATTATTTATGGTAGTTAGGCCATAAAAAAATTATTAATAAATTACAATGATTAAGATATATTTTTTTATATTAAAATACTATTTATTACTGTACATATCACCTATTTTTTGCATGTTTAAATTATTAAAGATATTAAAAATTAGAGTCCTCCATTTTTTACTTCTCTATAAATATAATATTATAATTATCCAAATCCCATCCAAATTGAGAGAAAGACATATATTCAATATTTTAATCTTTATGGATAATTTATAATAATTTGATGAAATTTTTTCTTGTTTTATGGTGGTTTTGTAGTCCTTATCATAACTTTTAGGACTATTAATTAAAAAATTTACTTTTAATTACGGTAATAAAAAATACCACAGGTATAATTTTTATTAAAAGAAATAATAATAAAATATTTAAAATAAACTGTACCCTCTTATTCCAAATAGTAATACAGTTTTTCAAATTAACAAACCAAAAGTGGAATAGTTTAAATTTAAATAAAAGAGGTAAAATGAGACGAAAAATAAATTTTCTGAACATTGGCCTTTTAAGTGTAAATTTATTTATACTAAATTAAAGATTAAAATTTACTTTAAAATAATAATTAAAATATTTTAAATGACATTTATATAAATAAATTTTAAAAATAATCCAAATTATTGTTTTAATTAAAAAATTTAAAATAAAATTTTGTTTTCAATTAAAATTCATTAGTTTTAACTACTCAATGAAAAATAAATATTTCCAGAAAATTTACCAAATTTCACCAAAAAATAATATTGAAATATATATTTCAAAAAATATATTTATCTAATAAATATTCTAAATTAAATAAATTAATTATAATATTCTCTCAAAACAAGAAAGGTAAACAATTTCTGAGGAAAACAATTTTTTGAATAATAAATTTAATTTACTAAAAATATATTGAGAATTTATTATTCATTTAAAAATTAGTTTATATTGACTATGAACATTTTATTTATTTCTTAAATCATATATTCTCAATCATACCCACTAATTTAATGGCATGTTTATGATATTCACATTTAAAATCCCATTGTATTATGTTTAGCATAGTCTTATAATGCTCTCCAAAATTATAATGACCTATTCCAAAATAACTTTAATCACCTAATATCCAAAATAGATTTCCAATCTCATTGCAATATATACAATATAAAATATGTTCCCAAAGTTTACATAACCTATATATTTCATCTTATTTATATAAAGGGAAAATCATACGAACTAGGAAATCAAGTAGGATAGTTGTAGGTTATACTCCCATATCACCCCTTGATTCTGGATTTAACCATTATTATCATTTTGGATGTGATAAGATTTCACCCAGCCTGTGGGTTATCATTTTTCTAAATCTATAATCCTTATTAAATTCCCATAAATGTGGGAAGAATGTTAAAAATAAAATTAATATATCCAATATTAAAGAAATATTTTAACTTAAAATGATACCTCATGTAATTTATTTTAAATCTATAACATGTTATAAACCTTAATTAATATTAAATTAAAGTTAATATAAACCATAATGGTTATTCATATCAGTATAAATATTTCTTCAAAAATAAAATGGATTATTTCCTCATATATGTTTTTCACATGAAAATATTAAGTGTTATATATACCTAAAACATCTATCATAACTCAAAAAAAAATCTCCAAAAAGTACTGAAATAATCAAAAGAGTACCTATTCTTTTTAGCAGACCATCATTATAAAATTTACCACCACATTATATCTATTGAATTTAGAAACCATAACCATTCAATTTTATTTTTAATCCCCTAACCATGTTTCCATCCTTTCCCTTAATTAATTATTCCATAAAATGATAACATAAATCATATCATGAGATTCAAAAATTTCAAAACATGATCCAAGAAAAAGTAAATTCCTTTAATATTCTATTTGTAGTTTCCTCATCATAAAATGTGATGTAATTATATATTTATAAGAAAATATCTATATATTCTCATTGATCTCATTAGTTTACAATAGCCTTTGGACATTAATTTCCATAATGACCAATCTCCCTTCATTTAAAATATCCAAATGATACATTGGGAAGAACATTTTTCCCATCAATGGAGTTAACTGAATGATTCCATTTTCCATGGAAGTTTATTATTTTATATCATCCTTTAAAATGTAAAAAGTAAATCCATGTTACATTATGGATGTTTCCTATGGTATTATTTTGACATTGATAACAAATATTTCATTGAATATATTTAAATTCATGATCATTATCATCTAAACTACCATGGAGCATTAATTATTTATTGATTAATGAATTAGGAAGCCCACAAATGTTTACTTTGTTAATCATTACTATTGATATATGGTTAAGAATAACTATAATAGATCTCACTTCCACTCCCATTTCATTTATTTTAAAATTTAGAAATTATACACATTTTCAATCACATCCATTATTACATTTGTTCATACTATATCCATCCATTTATTAAATCAAAAATGATTAGTGAGGGTATATCATAATATTACATTAAACCATCTAATAAAGATAATAAACAAAAATATATCTTTAATCACGGTATCCAATATAAAAAACAAATTTATATAAAATATTACCATAAGTGGTTGTTGTGGACTTTTAACTTATGTTAAAATAATATCCATTCCCCTAATGTTTTTTATACCATGATTTGATACAATCTATAAGGACTAGACCATAACCATTACATCATATAGTTCTATTAGAATATAATCCACATTTGTACATTATAAAATAACCTTTTTGTGTTGTTTTAGATTATTAGGTTGTTAATCATATATAACAAACCTCTATATTACAATGTGGAAAATTATACTAAGTGAAAAAAAATTCAACAAATAAATACTTTAAAAAGAAACATGTTTTTTTTTCATTAAATACATTCATTTTTTTATCAGAAAAATATAATCATCACTAATCATTAATAAATCTAAGGGAATATTGTTGAAAAACATGTGATGTAATGAAAAACTATGTAGGAGTGATAAAAAAGTAAACTATTCAACCTATGAAAAACATCAAAACACATGAAAAAACTTTTTCATAAATAAATTTTAGTCAAATTGAGAATCATTTTACCTTTAAAAATATTATTATATTACCTTTTCAAATAAGATGATTTCCATGAGAACTCGTTAGTATTAATTGAAGGGTCATTTAGGTATCTTGGTACATAATCATCTCAAACCCATTACAATTGGAATAACCATGAAAATTATTTATATTGTAAATCAACAGAAAACATAATCCTTACCCAATAATTGGAGCAGTATCTAGGTACACCAATCATATAATCTATAAGGGGATTACCTAGAATAATTCTGGATCACCATAATATATAAGAAATATTGGGCTTACCCCTATACTATAATGCTGTTCAACCCTTCATAATCAATATAAAAGGACAATATCATGAATAAAAAAAATAAAGAACTCTTTTAAACCCATTTTAAAATAATTTCATATATAAAAATGTCATTTCATCAAAAAAATAATTTTTCATTATAAAAATAACTAAAAAATAGAGAAGTTGATTTTTTTCATGGAAACATTAAATGAATATATAGGGATCAATCAATAAAATAATGGTTATAGTTTTTGGAAATTTCTTTTTCCACATATATATTAACATAGACCATTCCATTTTATATTTTTCATATCATGTCAATCATTCCAGAAAAATATTTATTTTTGAATTCCACTAAAAGAGAGTAAAAAATCGTTTATATAAATTTAAAAACTGAACACAAAATCAAGATACAAACCTCGTTAAATTTAATTTCCAACACATTTAACTTAATTTCAAATTATTTGGGGATATTGATGGTGTCAAATGTTTTTTATTATATATATATATAAAGACACATTCCTTTTCACATTGGTAGAATGAGTTGAAATGGGAAATTTGAAAAAAAAAAATTGTTTAAAATAAATTCTCTTACCTTGAGAATATCACATCCCATATGTCTCCTATAAAATTGAATAATAGAAATATGTTAATTTGTACATCCTTAATATCATTATTATGCCCTTTTACAATATTTTTATTTCATACCATTTCAAATAAAATTAAATGATTAATTAAGTTCACTTTGGATATATTGACTATATTACATTCATAATTCCCAAATGACTCTAGAAAGTCAGCTATGAAATAATAATAATTTTTATATTTATATTATACTTTTTTATATTATAATTAAATATTGTTGTTAAAAATAATCTGCGATACAATAATAGACTCTAAAGGTCATACATATGCATGAGTAAATATTCCTTTATTCAATGACTGTTATGGAAACATGGTAAATGTTAATATTTATTGAATTAGAATAATATTTTAAAAAGAATATTTATTATTTAAATTTACATATATATATATATATCATCCATGGGACTTTGTGATAAACAACTAAATCACATCACTTTGTGGGGGTTATACTATACACTTTTGCATGAATGATGTTATCATTTATCATTCTATGGAAAAGTAATATGATAAATTTTATATTAGTTTTATTATATTATGATAAATATTTTTGAAATATCATATATATATTTAACAGAAAAAAATAATTATAACTAGACTTAAGAGATGGAAGTGGAAGGATAATTACATCAATTCATGAGGTTGTAGTCTTCTATATACAGGAATAATGGTTTTGATTCCAATTTGATGGAATATGAGATGGATACAGGATTTTATATTCACATAAAACCCCCTAGTATATGTAATATAATATATTTATTATATAATAATGGTTGATGAATTTTTGAACAAGGTGTCCGAATAATCCAAGAAAAAACATGTGGATAAAAATAATTCCTCTACTTTAGAAAACCTCAATTTAATAATACCTAATTCAGTAAATGGTTGGTGTTATGAATATACGAATACATGTATAATGATTGCAGGTATTCCATAAAAAATATGGGATGGAATTTTCTTAAAAAAGAGTTTTTATGAGCGTGTGGTTCATCGGTTGGGCCATTTTGCTGTCTGGGGGAACTGGCACATGCTCGAGTCCCGCCAAGCTCAGACACTATTCATATTCTGAACAGGGATATTCAAAGTCATTCTTTAGATGGGGAACATGTATCTACCTTGGTTTGTGGACACATCATACATGTAAAGAGGGGGACATAATTGACAACCATGTTTTAGCACCTAGGGAGTTAGTTGGCTGGTTCCCCGGTTGAGCCATTTTACTGTCAGGGGGAACTGGCACAGGCTCGAGTCTCACCAGGCTCAGAAACAATTCATATTATGAATAAGGATATTCAAATACATTGCATAGATATGGAATGTGTATCTTCTTGGGCTGGTGTAACCACCATACGGGTACAGAGGAGGACTTAATTGACAACCACGTTTTCGCGAACGAGCTCGTACCCACGTAGTAAGGGCTTCTTCTTCGCATCCAAGAGACCCAGGTTCAAAACCGATTAGAGGAAAATTTTGGGGGTACTGTAGATGTAATGTAGCAGTTACTGTAGCAGTAACTGTTTGGTAATGTAACAGCCAGAACTATTCACCCGATTTGGGCCATCGAGCCACCAGTTTGGGCCTACGGGTCTAAAGGGCCTCCGGGTCATCAAAGGCCTACGGTCCATATGGACTTCAGACCACACAAACCATGGTGTAGCCCATTTCACATAGAAAATTCCCCAGTAGTGGATCTGACCAACAAGATTTATAGCCACCAAAAGCAGAGCTAACAGTATTGGAAAAATGAGATGGCATGGCAGCCGCCATCGAGACCAGGCACTGTGCAGCTTTGTTTGGGGAAATGCTATCTGATCAGAAATGCAAGGTGGGGAGCTAGGTGATCAATGAAACAGAAGCTGGGGAGGTGCAGTTCTTGTGTGCTAGGCCTATGAGCCATGTATTGGGTATGGTATGGCTCTGGGCCATCGGGTCATGTATTGTTGGTCAGTTGGGCCTTGTGCCTTAGGCCTACGGGTCAGGTACGGGTTCCCCTTCAACCCTTAAAAGGGGTATTATCCAAAATAAAATAAAAAATATGGCCTTTGGCCATTCGGGGTGGCATATAGGATGATTATGGGTTGAAATAGTATAATAAAATAAAAATTATACTTGTTTTTTATTATTTTGGTATCCTGATCCTTGGGGTTTAACCCTTCATTATCCCATTATAAGCATAATATGATAATAAGGAGGTTTACACTTTGAGGGTAAATATAGTTATTATAAAGGTAAAAAGACACCAAAATAGAGAACGAATTAAATATTAGACCTTATATTAATACATTTTTCAAATAAAATATTATTAGTACTTTTATATCATTTAAAAAAATATTATTTATTGTAAAATATCATTAATGTCAATTTTTAGACTTATTCAATACATTGATTTTAATTACACTAATATAACTACTGATGTTCAAAAAAAATATTTTATTATATCCTTAACATGCTTTGGTAATTTTTAATTGTTTTGGCTCACCGTATTTATCTGAAATTATATTACATTCAATATTATTAATATTATTTATTTCACCAAGTACTTCATTGGTGTTGTGTAATAATTTAAGATATTTATTTCATCACTCATAATGGAAAATAAATTAACATTATGACTAAAACTATTTTTTATTTCATAACTATATTTATAAGTAAACATATCTTGTTCTTATAAACATGATAAAATTACAATATTTGTTAAATATATGAGTCTGGAATTATTTATTTTCAATTAATTTTTTTATTAAGTTCATATTTAAATAAAATAGATTAAAATGTTATATATTTATCCTTTGGAATATTATGTATGATATATAATCATCTAATGAAATTTATCAATGTTTTAGGGTAATTTAATAATTTATATCATTTCATTTAAATCCCTCAACTACCGAATTTAATTTTATCCATTTTTATAGAAATTTCTAATGTTACCATTCATATTGAAAAAAAGGAACTTGTTTTCATAATTTATTCATACTGCATCAAAATATGGAATTCATTTTATAAAAGTAAAAAAAATATTTTGCAGAAATTTTATATTAATTCAGTAAAAAAATTATGAAAAAAATAATTTTATGAAAAAATTACATTTTCTGTATAAAATTTTGTTATAATAAATTATAGATTAAAATAAATTTTAAAAAACATTATTTTTTTAATTTATAATGAAAATTATATTGTTAATTTTTTAAATTAACCAAAAAATAATTTTAAATTATATAAAAATTAAAAGAAAATATAATATTGAATTAAAAATTACTATTTTTCAGTATTTAATAAAATATCAAAATTTTCATAAAATTAAAACCATTTTACCAAATTATAATTTCAAAATGATCCCTCCAAAATTTAATATATTTTTTTCTAATAAATTTTATAAATTTGATAGAAATTACAAATAATATTCACTAATAAAAAGAATAAAACCCAGATTTTGAGGATAATATATATTTAAATAGTACAAACAGATTAAATAAAGTCAAATGATTATATTATGGGAATTTACCAATTAATTTAATTTTAGCTGGGTATTTATATTTATTTCATAATCCATTTATTCTCATTTATATCTGCCAATTTAATGGCTAGGTTAAAACAACCACATTTAAATAATAATGTTTTATTTCTTATATAGGATTGATGTTGTGTATCATGTATTCTATTGAATAAATTATTTCTCTTTAAAATTTTGTGATGTTAAATCCACCCCTTTATGAAATGTTTCCTCTCAATTTTTTCAGGAATGGTAACATGTGTTTTCCATCTCAAAATGCCTTTGCTGAAAATCGATATTAAAAAAATGGTCAATAAAACTTCCTCTTTAAATTAGAAATTAGTATAAATAGTGATCTTTTTGTATAAAAAATTCTAGACATCCATGATGTAGAATAGGGGTGTGAATTTGAAACATTAATATGGGCAAAATATCAAAATATTCTAGGACTATTAGAGTGTGATAGAGAACATTATCATGATAAAGTTAATAATCCCAAAACCCCGAATCTATAATGGGTTAAAACTACATTGATTTAATTATAAGAAAAGTAAACTAATAAATTTTTTTATTGATAATTATTTTATTACGTTTGATGAATTCTTTTACTACCTATAGTAATATCATAAGGAAATAAACATACTTGTTACGAAGAATTCAATTTTTAATCAATTTCGATAATGTAATCTTCTTTTTAACCAAAAGGATGATAATTGAATGTGGATAATTATTTAATATGCACTATAATTAACATCTAATGGATACAATAACCAACATAATGTTAAAATTTAGTCCTCTTATCTTTAAACATTAGCAATTATTTTTTAATATGTTATGATAATTTGAAAAATTTCAGACCTTCATATGAATAAAAAATACTTTAATTTCCATAATTAATTTAAAATACTTAATATTTAACATAGATAAATAAAAATATATAAATATCACTAAAATTCATCCCTATATACCCAAATATTTTTTCATATGAAAAATTGTAAGGATTTAATCAAATATTTTTACAAGAATAAATTTAATATTTATCATCCAAAATAACATCAGTCACTCTTTATGTATCATTAAAAGAATAATATATCCTTGCAATATATTCTAAAATATATTCTAATCATTTCCATTGATAACCAAAATCACAATAAAACATATAAAATTCTAACATAATTTCAAAATATAATTCAACCTTCATTCGTAATGTTAATTCCAAAAATATCGTGTTTAACATTATCCTATAACACTACACATAATTATTGTGACCTTATTTTGAAATAAAATTTCCCACATAACAAAAAAATAAACATCCAATTCCATGGTTATCTATCTGTTAAAATATATTTTCCTAAAAAGATCTTTACGTATGTCTGTCCGATCATTTAAATTAATGAAATCTATCTCATACTAACCAATACACCACATAGTTTTGTAGTAGAAGATACACCCTTATCTATCATTGGATGTGGGTTCATACCTCATGACATTAACGGATGTGATTTTTTGTCACCCTACTTGTTGGATGTTTTGGTCTGAAAACACTACTCCCCATTAAATTTGTATAAATGTGAAAAACATTCTTAAAAATAAAAATAATATATTAATAATTGAAGAATATTTCTGCATTATAGGTTATATACTTCCATTAAATGTTCATCCCAAAAATGTAATAACCCATAATTAACATAAATTAAATAATAATGTTAATACTAAAGGACATCCATACCTTTAAACATATGTACAAAATATTAAAATAGCATTATTACACAAATATTTTTTTCACGAGATAAACATAATGGTTATGCATAACTCAAACTTCTATTAGAACTCAATAAAAATCACCTAATGCACTCTCGTCGTCAAAATAGAATTAACTCATTCGAATATATGGTCATCCTTAGATATACAACTACATTTTAAATCTTGAATTTATACAACATACTCATTAAACATTCATCATAATCCATTGACCATTACCTTCCATTTATTTTAATAACTATTTTTTTCCTAAAAGGAAAATTATCAATCATGTCCTAAGACTGAATGATATCAAAACCATAGCAAAGAAATAATCCATATTGTTCATATTTCATTTTCAATTTCCTCATCTAAATCTATAATGGAATTATGTATTACAATATATATATACATATGGTCTTTCTAATAACATTATCATGCCTCCCCCTTGGAAATAAATTTTAATATTGGTAATTATCTCTACATTTAAAACATTCAATTGATACCTTATGAAGAAATTATATATAATTGATTTAGTTAACAGAATTATTCCATTTTAATTGTTAGAATATTTCTTGATGAAATCCTTTGACACATATGAAAACATCATTACATATTTAATGTAATTTTAGGGGTTCTTCAATCCACATTCAAGACACATAGTCCATTGAATATATTTACCCATACGATCCTTTTTATCAAAACAATCATGGATCTTCATTTCTATCAATTTGATATATTATGATACTCAACAATGATCATGTCACTAATCATTAATCCTGATAGCTTGTAAAGAATAAATTTATGATTTCTCACTATAGTCCCCATTCCATTTTTCCTCATTCATAGAACCTATGTATTTTCCTTCACATCTATTTGTTATATTCATTCCTTCCAGATCCTTCCATTTAATAAACCAAAAATTGTTAGTGTGAGAAAGTCAACAAAAACAAAATAATCAATATTATATAGACTAAAAGCACAAAGATATCCTTAAACAGCATATCCAAGCTAATCATAATTCTCACTAAAACATATTCCATGGTGTTTACATATGACATTTAATATATGTTAAAAAACATCATAAATATAAAATTTATCTGAACCCTCCTTTGATACCAACAGTACGGACCTGGCCATAAAATTAACATATTTTAGTGAATTTATACTATAATTCAACTTCTTAAATTCCAGACATTCTTTTAAGTTTATATTGTAAGATAATATTGTAAAAACATGTAGTTAATAATCCAATATATTACAAAGTGGACGCATCTACCCTGTATCCATTTTTTCACCATACAAAACTTTTAAAAATAATCATGCTTTCATTTCTTAATATATTATTAAAAAATTTATCTTGACCTTGAACATAATACTAATCATCAGTAAATTATTATAAAATGCATTTTAAAATAATTTACTAGCACAAAAATCAAACTGAAGTATATAATAGTTGAAAACACATATTCTAGAGAGAAACATTAAATCCCTAGAAACATGTTTCATAAAAATTTCATTTATCTAGAAATTACATCATTTTTTCATTTGAAATATATTAGCATTTATTATTAAGGAAAATGATTTCCTTTAAAACAAATTTTCATTAATAAGAGACTCATGTATCATCCTTGGGACATCATCATATAAAAACCCTAACAATTAGAATAACTTTTTGAATAACAACCTATTTAATTGTTTGGAAAATATAATCATTTCCGAATCCATTGGAGCTTTATTTGGGTGCATCCATTGTAAAATCTGTAATAGGAGCACCCCACACTATTTAGGAACACCAATTATATAATATATATTGGTATTGTTTGTGTTCCATAATGAGCATCAACCATTCATAAACAAAGACAAAGGACCATATCATTAATAAAACAATAAAACAAATTTACAACCTTGTGAAATATTTTTGGATAATAAAATACCCTTTCATCTTAAAAACACATTTTTCATACAAAAATATCACAAAATAGGGAAATATGGTTTTTATTTGAACAAAAAAAAAATTTTGTAGAGGAATTCAAAACACAAATAGTGGATACAATAGCTAGAAATGTCATTATTATCATATTGATTAAAATAGAACATTACCTTTGGTAACTTTTTATAATAAATTCCAAAATTCTGAAAAAATGTTCTCTCTTAAAATAGTTATAATAAAGAGAAGTAAAAATCATTTATTAATATATGAAAAATACGAAAGTAATAAGGAAACCAAATTTTTTGAAAGGAACCATGGAAACATATAAAAGAATCATTAATTTTTAGAAGCATCATAATTTAAGGATAATACATTCATTCCATATATGTTAAAAAATATATTCCTTTTAACATTGTTCGAATGTGTATACATGGGATCATTAAAAAAGGGTTTTTTAAAAAAATAATGTGTTTTAACTTTGAGCATGACTCAAACTGTTTATTCATAATTGTCATGATCCGTCCCCCAAGGCCTATGCCGTTACTACCACTATCCCTCCTTCCCCGGGCCAGGGGTTAGAGACAAGCATCGGAAAGGAATATCCAGAATTTGGGAAGGTATTGCCTTTAAACCTACAAACACACAAACTAAGAACACGACATGATGCAAACCACATAGTAAAACTGTAGCAGTAAATGTGTCTACGAAAAGTAAAGGGGCTCGTATACAAGTCCAAATGGAAAGATACAACAATAATAGAAAACATCTCCTTTGATCATCCACCAAGGATCATACCTAATGGGGAGATGCAGCTCATCTCCGCAGCTCTCCACCTCAACCAGTCTCTTTAGTGTACCGCTTGGTCATGGCTCCATAAATTCTCAACCAAGCTACTCATCGTCTTTACAAGACACATCATGGAGTGTGAACATCCCGTGTATGGGTGAGTATAACAAAACCTAGTAGGGACACTGAGACCCCTGAAGGACTCTTATAATTATACCATGTAAAACCCACGAAGCATGATCTCAATCCCAATGTAAAAAAGAAAAACATAGCTCAAACTAGGTGTATAACTCAGAGATCATGAATAATGATGATTAGTCTTATGATATACTAGTTCATACCATAATAATGATTCCAAAACAAAATCACAAAATAGTTGATCCATTATCGATCAATACTAAGTTGTATGTCACTGATATATAATGGGCTTTTTTAAGGTGGTTCATCGTTGGGTAGTGCACTGCTGATCCATATAGGGTTGCTAGAATGCTGATACACATAGGGTTTCTATAATTATAATCCTCATAGGGTCACTATGATTCTGATCCACATAGCATAACTATGATGTGGATCCACAAAGGGTCTCTATGATGCTAATCCACCCACGGTTGATATGTTGTCGTTCCACCCATGGTAATTGTTCAGTTGAAAACCGGCCACTAGATTCCCCACACCTGGTGCACATGAGTTCTGTATCATCTTTTCCTCAATATATCAATCATTCCTTAACTAAGAATAATTTCCAAAAAAGGAGTAACCCAATTTCCTCCATGTCGTAAGGGTCCCAACGCAATAGATGTCGCGTCAATCGGATGCCCGACCATTGAGTTATAAGTGTTTTAGAACCGAGGGCCTGGTTGGATACATGTTCCACCCAACCCAAACATACTCAAACATTATCCAAAATAAGGGTGGAGTATCACAAAAAGAGCATCTCATTACATGGATTCTAGTGCTACAGACGGTTCGTCAAACGAACGTCTTGTTTGTCAGATACGGTCTTTTATGCGTATCTGGTATGAACTTCCACGAGACACAAGGTGAGCTATAGTGGTCCATTTACACCTTCGGGCCTCTCGGAATGCTTCTATCACTACATGGATCCAGAATTCTACACTCCTTTGAGTGGAAAATCCATCCCCAAAAGAACATGACAAAGATGAAGAGCCGGAGGGTTCTTCCTCGGTCTGTTGGCATGTGCCCTCCGTGTTAGCAATTAAAAAAGGGTGAGGAATTAAAATGATAAGCTAAAAACCCATTCAAAATAATTCACACATTAACCACCCAATGTTTCTTAATAATTGTGGATTAACTCATTTTGGTTTATTTCATGTTCGTCACATTTTTCAAGAAAGATATTTTGAAATAAATTCAAATGAAATGTAAATAAAAACTTCTACCTCGGATTTCGAGGAGACATCATGTTTTTTGAAGAAGAATCCATGTTTGATGAAGCCATTAACATTCATCATTTCTAGATTGATTCCTCTGACATTGCTTCCCAATCCTTTTTTCTTCAGTGGTGGTAGAATCTGTGGAACATCGTCAAAGGTTCCTCTCTTCAGTGTAAAAAACCCAAGCCTCAGATTCATTTAAATAGAGGGGAAGGGAGATTAACGCATCGTATGATTAATGGGGTTCATTAATGTGTTTTAATTAATAAAACTAGTAAATATCCATGGCGAGGTTATGAAATTAAATATTCATCTTGTTAAATGGCTTAATAACCTAGCGGTCTCACCAACACCGCTCAACAGTTGGTAGAAAAATAAAATTAAGCTTTTATTATTTTATTATTCTTCAAAAATTCCATAAAACAATATTTTCTCTTGACCTAATGTGGTCGATGTTATGCCTCCCTTAATTGAATCCAAGTGCTATGAGTTCAACAGTGCCCTAGGATTTATAATATGAGCACTGATTCAAAAAATAGAAATTCTATCTCACACGTTTAATGACGAACCTTAAAAAATCAAATTTCCATTCCGATCAAACTCGGTCTCGGAATCATGTGCTATCAATTTTCACAGACTCATAATTATTGATAATAATTTAAAAATATATATATTGAATTTTTAGGTCATTACATTCTTTCCATATTAGGTATTTTCATCCAAAAATGCTACAACAAAACTAGGGGAACAAGTGGGGGTACTGAGCACATATCTGAGCCTCCCTCTCCCATGTGCTCTCCTGGAGGTTCCCATGCTACCAATGAACTCGAACCAAAGATAACAACCATCCATGAAATACATGCTACTGTCTATCCTCTATCGTCACTAGGAACTCCGCAAAGATTTCCCCATCATCGATGTACGGCTCTCCCAAGTCGATAACGTGTGGTGGATCATGCACGTACCACCCCAACTGTGACATCTGGGAAACATTATTGACCCAGTGCATCAATGGGGGAAGAGCAAGATGGTACACTACCTCTCCTACACTGATTAGAATCTGGAATGGTCCGATGAGGCTCGGAGATAGCTTTCTGCCCCGTCAAAACATCTATAATCCTTGTCCTGGTGAGACCTGTCGGAAGACATGGTCTCACTCCTTGAACTCCAATGATGTCTGTCACCTTTCACCATAAGACTTATGCCTACTATGTGTAGTCTTCATCTACTATTTAATGATCTTCATCTTCTCAGTGGTAGATCATACCTTCACTTGACCTATAAGTTCTGACTCCCCTAGGTTTGTCCATCATAGAGGTGATATGTATGTTCTCCCATACAGGGCCTAAAATGGAGCCATGCCGATGGTGGAGTGATAAATATATTTATATGTTAACTCCACCAGTAGTAGATGGTCCTCTTATCAACGTCAAAAATCAAGGACACTATCATGGATAATTTCCTTAACTAACCTTCTATCTAACGATGGAAGTTTGTGCCCAATCATAGCTGAGTTCTGAACTCCTCCTGTAATCCCTTCTACAAGCAGGATGTAAAATGAGAATCGCGATCTGAGACAATCGTCGATGTCACCCCATGAAGTCACACAATCTATTGCTTATAAAGACATCATGTTCTCTCCACTGATATTTCTCTCAGATGTTAAGGAAGTGGTCTGACTTCGCGAGTTATTCAACGATCACCCCGATGCAGTCCTTGCACCTGGGCGAACATGGTAGCCCTATGATGATGTCTATGGATATTCTATCCCACTTACATTCTGGAACCTCTTATGGATAAGGAATGCCTATGGGTACCTGATGCTCAACCTTCACTAAATGACAAGTGAGGCATCATGATATGAATTCTGCCACTACATTCTTCATTCCTGACCACAAGTACTGATGCTGGAGGTACTGGTACATCATTTCCATACCATGATGTACCACCAAATAAGATGTGTGTAACTCCTCAACATTTCATCTCATGGAGTCACAAGTACCATAGTGTGTACTTATATGAGGATAACATGCTCCCCACCTTCATGAAATCCCTCAAGAACCAGTCTTGAGGATATCTGAGCACATCTGGCCTCGCAGTCTACGTCCCCAAGCTATGCCTCCCAGACTCGCTTAAGGATTGGGGGAGTAACTATCATAGACTAGAGGTAAGATTATTCAACACTATCCATGAATGATAACCGTAATGCAGCTAGCATATATGTCATCTCACTTAGCAACTGTAGACCGGACCTCTTATTGAGTGTGTCTACAACTATGTTCCCTTCCTAGGAGGGTATACTATCTCAAATTCATAGTCCTGGATGAAAATTAACTATCATTGATGTCTATAGTTCATGTCCTTCTGTGAGAATTTATACTTGAAACCCATGTGATTAGAGTATACTATAAAAAGTTATCCCATCAAGTAGGGTCACCACATCTTCATGGAGAAAATCACCACTATTGAAAGTTGGTTTTTCAAACAGAAATAAGATCTAATCCTTCTTTGAATAAATGAAGAATGTGAATTAGAGAGACCTCACTTACGCTGAGGCTCATGTGCACCTATTTCATTTGAAGAAGCTTTATTAGATGATAGTTAGATATTATCCATGAAAGAATATATAATCCAATTTAGAAGAAATGATGTATGGGAATTTGTTGAAAGATCGTCCTATATCTATTAACAATAACTAAATGGATCCTTAGCAATAAATATGATAATCAATGTAACATTACCACGAAAAAATCTAGATTTGTGGGAAAAGGATATAATCAATAAGAAGGAATATATCATGATGAAACCTTTGCGCATGTAGGTACATTAGAAGTCATTTTAATCCTTTTAACTTCTACATCAAATATTAATATTTAATTATATCATATAGATGTTTAATCTACCATTTTAAATGGATATATAATGGAGGATGTTAATGTTGATCAAACCATAGGGGTTAAAAACCATCACAAACCAAATTCTATTTTTAAACATACAAAACCACTTTATGCTCATAAATAAGAACCTACAGCTTGGAATGAATGGTTAAGAACCATTTTTTTAAAATGGATTTTCTATGGAATTAGTAGATCCTACCCCTTTTTATTAGAAATATTTACGCTAATATTATTTTAGTAAAAATTTATGTGTATGATGTTATTTTAGGTTCATTAAATAATAAAATTATACTGATTTTTCAAGTCTGATGAAAAAAATAATTTGAAATGATTAAAATGGGAGAATTAAATTTCATTTTTGGATTTCAAATCTATAAAAAAGATTATCAAATTTTTTTAAATAAAAGTAAATTTATTATTTATTTATTGAGAAAAACTGGACTCAAAAACACTAATACCTACACAAATACCATGTGTAAAAATGTAAGAATTAATTTGGATGAAGCTCAAAAACTAGTAGACAACATATTATAGAGATGTTTGATTGAATTATTAATGTATGTTGTAACTAAATAAAAATAATGTTTTATGTGTTTCTATGAGTTATATTTTTGTCAAATCAAAATGAAAATCATCTTTTTGATGCTGAAAGGATTTTTGGATATTTTAAAGAACTATTTTTCAGTCTCTTCATAATCCAAAAACCTATGAATTTAATATCATATCATATTCATATGCTAGATTTAGAGGATGAAGGTCCTATAGAAAGATAATGTAAGGAACCTATTAGTTTTTAGGGAAATATATAGTATCATGGTTGAGTGAGAAAAAATATTCAATTTCCTTATTAATTGGCGAGGAAGAAAATATATTTACGGTATGTTACTGTGCGCAAGTGTTATTGAGGAAACACACCTTACTGGACATTGGACTAAATTTTAATAATATTCCTATTTTATGTGATAATACTAGTGTAATAAATATTTTAAAAATCATATATGTCACATTAGGACATATAATATTGATATAAAGAATTATTTTCATAGATATCATGTTCTTATAAAGGATATATATTTATAATTTGTAAATACTGGATATCAAATAGCTGATGAATTTTCAAAAGGACATCCCACAACATGTTTTTATATTATTAAGGGGTAGTTTGTAATATTTAAATTGAAATAAATTTTAATTGATTTATTTTAATTAATTTGGTTAATTTTTATTTTATTTATATTTATTTAGTTTTTGTTCATTTATTTGATAAAGTAAAATATTTGTTTCGAAGTTGGTTTTTAAACATGTATTTTTTAAATTAAAAATTATAATGATTGGCCCATATAATGTGAAAGAGAAGCCATAAAATGTAATAAAACCATCATACAACTCTTTCTATCATTCTCACTGCTTCAAAAGCCTTCGAATTAAAGAGAATCACTCATTCTAGTTTTATGAAACACCATCCTTTGACTATTCAATCCTCAAACATTCAGTAATGGAAACATTAGGAAAAGTAGAAAATGATGATTCGGGTGTGATTTTCTATGAGACCCTATACTTTTACACATATCATTAGAAGATTTTAAGAACAATAAATCATTTTATGACAAAACATGGATAGTAAACTATAGTGTCATGGAAGACTAGGTACAAAAAACAAAAAACAAACGACTAAATAAAACATTTCATTATCCACTCTTCATAATGATATCCTAACTTCCATTGTTCTCATTTATCATTATTGGATAACCTAACGATAACATGAACAAAGTTATGAGCTAAAAATCTCAGTAAGGGAACATAAATAAGATTTGGGCATTAGAACATGGTTTAGAAGGCACGAAATAATGATATAAAAAGGAATGAGACACATATAATCATCATGTATAAACATGTGATCATATAAACATGGAGTCATAATAATGTGGTAGAAATAAAAAACAAGTCTTTATAAAGATTCAAGACTCTTTACACCTCGAGGATCAAAATTCATAGTTAACCACCATGACCTTTTCACATGGTTGCCTGAGTCAAGGATAATTTCCATGACCGTTGCACATACCATCTCAAGAGATTCAAATTTATCCAATTAATTGAAGCACTGTCTAGGATAAACCATCATAAAATGTTCCTAAATAATCATCCAATAAATATAATCATTTATAATCAATAATAGATAAATATAACTGTTAAAAATGGAATAAATTGGGTATCATGATATTTTCATGAAGCATAAAAAATTGTAGTATCATAAAAATTTCCATGATGGATAAAAATTAGATCATGAATGGAAAATAATATGTTATAATATTCATATATCATGAAAACTGATGTAAAATTAATGAAATAACATTTAAAAACTATTCTTAAGAAACCATAGAATTGAAACATTTTAGTTAGGTGAAAGGAAAATATCAAAGGGTATTTAAAAAATAAACGGGAATATTCACTTTTATAAAACCAAAACTAAAATATATGTTTTGTAAGATAAAATTATTGTCTTATAAAAATAATGGTGGCTTAAAAAAATTATATAGTGTACATGATATGGGAAGGAATTTATATATCCCCCTTAAATGAGTTTTCTTATCGTTATGTATTGAGGTGGGAACCACATAAAAACATGTATATCACCAAATGTGAATGATGAATGGATCTTAAAACATGATTTTGGAACATATATATTGAATTTAGAAGATTCGATAAAAATGAATATATGAAATAATTTGGGTAATATGAAATATAGAACTACCCGAAGGAAACATGGAGGTTTGGGTAGAATCTCATACTGTTAGTATGATGGTGTCCTTTACATGGTTTTAATTTCATGGATACCAAGATTAAATTATTTAATTAATATTTCCATGACCTATTATACATGTAATTTATTTAATATAATATTATCATGTTCATTCATGTCCATTTATATTGGTTATGAAGTTCAATTTCATAGTTTTGGGAGCGTTTGTTTTCTTTGGTTTTTATGATTGGTTTACTTATATAAAAGTAAGGATAAACTTGTAAGGTTACAATGGTTTTGTAGAAATAGATTTATATATTATTAGTTAACATACATAAGATTCTGTGGTTATAAAATTTATTTTTTTATTTGTAGTGAAGATGAAATTTTTATAAAGCATTAATGATAATTGTTTTGGTCAACTGGTGGATTTTGATCACAACATACACATTTTTTTATAAATCAATATCATGTGTAAAAAACATTCCAAAACCATAAATTAGATATAATAGATAGATTATAGTATGGTTCAACCATAAAAATTGTTTCATGGCCAGCATAGTAGACCATATAATAAATTGTAAAACTATCATCCTTGGATGTAATGAATTAATACTTCTCAGACAGTGTTTTCATTTATAGAATAAAAGTAGGGGACATAATAGATGATGATAAATTTTTTCATTAGCATAAAAAAATTCCAATAAATGTAATTTACTATAATTACCACACAATTTGGATGGGGAGTGGTGAGGATAGAAATGAAAACAAAGGAACACGGAAAGAAAATAAAAAACATTGAAAAATTGAAATTACCTCTTGAATATATCTTCCTTGAGATACACATTAAGGTAGAGGTTTTGTACATTTTATGACACCATTAGATTATGGACTTGTTACATGGGGTTTGGGATTGATTAGATAAGAATTTTGAATAGGAACATTTCTTGAGAGGTGTGAGGCGAGGAGGTAAAGAGGGGTGGTATTTATATTGGAGAGGAGGGGGTTCCCATTATTTAAATTATTAATTTAATTTTCTTTCCAAAGACTATGAATAGTATTGATTCTTGTGACAAATGATAGAATAGAGATCATGTGAGTTCAAACAGTTGGCAATTTACTTTATCCATGACTCAAGCATGATGTATAAATTCATTTATTTAGCATTTATTATAAATTCTCATATTTTACTATTCAGAGAAAATTCTATTATTTTATAAAAAATCCCAAACATTCACCCCAACAATTTTTTGTTGCATAGAATTCAATAATGAACTCCATTTTTTTATAATAATTTTCTAAATATGATAAATTTACATTTTTTAAATCATATTTTACCTGAAAAATAAAATTTTTAAAATTAAAATTACTTTCAAACATTTTGAAAAATTAATTAATGTCTCTTAAAATTATCTTGTAATCATAATTCATCAATATAATTATTTATGAATACATGTTATTAAACTAAATTTTCTTTTAAAATAATATTTTAATAATAAAATAGTAATTTAATTTACATGACTTATAAAAATAACAAAACATATTTATAAATTTTTAAAATATCTAGATACATATACTATGATATTTTTATATTATATTTTCACGAATAAGATAGTTAAATTTTATTTATACTTTAATTAGTGTTGTTACTATTAAATTGGTTGGTTTACTATTCATAATGGTCACATTACTATTAAAAATATCTTGTTACTATTTCATCGGTATACATTCCATAACATTTAGATATACCTTTTATTTCACACATTATTCATTTAGAAGGTTTGCATGGTTTTATATATGTAATATTATATGATTATACTATAATAAATAATCATAATAGGATATTTTCATTGACACAATATTGGGTTGTTACATTATTCCCCGGTTATCAAATTTCTCCCTATTTGTTTTTTACATTCTATGTCGAAAACAAGTGTGGGTAGTTTTTCATCATTACTTCCTCTAGTTCCAGTGTTGAATCATCATACATATGGTTCTACAATAATAATTTGACAAGGTGAGTAGTCTTGTTATGTATAAATTTTTCTCCAAGATCCAAGATATTCATTGGATGCTCCTCGTAAGAAGGATCATTCTCTAAAGGTTCCACCTTTGAAGATAGTACATCTAATGGTTCTATTATATACATCATTTTTAGGGATACATGGAATAAATTGTGTACATTATAGATGATAACTGTAAGTGCTAATCGATATGCCACATCTCCTATATGATCAATAACCTCCAAGGGGCCAATCTACCTGGGTCTTAGCTTTCCATTCTTCCCAGATCTCATGACCTTATTCAATAGAGATATATAGTGGAATTTCATGTCTCCAACATTGTACTGAAGGTCTCATCTATTATTGTATTTATGGGTCTTTAACCGATTATGGGATTCCATGATGTGATGTTGAATTTTGTTCACCATATCCACCATTTCACCAATCATTTCACGTCCTATCAGCTTACGCTGACAAACATCATCCCATCACACAGATTTTCTACACCTTTTCCCATAAAAGGATTCATAGGGTGCCATTCAGATACTAGAATGTAAACTATTTTTGAAGGATAATTCAACTAGTGGAAGATGTGGGACCCATCCACTTATGAAATCAATGGGACATGATACCAACATGACATCAATTTTAAAAATATTTATCTCAGATTGGCCAAAATATTATGGATGATAGGTTATACTGATGTTCTGCTCTGTTCATAGTGCATGTTAGAGAATTTTCATGAACTTTGAGATGTTTCATGGATCACTATTTTATACAATGGATATTGGTAATTTATGAATCCTTACCACATGTTTGATATATATCCGTGAAATTTTATAAAATGATAATTCCACCCGAATTGTTGTAAATTGAGATGTATTTGTACGACAATCCACAATAACCTCTATAACACTATTTCTTCTGGATTTCCTTTGATGTCCAGTGATAATGTCCATGGTGATTCTCTCCCACTTCAATGGTGGTATTTTTAGTGGTTTCAGCATCACCTTAGTATTCCTTTTAGCTATCAGTTGTTCATTTACTAGGCTCCTTAATTTACTCTGAGTAATCCCCTTCTGCATATTTCCCCACAAATAATTCTCCTAAAGATATCGATACATATTTGTGCTCCCTATGTAAATATGCAAGGTTTAGATATATGAATCATTTATAAGCTCCTTTATTTCATCTAGATCAAATGGATTACATAATTGAGATAAGAAACGTACGAATCCATCCTTTACAATCATGGAATGTGAGGATTTCCCATTTATGAAAGCTTCCTTTCTTTTTTGAATTTGCACATCATCTCTTTGAGCATCCTTTATTTTCTCCATGATAGATGGTTGAGAAATCAATTGATAAAGGATTGATGATGTTACTCCCAGAATTATTTTCATTCCCATCCTCTAAAAATATAATAATATTGGATCCTTTTCAATTCTAATCATTAATAAAGATACATGATCAATTATACTTAGACAATCTTCTAAATTATTTCCCATACTAGGATGGTAGTGGACTGAGAATTAATAATCCTCTATGAGATCTAACTAGCTTCGTTAGTGCATATTATTCTGTTTCTATGTGAATATAACTTTTACACTATTTTGACTAGTATATACCTATCAATTCTCTCTATATAGATAATTCCAAAATATTTTCAATGCAATGATCACATCCTTGAAATCCAGATCATGCCTTTGATTTTTTTTCTCATATATATTCCACTTTCTTGATGCGTAGGATATCACATTTTCATTTTTAATTTGAACAAAACCAAATACATTATTTGAAGAATCACTATACGCCACAAAAAGTTCTCCTCTTACTTAGAGTTTGAGTACAGGTACAGGGATAAGCCTCTTTTTTGCACATTAAAGAATTCCTTGCATTCATGAGTCTAGACTAACATCAAACCCATACATGTCCACATGGTCATTAGGTCTAAAAATCATGATATGTTATTCATAAATCATTTATAATACCCATGTTGACCTCAAAAGATGTGGATCATTGTTACAGATGTTGGCATGCACCTCTCTTACATTTCCATTATCGTGGAAGCATATACAGATATCCCTTTGATACTGATAACATGTTAAAATAATGATACTTCCTCTATCTAGAACTCAAAATTTTTACATTGATAAATTTTTCTCCCATCACAAAGTCATCAACGAAATATTCAAATGCTCCTCATGTACCAACTATATTTTTGAGTATATTAAAAAACCATCCATAATGACTACTACAAATTTGTCGAGGTAATATTGGTATAATATATTGTTTAAATACATGAAATTTGATGGAGAATTAGTGATTTCAAATAGTATCTGTATAAATTCATATTGTCCATACCTCGTTCTAAAGGTAGTTTTGGGATATCATCCTTCTTCGCCTCTATCTTTTGATACCACAACCAAAGGTCCACCTTAAAGAAATTAATGGATCCATGTATCTGATCAAACAAGTCATCTAACTAAGGCAGAGGATACATATTATTTATCATAATGGAATTTATCTCATGATAATCAATGTGTAGGTTCATTGATCTATCCTTCTTACCAAATGGGATTTAATCACCCCATGGTGAATCATTGGATATATAAAAACAATTTTCATATTCTCTTTTAACTTCTTCATCAATTCATCCGACACTATGGTGGACATTATATGTGGGGTATTTGATATAGGTAGGGATTAATGAATAATATAAATTGATAACTAAACCTCTCGATATGAAAGAAGACTGTGAAATTCTTTAGGGAATACAATGTTAAGTGTGCATAGCAAAATGTGTTGTGTCGACTACGGCGGTAATGATGGTGGCTATTTGAATATGAAATTCTTAAATTGAAATATTCCAAGTTGTTCTCATGTATGGTCTTTGTATGGGGTGATTCTGATGAGGTGATAATGATGGTTTGGGATTTATCTAAATTTTTATGAATCTGGTTATTGTATATTTTTTCTGCTAATGTTCTGGTTTTTGATGTTTGGAATGTTTTTCTAGTTTAATTTTTAATTTTGTTGTTTACTCTATTACAAATAGTCCCTCTTAGAAAATAAAAAAATATATTTGGATAATCCCTCACAATAGGTATATCATTTATAAGTATCATTTTTTTTCTAAATCATTTGAGCAAGATAAGCTTGCTCAAAAGGAAACATTATCCACAATTGGTTTTCTAAAAATATATACAATCCATTCTAAAAATTGAATAAAAATCTTCCATAGGATGTATAACATGCTTTTCTCAAAGGTTTAATCCAAAAACATTTACTCGGGAGGCTTTATATACCATGGATGTAATAATTGAACCATTCTTTGTTCACACAGAAAACTCAACCTCCAAATTTTGAGGTGGTGTTTGAATAGTTCTAATAAACTTTTAATACATTAAAGAATGTTTAGAACCATAATAAAATAGTGTGTTCTCAATTATTTAACGAATAACTGGAGTACATGTCACCACATCGTTTTCTAGTTCCACCTTAATAGTAGTGATATTAAAATCCCTTCCTTCTTTCCTTAGAGGTTTATGGTGATTTCCATTTACAAAACCATGGATTGGAGAAATTTATCTAATAATTCCGTTGTTCATTGCAGTTGTAACACTGCACTGCAAGCTGAGTGTTGATCTGAACCATCCTTTATTCTTGCATAGTATTGGGATTCTTCATATCCCTCTAAGTGTTCTTTGATATATATACCTTTCTTACATTTGAAGTAATTCCTAGTTCCTTTTAGACAGTACCCGTGATGATTCTTCTAATAATTTTGACTTGTGCGATGTTCGATCTTCATTCCACCTCGTGATTTATTTTTCGATCCAGAAATATTAGATTCTATTTTCAACATTTCTTAATTGGGCCCATGAGAACACTCAGAGTCTCTAATATCCATTTCAACCTTGAGGTAATAATATAAAATCTCCACATAACTGTTAAGGTCCTGAATCTCCAACACTTTTCATAGACTAGGCTTTAGTCCGCTAAAGAAGAGATCCAACTTTCTTTCAGTGTTCATGAAAGTGCTGGAGGCATATCTTGCAAGACATGTGATGTTTTCTTTATACACATAGATATACTCATATTCCTTCTTCTTATGTCTGAGGAACTATCATTCCATATTGAGTTTTTGGGTTTAGGGAAAATAATTATTCGAAAATGTTTCCATGAATACCGACCAAACCATGGAATCAATATCTACTTGGACGTCATATTATTGATCATTTTCAACCATTCATCAGCTTCCTCGTTAAAACGATAGACTGACATTACAACATTCTCTTCATCTAAGAACTAGAGGACCGAGAATCTCTTTTCACTTGATTTAATCCACTATTCCTCAAGGATGGGATAGAAAGATCTACTAAACATGGGACTCCATTTACACATGACGTATTCAATTGAAAAAATTCTCATTTTTTGGAGGAGGGTGTTCCACATGATTGACATATTTATTCATAACTCTTTCTAGTTGAGAAATTACTGTCGTAATCTTTTGAGCACCCATTCCACTCATATCAGATATATCATTAGGGAAGTCATCACATTTCCTATCACATTGATTTCTAGAAAAATTTATTGAATTTCCCCCCAATAACAATGAAAATTAACATACAATTAGAGGGATTTAATACCTAAATAAAAAGAAAAAAACGAAATATTATAAATAAAATGATAAACTCTTTAAGGAAAATTATATCAATTTACATGATCCCCTAGGATTTAATCTTGGTTACCCAGGATATGTTTCCTCAAATTTATTCCTATGGGATCCTTTTTTTACCATTTACCGTGGTTTGTATTAATCTTAAGAATTTTCTAAAGAATAACTCCCAAGAGTGTCAACCCAGGAGTAAAACAAGGCCCATTTTTGTGCACAATTTCCCATTCATGTCGTGCTCAAAGAGGTGTTTTGGTTTTTATCCATAGATACATTTGTTTCAGATCAACATACACTAACTCATATCTAGAAAAGGATATACTTCCTTCATATACCAATTAGTCTATACTTACCAAAATTTAAGGCTGTTATCTTATACATAGTCTCGTACCTAAGACTCTTAATAAAGAGCCCTATTCTCAATATACATAAATAACTAAGCCATCCTTTGATACAAAATATTGTGTTCGTATCCTTTTGCACATATCATTACATGATTTTAAGAATGTTAATATATCATATTACAATCCATGGTAAGTAAAGTCTAGGGAATTGGTAGAATATGTACATAATAAAAATAAAACATCGAATAAAAAAACCACTCCTTACATAATCTACATAAATATCTCTTAAATTTTCATGCATTCATACATAATCGTAGGACAAAAAAAGGATAACATGAATAATGTTATGAGACGAAAATCCTAGTAAGGGAATAAACATAAGATTAAATCATTATCATATGGGTTAGAATGCATGAAATAATGATATAAAAAGGAAATAAACTTATAAAATCATAATATATAAAAATGGGATCATATAAACATGTAGTCATATTAATGTTGTTGAAACATAGACCATGACTTTTTCATGATTCAAGGCTCATTTCCCATATAATATTACAAGTCAAGGTTAAGCACCAAGATTATTGTGCATGGTAGTACGCATCAAGGCTAAGTGTCAGGACTAATGTACATAACATATCATGAGACAAGGATTTATCCAACTCATTAAAGTGAAATTGGGTCACACCCATCATAATATGATCATGACTATTCTTCCCATATATAGATTCATACAAAATAAATCATACATATACATATGGGTTTCCCATGGTATGAATTGGGTATTATAATCATGTCATAAAGCATAAAAATGGAGTATCATAAAAACCTCCATGAAGGAAATAAATTATATCATTCATGGAAAATAAATTTTTAGAATTAGAATGTATAATAAAAAGTGATGTAACCATGAATTGATAACATGTAAAAGGCATTCTTAAGAAAAATGATAATAAAAACTTTTTAGTGCAGATAAAGGAATATATCAAAGGTTGTTTAAAACACAAAATTGGAAAATATTATATATATAAAAGATATGTCTACCAAGAATGATGTCTTGAAAAGAATAGTGGTGTTATTAAAGTAATGGTTTCTTAGAACAGATTATAAATTTTACTTGAAAATGGGTAAAAATTCAAAATGTTCCCATAAACTACTTTTCTTATCTGGAAGTACTGATAAGGGAACAACATAGAAAAATGTATATAAACAAAAGAGAATGATGATTGGATATTTATTCATGTGTTTGTAGAATATAATATAATTTGAGAGATATAAAAAATGAATAGATAATTTCATTTGGGTAAAAAAATATAGAACAACGTGATGGAAAAATGGATGTTCGTGTAGAATCCCATACCTTTGGTACGATGTTGTCCTTTAATTGATCATAATGTCTTAGATAACAAAATTCAATTAATTAATTTATATTTCCAAAACCGATTCTACATGTAATTTATTTATTTTAACATTATTAAGTTCATTCAATTCCATTTTAGTGGGTTAAGAGGTTCAATTTCATTGTTTTCAAAGGGTTTTTTCTTTGGGTTTCATGATTGGTTTAGTTATATACATGTAAGGATAAAAATTTAAGGTGAGAGTGGTTTTCTATAATTGGAGATATATGTTATTAGTGAACATAAATAAGATTAAATAGTTATAAAATTCATTTTTTTATCTAGAGTGAAGATGATTCATTATCTAAAACATTAATGATATATATTTTTCTTAACTCACAGTTTTTTATCACAACGAACACATTTTGATTTATAAATTAATATATTGTGTAAAAAAGATTCTAAAACCATTGATTTTAAATAATTTATATATTATACTCTAGTTCAACCATAAAAATTATTTCACTTCCAGAATTAATGATGGTAATATAAATTGAAAACACTTCTTCCTTGCATATAGGGAATTAATACTTCTCGGATGGTGTTTTTATATCTATTATAAAAGGAGGGGAAATGAGAGACAATAATGAATTATTCCATAAGAATAAAAAATTCTTTTTTATATATGGGACTATAGTTATCACAACATTTCTCAGATGATAGGTGAGTATACATATGAAAACAAAAGAACATTGAATGAAAATAAAATAAAAGAAATGTGGAATTTAAATCTTGAATATATCTTCTTTAATGGCCTCTTTAGGGGAGATCTCATGGACCAATTATGAGACCAAGACCTCCTAGACAACTGAGTGGGGATTAAAAAGATATTTGAGCATAATTTGTACTAGGAAAAAATGCTTGAGGTGTGTGACAATAGGAGGGAAAGGGGTGGTATTTATAGTTGAGGAGAGGAGGGGTTCCCCGTTATTTTAATCATTAGTTTAATATTTTTTCTCATGACTATGAATAATATTAATTATTTGGACCAAAAATTGTAAATAATTTATATGAGTTCAAAAAAATTTCCATTTACACCATCCATGACTCAATCATGATGTATAAAATCAGTTATTTAGCTTTTATTATAAATTATCATATTTTACTATTCACCAAAAATCGATGTATTTTTGAAAAATTCCAACAATTCAACCCAACAAATTTTTGACATGATGAATTCAAAAATTAACTCCAATTTATGAAAATGATTTTCTAAATATTTAAAATTTAATTTTTAATTAATGTAATAATTTACATGAAAAACACAAATTTTAAATTTAAAACAACTTTTCTAAAACGTTGACAAATTAATTAAGGTCTCTAAAAATTATGATGTAATCATAATTAATGAAAATTGTTTTTTATAAATTAATTTTACACAAATAAATTTTCATTTAAATTTTTAAATTGATCTTATAATTGTATGTAAATATATATGACTTACTAAAATACCAACACTTAATTAATAATTTTTAAAATAATTAATTTCCTATACTAAGATTTATTATTATCATATTATCACTTATAAGATGGATAAATATTATTGATACTTTTATTAGTGAGGTTACTATTCAATTGGAAAGTTTTCAATTTATAAGGGTCACATTACTTTGCAGAATGTCATGATACGATTTCATTGGTATATGTTACATACCTTATAGACATACCTTATATTTCACTCATTCTTCTTTTATATGGATTTTATTGTGTCCTATATATAATTTTATATTATTATTCTATAAGAATAAATTATCAAAAGGTAATTTCATTGATGAAATATTGGTTCGTTACACTGTCTTTTAGCATGTGAAGTATCTAAACGTTCTACAAGGAAAGGTAATAGATTTATACTAGTTAAATAAAAAATATACATTATTGATGGATGAAATTATATGTCAAGGGATAGAGTTTATTTTTTGATATGTTAATACAACTATATTTGAAATTGAAGTAAATATTTTTATACTAATTAATCATTCAGTTTTGTATATGAGGAAGATATTTTTGTGCTAAAAATTTACCTCAATGAGTTATTTATTTCTTCATTGAAAATACCAATTATTTTTCTATACCGATGAGTGGAATCCCATTTAAATTTAAGAAATAAAATAGATGAAAAATACAAATCATAGTGTATATTTTCATCTCACATTTGAATATCAATTGTCATGAAGATAGTGACAAAAGACCTATATGCTGATCAAATGGTCTTAATTGTGTTTATTCAATTGGAAATTATAACAAACATTCTCTTTATTTCACACATAATCATAATTTATTATATAAACTCTTAACATAATATAACATAGATGATTGAGAGGTCTTGTATATTTAAGGATTAGGAACATTACATAACCACTTAAAACATAAAACATATCATCTTTATTGAATTATTCTATTCCCTGAACAAAACATTCCTTCATACCTAGCATTGCATGGGATAACCTGAGAACATGAATAAAGAAATTGTGAGAAATAAATCCCATTAATAGAAAAAACATGACATAGAAGGAATACTACCATAAATTTTTGGAAATAGGCATATCAATGGATAATAATAGAAACATGAAAATAAAGGCATGATCTAGTAAGATTGTCATAACATGGAAATGTGGGAACAACATTTAACATGATATTAGATTTATTGAAGGCTCATTGCACATGAAGAATGCGTAAACCCTCATTGAAATTGAATTATAATGAGTAAACCTCATTGTACATTATTTATCATGATACTAATCTTTACTCAAATCATTGGAGCGCTATTAGGGCACTCACTTCTTAATAATTCCATTACATGCATAATTGTGCATCATAGATCATACAACATTGATTCATTAAACATAATAATATATTCCAATATAATGGAATATGGAATTTATAGATGAATTACTTTAATCAATATGTATGTTTTCATTAATATGAATACCCTTGATAGAGGAATGGTATTGGTAATCACTACACAATGACTTTGGGTTGGAAAATGGCGGTGCAATTTTTTTAGAATAACTATGTGACATAAGAATTCATAAAAATGGTTTATTAGAGTGAAAGGGGTGTCTCATAATATGTACAAGAAATGGACAGTACGGCGGAATATATAATCATGTCCCAACACAAGTAATGGAATTTAGATTCATAATACAAAAGAATGGTTTGAATGTAAATGTTGAGAGAAAAATCCATTACGGAATTTCAACATGTTAACAGGTGTACATGGGAGGCATTAATGAGAGAGAATGTGGTATTTAATAATTAAAATATAATTAGGGTATAATGAAGGAGGTGTGAAATCATACTCCAACATTTTTAAATGAAATTAAAAGGGCTTGGAAACATAAATAATGACGGTCACAAATGAGAAAGAAAGAAATCCCTCACATGGAAGTACAATCACAAAGGCTTGGGAGAGGCTTCATATAGGATTCATGGGAGCTTGGGGCACCTCGGTAGGATTCTAGATAGATGAGGGAAGAGTTTAGTCGAGCTCCAAAGGCTTTTAATGAAGAAGAAGCAGTTGCTTGGGTGGGTTTATATAGGAAACGAGATGGAATTCAATATTATTAAGGTTTGGGCCACCACACATTAATCTAATCAAAACCAGAAACAAATCCATGGTTTTTCCCATGTTTTTTTAAAAGGATAGTGGAAAAAATTATTTTATAAGGAAAATGGCCAAACAACTTAAAATATTTGGCATACTTATGTGAGGTGAATCACACTTTCAAGGAAATCAATTTAAAATTTTAAAATGTTTTATATGTCTTGAAGGGTCTACTAAGGGGCCATAATATTAATCAAACTAATCTAAAATCACATATATTAAATATAAATCATATATTGTCTAAACATATCTTTTATAATATTTTACTAAATTGCTATAGAGAAATTATGATGTTATATAACAAATTATATATCTAAATAATATTTTATTTTTCCCAAAAATTTGAATGTCTCAGAAAATTATAAAAAATTAACTATTGGATAATTCAAACATCCTGATTCCAAACAAAAATTCATTATATCCAAAAAATTTCCTAATTTTTTTAATTTTTACTTGTAAAATAAAAACTGACATCTATAAAAAATTCAAGGGTTTTGAAAAATATGACATTCAAACCCTAATAAAAATTACAATTGTATTCATACAAATTATATGATAACATATATTTAATAAATATTAATTTAGTAATAATATTTTATTAAAATATATTTTAATTAAAAAATCTATTATTTCATCAAAATAGAATTTTTAATTTAATATTAACTAAAAATACTTTTTGTTCTTTAACAACTATCTAAAAAGTAACAATGAAAGTATATTATTTATTCTATAAAATAATAATGTACATAAAAATAGTGTTATGTTCTTGTTACATAACCCCTTCTAACACCTGCATAAGAAAAAAGGGTATGGTTTGCGATGATGACAGACTATTGGGGTGGCTCTGATAAAATCACGTGGGTGGTAATCTCTTTCATCTTCCACTTCTCCTAGAGGAAGTTTCATTAGAGCTTAACATTTTGACGCTCGGATTTTGATTGGTCCAGAACGATACCCAATGACGCCACCACCTATACAAGCTCTAAAAAATGTGATTCATATGGTGAAAGTCTACTAGATGAGGCCATCGATTCCTTTGTATGAGTAAATTGGATTTATTAAAGCCCTATATTAATACTATGCATGAGATAATTGTTCAGTGGTTATATTAGTCATTGTCACAATTATTAACTATATTTTAAAATCCAATAAAAAACCAGAAAGTGAATATGTTTTACATAACCAGTTTTCTTAATATAACATTTTATTATATCAAGATGAATTTTCATAAATGATCGTTTGGGTTGTTACAGTCTTCCCACCTTAATAAATTATGCCAAAAAAATTTCATTTTCCCACAGAAAAACTGATACAGGTTACTCTGCTTCATTACTACTCTTGATTCCCACGTTTCTTCTTCAAACATGTGGTTTCTTCAAAACACCTTGACGATGGCCATTGTCTTATTTCATAGAAATTTTTCCCTATGATCTAAGATCTTCACTGGCTTTTCTTCATAGGAGAGGTAATCTTCCAATGGTACCACCTTTTCATTGAGGACAAGTGATGGTTAAGATATGTACTACCACAAGAGTGATACATGAAATACATCATGTACTTGAGAGAGGTTCAATGAGAGTCTTATCGATAGTCCACTGCTCCAATGTGATCATGTACCTAAAAAAGGATGATGTAACTTGGACTAAGATTTCCCTTCTTCCCAATTATTATAACTCTATTCCATAGTGATATGCTGAGGAATAACATGTCTTTGAAATCAAACTCTAGGCCTTGTCGATGATTATCATCAAAGCTCTGTTGTTGAATATAAGCATCTTAAATGTGATTCTTGATTATCTTAGGCTTCTCGACAATTTTATTGACCATTTATAGACCTATGAGTTTCTACTCCCCAACTTCATCCCAACATAATGGTTGCACTTACCATTTACTGTATAGGGATTCATAAGGAGACCATTGAATTCTTGAGTGGAAACTTTTGTTGTATGATAACTCAACTAGAGGATGATGCTGATCCCTTCCTCCTTTGAAGTCCATTGAGCATGCTCTCAAACTGTCCTCAATTGTTTGGATATTCCACTCATATTAGACATTATATAGAGGATGATAATCCATACTAAATATCAACAAAGTATTTAGAGAATGGTGATGACTCTTCCAAAACAAAGTTGTGAATCTTGGATCTTGATTGGATACAATAGATAGTGTTAATCCATGCATCCTTACAACTTCTCTGATATATATTCATTCCTGTTGATCCAATTAGAAGTCCTCTCAAATTGAAATGAAGTGTGTAGTCTTTTTAAGACAATCCAAAACAACCGAGATAGCATTATTTCCTCTGTATGTATTTGGAAGTCTGGTGATAATGTCCATGATGATGTTCACCCATTTTCATGCTGGTATGGGTAATGGTTGCATCATCCCCATAAACTTATGCCTCTCAGCTTTCACTTTCTAACATACCAGGAACGCGGATGTATACATAGTGATATCCTTCTTCATGTTATCCCACCAGTAATGATCTTGGATATATTGATAGATCTTTTTGTTTCTTGGGATAACATATAAATTTGAAAAATGTTCATCATCTAAAATTTCATTCATTAACTCTATATTTTATGGAACACAAATTCTTGTCTCATATCTCACAATTCCTTCTTCATTAAAATTGAACTCTGAGGATTTCCAATTCTGATAGTTCAAATTCTTATAAATTCCCACATCATCCTTTTGAGAATCCTTTATCCATTTCAAAAGAGATGGTTGAGAAATAATTTTATAAAGGATTGATTATGTTCTCTTATTAATGATTCACATGTCCATCATCATAAATACTCTGAAGATTGGATCCTTTTCAATTATCATCAATGGTTGAATTTATGGGTCTTTTCTACTTTGAGCATTAGCCACCTTGTTTGCTTTCCCAGGGTTGTAATGGATTGAGTATTCATAGTCATTGATCAGCTCTAACCATCTTCATTCGTGCAACTTCAACTCTTTCTGTGTGAATATATTCTTGTGACTTTTTTGGTTCGTATATATTTCACACATCTCCCCAAAGAAGCAATGACTCCAAATTTTCAATGCGATAATTACTACAACCAACTAGGGATCATGTGTTGGATAGTTTTTCTCATGATAATTTAATTGACATGAAAAATAAGCAATGACATTGTAATTTTTCATCAACACAGAGCCCATGCCTTTCTTCGAAGAATCACATAATACCAAAAAAATATCCACATGTGGGTAATGTGAACATAGGAATACTAATAAGAATCCATTTCAACTCCTTAAATCTCCCTTCGTAATCATCACTCAATGAAAAATTTTCTCCCATCCATGTTAGCTTAGTAAGAGGGTTGGACAATTGATTGAAATTTATCACAAATCAGATATAATATCCATCTATTTCGAGGATGCTACAGATATCTGTTACTATATAGGCCTCATCCATCCCTCAATTGCAGTTGTCTTAGAAAGATCCACAGATATCCCATTTTTTGTGATGATATGACCCAAGAATGATACCCCCTTCAACCAGAACTCACACTTACTGTACTTTTCATAATGATTATCCTTTCTCAAGGTATCTAGTACAATGCGTAGACACTCCTCATGCTCCTCCTTGGTTTTGGAGTATATTAGAATAACATTAATATTGAATTCTAGAAAATTGTCAAGGTAATATCTAAATACATTATTAATCATGTCCAAGAAGATTTTGGTACCATTAATGATTCTTAAAGGCATTACAATGAATTCAGAGTGCCCGCATCTTATACATAAATCATTTTTGGGGATATCCTCTTAATTCACCCTTATTTGGTAATATCCCAACAACAAATCCACCATGTTGCATTATTGTTCCCCATGTATCTAATAGAACAAGTCATCAATTCATGGTAGGGGATACTTGTTCTTTATCATCATTTTGATGAGCTCATGATAATAAATCTGAAGGTTCATTGACCCATCCTTCTTCATGATGAAGATGATAGGTGCACCCCATGGTGATGAACATGGGAGTATAAACCCATTATCCTGATTCTCTAGTTGTTTTTTCTTTAGATCCTTATACTCCACATCAACTATTCTATATGGAGTCTTGGATATTGGAAACTACCCTGTAATAATATCGATTGAGAATTCAACATCTCTTCTAGGAGAAAGTCCAGGAAATTCCTCAGGAAACCCTTCAGCAAATTCCCTCACAATAGGCATGTTTTTAAGGATGGTTGATTCCGTAGACTCAATCATCTGAGCCAGATACGCTTGCTCATAGGGCGGTAATATCCACACTTGAGATGATGGTGCTAAAGAAGATTCATATTCCTCCTTGAACTTGTGTAGAATTGGGGGTTCGATTCTCTATATTGAGAGTGATTTCCTTCTAATGTCAATTTATGTTGGATCTATATAGAGAAAGCCAATACCTGACAAGAATTGTGTCAAATTATAATAAATGGGGAATGAAGATGTTCTCCAATAAGTTCAATCCACAAATAATGACAGTGGAGGATTTATATTCATTGGATGTAATGATTTCCACATTTTTCGTAATCACCAACACCATTACATCCATGATTTGTGGTGGTGTTGTGATTGTTCTAACAAACATTTAGGATATAAAATAGTGTGTAAAACCACAATGAAAATGTCCATTCTCTATTCTTAAATGAATAACTACTGTACTAGTCACCACTTCTTTATTGAGGTTCACTTCAGTGGTAGTGGGGGGGGGGAAGCTCACCCAAGCAGCCTTGGAGATTGTTGGTTGCCTCCAAAAACCCTTGGCATAGGGCCCTTATTTGCCAAGTGTTGTGGTTCTTTTCAATTGAACAGATGAACAACATGTTGAAGGTCAAATGGATTGTTTCTCTCTTTTTAAAGTTTCTGGTCTTTTTTCCAACATTTAATTTCTAGATGCCATTCTCTTCCACACATAAATCATTTCCTCATCCCATTCAGGCAATTTCAGGGTGCTTCATTCCACACCTTTGGAAAATGGGGTGCTATATTTTCCTAGCATAGTTAGATTTATCCATCAGGATGACATAATTGAAGTCCATGATATGCTTCTTATCCACATGATACCCCTGAGATTCACTGATCTCCATTTCATCTTTCAGGAAACATCAGACAATTTTTTCATATCCCTTGATGTCACGGATCTCTAGGGCTTTCCCAATGATAGGTTTTAGCCCACTAAATAAGCAATCAACCTATCATTTGGGGAAATAATGTCAAAGATGGAGGCATATCATACTAAGCATGTGACATGTTCCTTATATGATCCGATGGATTCATCCTCATTTTTCATGGGGGAAACGAATTCAAATTCTATCTTATATCAGAGAGTGCGAGGAAAATATTTGTCGAATTTTTTTTCAACAAATCCATCCATTAAAATGCATCGATCTCCTCCTCAGGCATCGTATTTTTTATCATTACGACCATTGATTAGCTTAACCATACATTTGATAAGAATCCATAAGTACAATCACCTATTCAGAACATTGATGGATGGATAAGATCATCTCAATGGGGTTGATCTATTTTTTGGTGATTGAGGGATCACATTATCCATTAAAATTAAGAGGCATTTGTCTCATGATGCTCTCTATTGTGACTTTTTCTTTCTTGGGGGGTGTTGAACATTATTATTGACCCATGTTTCTATTCCAATCATTAGTTAACTAACCGGGTATTGTAAAAAATTTTGTGATTCCTGCTCCAATCAGATTGGGAATCTCATTAGAACAGTCATCACATTGATCTCACATCATTTTTTAGCTCGATTCCTCATATTACCGACCATTGGCTGGAATAAAAGGAAATTTAGGGGTAACACATAAATATTATTCCAAAGACTAAAACTAATGACTTAAAAATTACTTTTATTTCCCCAACATATGAATTTATAGGCTTTAATATATGTTATCCATGATCTACGTCCAAAAAAATATTCTTAGTGGGAATTTTTTATTATTTTAAAAATGGTTAACAATAAGCTTATGAATATATCAAAGCATATCCCCCAGGAGTTTAGTAACCAAAAGTGCATCAAATCTCACTGTTGTGCAACAGTTCATGTTCGAGTCTAGCTCAAAGCTGTGTTTTTGTGTTTTACCCCTAGGATACATCTGTTCCAGAGCCACCTCAACCTAGCCGTATCGATACAGTGATGTATTTTCAAGATAAATCCGTTAATAAATACTCAAAAAAAATTAGGGATGTTTTTATTATTCTTAGTCTTATCCCAAAGTCTTCACTATGGTTTTTCTATTCCTAATCCCAAATATAACTAAACCTACCATTTGATACCAACAATAACTACACTTCTCTTTATTTCAAACTTAACCATAATTTATTAAATAAACAGTTCACATGAAAAAACATTTAAAATTGAGAGGTCTAGTGTATTTGAGGCTTAGGAAAATTATATAACATCTTATAACATAAAACACAACACCTTTATTGAAAACATCTTTTACATGACGATAACATTCCTTCATATTTTGCATTTCATGGGATAACCGAAGGACATGCATAAAAAGGTTGAGATATAAACCCCTGTAAGGGACTAAAGAATACATAACATGATGAATAAAATACATGTTAGGAAATAGGCATATCAATGGATCATAATATAAATATGAGGATAAAGGTATGATATGACATGATTATCAAAACATGGAAAAGTGGCTACCACATTTAACAAGGTTTTAGGTTGGTCCACGATCCATTACACATGGAGCATGTGTAAACCCTCATTTTAATTGAATTAGTGTGAGTAAACCCAAATTTAACTTGAATTATCATGTTACTAATCTTTAACGAATGCATTGGAGCATTATCAGCGTGCATCATTCTTAATCATTTCATTTCATGCCTAAGTGTTCCACATAAATCATTAATCAAGGATTCATTAAACATTGTAATTTATGACATGATAAAGTAATGACTAATTTATAATGAAAAAATTTAATCAATAAGTATGTGTGCATAATGGTGGATACCCATGATAGAGGAATGTGCATGATATTCAATATACAATTACTTTGGATTTGAGAAATTCACGGTGCAATTTTGGAAGCATAACAGCGTGACATAAGAATTCATAAAAATGGGTTTTGAGATAGAAAGGGGTGTCTCATCATATCTATGTGAAATGTACTGTAAGGGTCATATATAAACATGTCCCAACATATGTATTGGAATTTAGATTAATTATACAAAAGATTTTATTGAATGTAAATGAAGAGAGAGAAATCCATTATGGAATTTCAGCATGGTAACAGCTGTACATTGGAGGAATTAATGACAAATAAGTGGTATATAATCATTAAAACATAAGGTGGGAATAATGGGGTAGGTTAGATATCATACCCCAACATTTTTAATGGAAATTAAAATGTTATGCAACTTAATGAATGTTGGAAAAAAAGAGAAAGGATGAAATCCCTTACATGGATGTGTGAAACCAAAGGCTTGGGAGAGGCTTTAGAGAGGCCTCACGGGATCATGAGGAACTTTCGAAGGATTCTTGAGAGATTAGGGAATATGTTTTTTGATCTCCAAAGGCTTTTAGTGAATAGGAAGAGGGAACTTGTGTGTGTTTATATAGGAAATGAGAGGGATTTGTTTATTATATTGGTTTTGGCCACCAAACATTAATCTCATCAAAACCACATACCAAGCCATGGTTTTTTCCCATTGTGTTATCCAAAGGAGAGTGGAAAAAGAATTTATAACGGCAATAGAATAACTTCTTATATTATTAGGCATTCTTATGTGGAGGGGAGTCACACTCTCTAGGAAATTAATTTAAAAAGTTTAAATGTTTTATAAGTCTTGACGGGTGCACTAAGGCAACCTTAAATTAATCAAACAAATATAATATCACAATATGTTAAGTATAAAATATATATTTTCTTAAAATATCATTTATATTATTTTAATATGTCAATATTATGTCATTATAATATCTTAGAACACATTATATATTTATATGGAAATTAATTTTTACAAAAAAATTGATCGTGTCAGAAAATAATGAAAAATTCAAGGTTGGATAATTTTTATGTCCTAATTACAATAATAATATTCATTATATCTTAATAATTTTCTAAATATTTAAATTTTTTACTTTTAAAATATAACTGACATTTATCACAAATTCAAGGGTTCTTACAAAAAACGGCTTCCAAATCGTAATAAAAATAAAAATTTATATTTATAAATATTATAGGATCATTTCTATTTATTAAAAATTAATTTTCTAATAATATTTTATTTAAATATTATTTAATTCAAAATTCTATTAATTCGTCAAAATATATTTTATAATTAAATGTTAACTAAAAATACTATTTGTGATTTAAAAACTATTTAAAAAGTAATAATGAAATTATATTCTTTATTCTATACAAAAATAATTTACATAACTATAGTGTTATGTTCTTATTACATAACCCCTTTTAACACCCGCATAATACTTAAGGGTATGGTGTGCGATGGTGAATGACATTTTGGGTGGATTGAATAACATTGCTCGGGTGGTAATCTCATTCAACTTCCACTTCTCCCATAGGCGGTTCCACTCAAGCATAATGTCTTGAATCTTATCTTGGGCTTTGTCAATAGAAATGACCAATGACGCCACCTCCTCTAAAAGCTTCAAAAAAATGGGCTTCATATGGGGAATGTCTACTGAATTATTCCATCACTTTTTTTGTGTTTGTAAATTGGATTTGTTAAATCATTATATGTATATTAAGCATGTGATCACTGCTCAATGGCCATATTAGAACCGATCACAATTCTTCAGGGAATTTTATACTCCACAAACATAAAACCAAGGAAGTTCATATGTTTTACATAACCATTTTTTATAATAAGGCATTTAATTAGATCTAGTGAAATTTACATTAATGAATGTTTGGGTCGTTACAGAAATTGTGATGACAACTTCTACATTGGAAAATGTATTTTATCACGATATGTATTTTTTTTTTGTTTTTAGATAACATGAATCTAAATTTGAGTTTGTATATGATGTGATACATATATCATTATTGTAAAAAAGAATAAAAAAAATTCTATTTATATCCCTATTTAAGGATTATTTTTCTCTTGTTACACATATTGGTAAAAGTATTTTACTACTCATCAAGTCCGAGTTTCCATCACGATAATATTTTGAATGTTGGAACACTAAAAAAATTAGGATATTTCTCAAACAATTATTGTGGAGGATAGTTACTCATTAGAATATTAGAATAATAAATTATGATTGCTACTTCTCATGTGGATCATATATTTTAATCATCTATTGGTTATGTTAGACCTAGGCCATAAGAAGAATCTCAATAAATAATTTAGTTGGATTGTCTTCCTCAATGGAAAAGTATATCTGATAACATTTCTAAAGCTATGCATGAGTGTGAAGGAGAAAAAGAAGAATGAGATGACAATCTAGCTTATGTGGTTGAGGTTGGGGAGAAGGAGGTCCTAGTGGATAATCAACATTGTTTTTTCCCTATTTCTAGGGAATCCACCACTATTAGTCAATCAATTTTTGGTGAAGATTCAATAGATGCATATGTGTATTCATTATGTGAAAGGAAAATATGGAATGAAACTACACTTTCTGAGGGATAGCCAGGGATGGTGTTAGTGGAGGTGGGCAACATATTATATAACTTTCTACTAAGTCTAATAACACCTTGAATAGAAATATCTTGTCTTTGATCCATGAATACAATCATTTAAATGAACATAACATTCTTATGAGACATGAATTAGAAGATAAAAAGAAAAAACTGTAAAACCTTATAATTTAAACTATTCCTAATGTTGAGATTGAGGAAAATTAGAATCAATTATTTGATATTAAAGGAACTCTTGTTTCCATGAGTGATATTGAAAATATTATCAGAATATCTACTAGTAATTTTTAAATAGTAAAGTAATCATATGTTTAAAAATTTGATTTCCATGTGTTTTTGTAAATATTAGGGAGAGAGTATTAGTATATCATATAAATTAATCAATTATAAATGTCTAATCAACAAAATTAGCTAGATTTTATTAGAATACTTTAGGTAATAACTCATGTTTTAACTGATTTAAATGATAGGCTACACACTCTACAGTGTGACAGTATTCCCCTGAATGTTCTTTTGGATAATTGAAGATGTTTGATTAGAAAAATGACCTCCAATGAATCGTTGTTAGGGCCAGTTATTCATCAATTGAATGTTAAATTGTATAATTCATTCAAACTGGATAATAGGTTAATGATTTTTACTGGATTGATTTGTTGAACGTTTGAGGATTGATCAAGATTCAAGGAAGATGCTACAACAATGGATAGATGTTATCAATAATATTTTGTCACGACTCGTCCTCCGAGGCCCGTGATGTGACTACCCCAATCCCACCATCTATAAGCCCGGGGTTGGCAACTAGCACCGAAAGGCGTATTTCCTAAAACTGAGAAATCATTTCCATTATAACCGGTAAAATTAGAAAACTAAGAACAAAGGAGGATACAAGAACCAACTGAATGTATATAGTAAACAGGGTGTGTACATAAAGAAAAAAAGGGGCCTGAATACAATCCCAACTAAAAAGTAAAAGTATACTGAAATGTACAGGTAATGCAGAAATAGATCCAGTGGAAACCCACCAAGAATACTACCTAAAGGGTAGGTACAGGTCTAGAATAGTCATCCAAGTGGTACACCTCGTCTAATGTCCACCTCTGAGCTTCCTCCAGTCCTGGTACTCTCGTCCTCTGTCATTGTTATCTATCGTCTGCGCAAGACACAACAAGGTTCAGGTGTAGCCTATGCCGGGGTGAGTATAACGATACTCTGTAGGGACCTCGAGACCCTCAACGGTCTTACAGAACCCACAAGGGATAAACCACAAAGCATGGAAAAAATAGTCAACACTACTTACGTATAAGTCAATTAATATACTTATGTTATCAAGTACATCCATCTCATTCATGAGGAAACACAAGGTCCAACACAAAATCCAAAAGCTCAATTGTTTCACAGAGGAAATAATTACCACTAAGGTAACTTTCCGAAGGTAATTACCACAAATCTAAAGACACATAGAAGTATACCACAAAGGTATCTCCATGAAGGTAAGTACCACAAATGTATCAACACATAGAAAAATTCCACAAAGTTAAGGACTTATCTCACACCAGGTATAAAATTGGTATGGCAGTAAAGATGATTAGATGTAACTACAAAATCATCTTAATATATTGAGAGGCAGACCCATGTAGGATCCTAAATCATCAGACCCATGGAGGATCTTAGTACAGCAAACCCAGGTAGGATACTAGAGTTTTCCGACGTAGATTCCTAGAGAAGATCCATGTGAGATCCATGAAGACAGACCCATGTAGAATTCCAAGGCACAACCACATATAGGATCCCTTACTCATGTTACTGCCAACTATAGGGTTCCCTCACTACGCTTTCCTGATTCCAGAAGGGTCCACTGTTCAAACTACAGGTCGATAATCTAACTGTCAAGAAGTCCCAATAAGATGTATCCCAAAGGACCTCCACTTAATAGGGGTATCAACGCAAATGATGGTGCATTAATCAAATGCATTGTCTGTAAGTTATTGTCCATTTCATCTCGAGGGCATGGTTGGATTCGTGTTCGATCCAACCCGGCCATACACCAACTTTATCAAAAACTCAAGAGGAGTAAAACAAAAGTACTGTCATGATCCAATGTTTCTAGCACCACACACGGTTTGTCAAACAGACACTCGTAGCTCAAGTTAATGTCGAGAGAGTTGAAAGGGGTCAAAGCTACTCTGGGTCCGGTCCGACCAGGTCCTGCAGACCCAGCTCGACCCGGCCTGCTAGGTCCGGCCCGACCTTCTGGTGCGGCCTGCAATGCGGCCCGCTATGGGTGGCATGTGATGGGTGGTCCATGCTAGGCGGCACATGTTAGACGGCCCACGCCGGAATGCCAGCTGGCACGTGCGGCCTACAACTGGGTGGCCCCGCAGTTGGGTCTACCCTATCTGCAACCCTAGGGGGAGGCACCACCTGGCTACCATAAATGGCCTAGTCTTTTGGGTTGGTTGGCTGACTGGCCAGGGCCCCATGGCGCAGGCAGCTAGCATACGGGGCTCGGGGTCCTGCTCGGCTCCTGGGCTGCCCAGTCGGCCAGCCCTCCCCCGCGGCGCGGTCGCGCGTCGGGCCACCACTGGCAATCGGAAGTGAGCCAACCACCTTCCCCTTCCCCCGCGGCCTCGTGTCGGAGCTACTAAATTCTCGACAATGCGGACGTGCACCACCGCCCCCTTCGTGCGGCTAGCAGTGTGGCGGCTACCGCCCTTTCTCCGCCATAACTGATTGGTCGCGACCCTTCTCCGATGGTGTAGTTGTGCCACCTCCATAGTTGTAGCCATCCAGAGTTCCGACTGGCACTCCTGAGTCCCACCATTTCTGGTTGCTAGCATGGTCTCCAGTGATGTTCCTCGGGGCACCGGGCATGCCCTAGTGTCCCGTTCTTCATTCCGTAGACTCCTGCACTTGTCCCGAGATATTGCAATCAATTCAAGACCACCAAAATCCACAATTCTAGTATAGGGGTCGGTCCATGTTCCTTTGGCCCGAACCCTCCATGTTAGAATAGTAGAAAGTGACATAGTTGTTTTTTATTCAAGATGAACAACAAGAACGGGGTAAGAGGTATTCGAAACAACAATCTCTACCTCGATTTCTCGTTAGAAGTGTCACCAGATGATGTCGGTGAAGGCGATGAGGGTCCCAATGATTGTCACTTCCATAACACGCTTTTGAAGTCGGGATCCTGCATCGTCCACACTCTTGATTCCGAAGTATGTTCTTCATTGGAGAGGTTGTTCATCGTATGGAGGAGATTTTTCTACAAAGTTCTCTCGACTCTCTTCTTTTCCAACGATTTGCAACAACGAAATGGGGAGACAACCTATTATAAATTTGTCTGTCATTTAATTAATGTTGGCACAATTAATTAATAGAAGTTGTCACAATTAATCATGGTTAGTTGAAAGGTATTCCTGTATTAGGAGGGGTTTGGGTGGTCCCCACCAACATAATTTAAAAAGAGAGGTTTGAAAAGAAAAAAAGTGCTAATTATTTTATTTTTCTTCTTCCATGAAAAACTGAAAAAACACTTCCACCCTCGACCTACTGTTGTCGAGGTGAAGGTGTACATAAGCGAATATTGGTGCTGCAAGTTTAACGAAGCCCTCATATTTCAATTCTGATCACTGGTTAAAAATTCACAAAAACCCACTCACACGTTTACTTAATGTACTTAAAAAAAGATCAGAAATTCATTATGGTCACATCGAGCACGTAATCATGTGCCGTCAATTTTCATGGACTTGAATATTTCCATATATATTTTAAAAAAATATATGGAATTTCCAGGTCTTTACATTCTCCCCACCTTAGGGCTTTGCATCCCCGAAAACCACATCCCAAAATCTAGGAAAACAAGTGGGGGTATTAAGCACGAATTTGAGCCTCCCGCTCCCATGTTCTCTCCTGGAGGTTCCCAAGCTTCCAACGTACACGCACTAAAGTTATTTACCCCCCATAATGGATCCTCTCCTGTTGATCCTCAATCTCTTCTGGAACCTCCAAAAACGTCACCCCAACATCGTTTTCCAGCTTGTCATGGTCAATGATGTGAGATGGGTCGTGCATGTATCTCCTAAGTTGGGATATGTGAAAAACGTTATCCACCTATTGTAACTGAGGGGGAAGTTCTTGGTGGTAATCCACCTTTCCTACTCTGCTGAGGACATAAAAGGGAGTGATGAACCTCAGATATAACATGCCACCCTAGACAAATCTCTGCTGGGTCAGTCCAGCACAAAGGTGATCTGCAAGGTCGGTCGTACAGAGACTTGAAATGTGCCATCCCAATGATAGAGTGATAGTTGTTGTTGAATTAAAACTCCATCAATGGTATGTGATCCTACCAGCTATGATCGAAGTCAAGGACACAAGAACACAACATGTCGTCGAGGGTCTGACTGGTCTGCTCAGTTTGGCCTTCCGTCTGATGATGGAAGGTGGTGCTCAAATGAAGCTAAATACCGAAATCCCCCTGAAACCCCTTCCATAGCCGGGAAGTGAAACATGCATCACGATCAGAGACAATCATTGAGGGTACTCCACGTAGGTGCACAATCTCCTGCACATAGTGGCATCCCAAAGCTCTCTACTGAACCTTTCCCTCTAATTGGTAGAAAGTGGGTCGACGTAGTGAGTCGGTCGACAACCACCCAGATAGAATCATGACCCCTGGATGTTTGTGGAATTCCTATTAGGAAGTCCAGGGACATCCCATCCCACATTCACAATGGGACCTCTAAAGGCTGAACTAAACCTGCTGGTACCTAAGGCTCTGCCTTCACTTGCTGACAAGTGAGGCACCGAGACAAAAACCCTACTACTAATTTCATCATTCCCAGCCACCCGTGCTATCGTCGGAGGTCCTAGTACATATTTTACACTATTGGATGTACTGCTACAGGAGATGTGTGGAACTCCCTCAACACTACCTCCCGAAGAGACACTGGTACCATGGTACATCCTCTAAAGAGGATGACTTGCTCCCCACCTTCAAAAAATCCATCAGGTGCATGCCCTATGTATATCAGAAAAAGTTTAGCCTTTCATTCAGTGTCCAAAGACTGCTCCTCCATGACACGCTAATGTAGAGGGGTGTGAATATAAGTGACTTAAGAAAAGATACTCCATGTGGATCCACAAAGGATATCTACAAAGTGGTCAGCTGCTCTGTGGCCTCACCTAGCAGTTGAATTACAGATCTTCTGCTGAGTGAATCTTCTACAACGTTCCACTTCCCAATAGAATAGACTATCTTGAAGTCATAGTCCTGGAAGAACTCATTCCAATGTCACTATCTAGGTTTCAGGTCCTTCTGAGATAAGATATACCTGAGACTCAATTGATCTGAGTAGACCGTAAATCGCTCTCCCATCAGATAGTGCCACCACATCTTCAAAGCAAATATGGCTGTAGATAAATCAAGGTCAATGGTAGCATAGTTCTTCTCAAGTTGAAACAGCTTTCGAGAACCATATGTGATAACTGCTCGCTCCTGCAGCAGGACACATCTGAGCCATGACCCTGATGCGTCGTTGTAGACTACGTACCTGATGCCCTCCTCCGGAAGCCTCAACATGGGGGTACTAGTATGCCTCTTCCTCATCTCCAAAAAGCTCCGTTGGCATCTCTTTGACCACACGAACGGTTTCCCCTTCATCATCAATACTGATAAAGGTGCTGTAACTCTAGATAATTCTAGTCGAACCTCTTGTAGTATCTGGCCAAACCCAAGAAACATGGTACCTCTGTCACACTCCGAGGTGGCTCCCAAGCAAGTACCACCTTAATCTTCGCTACATCCACCGCAACACCGGCCTGTGAGATGACATTTCCTAGAATGTGAAGCTCTAGGATCCAAAACTGGAACTTTGAGAGCTTACCATAAAGCTGGTGCTCTAGGTGTGTGTCCAAAACAATATTCAAATGATTGGCATGTTCTTCCTCGGTAGTTGAGTATAACTAAATGTCATAGATGAAGACTACTAAAAAGTGATCAAGGTATGGCTGAACAATCATGTTCATGAGTCCCATGAACTCAGCTGGAGTGTTGGTCACACTGAATGGCATAACAAATAACTCATAGTGGCCATACCTACATCTGAAATCCATCTTCTACAGATCCTCATCTCGTACTCTAAGTGGGTGATAGCCTGATCTGAGGTCTATCTTTGAAAACAATCATTCTCCCTTCAGCTGATCAAAGAGGTCGTCAATCCTCGGGAGTGGGGACTTGTTCTTCACTGTCACTTGGTCCAGGCGCCGATTTTCAACACAAAGTCTCATGCTCCCATCCACCTTCTCGATTAAAAAAATCGGGGCTGGACAACGAATAACACTAGTCCGGATGAACCACTTCCATGTAAGTCCTCCAGCTGTACCCATAGCTCATGAAGCTCTGAGGGAGCAATCCAATACGTAGGTGTAGATATCAGTGTCATCCCAGGGTACAAGTCAATGTAAATTCCCATCTCTCTATGAGGAGGTAGACCTCAAACACCATTAGGGAAGATATTTTCATACTGTTCCACTACTACTGGATAGCTTGGACTCTCCATATCAACATCTCCGAGGGTAAGGCCAGCAAACAAATGAGTGATCAGTTGCACTCTCCTCTAGGTATGTCCATCATGTGATGCAAAGTCTCCCTTCTCACTGGTGAAGGTAAACCTAGTACCATCTATGTGGACAAACTGCACTTTGTGCCTAATATTGTCAATCTGAGCCTGGGATGTAGATAAACAGTCCATACCCAAGATGACATTGTAAGGCCTCGATGCCACTACTAAGAGATCCAAGATGAATATCTCACCTCAAAGACTAAGCTCACACTACCTCCACCAGTATGTAATCATTGAATCCTCCCCCATATGAGTCTCTAGCCGTAAGGATCGAGCCAACGGCTCAACCGGAATCTTCGAGCTCCAAACAAGGGTCATTGAAATAAATGAATGACTGGAACTTTTTTCTATAAGTACTGCAACTAAGGTATAGTAGAAATAGATCGTACCTTGTATCATCTCCGGAGTCCCAGGGCCATAGGACTTAGCTACCTGGAGTTGGGCTCTCCCTTTTCCACATGTTCCTCATGGTCAGGGTGGGCCACCTAGTGGTGGTGGAGATAACACCTCGAATCGTCACCGACCGCCAGCTACACAGCCAGATCCTATGTCACGTCCTCCTACTTTATACGGACCTCCTTTTCCAATCCTCTGTCTCTGCTTGGTAAGTCCTTAGACCTTCTACTGATCATATGTATGGTGGGTCGGGTAGTCGCGAGCCATGTGACCATTCTTTCCGCATGCATAAAACTGCATGCTCCTTGAATTACTGGCTCTACCTCAGGTGCCCCACACAACCAACCCTAAATACAGTGGCCTTTCATCTGTAGGTCTGGTTCTCTTAGACCACTATGAAATCTATCTACTGTCAGCTGCGGAATACACCACTACGAGATGCCCGATGGTGGGTCTCTCTACTGGTTACTGCATAGCAAGAAAACTCTCCACCAGGAGGGGTTTCTCTAACACCAATGCCTGCGTTGGGATGTAGAGAAAAATCATCGAAGCCCCGATCTCCCGCCTGAGTCCCTACTCAATGTTTTGGGCCTTGAAGAATGGGTCCCACACCATATTAGTGGAGTAGCATGAGAGGTCTTTGAACCTTTCTGAGTACTGATCCACAATCATGTTGCTCTACTGTAGATGAAGAAAATCATGTATGAGCACTGCGAAAAGGGTCACTGGGAAAAACTCTTCCATAAACAGGCTCTCAAAGACTGCCCAGAAAAGGGTCACCTCATCAAGAACATGATGCATTCAGCTCCATCATCTTCCTACAGCTTCCTGTAGAATACTGGAAAGAAGGATCACCATGAGATCAGATGGTGTCCCTACCAATCGAAAGACTCTCACCACAACCACCAGCCAATCCTTATCCGCTTGGGGGTCTATCTCACTCATGAACCTGGGATGGCCTCTAGTGATAGAACCCATGAAACACCCTCAAGAGGTGTGCACTCTATGCTGCTAGGGCTGGTGGCATCAGTGGCCCAATGGGTAATCGTACCACTGGTGCCAACGCAGACACCTCTAATGATAAAGGGCCCTGCACCGAGGCCTCATCCCTCGGTCGGCTATCATCGTGTACAATACACAGAACCCTGGCTGGCTGTCTACATGGAGGCATCTTGAAAAGAAATAGGTGTTCCACAGTCAATAAGTTATACATGGTGAGATGACTCAAAAATATCAAAAAAAAAAACTTTTCGAAGCACACAAGAAATCAGTGTTTTCGTGAACTGAGTCTGAAATCAGAAGTTCGGGTCTTGGTTTATGGATGAGTCGGCCTCCGCACTAACATTAGATTACCTAAACTAATAACCACACTCACTACACATAACACTATTGTAATTAAAAAAATAACAAAGTCCAATGTTTTATGGTTGAACTGACTCCTCTAATTCCAATTTTCCCCGACCTATCCTCTAGGGTCCGTTTCGTGACTACCATAGCCCGCCTTCCATAGGCAAGGGGCTATCGACATGCACCGAATGGTGTATTCCCTAAAACTGGGTAGGAATTGCCTTTATAACTTGTAATCCCACACAACTAACCACAACACAGGATACAAGCACTAAGTGATACTATATTGTAAACAGGGTGTGTACAGAAAGAAAAAAAGGGACCAGAATATAATCCCAACTAGAAATTACAAGTAAACTGAAAAGTATAGGTAACGTTGAAACAGATCTAGTTAACACCCACCAAGGATCCTACCTGAAGGGAAGATACATCTCTCAAACGGTCAACCTGGAAGTACGCATCATCTAATTTCCACATCCAATCTACCTCTAGTCCTTGACCCCTCTTAGTTCGTTAGCATTGTATGTCATCTGCACAAGACACAACAAGGTTAGGGCATATCCCATGCATGGGTGAGTATAAAGACACTTAATAGGGACCCTATACCCTCAATGGTCTCACAAAATCCACAAAGGATAAACCACAAAGCATGGAAACAACAGCCAACCATACTTTGGTATATACCCATATATATACCTACGTTATCAAGTACACCTGTCTCATTCATGAGGAAAGACAAGGCCCAACTCGAAATCCCAAAGCTCAACTGTTAAACGGAGGAATGAATTACCACCAAGGTAACACCAGAAAGGTACGTACCACAAATTTAAAGACACACAGAAGTGTACCACAATGGTATCACCATGATGGTCCATACCACAAAGGTATGCCACATAGATGAATTCTATACGGGTAAGGACTTAGCTCACACCAGGTGTAACTTCGGTACTGTAATAATGATTGTTAGATGTAAGTACTAAATCATCTTACTCTTTTGAGAGGCAGACCCATGTTGGATCCTAAATCTTCATACCCACATAGGATCCTAGTACAAAAGACCCACATAGGATCCCCGAGTAGTCCCACGTGAATTCCAATAGTGGATCCTTATGAGATCCTCGAACACATACCCATATAGGATCTCAAGGGATAGACACACATAGGATCCCTTACTCATGTTATATCCAGCTACAGGATTCCCGCCCTCTGCTCACTTGATTCTGGGAGGGAATGCTCATCAATCCACAGTTCGATAAACCAACTATCACAGAGAAACATAAAGAAGTATCCCAATGGACGACCCCAAAATAGGGGTCTCAATGCATCAGACGGTGCTTTAATCGGATGACCATTCTATATGTTATTGTTTTTTTAGTCCTAAGGGCCCAATTGAATTCGTGTTTGATCCAACCCTGATGTACTCCAACATTATCCAAAACTCATGTGGGGTATACCAAAAGGACCTCCTCGATCCAAGATTTCTGTCACCATTGACAGGTCGTCAAATGGACGCATTTTTCTCAAGTAATGGCCGAATGAGTGGAATGGGGATGAATCTTGTCCGAGTCCAGTCCGACCCGGTTGGACCGACCTGGCACAACTCAGCCTGGACTGACCCGACCCGGTTCGTGTCGACTACACCGGCTGGGTCCGGACCGGCCCGTGAGGTCTGGCCCGGCCTACCAGTGTGGCCCGCAATGGGAGGCCCGCACTGAGCGGCCCACTGGCCCGTGCTGGCCTGCGGCTGGGTGTCCGTACAGTTTGATCTGCCCTAACAACCATCCAAGGGGGAGACTACCCTTGGGTACCCTGAACAGTCCAACCGTTCATGTTTGGTGGCCAACCGGTAGACACCATTTGGCGCCGACAGCTGGCACGCATGACCCTGGGTCGCGCTCGGCTCCCCGAATGGCCGGTCAACCAGCCCTACTCTGCAGCGTGGTAGTGCACCACCCTGCCACTAGCCGGTGGAAGTAATCCAGCTTCCCTCTGTTCACCGCCATGGCTTCATGCCGCAGCTCCAGCACGTCGGGCGGTGCGGACACGCAGAACCTCCCTCTTCGCATGTTCAGCCATGTGTTGGTCGCCAGCCTTGCTCCGTCACGGCTGACAGGCCCCAAACCTTCTCTCATGGCATGGTTGCACCACCACCGCTGTCGCGGACGGTCGGTGTGCTGTCCATCACTCCCGAGACCCACCAGCGCGGATTACCGACACGGTCGCCAGTAACGTTCCTCGGGTCACTGGGCACGCCTTGGTGGCTCGATCATCATTCTTTAGACTCTTGTACTCTTCTCGGGATGTCTCCATCGATTCAAGACCACCAAAATCCACAAAGGTTGTAGAGGGGTGGGGCCGTGTGCATTTGGACCACACCCTCCGTGTTAGAATGGTAGCAAGCAACATAGATTTTCTAGATTCAAGAAGAACGACAGGAACAAGGTATGGGGTATTAGAAACAACAATCCCTTCCTCGATTTCTCTTTTGAAGTGTTGTTAGATGAAGACGGTAAATGCGATGAGGGTGCCAAAAAGTGTTGCTTCTACAACATTCATTTGAAGTCGGGCCCGTGCATCGTCCTCGCTCTTGATTCCAAAGTTTGTTCTTCGTTGGAGATGGAATTCTTCATTTGGATGAAATGTTTCTCCAACGTTATCCCACTCTCTCTGTTTCCAATGATTTCCAACCAGGAAATGGGGAGCCAATATATTAAAAAATTCATTCATTTAGTTGAAGTTGGATCAGTTAATTAATTCATGTTGGCACAATTAATCATGGAGAGTATAAGGGTTTTCCCACATTAAAATGGGGTTGGGTTGTCTACACCCCCATAATTCAAAAAGAGATATTTCAAAAGAAAAGTAAAGTGTTAATTATTATATTTTTCGTCTCCCATGAAAAACTGAAAAAATATCTTCAACCCTCGACCTACTATGGTCGAGGTAAAGATCCCCTTAAGCGAATATTGACATTGCGAGTTCAACGGTGCCCTTGGATTTCAATTCTGATCACCGGTTCAAAAGTTAAAAAAACATGCTCTCACTTTTACTGAACAGACTAAAAAAAGTTTAGAAATTACTTCCGGGCACACCGGGCCTCAGAATCATGCGCTGTCAATTTTCACGGACTAGAATATTTCCATATACTTTTGAAAAAAATTACATGGAATTTCTGAGACATTAAATACTTTTCAGAGTTAATTGGTGAACTTATATGATATAAGTTATTTTTTCTGGTCAATTCCTCATCCTATTGTACCCTCTACTAAAAAATATTTTGATATAACTAACCATTAGGACCAATAACCATCATTTAAAAAAACATTTCATATGTTGATTGTGAAATTTAATCATTTAAAAAACATTTGGTCAGTAATTTACATTACATTACTTTGCCTTTTATCTATGGGTTTTATATAGTTTTATAATTTTATTTTTTTATTATTTATATCTAATTTTCCCTTACAATTTGGAAATATATTTATCTTTTAACCATTTTAATGACTATTCATTTACAATTTAGTGAAATATTAATTATGGATTGTATCAATTTGTTTTATTTAAACATTATTTTTTATATCACAAAATTGGGGAGAAATTTTGAGAACTAAAACATTACATATTTTTAAAAATAATTGGTATAACATGAGAACATATAATTTCATTATTTTTTCAATAATGATATTCGAGATAAATTCACTATAAAAAATTAAAGCCATAGATCTTATTATATTATCTTTTTAATAATATCTTATTAAGAAAATATTATTTAATTTTTTTCAAAATTTTCTATCTGATGTCATTTATTCTTATGTATTTTGTGATCATCAAAAATGGGATATTATTGGGAATTTATTTTCTCAACAATAATCTATAAAATATGTTGACTTTTATTCTCACAAATATCCTAGTTTTATTGAAGTAATCATTATTTATGAATTTTTCATAATACAGAAATCAGGATTATATTTATCTGTTGTATGGAATACAATGCTATGGGGTGTGTTCTGTAAAAATTGTTGACACCCAATGTTTGGTGAAGTAACATATGGTTAAGCATCCCTACACTGAACAATAAAAAAATGGATCAGGAACCCTATGTTTAAATAAATTTATTGTATAATAATACAATGTTGAATACTATAATAACAATTCATACCATATGATGGAAGGATAATGGAATGGATTACCATACCTATGTTACATTTGATCCCTACTCAATGAAAAGGAACCTTACACTACATAATGGAACCCTTGTCTAGGTAGTTAAACACTACATTTGATAATTCAATGACGTAGATTTAAATTTGTGATTTAATATGATATTTATACAATGGTATTGAAAGCAATAAATATATAATAAAATAAATTTCAAAATACAATTCGAATATTATTATGATCGATTCAAAGAATGAATCAATCACTCCAACTTTTAAGGAATGTTTGACTCTCCTGAATAACTTATATTTGAATATATGTGGTCTATCAGGTGACATTCTTAGATCTTCTCAATTGAAACCAATCTATAAATATGATTATAAAATTTTATCTATCAACACATATGAAACATATGATATAAAACTACGTTTTTTTCTTGTGAATCTATTCTCTACAGAACTAAAACAAAAAATGAAGTAATTTTTCGTTTTTCCTAAAGAGGTTGTGATTTTAAGATTTAAATTTGAACCACATTATATTGAAAGTAATGGTGGTTATTTTTGTTGTTAATATTGATGATCATTTTAAACCAGTGCCTATTAAGTGGTATTCCTTTTTAAAGAACATTGATCTTTGAATATTATGATCTGTATTCTGTCAATTGCGACTATAATCTATGATGTTCAACATGTACCATTCAACTAATAAGACTCATTTGATTTATTGGAGTTTTTGCTTCTCATACATAGTTGTGGTTAAGTGTAATCATGTTACAATAACATGTAGATTTAAGGTTCCCTATAAAATATCCAAAAGGATATTTTTACCCTTATTGTAATGCTTTCAAATATATGTACAAAGTTGGAGATTTGAAAGTCTTGTGATAAAAGAATGTTTCTAGGGAAAATCATCAAACTCACAGAGAGATCACTAGTGGAGTAGACTATGGGATCGTTGTTCCATGAATCACATTAATTATTTTTCTTATTTACTAATTCTATTATTATCAATTACTTATTGTATAGAATGTTGGATATCTACATTAACCATAGAGTGAGTTAAACAAAAGAATATATCAAGATTATTGACAAGACACAATTCACCCCTCACCCCACCTATGTATCAGTGTATAATTCTATCCTAACTTCACTGGGATGAATTTATAGATATGTTTTGGAGGAATTTGGAGAAGATAAGTTTTAATCTTTTATTGGAACTATTCATTCCATGAATGTAGTATTCATGTAACGTATTATTCTAGCATGATTTCATGATATCCTCCATAATGTGGAAGAAATTCAACATAGTTATGTTTAAAATAATTCAAATATATTATCCAATTATATAATTGAATGAATAATGGTTATTTTTCTCTAAATAATATGGTTTTTTCTGCAAAAGTAACTATATTGAAATTTAGGTCATAAAATATATTAAGATGATTTAAATTTGATTGGGTTTGGAAGTTTTATCCCATCATGTGGTTTCTAATTTAATCATTTATTTATGAGTTTTTTCTCTTAAATACCAAGGATATCATATGTTATACTCACTGATCTTTTATGTATATACATCAATTCTAAACAATATTTTTTAATTAGATTTTCAAAATCATAGTTTTTAATATCATTATACTTTCTTGTTTAGTAGGTCTTTAGTATTTCTTGAAAGAAACCATATGTCATTACTTCAATATGGATATTTTATTATTGGATATTTTTTTTATGAAGCCTACTTGGGATTTAATATATTAATTGATGGGAGAGTCCATATTTTTGGATTCATCTTTTTTTTTCAATCTGAACAAACTCGGTGTTATTAGCTTCTCTCTCATTCGAAATTATTGAAATTTAATAGATTTTTACATTCTATCTATCCCATTTCTTTTTTTTTGGGTAATATCATGACCATTTTCATATAATAACTAAATATCATTATTTTATATCTAAAGGGTCAGTTTTGAAAAAAAATCAATTTCAATAAATTATTAATAATGATAGTATTTTAAATAAATGATTCATTGGTAGTTTGAAATACTTGTGCTGGCATGAATTCATTTCCATTTGGGATGCATAATTATCATAATTACCAATGTAAAATAATGGATAAAACTAGATAGATCATGTTCATATTTTCAAAAATCAAATTAGATAACCGTGTCATGGCTTGGGGAGAGGATGACTCTCCAAAAGGAAATATAAGAAGGTTAATAGTGGCATTCCTAGTTTGTGTGTTTGTGCAGTTATTGAAATGTAATGATTATCTCAAGAGGAAAAAAGAAAAATAAAACAATTTTAAAAGTTTTATATATGATAATATTTTTTTTGGATACAATATAAACAAAATATCTACATCTATCATAATTTATAAAAACAGTTCCCACTTTCTCTTGACCCAATAGAGTGTATTGGGTTGCCTCTATTGATTAAAAAATAATTTATATAATTAACCCCATCTTACAAAATTTTGTAAATTTATACATCTTTATACAGTGATACATGAAGGTGGTAGGTTTCTTATATCACTAGTGGTGTTTCTTTATGAAGTTTTTTTAGTTTCTAGAGTTGGATTTGAAGAGTGTATACATCACATTAAGATTACTAAATATTTTATATTATAGTATTTCTATTTATAGTCTTATAATTTCAGTAATGTTAATTTTATAATTTTTATTTGATATAGTTTCGTACATATTTTTAATTATTTTATGGTGTATTTTCACATGGTTCATTTGAAATGTATTGGTTGATATGCCTTTTCCTTTCAGATCATTTGTTCATAGGGATAGTCACCCATAATAGTCACTTATTCCCATAGAATTTATTACCAGCCATTAGAGTGATGTGGATGTAACCTATCATTTGTATAACCTTTACCTCTTATAAGTCAAATGATTCAACGAAGGTTGACACAAATTTTATTGGGTATAGTTTCATCCCTTGATAAGGGATTGTATCAATGAGATAAGAATGTTTTAACATGAAATGTATAGAATAAAAATACGCAGCTAACCTATCATTACTAAACATCATGTTACTTTCTTATTTTATGGATTAAATATCCTCCAAGACACTTCTAGGTAAATTTCAATCTCATATTCATTTTTTTATATGATGATTATATCTAATCATGAATCATTACTCAGACACCCAATAAGGAATTCATTGTCCATCTATTGTTCTATGAGTTTTGGGATATTGGAGTAGAGGAAAAATTGTGAATTTTTTAGAGGAAAATTGTAATTATAATTTCTTATGATTATTTGAAATTAAAAAAACATTATATAGAGATTGATGAATAAATTGTGTTTATTTTAGTAATATATAATGGAACATGCTAGAATGTGTAAACCTTTTCTAAATGAGGCTGTAGAAAATGTAGTCTCTCCTAATCTAGAATATGAATAAAAATCATGTACAATTCACTATGAAGTTTTTTCAGGCTGTTTAATTAGGAAATATAAACAAAATAATATGTAATTTAGATCATTTGGAATAGTTTCATAAATAGAGACCACCATTTTTGAGAGCATGTAAAATAAAAAATTTATAAGTGTGGCTCATGTTATTTATAAAAATCATTGATTATATTTGTATACTAAGAAATATAATGTCTAGGTTTGTGACCGTTATGTTGGTGTTTCATTTTCACCAACCATTGTATTTTTCTATCAAGGATACAACATGACAATGATATATTTAGGTGGTTTTTGATGAATTATTCCAGAAAAAATTTAATCCCTATATATTATCTATAAATAGAACAAAATGTATTTTTAGTATAATGACTGAAAAACATACCAATGATAGGGTGTGGACCTTTATTCGTGAGGATGGATCATTTTTAGTTTAATGATGCTATTAACTTGTCCATTAAGGAACTCATATATTAGTCGAGATTATAACCAGATACTCACTACAAGATAATTGCCCTTTGTATTTCAAATTATATGACAATGGTTTTTAGCTAAATAGTAGAAAAATGGGCTCCATCTAAAAATCCATATAGTTATAGTATATTTTCTTCCACATTAATAGTTGGGAATTATAATATTGTGAATAATTGGAAGTGGGAAACCTACGCTCATGGAGGTGGGATACCATAGAATCTTATATATGATTCAGTTAACACTCATTACTGATCTGATAGAAAACTATGTCATTTCTAATGTGCTTCTCTTACACACAAAAAAAAATAATCTGTTACACCACCAAAGAATTTCAACCAAAACAAAAAGAATGGGATTATCAAGAATTATATTCATAGACATTAGAATGAAATATGATGGAAAATATTGCTCATCATCAGGTATATTATACTTGGAATGAACAGCAACATCATCCATGTTATCATCGACAGAAACAATTACATCCAGAAACCCCTATGAACAATTCATTTTTCCAATCATGACAACAATTGATAAGATATAAATATTATATGTCATCCATTAAACAAATTTATATAGAAGATCATGCGATCATGAGTGATCATCCACATTCCTCCATGGAATGTGGTACCATTTAACTGAATTCCCCTATTATTGGTCTATTTTCTAAAACTAAAAAAACACATTTTTTCATTATTTTTATATTTGTAAAAAAATTGGATTACATGAGAGAGTATTGACTCATATTTTGAGTACCACAGAACCCCTTGGACAATGGGCGAGGAAACTATTCAAATTCCAATTATGTTGAATTACCATTTAAATAGTGTATTTTCTCTCAGATTTTACAGTCTTAGAGATGGATGGTTTGGTTTTAATATTTTGTATTAATTCTTTGCTGGGATTTCAATCTCATAGTCTTCGGCATACTATAGGTGACACTAACATCCCTAGAAAGAACAATTTTTATATTTAATGGGATCATATAAATAATCAATGGTAGAGTACGATGTTTAGGGACAATAAATGAAACCATGTCTAGCATGTTACCAGAAACAACACTGATAGTTGTTGGTGAAAAAAATTGTAATTTTTTAGCCATTGTGGATCGATGCACTAATACTTTCCCAAAAGATTTTTTTATGTTACCACCAAAAAGGAAAAAAAATTTCTTATTGATGTACTCGTGGTAATAAGATCTATTTTGATTCCATCATAGATAATATATCTAGTTGAGTTTTGAGATTGGAAGGATCAGTTATAGTAGTTGTAATGTAGAGTCTTCATTAGAGATAGTATATAATCTTGGGTAGCAAACGTTTTATTTATAAATATAGAAGGAATTTCTTACTACTTATGTGTCGATTATCATAAACTTAATCAAATTGCAACTAAATATTGGTATTTTCATCCTAAAATGGATTAAATTTCATATCAATTAAAGGGAGATATATGGATCTCAAAAATTTATCCTTGATCGTGATATCTTCAGTTAAGAGTCACTAGAGAATATATTTTGAAGATAGTATTTTAGATTACATATGCACATTATGAACATATCACCATTCCCATTGGAATGATTAATTCAACAACATTATTAATAGCCTTGATGATTCTTTTCATCCAATAGTATTTTGAATCCTTTGTTTTTTTTGTTTTTTTATGATAGTATTTTTTTCCTATAAAATTAAGAATGACCATGAAGAGAACATTGAAATTGTACAATGTACATTAAAGGGTCATCATTTGTATGATATGTTTTGTATGTGTATCTAATTGATTAAAGAAGTTCATATCCTTTATTAAAAAATTCATAAATATTTAATTTCAGTTGAACTATTAAATATATAATAAATATTCTCTTGGAATAAATCATATAAATCATTTGATATATACAATTTTTTGGGATTAGCAATATATTTTCATTTCTCTTAGTTTTTTGGATTTCTCTTCATTAAAACTTTTCAATGAATGGGTATTCCAATCAGATTAAATTGTAACTATGAAAAAATGTTTCTAATGAAAAAAAAATGTCTCACATTTCAACATATAATAATATTTCTAGAATATGGAAATTTATTATTTTTTTAGATATGATGTTTCTAAATATGGTCTTGGTTGTATTCTTAAAGAGGGAGATCATGTGGTGGCCCATGGTTTTTGATTTTTGAGATCACATGAGAACAATATTCCCCTACATGACATTGAATTATAAGTCATTTACATTCATTAATGTCATGGTGAAAATTCATATTTGGAGAAATGATCAATGATTTCACTGAAAAAAATAGTTTAAAATAAATGTTTTCTTAACTAGACATGAACATGATACAACCACGATGGATGAATTACAACTATAAGTTTTATTTATACTTGGTATACAAAAATAAAAGTTACTATTGTGGAATGTGTATTTATTTAAAATTTAAATATACAAGTGGTCCAAGAAGCTCATAACCAGAGGATGATAATGAGCATGATTTCCCTCATGCTTTTGGATTTTGATCCAAAGGGTGAAAATGAAATTTTATTCAAAGTTAAATATGATAATAATTTTATGGGGTTTGTAAAATAATTTCAAACAATATATCTAGATTGTATTAGTTTTAGGTCAAATATAAATTCTGGGGAGATTACTTAAGTCTGCATATGTGATGAAAACATCATGATACAATTTTGAAATAAAATTTTAATTTGTATGTATTTTTAGTAATATTGTATTTCTACATAATAGAATTCAAAAATGGATATTAATCAATGTATTAATATTATATAAAAATGGATGATAGAATATTTATAGAGGTCAAGTATGAAATGCATGATTACTAAAGATGTGAAGAATTTCTAACATTCCTTTTAGTAAATTTGGTGCATCAACAACAGGATAGTATTTTGATTTTAGTGCCTATACCTATATGGATGTGGGAAATGATAGTAATGTTGTTTTTTATTGGTCTAAAAACAATTATATGGAAGCATGATTCAATTTGGGTGATTGGAGATTAAAAAACCAATTCCACCCAAATCCTCATTATTTGGGAAACTTACATGATATTAGAATATACAATTTTCTATATTCAAGAAGTGACCTAGTTATATGGAGTTATAGTTTTTATTTTATCTAACCAATGTACTTGGTTCACTCCATGATTTTATAATTCATTCCAATAATATCTTGGCTTTCAACATTACATGATCTCAATATATAATCCATAGAAAGATATATTATTAGAATTCATATTTCATGCATTTGAATACATTCATAGAGTGTGTACCATGGCATATAGCGGCTACTGGGAGGACCACATATCATTCATGGAGTTTTACTACAATAAAATCTATCATGAGACAATACATATATCTCTCTTAAATTTTTTGCATAGTTATCTATATCATTCTCTACTACGTTGGGTGGAAACAATAGATACATCATTTGTTGGATTGAGTCGTGTACATGATACAATGGAAAAAATGTAGATGATCTAAAAATGGTTTGAAACATCTCAAATAGGATAAAAAATACTATGCATAAAATTATCACCATCCCTTTCTATTTTATGTGAGTGAAAACATATTCTTGGATGGGTCACCTAGACTTTGACATTGACAATTGGGGAAAGGTGGTGTCTATAGTCACCCAAACATTTATCAATGTAATTTATCATTTATTATAGTAATTTCATATATTACATATTACATATAATCACTTATGGCCTTTAATAAAAATATATAAATAAATTACTAATGAAATATAATTTATATCTATATGTTAATGAACCAATACTGATGAAACAGTAAATTCACCGTAGGAATAGTAATATGAACATTATGAATAGTAATAAGGACACATGAATACAAGCCTCATTCATGAAAGTATATGTATTTTTTTCATCTTATAAGTGAACGTATGATATAATTAAATCATTGTATAGCTATGTAAATATTGTAGAAATTGTTAACTAATTATTGGTATTTTTTATGTCATAAATATTTAATTACAATTTAATGATAATTTAATAATTTAATTGAAATTTTATTGTCCTAAAATTAATCCATAAATTAATTTTTTTATGTCTTATTATTTTAAAACAATTTTATAAAACCTTAATTAATTTTTCATTGTGTTATAAAATCAGTTATAATTTTAAAAATATACATTTTCCTATAAAATGAATATTTTAATTAAAAAATAAATTAAACTTATTTAAAAAATTGTTTTCTTAAAATAGAGTTCATTTTTGAATTCCACATGTAAAAACATTGTTAGCAATAAGTTTTTATATTTTTCTGAAATACATGAATTTTCGGTAAATAATAAAATACTGTAATTTACAGTATTTATACAATATATGCTAAATCCACTTTTCATTGAGTCATCGATGATGAGAGTTCTGAAATCTAGAACCATACTTAATTATTTTAATATATTTGTTGATAAAGTTAAATCTATTCATAGTATTAAGCCTAAATAATAATCTAATGATTGAAATATTGAGAAGACACTCATATCCTCCACTATAAATACCACCTCTCACACCCTCTTCTCGGTAAAACCTCCAAATATTTTATACATTCCAAAATTATACCAAATAATACTGACTATCATATCCCCCATGATCCATATCTATTGGTTGCGTCAAAAAAACCTTCTTAGGATCCTTAAGGTGGATCTCAAGAGTACAATTCAAGATTTAAATCCTCTATCTTTTTCTTTTATTTTTCTTTCATTTTTATTTCTTTTCATCAATCCTCTCTACCATCTATTATCCAAATGGAATTAAAAATATATTATATTTGATATAATGTTATTATATCATGTTATTTGAAAATACATTAATAAAATCCACCCTCTCTTGCTTTTATTATAAAAAATAAAACTATCACCCTTGAGGTGTCAATTTACTAACATCGTGGGTGATGCACGTTCATTTTCCATAGGCACCTTAAAGGGTGTTAATACAACAATTAAATAGTTTGAAACATATTTTAATGTGAATTTTATTAATTTAATTTTGATCATAACATTTATACATACTATTAAATGATAAAACAAATTGAGTTCATTGTGGTCGAAATACCGCCAACATTAACCTAAAATAATCATCATTAACTTTTATCAGATTATTTGACCTCATTATATATAACAAAATTATTTAAAAAATTATTTATTATTATTTAATATCATTAATAAAATATAATAACAATTTTATATATTTAACCTATTTTTTCATGAACTTCAATTCTTGAATACAAGTGAACCAATTTTGAAAACTAAGAAAATGAATACTCCCAAATAATAAACATATTCTCTATAACTCATTAAAAAGAAGATAAATGAACTGATTAAAACCATTATTAATCATATTCATGTAGAAAATGTTATTTAATTTTTAATTAATCAATCTACTGTGATTATATAGGACATTAACGTGAATAAATCATTCAGATTCAATGTAAGGGGAATTGTTGAATTCATGATATTGTAAATGTAATAAGTTGATGGTTGAACCCAAAATTATACAACGTAATATAATTATTATGATGTGATGTGTAATCCTGAAATTATATATTTCTGAAATGCATTGTTTGATGTAAATAAACTTATTGTAAAGTGCTAAATATACATTATCATTATATTATCTTTTTTCACAACTATGTGTGATAGTTTATCACTAATACATGAAGTTTCAATTTTATGCATTGCCACATTCAATGACATTAATTAGTACTACCTCTATTTATTATGATGATGATGTTATGATAATGGTCAACCAATGTTATATTTTTTCTTGATCATAACTATTCTCTTAATGGGATTTTACCTCAAAATTTTCAGATGTATATCTTTACAAGAATACATGTACTAAGGATAATTCAATGTACAATAAAAATCTAGAGAAGAAGGAATTAAAAAAATGTCTCTGGTTTTTTTAAATGTTATATATGGTCCTATTTTACCATGACATTAAATAATTATATCCTAATTGTGTAATAATTTTATGTTTTTTGTCTTCAAAATGTTGTAATGGGATATGAATGAAAATAATGGTTTCTATAGTTGGTATCAGAGGAAGGATTATTTATTTTGTGAATTAGGATTAGAGATCCTCAGTGAAAACCCTTAGTTTAAGAATAAGTATAAGTCATCACCCAATAAGATTTATTTTAGAATATTCTAAACAATATGATCCCAAAATATACAACTTTATGCTTATTTTCACAAATTAATAAATTATTTATTTATTACTTGAAAACTTCTATTTTGTTATAACCTTTTATATTTTAGAAAATGTTATGAACCATGAGAAACCATTCCAACAACCCAATGAAGGCAAAATGTAGTGATTTATCAAATGAAATCCCTAATTATTTGGGAGTTAGATGTCAAAATATCCTGGTGATGCATACTCATCTTTCTTAGGTAGTGAAAAATAACCTGAATAATGTGTAACATCCTCCTTCATCTAAGAGGGAGAAACTGGATATCAAATGTTTTATGCTGCAACGACCATCAACATTTAGTGGATCTTCTTATCCACTAGTTATGGAATATTGGGTCAACTAAATGAAGAATATAATTTTTGTGTTTCACTATTTTTTGATTGAGAAGGTGACTCTAGTCATTTATCATAATGATGGGGAGGTCGATCAATTGATGGATTTGATTAAGAACACCAAGATGAGGGAGAATGGAGGAGATTTAGTGGGAAGACTATAAGATAATTATTTATAATAATTATTTCCATATACCTATTCATACCAATATGAAATGAGAATTCATTAAGGTGATACAAAATGAAGGTGAATCTATCCTAGATAATTATGAAAATTTCACAGGGCTTCCAAGGTACACTTCAGTTTTTGTATCAACAATGATAGAAAATTTTGTAGAATATTTTTTGATTTAAAACCAAACCTTCGAAAGGATATAGAAATTCAATATTATTAGATTTATGAAGATGTTTTACAATCTTATCAATGTGTACATGGAGTTTGTTGAATAGTCCCATGGATATAGTGATCAGGAAAAATGATGTATTTTCGTGATGGAGGATCCAATGATAAAGGTGGAATAAAAATTCAACCACCCACATATTAAAAATTTTGGAATAGGCATCATGGGAACATCCACACATGGACTAGGAAATGATTCAAGTGTGGTAGAGAAGGACACCGTGCTCAGGAATATCTACAATTCATGAGGTAAAAGAATAATTTTGAGGAGGAAAGGATCACGCCACCCATTTTCTAATGCTAAAACTATATGAAAAAATGGCACTATATAAGCTAGTGAACTATGCATTGGGTCCTTGAGGGTAATGAGCGTCAGAAACAACCAATAAAAAAGACGAAATGAATGGATTATTCCACCACTATAGGGGATGTGGAGAAAGTTAATGATGACATAAAAGGTACAAATCATTTTCACTCAATAATTAAAAAATGTCTTATTTTATTCTGGTAATTCACATTCCATTTTATCTGGAATGTTTTCTACAAATATTGGGTTGATTCCCCGAAAACATGATGTACATATATCACTAAAAACACAAAGTGGTTCAATCCTTAAAACCCATGTGCTGAACACTTCTCCTATTAGCTAATGTGGGAAGATTCTTCAATAGAATCTCATAAAACATCCCTTTGTGGAATTTGATTCTACACCGAGGATGGATTGGATCTCGTTATACAGAGAATACATCAAAAATAAGCAAAAGGATATATCCGTTCATATTATTAACCATCACATTCTCCTTTAGAAATGAAATAAAGATAATAAATATTCTTTTGAATATTATTCAATGGTGTGGGTGTCGAATCCCAATGAACAAGCATGCGTCCCTCAAATGGTTGAGAAAAGGGATGTTATACACATTGGGGAAATTTCCTCCGTGAGGGAATAAAGGGATGTATTTCTTGAAGAGTTACTCGGACTCCCCTAGATCATAACATTGTGTTCTCAATAAAACTCAAGCCTAAAGCTACTCCTATCTCAAAGAGTCCCTATATGATGGATTAGATTGAACTATTGAGGTAAATAAGTAGCTGCAAGGGCCTATAGAAAAAGGTTTCATATGCCCTAGTGAAACACCTTGGGGTGTTCTAGTAAATGCTTTCAACAAGAAGGATGGATCAATGAGGTTGTATATCAATTATCGTGAACTCAACATGATACCCATAATGATCAAGTATCCTCTTCCAAGTATTCATAACATGTTCGATAAGTTACAAGGAAATCAATATATCTCAATGGTCGATAACCATAACGGATATCATCGTCTAATGTTGATTAAGGAAGATATTCATAAGAATTCATTCCTTAAAATGTATGGGTACTATGTGTTTCTTGTGATTCTCTAGAGACATACTAATACCCCGGAAATCATTATTATTTTTATGAATAGAGTCTTTATACATTACCACAACAATTTTGTTGTAGTATTTATTGATGATATTCTCATATAATACAAGGGAAAGGGGGGACATAAAGAACAACTAAGACTAGTGTTGGAAATAATATGTAAGGATAATTTGTACGCCAAATTTACAAAGTGTTAATTTTGGATGTAGTAAGTCTCATTCTTGAGACATGTGATACCAAGTGAGGGAATTTTTTTGGAACCTTAAAAAAAGGATGTCGAGGAATGTCCTAGAACCTAATGTTTCATGGAAATATATAGTTTTCTTGGATTAGAAGGGTAATATAAACGTTTTGTGATAAATTTCTCAGTATTTTCAATCCCGATAACTATGTTATGAAGGATGGGGGTAAAGTATTTCCGGATAGAAGAATGTAAGGAATGATTTAAGGAGATTAATATAAGAATGATCACTGCACCTATACTAAAATTACCCAATATTGAAGAATGTTTTTTGATATACAGTGATGCATAAAAGTATGTATTGGGAATTTTTCTCATGAAAAATGATAAATTTATATCCCATGCCTCACTGTAGTTGAAGATCCATGAGCAGAACAACCAGACACAAGATTTTTAGTTTCAAAATATGATTTTTGCATTGAGATTCTAGTGGCTCTACCTCTAATGTGATAAGTGTCATATATATATATATATTAATCATAAAAACCTAAAGAATATATTCAAACAAAAATGATCAAAACAAGCATGAAAGGTGATGGTTAGAGAAATTCAATGACTATGATTTCTCAATTCACAATCATCCTGAAAAGGTAGACAAGGTAGCTGATTCTCTTGGCCAGAAATAACCTACTACTGTATCCATGATGTGGAGTGACAAGGACCTTATCTTCATGCATTTGAATATGATGGATTTGGAAATCATAAGGTCATGGAATACATCCTTCCATTCCCAAATTATTTCCCAATAATATATCAACTAGAAGATTAAGGATGCATGAAGGGATGATCTAAAGTCAAAAAAGATAGTGATAGATATAATGGATGGAATGCTAAAATAGTTCCATATCAATGATAATGGTCTAATTCGGTTTGGAAAAAGGCACAATGTGACTTCATCGCATGTGATAAAGAATGAACTATTGTAAATTTCACATAACACAACATTCCCTATCCATCTCAGGAGTACCCAAGTGTATCTTGACCTCTATGAAAATTTCTAGTCTGCCATCATGATGAAATGTACTACAGAATATATCCCATGGTGCTCAATATTTTACAATGTAAAATAAGAGAAACAAAAGTAAAAATGTATTATGAAAACATTCCCTATACCCATATTTAAATTGGATAATTTCATTATGGACATTTCCATGGGTCTCCCAAGGACATCCATGGAAGATATTGTTATATGGGTTGTAGTGAACAGAATCACTATGAATTACCACTTTATCGCTATTCGAGATAATCTATCACTTCAAAAACATTCTATGATATATTTCATGGATGTGGTGAGACTCCGTGAGGTTAAACTCTCGGTTGTCTCTATTTTTATTATGTTTGACATCTAAATTCAGGAGGAGTCTTCAACATGCCTTGAATACATAATTGAATTTTAACACAGCCTATCACCCTCAAACTAAAGGCCAATATCAGAGGACTATTAAGATTCTTGAAGATATGATATGATCCTGATCATTATAATTAAAAAAAGTATGGGATCATCAGATCCTAGTATTTGAGTTCTCATACAAAAATAGATTTCATTTGAGTATTCAGATGGCTCCATATGAAGCTCTATATAGAAATTGATGATTAACTCTAACCTATTGGGATGAAGCTTGCGAAAGAAAGATACATGGACATGATCTTGTTCATGAGATAATAGAAAAGGTCCAGGACATCTAGAAACAAATTGGATTGGCTAATTGTTTTTAGAATAGCATTGTTGAAAAGAACCAAAGGGACTAGTAGTTCGACATTGTATAATAATTCTTCCTTCAAATAACACCATGGTGGAGAGTCCTATGGTTTGTAAAGAAAGATAAGCTAGGCCCAAGGTTCATTATCACCTTTGATATCCATAATCACATTATATTTTTGGCCAATCAAATTTCACTTCCACCTAACATGGATCATTTTCAGGATGTGTACCATGTATCACTCTTGAAGACGTATATAAAGATAACTCACATGTACTGAACATAGAGGTGGTACAACAAGAAGATGATTTCTTATATGATGGGAATCAAGTAAAGAATCTGTACTAGAGGGATAAGGTTCTACGAAACTAGAAAACCCACATTTTCAATGTTTTTTGGATGAACCATAATTAAGAAGAGGCTACTTGATAGATAGAGGAGATGATGAAGGTGATGTTCCCTCACATTTTTATATAAAACAAAATTTCAATGGATACATTTCAAAGCGGTGGATGAATGTAATGAACCAAACTTTTATCAGTGTAATTTATCCCTTATTATAGTAATATCATATATTATAAATCATATATAATCATTTATGGTCCATAATAAAATCATTACAAATAAATTATTACTTAAATAAGATGTATTTCTAGATGTTAAGGAACAAATACTAATGAAATTGTAACTTCACATTTGGAATGGTAATATTTCCATTATGTATAGTAAAATAGAGAAGTGAATAGTATCATCAACCATTAATGTATAAATAAAATTATTCAATCTTATAACTGATAATATGACATAATTATAACATTTTATAAGAAAATATTTCCACCCATCACACCCTCACACCCTCTTCTCCTGACAACTCTCAAGCTTTGATCCTTGCCTAAAATATTCACTAAAATATTCCATATTACCTCCATATAGTCCATAATCTCTTGGACTCATCACAAGACCAATCCTAGTTTCCTTAAATAGAATCTCAATAGGATAATTCAAGAGGTAAATCCTCACTCTTTTTCTGTTATTTTCCTTTCAATTTCATTTGTGTTCTTCTATACTCCTCACCTTCTATTATCCATATTGAATGTTAACTACATAATTTTTTATTTACTGGAATTTTATCATGTTAATAGAAGATGCATCAATAAACTCCTCCCTCTCACTCATTTATTATGAAAATAAAATTGTCACTCGTGAAGTGTCAACTTACCGACATGTGGGAGATGCACTTTCATTATCCATAAAATCCATTGTGGATCCTAACAAAACATTAAATCATATAAGAAATATTTTAATTTTTATTAGAAAACCATTTTTATGTTATTGAACTAACATTTATATATAATAAAAAAAGGATAAAACAAAATGAGTTCGTTGTGATCGAAAAACGGAAAAATTTAGCTAAAACAATCAACATTTACTTTTATGTAATGATTCAGCATCATGATATATAAAAAAATATTTAGATGTTTAATTATGCTTATAAAATATTATTACTGACATATAATAACAAATTTTAATATTTATCCTCATTTTACATGAAATTCCAATCATGAATACATGTAAACCAATGGTGAAAACTTTGAAAACGAACACTCTGGAACAATGAACATAAACTCTATAACTCATAAAAAGACACATAAATGACCTTAATTTGATGATAATAAATCATATTCAAGTAAAAAATGTTATATAATTTTTAATTAATTAATATAATGTGATTATATAGGACATTAATATGAAAAGTTCATTCAGGCTCATGGTATGGTTAATTCTTGAACCCAACTATCATTCATTGGGGTTTCCATCTTTCACCCCATTTTTAGTATGGATATTTCATAAGTATAATTCATACATAATTATCATACCTTTTATTGGATATAGATACTTTTTAAATGATTTTATGACAAACACAATGTTTTCCAAAAAGGCTCTTCTTTCAAAAAAACACACCTTTAATATATCGAGATGGTTTTTTCTTCACACAAGACTAATGATTCGAGACCATTATTCCATATTACATTTATGATCCCAATGTTTATGAATTTATACTTAGTAAATGAAACCCATTACTTTCCATGGGTTGTTTTATGTTCAATATTGATATATATTCTATGTGGAATGCATGATAATGATAATTTTATGATGTGGCGGGTGATCCCAGAATTCCGCAGTGCAATCTAATTGTTATGATGTGAAGGGTGATACAAGAATTGTATTGTTCTAAAATTATTTTGGTAATGTAAATAACCACATGAGATTAAGTGAAATATATGTGAACATTATGTTATATTTTTTCATAACTAAGTGTTGTAGTTTACCACTATGAAATGAGATTTCATTTTTTTTCATTGCCACATTCATTTCCATTATGTAATCCTTCTTATAATGATTATAATGATGATGTTACGATTATTTTAATAACTTGTTATATTGGTTCATATTCATATCTATGATCTTACAAGGATTTTAACTCACCCCTTTTTTTTGTATATACCCAGGTGATTAGAATTACTAAGAAGAATTAAAAGGCCAAATATAAGCTACATATAAAGAATTAAAAAATTATAATGTTTTATTTTTTTTAAATATTATGTTTAGTTCTAATTTTCCCATAAATCTAAACATTTAGATATTTTATGGGTAATTATTTTATATTCTCTGCCTTTGAAATGATGTAATAATATATGAATGAAAATAATGGTAGCTATAGTATGTTAACACAATGGTATGTGGGACCCTTCGAGTATTTGGACTAGATTACCACTATAGAATATCAGTTAACCTTACCACCAAGAGTTACAGTTAACTATTATATCATCCATTTTTTTCAAATAAATATGTATTACCGAAATCCACATCTTTTAAATAGGTTGGATATTGTTTATCTGTAGCCTAATAGAACTTTTATCCAGGTTTCAGTTTGGATTTCGGATACACATGAAAAGACCATGAAGCGGGATATTATTTCCTTATAGTGATTTATATGGTAGTTTGGATAGTTTCAAATGGAGAAATTGGAACCAAAAAAATTTTGATGGGGAAATTTCCCAATAAATTCATGGGAGACATTATTCCCTAAATTCCTAAGGATGGAAAGTCGTTTTTTGAAGAGAATGTAGAACCCCCAGTTTTAGGTATACCATTATGAAATTATCTTTATTTTAAATTTGGATTATATTAGATTATTATATGGAATTTTATTGGATGAATTTATATAATGCAATTTTAGATTGAATACAATAATTATTCACGCTATGAATAGAGTAATCTCGATAAGAATAATCCTAGACCGCTGTCATGACATCATCTAGAGAATAGAATGGGATCATCCAGTGGATCTATAAAAACATTCATGATTTGTGACTAATTCATGATGTTAATGAATTATTATTTTTTCTTATTTAAGATGATGTTTTTTTTGGGAAAAATAGTTCTTCTGGAAATTCACACCATAACATCCCCAACACGATGTAAATTTCATTGGGTCTTGCCAGTTTCATCCCATAATGCAGCTGTGAATTACTCATTTGGGTTTTCTCTTTTCATCTTGACTTCTAGATATAACCTCTATTATTTCCAGTGATCTTTAACATCTTGACTTTGATTCCAATATTTCTTCAAGTGATAGAGTTTTAATATCAATGTTTCAAATATTTTTGTTCATTTTCATTTTAAATATCTTATTTAATTACTAAAATGAAACATATAACAATATTAATACCTTGACCTGTAATAATTTGAGGGGTTTTTTGATAAATTATATGGTCTGTAATAAAGGAACATCAGTATGGGTTGAGATTTTTATAGTCATCTTTGATGCTTCCTGTTAAACTAACTCGAGGTTGTTGGATTCTTTCTCACACTACTATTAATGATCATGGTGGATTTAATTTTTTTATGTCCAATCTTGTTATCTAGATAAATATAATATGTTAAATAACCTTTGTGATGTTTTTTGAATGGTTTGGTTTTTAAAGATAATAAAAATTTCTATTTGAATTTTTTTTAAAGGAAATAATATTTAAAATAATGGTTTCATTTTTATCTAGGGATAATTTTTTTGGAATGTTTTCATGTACATTTTGTATTGATTTTGGATAGAGGATATAGTATTAAAAAAAGGAAAACATATTAAATATCCTAGTTGGATTTACCACTATGAAATTGGATCACCAAGAGGCAGCATGAAAGAGGATGAATCACCACCCACGAGTATAGTGATGTCCATGGTTGTATAAATATTGTGTGTGTATGTAGAGTTTAAAATGTAATTATTATGTAATGTGTTAATAATAAAATGGAACCATTTTTTTGAAAATGTGGATATTTCTTATGGATTTGATATCAATAGGTTATCTTACTTTTCATCTATTAATATAAAGTGTTTTAAATTGTTCTTATCTTAGTGATGTGTGATCCGAAGTATCTATGAATTTCCTACTAATTTACATAATCACCTCCAAATTGGTAACATAATTATGATATTAGATCATATCTACCGATATAGTGGAAATAAATATGTTTTTTAATTTAATAGTGGTGTTCCACGATAAAGCTATTTTGAATGTTGGAGCTGGAGAAGGGGTGTGTCTAAGTCACATCGGGAGTGGTTCCACAATGTTTTCAGAATATTTCTATTTAGATTCTAAGACATTCAATATTATTTATTTTCTAATATTACTATGAGATAGTTTTATTAGTATTTTATTAAATTGTATTGTTTTTTCTAATGCATCATAAAAAAATTACTTTGTAATTTTTCCTTTTCATATCAGGTTATTTGGATCATTTGGAAAATTTTCCAAAAAAATCTATTAAGCCCGTGTAATTTATATACTACCTTTAGAGTATTTTTTATAGAACATAAAGTTTATAGAACCCATGTATCCTCTCAGTACACTTATTTAGGTTGGGAAATTACATTTCATGTGTATCCACAACAGCCAAATCCTCAAAGAATGATATCTATCATGAAAATAATCTCTTAAATAAAGAGGGGGTTTTATTTTAAAGACATATGGAATAATAATTTATCCCAAAAACATATGGTAAGGTATGATGGAAGACACTGAAGAGTTTAATATCATGTGTTATAGGTTATACATTTTGTATTTTAACATTGTCAAAATGTACTATTTTTTATATAGTTTCCTAAAGCATGGACTTGAATGCCATGAGGATTAAGGTCACATGATGAAGACCATTTATATTTTGTTAATACTCATCAAAATAGTGCTATATTCTGTGAATGTTTTTGTAATTCTATTTGGAGTTCATTAACAGATCATCAAAAAAAATTAATAGTGTTTCCTCAGAAAAAAAATTACTAGTAGTAGACATGATATATCATCTATCCATGGTAAGAAATGATTAAAAATTGATAAATTATACCATATTTATTGTATTGGGTATTTCCATTATTGTCCCCTATTTTAGGGACTTATTTATATATACCATGGAAGTTTCCAGGCCAACACCTATTTTATTCAAATAAATGATATTAGGGAAACCATCTTATGGAATTCATACACAAATCAATTATGATGAATATCCTATGTTTGTAGTCTCTAAAAACATTCCTCTTAAAATATGTCTCATTAAATAACCCATAATTTTATTTCTAGTTTCTCAATATTTATTGTATATGTAATGTTTATGTTATGGAAATTGGACATCAATAGTTAGGAAAACATTTGTTTCAAATATAAGAGAGTGTGAGGTTGGTTTTGTGGAAGTAAATGTTATGCTACTATTAGAATATAGAGTATATAAAATCATGTCCAACCATAATTTATTTTATTACCCCTTCATATTCAATATGATAGTAGATGGTTCTTTTTAATGGAATATATCTATCCATTTTCACTTAATAATAATAGCATGTGTGGTTTGAATAAAAATTGTCTTAATTATTCTGTTATTCAATTAATATTAATATAAATGTGTTTCTATGTCTATCAATATTCTATGAGGAATAAACAATCAATTGATTATAGATGAATTTATAAAATTTATGAACTCTATATTTCTATCATCCATGAGGGATATAGCCTCAACCAACATCAAGAAGATATTGATAGAAATAAAGTTTAACTTGAACTCCCTTATTGTACCATGAGGATATATCTCCATGAAAATAATTCACCTTCTCAATAATGGCCATGACTATTTCATAGTGTTCAAAAACATAGGGGTTGATAGAAGAAACTGGAATATATTTATCAATGATGTCATTTACTTTTTAATTCCATGTATTAATGTATCATTTAGGGTTAAGAATACAAATTTTAATGATCTAGTGTAAGGTAGTGATTCCTGGATGGTTGTAATAGTTGGTTCATGAATTTATCATCTATATATCAATGTTGGTATCTACTATGTTAATGTAATATTATCAATTTTTTGTCTCTATCCCGAAGGAAAATTCCATTTTATGTTAATCTATTTTGGGATCTATTTATGTAATTGTTGGATCATATAGAGAGGGTAGTGATTTACCAGGATTATGGGTGGTTCTAATTCATTGACCTTGTTTATATCCTTATTCATAAATGGGAAGACCACCCTTTGATGTGATATGTGAATGAATATATTGTAATTATTTGGATCTACTCGACTTATAGCAACTTTGGATAGTGCATCATCTCTTATTTTCTATGATTTTATCATAGGAGTTAGGGTTCGATTTAATAGAAATTTCTCAATAAAAACATATAGATATTTATGAATTGGAATAATCACATTCTTCATAAAGTAAAATGTTCCCCTGACTTACTTGGTGATCATTTCTGAGTCACCCAAGATATTTAATCATGATTCTTGTATATATAGGTTCAAGGCCATGAATCAAAGAGAGCCTTATATTCTACACCATCATTATTGAATTCTTTAAATAGTATGATGGAGTATGGTAAGACTACTTCTAATTCTAATAATAAGTAATTCCATAGGATATCCATATTTTAGATCATATTTTCTATATATACATCTAAAATACCACCAGAGGAACCTTTCAATTATATCATCCATGATTAAGGGATTCATAAAAAGTGAAAAACTCTTTATGAGGGAGTTCATTGTTGATTAGTGACACCTATAAAATTGGGACCATCGTGTAAAAATATTCCATAAATTTCCCCTTCAGTGACTTCTTAGACATTATCTACTTATAAAACTACTAAATAATGACTATTAAACACACTAGATACCCAATTAATATTGGAATGATGACAATATACATGATAATATCATCTTATGATATTAAATATAACCCATTGTTGTGAAAATATTTCCTCATGCACAAGAGCCTCATCCCAGTTGGTGAGGACTCTCTTGGTGCATCCAAGAGACTCGAGATCAATTCTAGGTGGAGGAAAATTTAGGAGGGTACTGGAGTAGTACTGTAGCAGGTGCTGTAGCTGGAACTGTTTGGTACTGTAGTAGCCTGAACTATTCATCCATCTGGGCCTTCGTTCCACCAGTTTGGTCCTCGGGTCCTGTAAGGATTTCGGGCCACCAAAAGACATTGGTACAGTTGATTCTCAAGGCCTTCAGGCCATCTTAAGGCCTTAGAGCCACCCCAAGGCCATCGGGATACATGAATGCTGGCCCTAGACACACTACAAAAAAGGAGCAGCCCCAGAAGAGAATTCAGAGCAGGTGCACTCACCAGAGCAGAACCAAATGAATTATCAGAATGAGTGGGTATGGCTATGACATCGGTACCAGCCGGTGCTTGCACGGGAAGCCTAGCCAGATGGTCATGCAAATGCGAACTGCTACTATCAGGATGCAGATGCTAGGGTGGGACAGTTCCTTTTAGATAGTCTGGTTGAATTTCCTAAAGACTTTCGGGTCATGTAATCTCCTAAAGCCTACGGGCCATGTATTCTCTGAGCCTACATGCCTTGTAAGGGTTCCCCTTCATCCCATGAATGAGGGGTTATCAAAAATCAATAAAAATGAAGGCCTTCGGGCCATTCAGGCTTGTGAAAATATTCCCCTATAATCTACACCAAGAAGATAAATATAATAAATATCTTCTTGACATCTTAATATCAATACTTAGTATCCAAAATTTTCTTACATGTGTAGTAAAAACTATTCTCCCTGCATGTATTATCTTTTATAGTATGGATGTAAATGAGTTATCACTCAAAGATTAAAATATTCATGGTGATTATCTTCCCTTAAACAGTGGAATCTTGACTGGTGGACTCAAGTGATCTTTCATTATAATATCAATGTATCTATAATAATCTCCAACACTGTAATAGTTAACAACATTCAGCAATAATATTGTGAATGGAAAACATTTTCCAACAATGTTCTATTTTTATAAAAACATTCAAATAGATCTATAAATTAATTTTTATTCATAGGAGGACGCATATCTATTATTATTGATGCCTTTTAGACTTTAATTCATTGATTTAATTCCAAAATTATGATAAAATGCCACTATGTTACCTAAAAATGACAATTTAGAGGGTTTATCGACATCATTTTTGTCATTGTCCATTGATAATAAATTTAGTATTAGAATTATTATCATAACACTATTGATATTTCACCACTAGACTAACAACATATAACTACATTGATTTAACATTAATAATAATAAAAAATTTATTCGTGGAATTTTTTTCTATATTCCCATCATTCCATATGTGAAAGGAAAATACTTGGTAACAATATACCCCTAGGATTTCCCAAAAGATATTTTCCCCATTCATATTTGTTGATATGGTATGTGAGTATGATATACTCTATAATACCAAATGTAGGATCGAATATGTAAACATGTGATTCTAAAATACCAGAGGGGGGTCAATTGTACACTTTAAAATATCCCTAATGAAACTTTTTCATAAACAAAATTCACAACACCTCTAAGTTCTAATAACATTCTTGATTCCAGAAAATTGATTCTGGAAAAGAAACTTGACAAAAATTTACAATAACTAAGATTCTATCTTAAAGCATATAGAATCCTATACAATCAGAATACAAGTATAAGGAAGTATAAGAAGATTATATTTTCATCAATAACTAGAAGTAGAGGGGAAAATTAGAAAACTAAAAGTAACAAGTATTAAATTTTTTAACCCAAAGAGAAGGGTATCCAACAACCATGGATAAAGGTCCCATGATTTATACATTCAAGAAATTCTATCTTACCCACTCCAGGGTAAGCCCTCGATATGAAGATCAGAGTCTCTCTTGCTATCCCTGCAAACCCTGAACTTCAATGTAGTCGACACCTCTATCTTCCAATACCCAGAAGCCCTCAATTGTACACAGCAACAATCGGTGTCGCCCAAAGAAAACATGCACGATGAAAAGGTTGAACAATCCAATCAAACTTTCTACATAAAGCCGGAGAGTTTATAAGAGCCTCTCTCTCTCTAGAAAACACTTCTGAAAATACTGAGCTTCAAAAACACTAAATGTTCCAAAAATCTTGAGCTCTTTCTAATGAGATCTTATTTATAGGCATAGCTCCAACGGCCGGCTCCCTCTTCCAATGGTCATATTTTCCTTGAATTTTCGAGGGACATGTACACGTGTCACTCAAACAACGGTTAGTTGATAACTAAAAGCACGACGTCGTTTTATGACAAAACAAGTGTAAGTATTACTACAATCCAATATTTTGAATGCATGTAAATGAAAGATCGGATTCTAAGAAAAAATTGAATTCAGAGTCTATAATACAAGGATATTCAGATTCTGTATTGTAGGAATTCGGAAACTAAATTCTATAGAATTATGGAGTCTAAATTTCAAGGAAATTCAGAAACTAGATTCATGGGAATTTAGAACCTGTACTTTCAATGTTCATAGTTGGATTCCATGAGAATTCAGAGTCAAAAATCATAAGAGTTCAGAGTCTTAATTCAATGAACTCGGAGTCAGAACTCAGAGTAGTTCGTAACCAGAATTCATAATCAGAATTTGGAGTCAGAACTCAGAGAAGTTCGTATCCAGAATTCGTATTCAGAATTCAGAGTCAGATCTTTGAATAGTTTGTATCCAGAATTCGTATTCAGAATTCGTAGTTAGAACTTTGAAGAGTTCTTTTCCCGAATTCATATTCATAATTTAGAGTCATAACTCAGAAGATTTTGTATCCATAATTATGATTCAGAATTAGGAGTCAGAACTCAGAAGAGTTTGTAACCGGACTTCTGATTCCGAATTTGGAGTCAGAACTCTGAAGAGTTCGTAACCAGAATTCTTGAGAATTCGGATCCTAAAACAATATGCTTCATATCTGGGTAATGATAGGATTCCGAGGTTTTGGTTACAAAATTAATTTTTCACTTAGGAAAAATATGATATAAGTAATGAAAACATGGTAAAGATAAATTTCCTTGGGGATGTAAATTTTTCCTTATAAAACAAAAGCATAGGGTAAAAAGAGTTTTTCTTTAAGATAAGATGTTTGTGATTTTAAAAACAACAAGGAATTGAAAATTTGTAAGGAAACTGTAATGACTCAAAATTTTCCCCCTTGAATGAAGGAATGGAAAATTAATAAGGAAAACCTTATTAACTTAACAATCTCCCCTTTTTTGGAAAGCACAAACATCTTTATGAAAAAGAATATAAGGAATTAAAAAACTAGACTTTGAAATAATTCTTATCTCCAATTTCTCATTGGTAAAGATGAATATGACTAACTCTCCCTTAGGCTTTGGAACTATAAAGATTGTATTATAGATTTCTAGAATGAGTGTTTTCATTTATCTTGAATAAGAAATCTTCGTAATGAGAATCCACCTTTGATAAACTCCCCCTTACATAGGGATATTTCTTCTTTTACTTATAGTTCATTTTCATTCTCCCCCTTTGGGATTTTCAAAAAGAGACTAAGGGAATGGAAACAAATATGGTCCTTGAAATATTAGTATAATCATCCAATCAAAACAAGCATCCACATTATCATTGAGATTGGATGTATTTATACAAGGAAAAACAAATACAACAAAAGATCGGATTTGGATCTACGTTTCTTCTTTTTCCTTGGGTATCAGCTTCTTCACAATGGTTTTTAGCTTCTTTAGCACTTTGTGATCCTCTAATGATTTCTTTTCTAATTCTTTGATCATGTCATCCTGAGTCTTCAGAGCCTCTGCCTGAGCCTTTAGCAAGTCATCTTTCTTCTCTAGATTTTCTTGAATCTCGATTCAGAGATCTCTCTCTGTTTCCCAGCTTTGGACAAAATAATTCAACTTCCCATTCAGATCATTGATATCTTGAATCCGAACATTCTACTCAAGAGTTATATTTTTTTCCAAAGGTATCAGTAAGATCATTGATTTTGGTGTCTTTGGTATCAAAATCTTCCTTGAAATCTTCATGAAATTGGTCAAGCTCTCTCAAATATTCAAAAAAAAAATTCGACCAGTTGGTCATTTTCTTGCAATATTTTATATGGGCTTCATAGTTGATAAGAAAATGCTTGTGTTCGGACTCAGTATTTACAAACCTATCCATAATCATGGATACAGAGTCTTATTTCTAGTTCATGATATACTGGAGCATCTGGCATCTGAGAGCAATTGTTGGAAAGATTGGAATGGTTTCCACTAGATTCTTCAGGTACTGAACAACAAAATCAGGTCCTAAAGTTGATGACAACGAATCTGACATCATTCTTGTAGATGGTTCTTCCTCTATCTCTACCAGATTCCACTTATAGGATCCACCATCTTCCTTCTTCCTCAAAATTTCTTTCATTGGGGTATCAACAACTACTTGTTTCCCCTTACTGATTCTTGGAACAACATCTTCATCTGGAGACTCATGCTCACTTCCAGACAACTGTAAAATCTTATCTTCAACAATTTTTTCTTTTTCAACTCCTGCCTCAACATCTTCATGAAGAATTAAGTAATAAGTATGGCTCTCTTACTCAGATAATTTGTTTACATCTTCTTCACCATTCTCATCTATTCCAGGAGTATCAGGTTTTGAAGATCGGGCTTGAGAAGTCCGGATTGATAACTTTTCGGAATGACTTCCCTTTTAATGAAAGTCTACTACTTGATTTATCAGATAAGCTGTCTCTTCAGTTCATTGATCTTTCTAAACTTCTTCCACAGCTTCCTTTTCAACAACCATTTCTTGGGCTTTTTTCGGAGTCATGAAATTTGTTCCTAGTGTCTCTGGTAATGGTTCTACTAAGAATGTTTTCGGTACGGGAATGTTCTCAGATGCAACCTAAATAGCATTCAAAAGAGATTGGACAATCTCTGCCTATAAAATCATCTTATTAAGATTCTTCCCTTGGGCTTTCTTCTCTATCCCCTCAGCATCTTTCTCTTTCAAAACATTGGCCCCAGTAGGATCTAGGCCAAATTGTGGTTCCCCTTCTTTCTGATTATTTCTATCCTCTATCCATTTTGAAACCACTTCATCCATATAGGATTTATGATTTCTGGGATTTGGAGGTTCAGAATGAGCTTCTTTGTCCTTAGGGGTTTTGTCTGTTTCCTCCACTTCCTTTAGAATCCTCTTCTTTCTAGCCTTCTTTGAAGGTTTATCCTCTTCTAAATTTTTCAGAACGGCTTCTTCCTTATCCTATGGTAGATAATAGAACTCACCTGACTCCATAGAGAAACCAACCATCATTCTCTTGGGGGTGTCATCACTGATTAGCATTACTTTGAAATTCCTCAGCTTGGAAATTAAGGGGATCTTGAAAGATTCGAGTCACTAAACTATCAGTTTGGAGAGTTGGGTAGGATACATGATTATCTATGCTCTCAGATTCCAATTCTTGATAATCTCTATTGTATTGAGAATATTCTTCATCAGATTGATTTTCCTTAGATTTACCAAAAAATATAAGATATACATATCACTTTTATTAAGAGTGTCCTTGCCACCCTTTCTCGGTACGATAAGGCCATGAACCCAAAATTTTAGGATCCGATTTTTGGTAAATAGATGGGAAATATTCACGGTATTGACATATTTAAGTCCAAGTCATTCCATAGCCTTCACCCTTACAAAAGTACCTTGAACATCTGGCAGCTTGTGGGAAAAAAACTCGGCTTCCCCTTCATATGATATCCCTACCAAGATACCAGCCTTGGTGTAAGAGAGTGCATATGTTTTTTCATAGCTGTTGGAGGAAAATTTTTCACTGCCATATTCTTTGAAAAAGCTAATTGATTCATAAAATTCTATAAGTAGATCTGGATACACAACATCTTGAGCTACATTCATTGAAATGGATACACTCTCCCATCCATTAGTCCTGGTATTATTTAAGATAATAGAGTCATAATTATTGAAGAAGTTCAGATGTACCAACCTCTCCCTGTAAATTATCCACTCTAAAGTCGGCTTGAAAACAGACATTTCTTCAGAAGGAATTTTAGCAGACATTCTGAGTTGTGAAAACTCTAAAAATAAGGAATGGGATTTTGAAGTTGAGCAGAGCTTCGACATTAAAATTCATTGAAAAACAATGGGGGAAAACCATCAGGGGTCCCCTTTTTAGAGGTGTTGAAGCGACAGTCGAACTTCCCATCTGAATCCAATGGATGAGTATCCTTTTGATCTGATCTGACGGTTGAAATAATAGGCGCATGGAAAATTTGGTAGGATCCTATCTATTGAGGGTTTTAAAAGAAAACATTCGGATTTAAGGAAACTATAATCTGAGAATTTTTTTTAAAAAATGAAACTACCAGCAAGTAAAAGTTAATTACGAAAACTCAAGAAAGAATCATAACTTTCAGATTTTCAGAAGAATTATTCGTAATGAGGAAAATTCATCTTGAAGGTCTTTAGATTCCGAAAAAATGATTATGAAAAATAATTGAGTACACAGATCATCATTACGAAAATTTTCATTACAAAAATATTCATTACAAAAATATTAGGTATGAAGAAAAATTCATTACGAAAAATATGAAATACTTCATTACGAAAAAAATATGAAAGACATCAGTATGAAATTTTTTAAAAACATCATTATGAAAACTTTGGAAAACATCATTGTGAAAATTTTTGAAAACATCGTTACAAATATTTTTTAAAACATCATTATGAAAAAATTTGAAAACATCATTACGAATTTTTTTGAAATTTTCATCCCGAAAATTTTTGAGAACTTCATTACGGAAAATTTTGAGAACATCAAACAAATGTACTCCCCCTATAAAAATGAGTTTATTACTATAAGGAGATTGGTTCAAAATGATTTTAATGAGGAGTATTACCTTATGGTTATCATTCCTAACTTTGTTTTAATTTATTAAAATCTATCGTATGGTAAAGATTTTGTTAAAATATAAGCATGTTGATCTTGTGTTCCAATAAATTGAAGAATTATATCTCCTTTTTTGTGTGTGATCCCTAAGAAGGTGATTCTTAATATCTATGTGCTTTGCACGAGAGTTATGTGAAGGGTTTTTTCTAAGGGAAATGGCACTTGTATTATCACACAAAATTTGTGTTTTGGTAAAACTCATGACATAGTTTGTGAGTGTGTGTTGCATCCCCAATACATGAGCACAAAAAAATCTAGCTACTACATTTTCATCTTCAGTAGTAGAAAGTGCTACTGAGTGTTGCTTATTGAATGACCAAGATAATAATGAATCTCTTAAGACATGACATGTTCCAGATGTACTCTTTCTATCCATTTTACATCCACCAAAGTCAGCATCCAAAAATATTTTTAAAACAAAATCATTTCCAGAAGTATAAAATAGTTCTAAATCCATGGTTTCCTTTAAGTGGTGAAAAAATCCTTTCACTGGCATTAAGAGAGATTCCTTAGGATGTGATTGATATCTTGCACATAATCATACTGAAAAAATTAAGTCTGGACGACATGCTATCACGTAAAGTAGAATTCCTATCATACCTATAGAAGATGTTTCATCTACTGGTTTCCCAGCATCATCAAGATCTAGTGTGTTTGAGGTACCAATGGGAGTACTTTTACTTTTCGTGTTTTCATATCCATAATTTTTATGAAGATATATAATATACTTATGTTGGGATATATAGATTCCTTCTGTTTTTTTGAGAGATTTGAAAAACAATGAAAAATGATAACTCACCCATCATACTCATTTAAAACTCAGATCTCATTAGATCCGCAATGGAATCGGTTAATGATTGCTGAGTTGAACCAAATATAATGTCATCAACAGAAATTTGAAAAATAAAAACATTTTTATTATCTTTCTTTATAAAAAGGCTTAGATCTGCATTTCCCTTAACATAATTATTTTGAAACAAAAATCTTGTAAGTCTATCATACCAAGCTGTAGGGGCTTTTTTAAGTCCATACAAAGCTTTGGTTAGTCTAAAAACATGATCAGATTGTTTTGAATCCTCAAATCCAAGAGGTTGTTAAAAAAAATTCTTCTTGAACATAACCATTAAGGAAAGCACATTTCACATCCATTTGAAAAAGTTATAAATTGTAGAATGCTGTAAAGGAATGTAAAATACAAATTGATTCTAGTCTAGAAACTGGAGAATACATTTCATCCTAGTCTATTCCTTCTTGTTGATTATAGCCTTTAGAAACTAATCTATCTTTATTTCATACAATGATTCCATTTTCATCACACATATTTTCGAAGACCCATTTTACTCCAATAATATATGTTTCTATAGTTCTTTCAACCGAGATCCAGACAGTATTCCATTCAAATTCATTATTTCATCTTCCATGGCTTTAATCCAATCATCATCACCTAAAGATTCATCAGTGCTTTTTGGTTCTAATTGGGAAAGTAATTCTAGATGTTTTATTTCATTTTTTAAGGAACTTCTAGTCCTTACAGATTAATTCACATCACCAGTGATGCTATCACTCAGATGATTCTTAAGAAACAACTGACTTGGGTTATGTAAAACCTATTCATCAACATAGGGTATTAAATCTTCTGGTGTAAGTGTTTCAAAAGTATCTTCATGAAAATTTTTCTTATCAAAAGTATCTTTTATCAATGGATTGTAATATATTTTTGAAAATACATCCCAAGATGTAGATTGAGGTTATTTAAAAACAAAAGGATCAGTTTCATCAAATTTCACATGTACTATCTCTTCAACAATGCATGTATTTTGGTTGAAAACTCTTTTGGCCTTAGAAGTTGTGGAGTAGCCTAAGAAAATTCCTTCATCAGATTTTAGTGTGAATATATGAAGATTATCTTTACTATTTATAATGAACACCTTGTAAACAAAAACCTTGAAGTATGAAAGTCTATGTTTTCTACCATTCCATAACTCATAAAGAGTTTTATTAAGAAAAGGTCTAATCAAAACTCAATTTTTAGTATAACAAGTAGTAAATACAGCTTCATCCCAAAAATGTATGGCTACAGAATACTCACTCAACCCGTTTCTAGTTATCTCTTGAAAAATTCTATTTTTTTTTTCAACAGCACCATTTTTTTAGGTGTTCTGGGTGTTGAGAAGTCTTGATTAATGACTTTTCTACTACAAACGGTTTCAAAATCAGAATTTTGAAATTCTCCACCATGATCACTATGAATAGTTTTCAATGGAATATTTTTCTAATTTTTCACTTGCGCTCTAAAACATTTGAAATAAGAGAAGGATTCAGACTTCATTTTTAGAAAATAGACCTATGTAAATCTAGTGTAATCATCAACCATGACAAATACATAATAATTTACCCCAATGATTCCAGTTTGTGTTGGTCCAAAAAGATCTATATGCACTAATTGTAATCCATAAGTAGTTGAGACTTCACCAACTGATTTGAAACATGATTTATGTTTCCTGCCATATTGACTAGGGTCAAAAACTTTTGATGAATCAAATCTAAGATCTGGTAGATCCTTAAGTAATCATTTTTTAGAATGTTTTCATAAGTTCCTAAGGTTACTGTGACCTAACCTTCTATTCCATAACCAAGAATAATCTTCCATTGCACTAAGGAAATGTAGATCATGGATCCTAAGTTCTTCTAAGTTTAGTGTGTAAAACTTATCTTGCCTATGGGAAGAAATAATAAACCCTTCCTTGGAATTGTGTACTAGGCACTTGTCATTCCTAAAATTCACAAGGTAGCTTTCATCACATTATTGACTAATGATAATGAGGTTGTGCATAAGACACTTAACAAATAAGACATTTGAAATCAATGTTTTTCCAAGAAGAACAATGTTACCTATACCAATAATTTCTCCCTCAGTATTATCTCTGAAAATTACTTTTCCGACTTTCATCTTGATAATCTTTTCAAATTAGTTTTTGATACCTATCATATGGAGGGAACATATACTATCCATGTACCACATATTTCAGTTGGTATTTTCTCAATTTTTTTGAAAACAAAAGAGTTAGAATTTTGGAATCCAATCTTTCCTGGATCCGGAAATTTCAGAAAGCAAAATTTTAGGCACCCACAACTTCTTAGAAAATTAGGATTTATGGAATCCTAATGACTGGGTTTTGTTTAGAGAACAATTCTTTGCCTAATGTCCACCACACTAATATATAGTACAGGATGGAGCACTCTGAGGAACAAAATTTTTGTTGGTAAAAATCGGTTTAGAACCAGTATAACCAAAATCAGAACTATTCCTTAGAGGTTGGATTTGATAATACATTTTATGAAATTTTTCATTACCTAAGGTAAAGTTTGAAAAACACTTCCTTAAAGAAAAAAATTCTGATTTGAGTTTGATAACCATGTTCTTGTCTTAAAAAACATTCGATTTTGAACTAAATCTAGGATCGAAAACATTTTTCTTATAAATTAAGTTTTCTAGATCTTTGAAATGTTTATTCTTCTCAGAATTTACATCCTCAAGGTTGTTTGAAATACTTTAAAAATCATCTTTTTTCATATTGAGAACTTTAAAAAGATCTGATAGTTATTAGTAAGAATATTATTCATAGAATTTTCTTTATCATGTTTTTTAATGAGTTTTAAATTCTCAATATCATGAATTTTGGAAAACCTAGAGACTTCGTTATAGGAAGGAAATATATTAACTTCATCAGAAGGTGATTCTTCATACAAAGAGTTAAAATATTTACTATCATTAGTATTCAAATAAACATTGGTCAATGATTCATCATTATGTACCTTATCCATTAAGCAATGATTTTCAATAGGTAGTTAGGCTATTAGACTAAGATTCTTCTTTCTAGAAGATTCATAAACTAAAGATTCATCTCAAGAGTCTCCACCACTAACACTCCGGGTGTCATTATCATTCAATACATTCTTCTTTTTAGCCTTGTAATACTTCTTTCTTTTTCTCCATGAATGATTTTACTTTATTTATTTTCTCTTAAATATAGAACAACCAGGTCTTATGTGTCTAGCGCTCTTTCAGTCGTAACATGTGACTTCTGAATCTTTCTTATAATTACTTTCCTTTTTCTTATATCTGGATTGAAATTTCCTCTATCCATATACCTTGTTCATCCTTCAAGCTAGATTTTCTAATCCATTTTCTGAGGATTCACTTCAAATAGATTCGGATTGCATAAAATTTTTATTATATTTGGATATAGTAACACTTTAAATAGTCTTATCTTTCATATGATTTGATGTAGTATTTAAAGAAACACTTCCATTTACATTATTCTTCTTTACGTTATCAGTATCTCTCTTCATTATAGTCTCATACTGAAGAAGAGTTCCAAATAGCTCATCTAAGGAAATCAGAGTAACCTTTCTGCTCTCATCAATAACAGTCCTCTTGGAGTCCCACACATTGGGAATGATGTCTATGATCTTATCAACAACACCTTCATCATCTAATCCTTACTCACCCATGGATAGTAAACTATTCACAATAGTCATGAATCTTTGCTTCACCTTACATATGGGTTCTCCATAAGGAAAGAGGAAACCATGATATTCAGCTCTAAGCATGACTATTATTGTTTCAATTACTTTGGAAGTTCCAAAGTGAGTAACTTCAAGTTTATTCCATATACAATTTGATGCTTCACAAGATAAAATTTGGCTATATATGTCTGTAGTCATGATAAAAAGCAATGTATTTCGTACCATATAATTCAGTTGATATTCAGGCATTTCTTGATTGGTAAAGGTACTAACTTATTTGTCAGGGATTTTATACCCTCCAGTAAGCATAACAAAATTGTCAACACTAGTATTGATAATTAACATCTTCATGTGATATCTCTAATATTCATAATCATTTCCATCAAATATAAGTGGTCTAGTTGGATTGATATTGTCTATGGAAGTAACATTGATTCCTGCCATCATAAAGAAAAATCATTCCAAAAAAACATATTAATATAATATGTTTGTAAACAAGGAAAATATTACTAATCATCAAAAATATAGAACAATAGTATTCTAAGAAAAAATGATTCTGAACTATAAGAGTCTAAAAAACAGATTCCAAAAAATTCTGAATCTGGAAATTCAATTCTGAGAATTTTCTTCTGAACCTAATCGTGAGATTAATTCAGGGGTCACCACCTCTGATACCAATTGTTGAGATGGTATGTGAGTATTATATACTCTATAATACCAAATGTAGGATCTAATATGTATACATGAGATGATCAAATACAAGAGGGGGTTGAATTGTACACTTTAAAAATCCCTAAGGAAATTTTTTCATAACCAAAATTCACAACAACTCTATGTTATTCTAAATTACTTGATTCTGGAAAAGTGATTCCAAAAATGAAACTTGAAAAAAAATTACAACAACTATGATTCTATCTTAAAGTGTATAGAATCCTATATAATCATTGTAAAAATATATGGAATTATAAGAATATTATACATTCCTCAACAGCTAAAATTTCATCGGAAAAATAGAAAACTACAAGTAGAATGTAATAACTCTTTTAACCCAAACAGAAGGGTATCCAATAACCTTGGATAAAGGTTTGTTGATTTATAATTTAAAGAAAGTATGTATTACTCACTCTAGGGTAAGCCCTCGATACGAATATTGGAGTTTGTCTTGCTATCCCCGCAAGCCCTCAACTTCAAGGTAGTTAGCACCTCTGAATTCCTATCCACAGAAGCCCTCGATTGTACACCGCAACAATCGGAGTCGCACAAAGAAAATATGCACAAATCAAAGGTTGAACAATTTGTTCAGACTTTCTGCACAAATAATGAGTGTTTATAAGAACCTCTATCTCTAAAAAACACTTCTGATAATTCTGAGCTTCAAAAATTCCAAAAGTTCCAAAAGTCATGATCTCTTTCAAATGAGATCTTATTTATAGGAAAAGCTCCAATGGTCGGCTCCCTCTTCCAAAGTTCATATTTTCCTTGAATTTCAAAGGGACCTATACAGGTGTCACCCAAACTACAATTAGTTGATAACTGAAAGCACGTCATCATTTTATAACAAATCAAGTGTATGTATAAGTAGTATCCAATATTCAGAATGTATGTAAATGAACGTTCAGTGCCTAAGAAAAAATTGGATTCAAAGTCTACAATACAAGGATATTTGGATTCTATTTTGTATGAATTTGGAACCTGATTTCTATAGAATTCTGGAGTCTGAATTTCATGGAAATTCAGAATCTAGATTCACAAGAATTCAGAACCTGAACTTACAATGTTCAGAGTCGGAGTTCATGAGAATTTGGAGTCAGAAATCATAAGAGATCGGAGTCTGAATATAGAGAACTTGGTGTCAGAACTCAGTGTAGTTCATAACCAAAATTCATAATCAGAATTTGGAGTCAAAACTCCGAGAAGTTTGTATCCAGAAATTGTATTCATAATTTTGATTCAGAACATTGAAGTGTTTTTATCCATAATTTGTATTCAGAATTCGGAGTCAGAAATTTGAGGAGTTCGTATGCGGAATTCGTATTCAGAATTCAGAGTCCGAACTCAGAAGAGTTCGTATCCAGAATTCTGATTCAGAATTTTGAGTCAAAACTCAAAAGGGTTTGTAACCAGAATTCTGATTCAGAATTAATAGGTATAACCTTGAATAGTTTGTAACCAGAATTCTTGAAAATTCGGACCCTAAAACAGAATGCTTCCTATCTCTATAATTATATGATTTCGAGGATTTGGTTTTAAACTGAATTTTTCACTTAGGAAAAATATGATATGATTAATGAATACATGGTAAGTATAAATTTCCTTTGGGAAGGAAATTATTCCTTAGAGAATAAAAACATAGGGTATAAGGATTTTTTCCTTGAGATAAGGTGTTTGTGATTTTCAAAAAAATAAGGAATAGAAAAGTCATAAGGAAACTTTAATGACTCCACAATCTCCCCCTTGAATTAACGAATGGAAAAGTCATAATGAATACCTTATTGACTATATATAATTTATGTTTCATTCATTTTTCATTATATCGAAAATAATATTCTATGACAGAGAGGGTATAAAATCTATTTATTACATCAATAAATATCTCTATAATAAGAACTATAATTTTATCCCTAGTGTATTTCAAGTTGAAATAAGTAACATAAATGAATGAAATGATTATCTACTTCTTTTTTCTTGAGACGAACAATATTTGAGATACAATTTGGGTGTTAGAAATCCCAAATGAATTTATCCTTTATAATAAAATATAATTGGGATGCCACCATGGTTACATAGTTTAGTGGCATTCTCCACGAAAGTGGTTTATTTCCATAATGACCATATAGAATGAAAAAGAGATATATTTCCACCTAGGTATCCAATCTCAATATTTTCAGTTTTTCCATTCAAATAATAGTCTAAGATGGTTTAATAAATATAAATACCTATATTTTTCTTTAGGGGTTATGTTGTCACTTATCATTGTCAGTTGTGGATCTATTTTATGGTTAATTTGTTGACATCACAACATATATTCATTATAAAAAATTAAATATAGTTTATTTCTATGAAATTGTAATATAATCGTGATGTATCACAACTACCTTTAAAAAAATTTCCCAACATAAAAAAAATTATATAGAAAACCATAATCACTTCTTAATATTCAAAAAAATTTGAGAAATGAAGCCTTTTAAATGGTCTTGATGATAATTCTTCTTTCTACAACAATGATATCCTTAATGAATGAATTTATATCCCTCATGAAGAAAAATATTTTCTTCCTTAAAGTCATTTCTATTAAATTTTCTTCACATTGGAATGATTATTAGCTTTCCGGGGTCCCTGAAGTTTTATTAATGTAATGATATAGAAGGGATGATTTCCATGTGAATATAATTGAAGAGTGTGACTAGTTTTTTATTATATGTATTGGGATACATACTAGGTAGTGTATGACAATATATAATTTTTTAGTAGCTTTCTTGATATGAATTAATTCTCTTGGTGAAAGTAGTTAGAGTATGTGTGTGTATATTTTTATTATAAATTGAAATGGTTTGTATGGATATGTAATAAAAAATATTAGTGATTGCCTCATTTGAAACATTTAGATATGGGTTCCCTATTAGTATTGGATGAATTAAATTTAAATATTTTTTTGGGTTAGATAATGTTTTGTGGGATGATAAATGTTTGAGTGGTTATGGTTTAGCTTGGAAAATACGGGCGGAATATGGACATATTTCCTTATTTGGATACATGAATACATTTAGGAAACTAATTGTATTTTTATATGGTGGGTTCATTAATGAGGATTATTTTTCTTCATTTTTCTAAATCCTTCATTTATTGAATATGATAAACCATGATTTTGTTTGATGTATCATGTGGCAAGAATGTGGTTGTTGTTTAGTATAAATGGATCAACTTTAATGGATTAATATGGGGTGTTGGGTAAGATATATTTGAAAATAGTTCTAGTGTAATGCGATTATTATGAATATTTTTCATAAAACCTATAGGGTGGGTAAATAAAATGAATGTACTCTTTTTTTGAAACTCTGGATTCATATGAATGTTGTCTTTTATGTAGGTTTGGGCGGCTACTTGGTCACGTTTTTAGTTTAAGTTATTGAGCATTGTAATTATTCATTAAAGATTTTCTCATAATGAGAGTGAAATAGGAACTCCTTTTTTGATATTCGCAAAGATGTTGAGAGGACTTTTTATATGTGAATCATATCATCCTATGACTTTGAGATGATGAGAATGGGGATTTTGGTGGAGGGTTTATTTGTCGATCATCCAATTATATGTAGATATCGAATTAGTGATAAAGTATTAATTGTATGTTTTTATTGATATTTATTTCATGTTATGGATATTATATGTCAGTATAGATATGAAATACCTTGGATTGTGGTATATATTTTATGAGAATGGTATTTACTGATGTGGTTTTTGGTTCTCTTATATGTTATGTTTGAAATGCAATTATAATCAAACATGGTTTTGTTATTTTTTCATGCCTAACTGGACTCATAATGGTGGGGATCACATTCATTATTTTTTCCAAGGAAAAATAGTTTTCATCATGTCATGTTGATCGTTTTTTTGGATTAATACAGTAATAACGAGGAGAGCTAGTGTACCCTAGTTTTCAAGGAATGTCTAAAGGAGTTGTTCACGATTATTTATCTAAGGATTATTTTTTTCATATGATAGAATTAAACTTATATATTATTGTGAAGGGAATATATTTGGGTTCAATTGGTTTTCTTTCTTGTTTTTCGGGTGGATTGTTTAAGGTGTTATGTAATTGTTGGAGATGTTTAGTGTTTGTTTTGGGGGATCTTGGAGAAGTTTGACTTTGGAAATATGTGTCAAGGAGAGATTCATGGTCAATACCCTAACCCTGGGACCATACAAGTTGTAATATTCATCCTGTTTTGGAGGTAGAATCATCCATAAGGTGGAATAATTGTTATTTGAGACCATGAATGCCAGATAGTTCTTCTAGTGAAACCAAAAGTTTAGAGTTTCATGTTAAACACATAGCCACTTGGGACCATGTAGTGGAGTTATGTTAACAATAAATGGTGCACCAGGTTTTGGTTTTAAAACTCCAAAACCCTTCTCTTCCACGAATAATTTTGACCACTACTTCTAGAAGTCTATTTTTAGGAACCTATGGTAGATATATTTTTTTGGATGCATTATTCAGTATATATTGGGATTTTTATGTAATGGATCAAAATTAAATTACTTTGTGGTTATCCTCGCTCATTTCTCTCTCTAGATATATGGTTTTGATGTGGGGGTTTCACTAAATTAGTGAAAAAAATATTCAATTAATGGGTATTTCATTGTTTGGGTTTCTATAAGACTATCGCGATGAAGGATATTTAATTCAATGGAAATAATTGGTTTTAAAATAGTGATTGATATAAGTAGATTCTCAGTCCTTTAAATTTTTTAATATCAACCATCCCATAATGTTGTATAAATAGATAAATTAATTTATGGATGTAATTTTTTTATCCATGGCTGATATTGGAACATTATAATAAGGGTTTTTGGTGTGAGTGGTTGTGCTGAAAAAAAAACTGGTGGATTTCAGAGTTCTTGAGTGGTTTTCATAAAATTTCGGTATTTGAGAATTATTATTTAAAATGTTTTAGATTATTAAATGATATATGACTTCTTTTTAAAATTTATGTTGTTCCATGACTCCCATGACCTCAATTTCTATTTCATTTTTTGTACATTTATTTGGACAGTTTATGATATTTGGGTGGTATATTTTTGGGTGAATGGAATATATTAGTTGTCTTGTTCATTGATTTTCATACAACAATTATAATTGAGTTTTTTTATTCAATTTAAATGTTGATGATGTTTTGTTTTTGGGAATTTGGTTTTTGGGAATTTGGTATGAGGGTGTATGTTATTCTTCAATGGAATTAGACTAATGAGATAGTGTGTGTTTTATTGATATTGATGGTTTTTTTATGAGGTAATAAAAATTAGTTTTATAAGATAAATATTATGTGTCTGTGTATCTACAGTAATGGTAAATTAATTTGGTGGTAAACTCTTAATTGGTTTTTGGGACCTTCTAGAGTGTAATAAGGTGTCATTTTTTGGGTATTCAGTCTATATTTTGATTTAGTGATTTGAAATCACAGATATTAATCATGTTCTAATGGTTCCCTTGTATTTTCAATCATATATATGATGGTGGGTAATTTCATATGGATTTATTTATTATTGATCATGGATTTCACATTTTAGAATTATTTTTATTTTTAATGTATATTTTTTTCATTATATCATTATTTCATGTTATATTGTTTTTTTAGGATTAGGAATGTGAATTCATATCAATTAATAAATTATGATTATTTTATAAAAATGAATTATTGATTCTATTATGTACAAATAGATGTGTTGAATTGGGAAGATTAGTGAAATCCTATAAGGGTATTATATTCCCCACTGTATAGGATTCTTGGTGCATATGATGATAATGTTACATGAGTTTGAGTATACTGGATGATGCTTCATAGGATGAAATGGACTGGTGTCGGTGGACCAATGGAGTGTAGTGGGGGATGGGTCATGCCATCAATGTTGGAAGGATATTTTTTGTTCTAGGATATTCATATACTAGGAGTGTCATTAGGTAATATATTTTGTTATATTTCATCTCATTGGTATTATAGTTATCTTCGTTACATTCTTAGTTTCCACTATGTTCCTGTTTTTTGTCCACAATGATATTTTTTATTTAATCTATTATCCGTAGTTCTTATTGTTGTACCTATTTATCAATTGATGCATTGTTTTTTGGATAATAGCAGCAAGGGTCCGTTATCATTTTATATGGATTGTGGTAAATCATGAACATCCAATCTGGGACTACATTATTCATTTAAATATAATCTTCGTCAGAGAAAATATGTATAAAAAATTACTTATAATATAAATTCTCTAAGAAATATATTGTGTCTAAAAAATAATATTCTTAATAATGAGTTACTTACCATTCTTCTCCAAAAAAGATATATAAAAATTTCAATTTATGGAGGGAATACAAAAAATGCTTTTTATTTTTAGAATTAATCCACAAGTTAGAATTCGATAAAAAATGCTAACGTCAAATGCAGTAACTCATTCCCATTTTTCAAAATAATGATCTATATAAAATTAATTCATTTCACTAATATCATATAATCAATTATTATCAACAAAAATGTTTGATGAACACTCAGAGTACAATATCTATGATTTATATTTAGAGATATTGATTACTATTAAATCAATATACACACACTAAATATGGTTCTATTTGATAAAAATCATAAAATGAGATACAAATTTACAATTATTTTGTAGTTTGTACCTATTGCACCAAAAAATTATAATATATTATTACATTTATATAATTGAATGTTTCTATGACATATTTCTACACATACAACACTGAACATAATGGAAATTGTGATATATTAAGATACAATATAAATATATAGGTATAACTATAAAATAACCTAGGCATTTAATTAGTGGGAATTAATTGGGTTATTCACTTTATGAAGGGTATGTATAAATAAAATAAGCGTATATTTAATATGAATGAAATTAAAATAGGCTACCTAATGTGAATAATAAATCATTTATTGTATATAAAATTATCAATTAATGAACTCTATTTTATGTGACACTGATTTATATTTCTAGAAACATATCTTTGACTTTAAAATTGGAAAAATATTAATAATTGGTTTACACAAATTTAGTTGGCAGCTAATATGAAATAATAATAATAATAGTGAGTAATATTTTAAAGAATCCTTTTTATATTTTTCATTAATTATATTTTTTTTATTTTATTAAAAATATTATTTATAATTATTGTAATTTTAATGTAATAAAATATTATTTTGATTTTTAATCCTTCATGTCAAATTTATCCTAGTATCAATTATTGGACATTTTAAAAAAGGGTCATTTTACGTCCAATAATATAGTCTTTAGAAAACAAGTAATTTTTATGATTCTATAATTATTGAAAAATTAGCAAGAAATTAATGGAAAAATTTATTTAATCATATATGTATTTTAGGAATATAATTTTCAATTTAATATTATTCTTCGAACATTTGAAACATGCGAAGACCATCTTCAAATTATGTTAATATTTTTCTTGAATATAATTAATGTTATAATTCTTTTGATTTAATCAAGTATTATTTAAGGGAGATTACATTTTGGCCATCCTTTAATCCTTATATCAATTTTACTTATTAATAATTTAATATATGTAAAAAAATTCAATATCAAGTATAAATTTTCATTTTATGTAAATTTTATGCTAAAAATGTTCATTATCTAAAGGCCTTTTTACCCATTTGAGTGATTATATTTTAAAATCAAAATTTCATAATTGTAGAATTTTTAAAAAAAATTTGTGTTTAAATTATAATTTATGTCAGTCCTATTAGGTTGTCTTGTAAATTTTAACAGAGTTTATTAAAACTAATTACTATGGTTAAAAAAATAGTTACCCCTTTAACAAGTATGAATGCTAAAAATTGACTAAGAGTTAAAAGCCAATAAAATGAAGAAAAACTATAACGAATAGATGGTTGATAAAAGTCATTAAAAAGTCACCCCATTTCCTCATTATAATTTTTAATCCCTTAACCCATTATGATTGAAAATAAATTATTGAATTTTAATGTTTATTTCAAAAACTGTTATTTTATTCACTTATAAAAGTATTACCTCTTCACCACTGAAATCGTCTAATATCCATCAATAATTACCTTGAAAATCTCCTATTATTTGTCTCTTAGATCCCTTATCCACATTAAAAACAATATTTTCATTATTAAATAGTATATTTACATTATTTACAATGATACATCTTGTGGAAATTCATGTCCCTATCGTGAGTATTATCAATGACTTTGTCTCCATATTAATTATCCTTTGTTAGAATTTTTTGAGGACACCATAATAAAATGATATTACTATAATTTATAAGTATTTATGTTATTATACTATGGGTATATTCATTTCTTATTCATATATGACATCTATAATGAAAAAAATTGGCATTCATGCATTCTGTGGACTACAACCTGAATGTGGTAACGTTTTTTATTTTCCTTGACTGCCAAACAACATTTGATAAAAAAATTGGATTGAAGGAGAATTTTGAATGTTGTGATTACATTAAACTTATTTAATGGAATATATAGTAACCTATTAATTATATGAATAACAAACTATTTTCCATCATTTAAAAACGAATAAAACTATAAATAACCAATGTATAAAATATGAACAATTCATGTAAATATTTAATATTTTAAAAGTGTGTAAAGAATAATTGATATGGTCAAGGTTAATTATTTTATGATAATGATATATATATATATATATATGATAAATGGTTTTAAAGTGTTTTCTTCGAATATAGGAATATTGGTAAGATTATTTCGTCTAAAATTTCTCTCATTGAGAGAAATTTAATATTATGAACCGAATATCATTTATATAGTGTATAAAATACCTATTTTCTATATACATCAAGTATTATCTTTTATTCATGTTTTTAAAAGATCAATCATAGGACCTAAATTTAAACGGTTCTGATTAATGTTACCTTCAAGCCAAAATATTTTTCTTTGTCTTAATTCAGATTCATTGAGAATTTATATGTGTTAAGAATCATATTTTATTTTTATGTTTTATACATTTACCATGTATATTTATTTATCATAATAATTTTATTTCATGTAATTTACATACAATAGTATTTTCCCTTATTCATTTAGATATTAATATAGTTGTTTCCCCCCTAAAAATAATTTTTTCCACCTCAAATACCTTTCTTAAAGTTATAATGTTTTATCATTGATGTTGTTATTCTATTAGTGGGTTATCCCCCCATACTATTTTATTATTTTTTTTATTATGATATACATTAGTAATATTATTTGTTATTAAAACTATGGTTTTATCATGATTTTTAAAATGCGGGATTTGAACAATGTTAATATCAAGTATTAAAAATGTCTATCTTTTAAAAAAATGTTTTGGAAGTATATTTATTATAAAACATTTAACATAAATTTCAAGGATATATAAATTTAGATTCTCATAAAATTAAAAAATTTCATTGAATATTATATCCTCCATTAAAAAAAGTATTTTGTAAGTGATCTGTAACATCTTCTTTTACAAAAACGCTAAATGGGTTTCTAATAGATATTTATAATTTTCACTTCCATTATTATTTTTAAATAAAAAATTATTTACTACAAAATGGTTTATTATTCTCTCTTTCTACTCTAATAGATAAATATTTATTTCAGTGGAATTAAAGAATTACAAAAAATCCAATTCAAGATCCATTCTCGGATGTTATCATGCAAGAATCAATTTACAATGATGTATTTCATTTTTACAACATAGTTTGATGATTCATTTTATACACTAGTGGTATATTCTTCTTTACAACTTCCTTCATCCCATATATATATTATGATCATGTTTTTCATATACTGACATAACAATATAATCATTTATCTATATGGATCTAATATCAAATATTACAAAATTTATATTAATTAATAATCACTTAGAAAGAAAATTAATATATTGAAAATTGGTAATTTATTGGAATTACAGGTACTGTTATTCTAATTAAGATGTTTATTAGAAATTTGATTTTTTATTTTTTTAACTATCCATGTTCTTCCTTACGATTGTTTAGTATCATGTTTTTTGTTATATTGAAATATGTAAAACTATTTATATTTTTATATTTGTATTCCAATACAAATGGTTACTGGAAAGATAAATATGTAATGCTTAATCATTCTAATTCTTTTTATGAATGGGTTATGATCATATAATATCTTTTACTAACATGGGGTAAAGTATCATTATTTAATGATGATTATTTATTTTCAATGTTGTTATATTGTGTATTGATATTTTGTAATCATAATTATATAGATAGAAAATTATAATTTCAGAATTGGTTCATCAGGGGATTGTATGATGTATTGTCATGACCCTTATGGTGAATCCAATGAATCTAATATGGTTAATGGTGGGTCTAAAACATTTATATCCACTTGATGCATCAGTATTTTCATGTGATAAAAATTGGTTTGTGTTTTTTTATGCCCTCCCTTTTCTACTATATTCTTCAACTATGATCTCAAAAACCCAGAATGTTTCATCAAACAAGTCATTGATAGTAGGTTCTTAATTTCATGAATTATTTATTTTATCAACATTATATTAGTATTACTGATCACTATGATTTAATTTATTTTTCAAGATATATAATTTTCATTGTATCATGTTGATTTTTTCTTCATATCATTTACAAATTCCTACAAAATAATTAATCCAAGACAAATTCATCTATAATGTTTTCGCTTACTAATTGTATGATCTCACACCATATTATGATCATATTTCTCAATGTTAATTGAAAAGTAGTACATAATATATTTTATAAGGATAACATGGGGTATATAATTATTGTAATACATTAATAACTAATAATGAATTAATTAGTTTTATATAAAAGGTAAATTTAATGTTTTCTTATAAAGAGGATGGTCCTTATCAATTTATGTAATTTTCTGATTCAATAAATATATAAACCATAAAATATCCTTTTCATGTAAGATATCAAATACTCGTTATTAATAATGTAAATATATATGGTTATATATTGGATTTTAGGGCTTTTATTGAAGGAACTATGTAACATATGTATATATGAACACTAGATCCATTAGTGTGGCTCGTGGGTGTCACAATGCCTATAGGATATCTCAATATGATAAATATGATATATTCCTTAAACAAAAATAAATTAATGTCAATTTTTTAGTCACATGATTAAATTATTTTCATAGTTAATAATTTATTAACATACTACGAATAAAATTACGACCCTATACATCCATACATTTAGGGGTTATTGATATATATTCCACTTTTTTAGGAATATTTATGGGATTTCCCTCATTTTTTTGTAATTTCAGTTAGATTTAATTGAAATATTATAACATCTATCTCATGGTTAACTGAGTTGATATATTCTCTCTCATATCCATCATATGGATATAATCACATATATATTTTTTTAGTATCCAAATCCTATTATTATTTCTCAACAATGATTTAACAATGAATAGAAAAAATTATTCAGACCTAATCTAATTAGGGTTACCAATATATATCATTCCTTACATAAGATAATCCATGGGAACTCAATTATGGGATGAACTACCCATATGTTTGATTTATTTCTTGATATTTGTTTACATTAGAAGGTATATCAAACATAGTATTCATGAAGTTTTCTTTATAAATTCAACATAATTTATGATACATCACAGTCATATTAAATCCCTAACAATTTTATAACATGTAATAATTATTCATTATTTTCAAATTCCTTTATCTATGAATTCATATTACTATTATGTTTGGAAATATGTATTTCATCAACCAAAATATTATTCTGAAAACAAATTAATATGTAACTCTTTACAAAACTAACAATTTTTTTTACCCAAGAATCTAATACAAAAAATATATAATCGAATATAAATTGATCTCATGAATGATTTATATGAAATAATTTTGTATAATTTCATTGATTTTTGTGAAATAAAAAACACCCCAAATATTAATCTTGGAGACACATATCAATAATTCTAACTTTTCTACATAAGAAGAAGGTCCCCATATCAGTGAAAATTATGAACCAATGTCACTCTACAAAATCATAATTTATAGAATATATAATTAAATACTATCACAACTCTAAAACCTATATTCAATCAACCACATATATAGAATTTAATTAAATATTATAACGTCAATAAAAAACCCAATCCATGGTCCGTAAAAAGATATTATATTTTCAGATCTAACATTTAATGAAAGGAATGAAAATTTTCGTACAAAAAATTCATCATATAATTTTAATCATAGATAATATTAACATCATATAAAAATTAAATATATAGCAGTATCTAGAAATAATGTGTTCAATTTATATTTCATTTTAGGAAAACAAATTCCAATTTATAGTTTATAAGACATATATTTTTTGTGCATTTTTTCATCCATGAAAATATTTATATATAAAAAATTATTATTCATTTTAACACAATAAGACATTTGAAGACGGACAGTGAAACTACTTTCCATAAGTTGCGATTAAATCTCGAAATACAATTGAAGCTCTAATTGGTGGCCCATAAATCATTATATTGGTGACATGTTGTTTCATAGAAAGGTGGATTTTTTTTCTTATATGAGTGACGAGTCATCATGGTTACCAATGATAAATTGAGTTATCATTAATATTGTATTTATAATCTGATCAAAAATTTAATGCTACTATATTATTCATCATAGCTTAATAGAAAACTTTTCATAGCTTATGAAATAGTTTTTAATAATGAGATTTTATGAATCACATGTTATGACTCATCAAATTGTAACATTCAAATAAATAAATTTCATTTCATATTACATAATATTTTATTATGATTAGTTTTATTGCGATCTGACATCTATTTATTCAACCATTTCACAACATACCATAAAATGTCTCTATGTGCATATTATGATATGAATTATCTTTAACAAATTACAATAAAAACATGTTCAAGGAAATATGATGTTTGATCTAGTAGAAATAATAGGTTTTTAGACGCATCTCACAATCATCATCACCATCATCATTATTGTTATTTTTTATTATATTCGTGATCACATAAAACGAAAAAATAAACACACCTAGGAACCATAGTAGGTCAACCAACATCCTTCCCCATAATGAATTCAAACCCCTCAATGGAACTATTTCATAAAAAACATTTCCAAATGGCATAGTGCTATAAATACAAAATATCTAATGTTTCATGAAGTCCTTGAAAATTGATTTTTAAATACATGGGTTCCCCATGAATGATTATTCTTCTTTTATTCCTTGTTTCCATTAATCCATCACACTATCCATATCGGTAGTTATCACAAAATGTTACCAATTTACAGGCTACATATAACCCCTTTAAATAGTCATTGTAATGTAATGGCCTCTTATGCACCATGGTATGTCACTATTACATACCATATTAATGATCTATGTGGTATGGGGTCGAGTGGTATGAATTTAGAATCATCTCTTAATAAAAACAGTAGACGAAACCCATAATCCATCCAGATATATCATCATTAAATAATTTCATAATAATGAACATAAATATAAATTCCAATACCACTTTTTTATCTATATATAATGATCATTATAGATAATTCATTATATATATCCCTGAGAAAATACCTATGAACTCTCACATTTATAGATAGTACTATTCCAAATAGAATCCTTATATTCTATGTGAGGGTCCATTGGACACTAAACATGTGATTGGTACATCTTCTAAGAAGAAAAATTGGTAAAATAAAAGGAATATTAGATTTAATTCTATATATGTGTGTTCAACCTTTAAATATACAGACCATGTTCTTTATATTAGAATTATTCGTTAAAGAAACATGAGTGTTATCTTCCAATGACAGGAATCCAATATCCATTACCAAAAAATTTGTTATCAGTGAAATATAATAAATTTAATGATTCAAAAAATTTAATATGATTTTCCACCCATAAATTAATCATCTTTATAATATCAAACCAAAATAAATTAAATTAATAATATTTTTATGTATCCTAAGAAAATGATCATATCTCACAGTTTTCATCATATACTAAGATATATACAAAAATGACTTCAATTGAACAACTATTTAATTTTATCTAATATGAATCATGTAAAGACCCGTAAAATTCAATGGAATTTTTTTTCTTAATTTTCTTTGGGATTTTACAAGAACGCATTTTCAGGCGGCACTTGATTCTAAGGCCCGGTGTGCCCGGAATTTCTATCCGAAGTTTAGCTCGGGTATGTTCAGTGGATGAACAAGCGGGAATTCGTATCTTTAGAACCGGTGCTTGGAATAGAATTCCGAGGGCACTATTGGAACCGCAACGCTGGTAATTATTTAGGAACGCTTAATCCAGAGTTGCGTTTACATGAGAGAAGTTGTTAAAAATTGTGGAAGTTAAAAATAAAAATTTAACAACAATTTTTATTTTTACTCTAAGTGTATAATCCTTGGAATGGAAGTTGGGTAACTACCCAACCTCCCTTGGGAGGTTATGAGGTGGGTGGGTCCCACACGAACCCCACCCCTTCATATCCTCTAACCCCCCTCAACTCACCATTAATTTTGTTAACTTATGTTTATTAACTTATGACATTAATGTTGTGAGTTAAATGTGAGTTTTTGAAATTCAAACTTTTGAATTTAAAAAACCTTGATGTGTTAATAAAATAAGTTAAGAACTTATTTTATTGGGTTGGTGTTTAGTTTTTTGAGAGCCTTTGGAGAAAAAGCTAAGGAAGTCTTGAGTTCTTCATTCTCTTTGACGAAGAACGCGAAGAACGAATGATATCCGACGTGGAGCGCCGAGCCCTCGGAGACCGTCTTCCACGACACCGACCTGCGACACGACGTTCTTCTTCCGCGACGTCTCTTCTGCAATGGTTTTTTGCAACGAAATCTCCATCAACGTCTTCGAATCCTCGCTTCGCGACGCCGACGTTTTGTCATCTCTTTTATCAAGGTAGGGGTTTATATTATTTAATTATTTTCGTTCGTGATTTCTAGTTTGTCGTTCTTTGTGGCTATACGACCAAATGATACCGATTAATGAGAGGAGGTCGGACCACACAAACACGGTCGTCCCTCCTCCTTTATCTTTGTTTGATTCTTTGTGTTTGGAACGGAATGGCGTGGTGTCGTCGCACCACGTGGGAAACGCACGGCATGTAATGCGCGACGCCGTCGCGCCACACCGTGAAGATAAACAAGGACGCGACGCCTTCGCACCGCGTCGAAGGAAACCGAAGACGCTGCGGCCAGAGCGGGGCCGCGGCGGAGTGGCGTGGTACCGTCGCACCAAGCCGGAAGAACCAAGCCGCGGCAGGTTCCGGGCCGCGGCGGAGCAGGGTGACCGGTGGCCGGTTCCGGGCCGCCGGTGTCGGCGATGGAGGAAGGACCGGCCATCGCCTGTCCTTGTCGGCAGAACCGGCCGGCCGGTGCGGGCCAGCTGGACAAAGAAAACCGGGGGAAATAATTCCCCTCGCCGGCCTACAAAACGGCCCCCATAAATGGGGGGCCGCGGTTATACCAGGGGGCAGCCCCCCCCCCCCCCCTTTGCCAACAGCTCAGCCGTTGGCCAAGCGCCAGCGCGCTGGGTGCGCTGTGCCCAGGCCGGGCCGGGCCGCGCCCTAGCGGGCCAGACCCGGACCCGGTTCGGGTCGACCCCGGGGGTATCGGGCTGGGCGGACCGGGCCCGAACCCCTTAATACCGATCCTTTTCCGGTCGGACGGCCATAACATATGCTACGGGTCTCTGATCGACGTACCGTCAGTTGAGATGCGATCCTTGGATCGAGACGGTCATTTTGGTATATCGTACCCAAGGTTTCGGAATACTTTGAGTTCGTCCGGGTTGGTTCGTACACAAAACCATCCGGGCCCTCGGAGCAGAAACGCTCATATCTTATGCTCCGGACGTCCGAATGACGTGCCGTCAACTTTGTTGGTTTCATCTTAGTGAGACAGATCTTTTGGATTACTCTGCCCGAGGTTTGGATGCAGGTGGAGTATGGTCGGGTTGGTTTTGCCTTAAAAACCAACAGGGCCCCTATGACGAAAAAGCCAATAACTCTCAGGCCGGGCGTCAGATTGACGCGCCGTCTATGAAGTTGAGTTCCTGTTGATGATATGGAACATTTGGATACATCAACTCTTGAATATGTGTCAGTTGATGTATCAGCCTCACGGCTCGTGGAGCGGACTCTCCCGAATGAGTTTTCTGTGTGCAGGAACCCTAGTGTTTGCTGCAACTGTGACTACGATGATGACTGTGCAGAGATCCTCAGTGGATTCGACGACGATGATTATAGCACTCAGCGATCCTGTTTGGATCAGTGCTACCGATCCTATGTGTGTCTGATCCTGTGTGGGTCAGCGCTCAGTGGTTCTGTGTGAGCCAGCGCCTACAGATGATGTGTGGGTCCGATCCTGTGTGGGTCATTGCAGGGGTTAGTTTCCTATCGATCCTTTGTGGGTCATTTCGGGGGTTAGTACCTATCGATCCTTTGTGGGTATGATGACTTAGATGGATCAGTGATCATCTCTATCATCTTTCGAAAAAGTATACCTGTGTGAGTTGAATCATGTTTTACCTTCCAGTGTGGATTGCGTTGTGCTATCCTGTATGGATTTACGTATTGCTTTCCTTTTTGGATTGGGTTGTACATGGGCTCAGATGTTGGAGCCGAACGAGAATTGATGACTTAGGTATATGTATGGGCATATACCTAAGAAGTGTCGGTTGTTACTTCGTGATTGTATCTTTAATTTGTGGTTTATACTTTGTGAATTTTAGGAGACCTTCGGGGGTCTCGGGGTCCCTACTGAGTATCTTATACTAAACCCTTCACGGGATATGCCCGCACTACGTTGTGTTGGTTGCAGACGACGGAGAGCGCTGATCGTGGTGGAGGCTTGCGGAGCTGGACGGTACCTGGAGGTGGACCACTGGGTGGGGTGTATTCGGAGCGTTAGGCTGGACCCGAGGAGCAGTGGAGGCTTTCTGTACCCACCCTTTAGGTGGAATTCCTAGTGGACAGCTTGTCGTTGCGGCTTTACCATTCAGTTGTTGTTTTTCCCTTTCCAGTTGTACATTACATTCAGCTTGGGTTTGTATACTGGCCCACTTACTTTCCGCACTTACTGTTGTACTCTATTTTTACTTAGTGTCTACTTCTACTGCTTGCTTTCTCTGTGGTGTTTGTTTACTTTTCAAAGGAAATGCATTCCCTTTTTACCGGGATTTATGCCTTGGTGATAGTCGCCAGCCCCTGGCCTATGGAAGGCGGGCTTGTGGTAGTCACGGCACGGGTCCTGAGGACGGGTCATGACAAATTGGTATCAGAGGAGTTCGGTTCTACCACAGAACTTGGGACTCTGATCTTCTATTATGTGAAGCAATAATGTTTAGCATATTTGGTGTGGTTATCAGTCCGGGGAGTCCAGTGTTGGTGCGGCGGCCGACGTATCCGTACACCGGGACCATGTCTTCTGATTTCCGACTTAATGCACGAAAACATTGATTGCATGTGTGTTTCACGTTTTCTTTGTGATTACTTTATATCAGCTCACCAGGTATTCTGTTCTGACCGTGGCGCACCTGTTCCCTTTTCAGTATGGCCCCACGATGACAGCCAGCTTGGGTTCCGTGAGTCGAGCGTGATGGCAGCCCACCGAGCGACGAGGCCTCGATGCAGGGCCCTTTGTCAGCAGTGGCACCGGCGGTAGCTCTACCCACCGAGCCACTGATGCTTCCAGCACCAGCCACTGATGATGGACGTCGCCTCAACGCACTGCATGAGTTCCAGCGCCAGCAACCACCTAGGTTCTGTGGGGAGACAGACCCCCAGGCAGCCGAGGACTGGCTGGAGGTAGTTGTACGAGTTTTTCAGTTAGTGGGGATACCAGTAGACCTCATGGTGATTCTCGCAGCGAGCCTACTACACACAGCAGCGGGCCGATGGTTGAGCTTGATGCTCCAGGTACATGATGAGGCATCTCTTCTCTAAAAAGGCTTTGAGAGCCTCTTCCACTCAGAGTTACTCCCGACCACCCTCCGTGTGGTGCGCATTCGGGAACTTCTTCAGCTGTGGTAGGGCAGCATGACGGTCGCCCAGTACTCGGCGAGATTTTCCGATCTCTCACGCTACTCTACAGACATGGTACGGGACCCATTCTACCAGGCCCGGACCTTTGAGCAGGGATTGAGACACGATATCAGGGCATCGCTGATCTCCCTCAGCATTCCGACTCAGATAGGAGTACTAGAGCGAGCCCTTTTGATCAAGAGCTTTCTTGCTGAGTCTACACCAGCACCGAGACCCACCGCAGGGCGGCACATAGCAGAGTCTTCTACAGCAGGCAGTCGACGGATGACTCATGGGTCCAGGCAGACCAAACCCTCAGGCAGACGACCTCAGGACACTGGCTTAGCAGTGCGGGGCACACAGCGTGGAGCACACAGCGCGAAGCCAGTCTTTCGAGAGGCAGGCAGTGCTACTCGTGCGGCGGGCAGGACCACATGGCTCGTGACTACCTGACCCGTCGTGCCGAGGAGCAGCAGACGGTTGAGGGACCACCAAGCCAGAGGTAGAGGGTCGACCATGGCGGTCCGCAGGGAGCAGGTGGACGAGTCTGGGGAGCTGGCTGAGCAGCAGGTGGTGGGCGATGCTTTGAGACTTTACCACCACCACCACCAGGAGGTCCACCCCGACCACAGGGAGCTGGCGGGCAGAGACATGCTCAGCTCCAGGTAGTAGAGGCCAATGACCACGGCGCGCCCGAGATGATTCGAGGTACTATCTGTGTCTATTCCACCCTTGCTGCAGTTCTTATAGACACAGGAGTGAGTCATTATTTCATAGCCGCTGCCCTTGTTCGGAGCTCGGAGATTCCGACAGAGCCATTGGCTCGATCCTTACGGCTAGAGACTCCTACGGGAGCAGACTCGACGATTACGCACTGGTGTCGGCTGTGTGAGCTTACTCTAGGAGGGGAGAGCTTAGGCTAGGATCTTCTTGTAGCAGCGTCGAGGCCTTACGACGTCATCTTGGGCATGGATTGGTTGTCTACAGTCCATGCACAGATTGACTGTATTAGGCGCAAGGTGCGATGTGTACGCACCGACGGGAGCAGGTTCACCTTCATCGGCGAGAAGGGAGCCTTTGCAGCACAGGATGGACTTCCGCGGAGGAGAGGACAACCCATCACTCATCAGTTGGCTAGCCTCATCCTAGGAGTAGTTGATGTGTGGATTCCTAGTTTTCCTGCAGTGGTGGATCAGTACGCGGACGTCTTTCCCAACGACGTTACAGGGATACCTCCTCGCAGAGAGGTAGAATTTTATATTGACCTGTACCCAGGGACATCCCCGATATCGACCCCAGCATATCGGATGGCCCCCGCCGAGCTTCGAGAGCTGCAGGTACAGTTGGAGGACTTGCAGGGCAAGGGGTTAATCTGACCTAGTGTTTCACCCCGGGCTTCCCCGATATTGTTCGCCAAGAAGGAGGACGGGAACTTGCGACTTTGTGTCGACTATCGTCACCTGAACCAGGTGACAGTGAAGAACAAGTATCTACTTCCGAGGATTGATGAACACTTCGATCAGATCAAGGGAGCACGGTGGTTCTCAAAGATAGACCTCAGGTCAGGCTATCATCAGCTCAGAGTTCGAGACGAGGACGTGCAGAAGACGGCCTTCAGATGTCGGTATGGCCACTATGAGTTCTTGGTTATTTCATTCGGCATAACCAATGCTCCATCGGTGTTCATGGCCCTCATGAAAAGGATCATTCAGCCATATCTCGATCGATTTGTCGTGGTCTTCATCGACAACATTTTGATTTACTCGACGACTGAGGAGGAGCACGCCTACCACTTGCAGGTTGTACTAGACACACTCCGAGAGCATCAGCTTTATGGAAAGCTCTTGAAGTTTCAGTTATGGATACATGAGTTCCACTTCTTGGGACACGTCATCTCTGAGGTGGGAGTTTCGGTGGATCCTGTGAAGATTGAGGCAGTGTTAGCTTGGGAGCCACCAAGGTGTGTGATGGAGGTGCGAAGTTTCTTGGGACTAGCTGGATACTACCGGAGATTCGTGCCAGACTTCCCCAGAGTTGTAGCACCACTCTCAGCTTTGACGAAGAGAGGGAAACCCTTCGTGTGGTCAGACAGATGTCAGTAGAGCTTCTAGGAGCTGAGACAGAGATTGACCAGCGCACCTATCTTGAGGTTGCCTAAGGAGGGACTAGTGTACGTAGTCTACTGCGATTCATCAGTGACCGGACTCGGATGTGTCCTGATGTAGGAGCGGGTAGTGATCGCCTATGGATCACGTCAGTTGAGGCCGCATGAGTAGAACTACACTTCCCATGACCTGGAGTTAGCAGCAGTGGTATTCGCTCTGAAGACAAGGCGACACTACCTGATGGGCGAGCGCTTTACAGTATTTTCTGACTATCAGAGTCTTAGATACATCTTCTCTCAGAAGGACCTGAATCTGAGACAGCGGCGATGGCTCGAGTTCCTTCAAGACTATGACATCGAGATAGTCTATAATCCTGGGAAGGGGAACGTGGTAGCCAATGCTCTCAGTAGGAGGACGGGCATTCAGCTACTTGAGGAGGCCACAGAGCAGCTAGCCTCTTTGTAGATATCTTTCATGGATAGAGATGGAGCATGCTTCCTTCAGTCTCTCACAGTCACCCCTCCACTACTACAGCGGGTCAGAGAGGCACATCGTGGGGACGCTGACTGTGAGACGCGGCGTGGATAGATATCCTCAGGACAGGCACCTAATGGTTTCTCCTTTGGAGTAGAGCCTGACATCCTTTTCAGAGGACATACCTTGGTACCAGTTTCTTTACGGGAGGAGGTGCTGAGAGAGTTTCACACCTCTCCCTTAGCGGTACATCCTGGAGTGGCGAAGATGTACCAGGACCTCAGACGACATCACTGGTGGCCAGGCATGAAGAAGAATGTGGCAAAGTTCGTTTCTTGATGCCTCACCTGCCAGTAGGTGAAGGCAGAGCATCAGGTACCAGTAGGCTTGGTACAACCCTTGGTGGTCCCGGAGTGGAAGTGGGACGGAATATCTATGGACTTCATGACTGGACTTCCATGCACTTCCAGAGGTCATGAATCCATTTGGGTGATTGACGACCGACTCACCAAGTCGGCTCACTTCTTACCCATCAGAGAGCAGGGCTCAGTGGAGGGCTTGGGACGACTTTACGTTCAGGAGATCGTGCGGCTTCATGGTGTGCCATTATCTATCGTCTCCGATCGAGATGCTCGCTTTACTTACCGGCTTTGGAAGGGGTTGCAGGAGGCGTTCGGGACACAACTATGTCTAAGCACAGACTTTCACCCTCAGACAGATGGTCAGATGGAGAGGACCATTTAGACTCTCGAGGACATGCTCCGCGCATGTGTCCTCAACTTTGGTTGTAGCTGGGAGGACCACCTACCCTTTGTGGAGTTCGCGTACAACAAAAGCTACCACTCCACCATCGGGATGGCACCATAAGAGGTGTTGTACGACCAACCATGTAGATCTCCTTTGTGCTGGACAGACCTTGGGGAGTCAGCACTTGTGGGATCGGAGATGGTCCAGGCCACGACAGAGAAGGTCCAGGTCATCCAGGAGCGGATGAGGACAACTCAGAGCTGGCAGAAGTCTTATGCTGACAGGAGGCGGATGCCACTAGAGTTTGAGGATGGCGACCACATCTTCTTGCGTGTCTCACCTCGGCATGGATTACAGAGATTTGGCCGAGGCTGCAAGTTGTCTCCATGCTTCATCGGACCATTCCAGGTCCTCAGCAGGATTGGCGAGGTGGCTTATCGCCTGGCTCTACCACCTCAGTTGCACCAGGTGCACGACGTTTTCCACGTGTCTCAGCTGAGGAGATACGTGCACGACCCGAAGCATATCATTGACCATGGGGAGCTTGACGTTGAAGATAGGGAGACTTTTGCGGAGGTCCCAGTGGAGATCAAGGATCGATAGGAGCGGGTCCAACGTGGACGGTCGATTCCTCTAGTGCGCATCAGATGGCATTACGGGAACCTTCAGGAGAGCACTTGGGAGCGGGAGGCTCAGATGCGTGCTCAGTACCCACATTTGTTTCCCTAGTTTTCGATGTATCTTTTTGGGGACGTAAATCCCTGAGGTGGGAGTAATGTAAAGACCCGTAAAATTGAAGGGAAATTTTTTTTCTTTAATTTTCTTTTGGATTTTACAAGAACGCAGTTTCAGACGGCACTTGATTTTGAGGCCCGGTGTGCCCAGAATTTCTATCCGAAGATTAGCTTAGGTACATTCAGTGAATGAATGAGCGAGAATTCCTATCTTTTGAACCGGTGCTCGGAATCGAATTCTGAGGGCACCAATGGTACCACATCACCGGTAATTTCTTACGAACGCTTAATCCGGAGTTGTGTTTGCAAGAGAGAAGTTGTTAAAAATTGTGGAAGTTAAAAGTAAAAATTTAACAACAATTTTTATTTTTACTCTAAGTGTATAATCCTTGGAATGGATGTTGGGTAACTACCCAAACTCCCTTGGGAGGTTATGAGGGTGGTGGGGCCCACACGAACCCCACCCCTTCATATCCTCTAACCCCCCTCAACTCACCATTAATTATGTTAACTTAATTTTATTAACTTATTACATTAATGTAGTGAGTTAAATGTGAGTTTTTGAAATTCAAACTCTTGAATTTCAAAAACCTTGATGTGTTAATAAAATAAGTTAAGGACATATTTTATTCGGGTGGTGTTTAGTTGTTTGAGATCATTTGGAGAAAAATATAAGGAAGTCTTGAGTTCTTCATTCTCTTTGATGAATAACGCAAAGAACGAACGATCTCCGACGTGGAGCGCCGAGCCCTCGGAGACCGTCCTCCGCGACACCGACCCGCAACACGACGTTCTTCTTCTGCGACGTCTCTTCTGCGACGGTTTTCCACAACAAAATATCTGTCAACGTCTTCGAATCCTCGCTTCGCGATGCAGACGTTTGTCGTCTCTTTTATCAATGTAGGGCTTTATATTATTTAATTATTTTCGTTCGTGATTTCTAGTTTGTCGTTCTTTGTGGCTATACAACCAAGTGATACCGATTAACGAGAGGGGGCCGGACCGCACAAACACGGCCGACCCTCCTCCTTTATCCTCGTTTGATTCTTTGTGTTTGGAACGGAATGGCGTGGTGTCGTCGCACCACGCGGGAAACGCACGACAAGTAATGTGGGGCGCCGTCGCGCCGCGCCGTGAAGATGAACAAGGACGTGACGCTGTCGCGCCGCGTCGAAAAAATCTGAAGACGTCGCGGCCGGAGCGGGGCCGCGGCGGAGGGGCGCGGTGCCATCACACCCCGTCGGAGGAACCAAGACACGGCCGGTTCCGGGCCACCGGTGTCAGCGATGGAGGAAGGACCGGCCGTCGCCGGTCCTTGTCGGCAGAACCGGCCGGCCGGTGCGGACTGGCCGGACAATGAGAAATCGGGGGAATTAATTACCCCAGATGGCCTACAAATCGGCCCCCATAAATTGGGGGCCGCGGTTACACCAGGGGGCAGCCCCCCCCCCCCCCCCCCTTGCCAACGGCAAGGCCGTTGGCCGAGCGCCAGCGCGCTGGGCGCGCTGTGCCCAGGTCGGGCCGGCTGCCTGGCCGGTCCGCCAGGCCGCGCCGTAGCAGGCCGGACCCGGACCCAGTTCGGGTCGACCCCGGGGGTATCAGTCCGGGTCGGACCGGGCCCGAACCCCTTAATACCGAACCTTTTCTGGTCGGACCCCCATAACTTATGTTACGGGTCTCCGATCGACGTATCGTCAGTTGCGATACGATTCTTGGATCGAGAAGGTCGTTTTGGTATATAGCACTCAAGGTTTCGGAATACTTTGAATTTGGCCGGGTTGGTTCGTACACGAAACCAACCGGGCCCTCGGAGCAGAAACACTCATATCTTAAGCTCCGGACGTCCGAATGACGTGCCGTCGACTTTGTTGGTTTCCTCTTAGTGAGACGGATCTTTTGGCTTACTCCTCCCGAGGTTTGGATGAAGGTGGTGTACGGTCGGGTTGGTTTTTCCTTAAAAACTAACCGGGACCCTGGGACGAAAAAGCCAATAACTCTCAGACTGGGCGTCAGATTGACGCACCGTCTGCGACGTTTAGTTCCTGTTGACGATACGGAACTTTTGGATACATCAACTCTGGACTATGTGTCAGTTGATGTATCAGCCTCACGGCTCGTGGATCGGACCCTCCCGAATGTGTTTTCTGTGTGCGGGAACCCTAGTGCTGGCTGCGACTGCTACTATGACTGCGACGACGACGTGCAGAGATCCTTAGTGGATTCAACGACGACGACTACAGGACTCAGTGATCCTGTGTGGATCAGTGCTACCGATCCTGTGTAGGTCTGATCCTGTGTGGGTCAGCGCTCAGCGGTTCTCTGTGAGCCAGTGCCTACAGATCCTATGTGGGTCTGATCCTGTGTGGGTCATTGCGGGGGTTAGTTTCCAATCGATCCTTTGTGGGTCATTGCGGGGGTTAGTAACTATCGATCCTTTGTGGGTCCGACGACTTAGATGGATTAGTGATCATCTCTATCGTCTTTCGAAGAAGTATACCTGTCTGAGCTGAATCATGTTTTACCTTCCTGTGTGGATTTACGTATTTCTTTCCTGTGTGGATTGGGTTGTACTTGGGCTCGAATGTTGGAGCCGAACGAGAATTGATGACTTAGGTATATGTATGGGCATATACCTAAGCAGTGTCGGATGTTACTTCGTGATTGTATCATTCCTTTGTAGTTTATCCTTTGTGGATTTTGGGAGACCTTCGGGGGTCTCGGGGTCCCTACTGAGTAGCTTATACTCACCCCTGCACGGGCTATGCCCGCACTACGTTGTGTTGGTTGCAGACGACAGAGAGCACTGTTCATGGTGGAGGCTTGCGGAGCAGGACGGTACTTGGAGGTGGACCACTAGGCGGGACATACTCGGAGCGATAGGCTAGACCCGAGGAGCAGTGGAGGCATTCTGTACCCACCCTTCAAGTGGAATTCCCAGTGGAAAGCTCGTCATTGCGGCTTTACCTTTCAGTTGATGTTTTTCCCTTTCCAGTTGTACTTTACTTTCAGCTTGGGTTTGTATACTGACCCACTTACTTTCCGCACTTACAGTTGTACTCTGTTTTTACTTAGTGTCTACTTCTATTGCTTGCTTTCTCTGTGGTGTTTGTTTACTTTACAAAGGCTATGCCTCCCCTTTTTACTGGGATTTACGCCTTGGTGCTAGTCGCCAGCCCCAGGCCTATGGAAGGTGGGCTTGGGGTAGTCACGGCACGGGCCCCGAGGATGGGTCGTGACAAATCATATGAATATTTTATATTACGACCTAAGTTATATCATACAAATATGATATATAATATTTAGTACATATCCATTATTTCTATACATATCAAAAGAAAATAAATCAAAAGGAAATAAACATTGAATTTTTCCCTTGTTTCTCTTAAACTTTATATTCATATGTTATAAGAAATCATCATATGAATTTTATTGTTTATTTTGTTCCTTAAGAATATCATGATTATCTATAGATATAACTTCAATTACTATTTCTAAATTTTCTCACAATCCTTGTTGATTTACTCATATTTTATATGAAATGAACATGTTATGTTAATCGTGGGGAAATAATTCCAAAATATTTTATTTTTCATGAATCCACACATTTAGATTATATATGGCTATAAGAAATTATATAATATTCATAATAAAATCAATATATTTAGTATTTTCACTATTTCCATGGATTGATCTAACACTATAAATAAAAAGGATGAAGAAACCATCAATATTTCCAATTAATCATTCTATTGGATCATCAAATATATTACAAAGATGATGTATCTCTAAATAATTCACTAGTTTTTCACCATTACAAATATCAGTATAATTTTTTTAAAAAACTTTTTACAATGTATCACTTATGATCTTCATTTAGAAATTATTTTAAAATAACATATAATTAGAATTATTGTCCTCAATATACATACTCAACAATTCTCAAGAATATTCCCTCGTAAAAAATATAAAACATCCCTAAATGGTATTATTTGAACTACTACTCAGAACACATAAATCCAAAGGTATCATTATTGTGATCTCATTATATTAATCCAAATGTTATTCAATTTCCCAACCGAATGGTTGTATTTGTAATTGATATATCATATGTTTATATTTTAAATATATTCCCAAATTGAATAATGATGAAGAGACCCACAATGTTTAGGTTCTCCTCATATATAGATAATAAAATTTGACCAAGATGTTTCTAACATAAATTGATAGAGAAGGTGATCGAAATGGATTAAATGTCTTAGAATACCCTAAGGGTTTGATTTTCGGAAGAATGCATATTCATCCAAAAATTGATTATACAAACATTGTTATGATGAATGAAATGTGTGATTCTTATTTCGGGGATGATCTATAATAGGTTACATTTCAATTTGATAATTTTTATGATATATTATATCAGAAAGAGTAAGAAAAATCCTACTACTAAATGAATAGATTCATAGTTATGTTAAAAAATAAAAAAAAATTGTTGATAGAGTGAGAAAATTTCCTTATACCATAGAGAAGTATGGTTTCAGTATTTCATGATGAATATATCAAAGGGAAATGATTAAAAATGATTATTTGGAGGAATCCTTAAAAAGGATGTGATGGCCCATTAATGTAATCAAACATGGATACTCATATACATTAAAATACATTTGGGTTTTGTTGAGGAAATTTTGAATTTTTTCCATATTTTATGAAGTCATATAAATTCATTTTATTTATTGAAAGATATTAATAGTTCTATGAAGACTAGATGAGGTTCTGCATATTTTTAAAAGAATTTAGCTTTTTTTGTAATATATGTTTTCATACCTCATAATTAAAAAGTTGAAATTTCATTGGGATATCTAAAATTATTAATGATTCCTAATATATTTTTTGATGCATGTTATAAAATACCACAATGTATGGGGATTCATTATTTTGTTTTATGTATTGTGTAATATATTTTGAAATGTTTTGTGACATTTGAAAATGGTAAGAAATGTGTAATTCAATTTTAATATGTATGTTTTTTCTAGAGTATGAGTACGTTTTTTAGATCACGGAAAAAAATTACAAAAGAAAAACAACTGTTTCCAATGTTAAATTTCATTTGGTTTAGTGAATGTGGAAAATGTTGATACATTTTAAAATATATGATATTATATTTCTTATTTAAAAATCCACCACTATATACGGACCATATAAGAAAACACGACCTGAGGAATCAACCCCACGACTACTACCCCACAACCAAACCCCCCAACCACCCCATCGTCTTATGGGGGAACTTATTTAAGATATTACATAGACTAAATAAGTTATTTTATATTGTTTTTGAAATGTAGGGTTATGAAATTATTTTATTCAATATATAATAGAATTGGATCTCACAAAAGGGGTTTGTATGCTATTCATTTCCACACATTTTGTTTTTATTTATATTAAAATATGAGGATTATTTTGTTCTATAATATACAATTGAAATATATTATAGATAATTCATAAGTTTTTATTTATAATAATAATCATATTATGTCATGACCCGTCCCCTGGGGCCCGTGTCGTGACAACCCCAAGCCCGACTTCCATAGGCTAGGGGCAGGTGACTTGCACCATAAAGGCATATCCCAAAAACTGGGAAAGCATTGCTTTTAAACTTGAAAACTCACACATTCCAAGCACACAACAAGATACAAGTACAAAGTAAACTATATAGTAAATAGGGTGATTATAGTATGAAAAGGGGACATAATACAATCCCACACAGGAATGTACAAGTACAATTGAAAACAACTCATTTGAACACCCACCAAAGATCCTACCAGAAGGGTCGGTACCACTATCGATCGATTGTCTTTGTTGTATGCCTCATCTAAGGTCCACCTCAAATCAGCCTCCAGTCCTGGTACCCTCGACCTCGATCAGCATTTTCCAACATCTGTATAAGAAATCGAATGGTTTAAGAATAGCCCATGCATGGGTGTGTATAACGATACTTAGTAGGGACACCGAGACCCCCTATGGTATCACAGAATCAATAAAGGATAATCCACAATGCATGAATACAAATAAAATCAAAAATAAAAAATCAAATATACTTTGGTATATGCCTATACATATACCTAAGTTACAAAGTATACCCATATCGTTCATGAGGAAACACAAGGCCCGAATCTTTAGCCAAAACACAACTGTTCCATGAAGGAATGAATAGCACGAAGGTAACACCACTAAGGTAAGTACCACAAAGGTAATGACAGACATAAGTATACCACAAAGTTATCACCACACAGAATTGTAATACAAAGGTAACGACTAATCTAAAACCATGTATAACTTATGTACAAAAGTATAGATAATTAACTATATTTCTAGAACATCTTACTTCGTTGAGAAGCTCTCCTGTTGTCCCACACATGATCTTAGATTACCCATATAAGATCTGAAGATGAACCATATAGGATCTAAATATGTTGAACCACATATGATCTGAATATGACCCACACAGGATCTGAAGATGACCCAAAAAGGATCTGAAGATGACCCACACTAGATCTATATATTCTTCATGTACATCCAGCCACAGGGTTCCCACACTAAGCATGCCTGATTTCGGAAGGATCTGCTCCTCAAGGAATCCATCACACATCTACTGTCACGATTTCCCAAGAAGAAGTATCACGAATGTCTGTCACTTCATAAGGGACCCAACGCGACTGATGAAGTGTCAATCAGACACCTCTTATGTATGTTATTAGTGTTTTCATTTCGAGGGCCCAGAAAGATTCCGGTTCAATCCCACTCATCCATAACCTACATTTATCCAAAAATCTAGTAGATTATACAAAAAGGACCATATTGATCCAAGTATTCTGGCACCACATACGGTTCATCCAATGGACACCCAGTTCTCAAGATATGGCCAAAAGGCGTAATTGGGTCCAGATGAGCCCAAGTCCTGTCTGACCCGGTCGGGGTCTGGCCTAGATGGGCCGGACCATGGTGGGCCCATCCCACTAGGTTGCGGTCTAGACCAGCCCGAAAAGGAGGAATCCCGGCCCACTAGTCTTGGCCTACTGAGCTCGGCCCGCAGTTGGGTGTAGTTACCCGTGGCGGGGCTCACCGTAGCCACCTCCCGGGGGAGACGCCCCACGAGATTTCCCAAACGGTCTTGTTGTACAGTTCAGTTTTGGCCAACCTGATGGCACCACATGGTGCCATAAGGTAGCACACTGGACTCGTTGGAGTGGGTCCTACTCGACATGATGTGGCTTGTCAAGATTCCAATCGGCTCCCCATCCAACGGCGCGACGGTGCCACTGCTACTCCCACTGTCGGTCGGGTGTCGGTCGCCCTAGTGCGATGTCATGGCTTGATAGTCGTGGCCTCCTCTTGTACCAGAATCACATATATGCATCACCCTTATTCCACACGGCCGGCCGGTGGGTCGGCCTCCTCCTTCCTCCACCACGATCCACTTAAGTGGCGTGGATGTGCCGCCACCAACACGGTCGGCCGGTGTGTCGGTCACTGCCTCGCTCCCAACCTGCACTAGTTGTCGGCAGCGTGGTCAGTTTCCTCTCAACCCGACGATCCTCCAGCAAATAAAATATCAAACAATGATGAATTGGATTGATCTAGGCGTGTTCGTTTTCCCATGCCCTTCGTGATAGATCGATAGCAGGCGGTTCAAAGATTAAAAACAACGATTTAACACGAATAAAGATATGAAAAATTTCCTTAACAAGATCATTCGTTGGAGATGGCATGAGGAAGAGGAGTAAGATGTTGAAGGAGACACTGGCGTTCATCTATCTCGCAACACGCTTTAGATCCGAGCTAGAGCATTGTTTCCTCATTCTTCATCTGGTGGTTCGTTCTTCCACCCAGAGTTCTCCACCAAACCATTTTGTGAACAATTATCCCTACCACGAGAGGTGATAATCCCCTCTCAATTATGTTATGTTAATGGTTAACTTGATATTAATTAGATTTCATTAAATGGATGGTTTCATGGTTACACACTTTTTGTAACATGGAATCTAATGCCCAGTATTAAATGCCAGACCACCCTTGTGTGGTCCCCACCTCCATGAATTTAAAAATAATGTAAGGAGTTTAATAAAATTAAAATATTTTTTTAATCCTCCATGAACCCTTGTAAAACCACATCTTCCCTTTGGTGTACTACGGATTATGAGAAGGTATCCTTAAGTGAATATCGGTGTTGCGAGTTCAAGTGTGATCTCAGATTTCAACTCTGAGCACTTGTTCACAAGTTACATATTCTTGCTCATGTGTTTACTGAACATACCGAAAAATAAGTTCATAATTTTACTACAGACACTCCGTACCTTGGAATCATGTTCCTTAAATTTTTGCGGACATGTAATATCTCCATATAATTAAAAAAAATAACATGGAAAATTCTGGGTGTTTACATTCTCCCCACCTCCAGGCTTTACATCCCCGAAAGCCACAACACAAACTAGGGAAACATGTGGGGGTACACAGCATGAATCTAAGCCTCCCACTCCCATGTGATCCCCTAGAGGTTCATGTGCTGCTGATATACACACACCCGAGGTATCGATCACCCAATAATAACGCTCTCATGTCGATCCTCAATTTCTACAGGATCCTCCGAAAGCATCTCCCATCATCGATGTATAGCTCTCCCTAGTCAATGATGAGTGAAGAATCATGCACGTACTTACTCAGGTGGGATGAGTGGAAAAAGGTGTGCACCCGGTGCAACTGAGGGGTAAGGGCTAGGCGGTATTCCACCTCTCCATCTCCGGTTAGGACCTGAAAGGGTCATTCGAACCTCAGTGATAACATGTCGCGCCAGCCAAATCTCTGAAAGCCTCATTGAGTTGAGACCCTTAGAAAGTCATGGTAACCATCCTCAAACTCTTGTGGCCTCCCTGTCCAGTTAGCATAAGTCTTCTTCTTAATCTGTGCAGTCTTCATCAGTTCCTGAATGATATGTACCATCTCCATGGTAGCCCATACCTTCTCGAATCCCAAGAGTGCTGACACCCTTGGGTTAGCCTAGCATAGAGGTGATCTGCAAGGATGACTCTAAATTTCCTCAAATGGTGCCATACCGATGGTGGAGTGATTGCTGCTGTTGTACAGGAACTCCACCATGGGCAAGTAACCCTCCTAGTTGTGGTGAAATCAAGGTTGCAGGCACGCAAAATGTCTTTGAGGGTCTGATTGGTCTTCTCTATCTGACCATCCGTCTAGGGATGGAAGGCAGTTCACAATCGTATATGTGTCCCAAATGACTCATGCAACCCCTTCCATATCTGGGAAGTAAAACGTGCATCATGATCGGATACAATTGTCGAAGGAACTCCATGAATCTGTACAATCTCCAAAACATAGAGGCATCCAATGCCCTCTACTGAACTCTATTCTCTAGTAGGTAGGAATTGGGCCGACTTGGTGAGTCCGTCAATGATCTCCCTGATGGAATCATGTCCCTTAGATGTGATTGGATTTCCTATCACAAAGTCTATAGAGATTCCATCCCACTTCCACTCTAGCACCTCTAGTGGCTGAACTAAGCTTGCAGGTACTTGATGCTCAGCCTTCACATGCTGACAAGTGAGGCACTGTTAGATGAACTCTACCACAACATTCTTCATACCTGACCACATGTGCTGAGGCTGAAGGACCTGGTACATCTTTTCCACTCATGTATGTACCGCTAGAGGGGGCATATGGAACTCCCTCAACAATTCATCCCATAGTGAAATGGGTACCATATTACATCCTATGAAGAGAATGTGGTTATCCCCACCTTCAGAAAATTCATCTGGTGCATGTCCTATGGATATCTGGGCACATCACGCCTCGTAGTCAGTATCCCCAAGCTGTACCTCCTAGACTTGCTGAATGAGTGTGGAATTTACTATCAGAGATTGAAGATAAGATACTCCATCTAGATCAAAATGGAATATCTGAAAAGTGGCTAGCTGCTCTCTCACCTCAATCAACAACGGTATAATAGAACTCATGCTGAGTGCATCTGTTACTATGTTCCCCTTCCTAGGAGTATAGAGTATATCTATGTCATAGTTCTGGAGGAATTCAAGCCAACGTCATTGTCATAGGTTTAGGTATTTCCATGATAAGATATACCTAAGACTCTTGTGATCTGAGTAAACTGTAAAATGTTCACCCATCAAGTAATGTCTCCACATCTCCATGGAGAAGGCCCATGCTGCTCACTCTAGGTCATGGGTAGCATAGTTATTCTTATGTTGTCTCAATTTTCAAGAAACATACGCAATCACTGATCTCTCCTACATTATTACACATCCACGGCTAGTCCCTGATGTGTCGCAGAAGACTATGTACCCAATGCCCTCCTCTGGTAACCTCAAGATGGGGGAAATCGTCAATCTCTACCTCATCTCCTGAAACTCCATTTTCATATCTCTAACTACATGAAGGGTTTAACCTTATTCTACAATTCTAATAATTGTGTCACAAATCTAGAAAATTCAGGCACAAACCTTCGGTAGTAACCAGCCCAACCCAGGATACTTCGCACCTCTGTCACAATCCTAGGTGTCTCCAAATCAAGCACAATCTCAATCATTTCTGGATCCACTGCAAATCCTTACTCCAAGATGATGTGTCTTAGGAAGTGAACTTCTCTGATCCAAAACTAGAACTTCGATAGCATACCATAATGTTGTAGGTCCTGTAGTGTGTCCATAACCATCTGCAGATGATAGGTGTGATCCTACTCTATAGTAGAGTATACATGGTTTTCATCAATGAAGACAACCACAATGCGATCGAGGTATAGCCAGAATATCCTATTCATGAGTCCCATGAACACTGATGGGGCATTGATCACACCGAATGGCATAACAAAGAATTCATAGTGTCCATACAGACATATTAAGGCTGTCTTCTGGACATCTTTGTCTCATACCCTGAGCTGGTGGTAGACTGATCAGAGATCTATCTTTGAAAACCAACGTGCTCCATTCAATTGATCAAAAAGATCGTCAATCCTCGGTAGTGGGTACATGTGTATCACGATCACCTGCATCAGGCATTGATAATCCATAGAGAGTCTCAAACTCTGATCTTCCTTCATGGAAAACAAAATCAGGGCATCCCAAGGAGAAACACTAGGCCTCATTAACCCCTCTCTCAGCAAGTCATGCAGGTGTATTCGCAGCTCTTGAAGCTCTACAAGAGCCTTCCAAAATGCTAGTGTAGATAACGGTGACGTCTTGGTGTGCAAGTCGATGAAAGATTCCACCTGTCTATGAGGAGGTAGACCCAAAACATCATCAGAGAAAAATCAGCGTACTGTTCCACCACTATATGATAGATCAGAATCTCAACATCAAACTCCCCGTGGGTATGACTAGCCAACTGATGTGTGATCAGCAGCACAATCTTCTAGGTAATTCCACCCTATGCAGGATAGGTTCCCTACTCTCCGGGGAAGGAAAACCTAGTTCCATCCTTCCAGATACACCACACTTATCCCAAACACAGTCGATCTATGCATGGGTTGTAGATAACCAATCCATTCCCAAGATGATATCGTAAGGCCTCGATGCCCCTACTAAAAGATCCCAGCTAAAGCTCTTGCCTCCTTGAGTAAGTTCACACTATTGAAACCTATATGTAATCATCAAATCCTCTTCCATAAGAGTCTCTATCCATAATGATCGAGAAAATGACTCCACTGAAATCATTGAGCTCTGAACGAGGGTATTGGAAATAAAAGAGTGACTTCCACCTGTTTCTACAAGTATGGACGCTATGGTGGAGTAGACACATATCGTACCTCATAACATCTCTACAGTTCCTTAGTCATAATCCTTAGCTACCTAGTGCTGAGCTCATCTATGTCCACCTACTCCTTATAGTTGAGGTAAACACCTTGATGTGGTGGTAGTAGAACCTAGAATCACCGCCCATAGCCTGATTCATGGCATGCTCCTCTACCACGTCCGCCTGCTACCTGCAGACCTTCTCGATCGAATCTTCACCTCTGCTGAGGTTTTCCTTTGACCATCTACTGGTCATCTGTATGGATGATCGGGCTATCGCAAGCCATGTGAACCTGCCCTCCCCATGACTAACAATGCATGCTCCTCACATGTCATGCTCTATCTCGAGAGCCCCTCACAACCAACCCTTTCTCCTGCGGTTTTCAACCTATAGGTATGGTCCTCTTGGACCTTTGCCTCATATTTCTGCTGCCAGCTGCAGATGACTCTACTACATGAAGTCTGGTGGTGGGTCCCGATGTCGATGACTGTTCAACAAGGAATATCTCCACTAAGAGTGCTCGCTCTAACACCCCATCCTACATCCGAAAGTTGAGAGAAATAATTGATGCTCTAATATTCCATATGTTCCCCTGGTCGAAAGTTTGGGCCCTAAAGAAAGGGTACCAGATCATGTTAGTGGAGTAGCATTAGAGGTCGGTGGATCTCGCTGAATACTGATCCACGGTCAAGCATTCCTACAGAAAGTGGAGAAGCTCATGTATACACATTGAGCATAAGGTTTTTGGGATGAACTCTGCCCAGAAAAGGCACTTGAAGTCCACCAAAATCAGAGTAACCTTGTCATGACCATGTAGCATCACACCCCACCATATCCTCAGTATTTCATGAAGAATACTAGATGCAAGGATGACCATAAGATAAGCTGTTGTGCCTAACAATGAACAAACTCTGACCATAGCCTCCAGCCAGTCCTTAGCCGCCTGTGGATACGTCTCGCCCTGGAACCTCAATGGCCTCTGGCACTAGAACTCATTCAATGCGCTCAATAGGTGTGCACCCTATACTACTGGGGTTGGTGGCATCGACTTCCCAATGGGTAGTGGTGCCGCTAATACACCACCTGATGGTACAACTGCCAAATAGGGGCCCTGCCTTGAAGCCTCATTGCTCGGTGTGCTGTCATTGTATACTCTACTAGGAACCCCATCTGGTTGTCTTCGTAGAGTCATCCTGGAAAGAAACAGTTGTGGCACAGTCAATAAGCAATACCTGGTGAGCTGACACAAAGGGATCCCAAATATAACTTTTCAAAAACACACATGCAATCATTGTTTTAGTGCACTGAGTCAGAAAATCTGAAGTCATGGTCCTGGTGTATGGATACATCAGGCACCACACCAACATTGGATTCCCCGAACTGATTACCAAACTCAAAAAAATGTAATATTATTGTCAATTAAAAGATTAGATTCCATGTTCTCCAGTAGAACCAACTCCTCTAATTCCAATTTGTCACAACCCGTCTCCCAGGGCCCGTTTCAGGACTACCCCAAGCCCGCCTTCCATAGGACAGGGGATGGAGACTATCACTGGAAAGGAATAACCCTAAAACCGTGAAGGAATTACCTATTAACATGCAAACTCACACATTCCTCAGACACAGCAAGATACAAGTAAAAAGTAAACTACATAGTAAATATGGTGAGTATAATATGTAAAGGTGACAGAATACAAGCCCAATATGAAAATTACATGTAAAACAGAAAACAACTCATATGGACACCTGCCAAGGATCCTACCGGAATTATTTGTATAGATCTCAAACTGTCATATCTACGGTATTAATCCTCTAAGGTCCACCTCTGAGTAGCCTCAAATCCTAGTACCCTCGACATCGATCAGTGATGTCCATCATCTGAACAAGACACAACAAGGTGAGGGCATATCCCGTGCAGGGGTGAGTATAACGATACTCAGTAGAGACCCTGAGACCCCCTATGGTCTCTCAGAATCCATAGAGAATATTCCACAAAGAGAGACTTCAATTACAAGCATGAATCCATAATACACTCTACTTAGGTATATTCCCACACATAATCCTTAGTTACTAAGTATACCTATATCGTTCATGAGGAAACACAATGCCCAACTCTTTAGCCAAAGAACAACTGTTCCATGAAGGAAAGAATACCACGAAGGTAACACCACGAAGATATGTACAAAAAAGGTAATACCCCTAATAATTATACCACAAAGGTATCACCACATAGATGTGTTCCAAAAATATAAATACTCATCTCCCATTAGGTATAAATTATGTATGGAAGTATAGATCATTATCTATATTGCTAGATCATCTTACTTCGTCAAGAAGCTCTGTTGTTGACCCACACAGGATCGTAGATAACCCACACAGGATCTGAAGACGACCCACACTGAATTTGAATATGATGTCCCACCTAGGATCCCAAGATGACCCACACAGGTTCTTAAGAGGACCCACACTGGATTTGATGATGACCCACATAGGATCTGTAGATTCTTCAAGTATATCCAGCTACAAGGATCTCGTACAATGCATACTTCATTCTGGGAGGATCCTATCCTCACAAAATCAGTAGCACATTAACTAACATGAATTCACATGAAGAAGTGTCATGAAGGTCCATCATGTCATAAGGGACCCAACACAACTGACAACATGTCAATCGGATGCCATGTCAGTAAGTTATTAGTGTTTCTGTTCTGAGGGCCCGGTCGGATTTGGGTTTGATCCAACTGTACCATACACCAGCCTTATCCAAAAAAAGTAGAGTATACCAAAAGGGCTGTCTTAATCCAAGGATTTCGGTTCTACAGATGGTTAGTCAACTGAACGCCCGGTTCTCAAGATACGCCCAAAAGGGCGTATCTGGGTCCAGATAAGCCCGGGTCCGGTCTGACTCAATCCGACCGACCAGGTTCAGGTTGACCAGCCTCGTTCTGGTCTGGCCGGTGTGGCTCATTGAGCTGAGCCAGCGGCAGGGTGTGGTCTGATGTGGCTGGGCCTGCCCTAGCCGCCACCCAAGGGAGGTGCCCCTGGATTTATGGAATGGTCCAGTTAGACTGTTCAGTTTTGGCCAGCATGACGTCGCCATGTGGTGTCGTCTGCTGGAATGTGGGACCAACCAGAGTGGGTCCTGCTAGGCGTGACGTGGATGGTTTGGATTCCGACTAACTCCCCATCTATCAGTGCTCCAGTTCTGCAGCTCCACCCGTGGTCGGACGGGTGCCAGCCACCCTGGTGCGCCGTCGCGGCTCCACAACTGCGGCCTCCTCTCCTACCAGTGGCGCGACAATGCACCACCCTTCTTTCCACATGGCCGGCCGGCCGGCCTACTGCCACCCTCCTCCTCTACTGTTGATGGTTCGCTACCTCTTTCGGTGGCGTGGTTGGGCCGCCACCACCATCGCGGACGGCCGGTGTGCCAGCCACCGCCTTGCACTCTGTCGGCGCCAATTTCCAATGATGTGGTCGGGTTACAATCAACCCAATCATCCTCCCACGAAGAACACATCAATCAATGAAGTGGAAGAGGGACTAGGTTATGTTCATTTGGCCAGACCCCTCCATGTTAGATCAATAGAAGGAGGTTCATTGATTGAAGAAAATGATTTTTCACGAAGAATGATATGAACAATTTCCCTACCTCAATCGTTCGTTAGAGATGGTGTGAGGAAGAAGATAATGACGTCAAAGGAGACTCAGGCATTCGTCTCTCTCGCAACATGCTTATGATCAAGGCTCAAGTGTCGGTTCCATGTTCTTGATCCGGTGGTTCATCCTTCCACTAATAATTCTCCACCAAACTGGTCTTCCACCAATTCCTCCCAACCACGATAGGTTAGGAGCCCTTCCCATTTAAGTTATGTTAATGGTTAAGTTGACATTAATGAGATTTCATTAAATGGTGGGTTTCATGGTCCACAAATTGTCTAACTGGGAATTTAATACCCAGAATTAAATACCTGACCACCCTCATGTGGTCCCCACCTCTATGAATTGAAAAAGAATGTAATGAGTTTAATAAAAATAAAACATTTGTGTTATTTTTATCATCCACAAAAACCCTTAAAACCCAATCATCCCCTCAGCCTACTGTGGTTGAAGGTAAGGTCTCCTTAATCAAATATCAGCATTATGAGTTCAACGGTTTTCTCAGATTTCAATTTTAGCACTGGTTCAAAAGTTACAAATTTCCACTGACATGTTAACTGAAGATACCTAAAATAAATTCAGAAATTCATTCCAACCACTCTAGGCCTCAGAATCGCATCACGTCTATTTTTGCGGACTAATAATATTTCCCTTTAATTAAAAAATTACATGTAATATTCCTGCTATTTACATATTAATTAATCAAAAATTTCTTATTCTGGTAGATAATTATTGACAAGACAAAGAATATTATATGAAAGGAGGTGCAGTCACACCACAATAGAATAGATCATTCTTTGTGTCTCTATCCACGAAAACATGAATTCCATAATGTTGGAAATTTAATTTAATTTAATATTTCAGGATATATTTAAATACTAATATTCAAGATCCTTATGAAAAAATAAATAAAAATTTAACTAAGATTTAAATGAGATAAAATCTAGATATATTTTGTTAACCAATTGAAATGTTATTGAATATAATTTTTTTCAAACCGATAGTGTCTCCATATTTTGAATATAGAATATATATATCATTGATACTTTGTGAAGCATAAATATATATAAGGAATATGAGGTATTTTGTGATTCAGAAGCTATTATGTTATTCATAAATGAAATAATTTCTATATATCAAAGGGGGATGAGAACTAGATTTTAATAGAATGATATAGATAAAGAATTATCCATATAATAGTCTTCTATCATAGATGAATTTTGAGTGTGATATAGAAAGGTTCTTATATAACATCTACTCTTTTCATACTTCAATACTATTTGAGTGTTTAGTTATTACGATAGAGATATTTAGAAATATTGAGTTTTAAAATAAGGAACACATGAATGCAATGTTTCTAATAAAAATTTAGTTATTCAAGTCCTTTTCACTAAGGAAGAAGATCTTTTCATAGTGATTTTTTTTTAAAAAATCTACAGTGGATGTAAGATAAAATTCATGGAGTTCTCAAAGGGCCACTAAAGAACTAGTGATTCTCATATAACAAATATAACATAATTGTTTAGATACTGAAAATATATTCTGTGGATGATACTACATTGTGGAATGGATGATAATTACTTAATGGTCTAGGATCATACCATACTACCTATGATGTATAGGGAAAAAATTAGAAGATCATGATACATTCCCAACTATTGTGGGATTTTTCAAGTGAATGATTCCAGTACAAATATTAATAAACACTACACCATTAATAATCATAATATGTGTGTTTTATTATAATTTAAAAATAATAAGGTGTATATTCTTTCACTAAGGTCAAACAATATAAAACAATACATATTGATTATATATTTTTTATTCTTGACATAACAGGTGATGGCGAGAGTTGAAAGAATATTAAAATACTTGAATCTCTTAACCATGATAGAGGGATGAATATTTATTGAGGAACTAAAAAAGATAAAAGGAATATGGGAAAGGGTAACACATGATTTACCTCCCACGTAGATGACGATATGGTGCAATGGAACATTAAAGTGGTATCAAAGAAAAATATAATTTCCTTTAAATAATTGAATAATCATTCTATGTTTGTGGTATTTATAAATAAATCATATATTCAAACGAAATTAATAACGTCTCTAGATGGAGAACTCTTCATCATAACATTCAACGAATAATTAGAGGTCTCGCACAAAACACTATATTGTAAAAAGAAAATAGTGGTAATGCAATTGAGAAAAATATCAAAAAGGAAAAAATAATGAAACCCTACTGCGAAGTTATTCTATTTGTATGAAATTGAGTTAATCTATTTTTTATAATTATATAGATGAATAATGATAAATATAAATAAAGTATCTGGAGGATGATCCTTCTATAATAGTTAGTGACATTTATTCTAAACAAAAGGATTATTTGATGAATATTTTCATTGAATCTATCACATATATTATTTGGTTCATCAAGGGAATACATGATGAAAAGTAATGACTATATTTGGGAATTTATGTGATTGATTATTCTTTGACCAAAAATATTTACAAGTTAAACACACACATTAATAATGTTTATGAAAAAGACGAAACTATGTAAATTTTAAATAATATTATTTACTTGGTTAAAAAAGTGTAATAAATAATGATTATATAAAATTATTTATTTATAATTTTTTCTAATATATCCATTATTTAAAATATGTACATGAAAATACTATTTATTTCTATGATTTAGAATTATGAATCCAAAACCAAATTGATTTTGGATATAGATAATTATATGCAAGGAAGAAAAAAATCATGACTATTGTCTTGAGATAAAAAATAGATTATGTGATGAAATATTCAGATTATATTTGGATGATTATAATTCATTCAATAAGATGATTCTTAAACTTTAGGTGATATTAATACCCTTGAATCAATAGACATTAGAAGATCACAAATACAATAGAAGAGAAGTTCTGCAGTAAATGGTTCTGAATGAGGCATTTATTCCAACCTAATGAAATTTGATTAATGAAATTATTACGATATGAAATTATTAAATATCGAATAAATTATTGGATTATGGTAAATAATTCACTATTAATGTATGAATGTAAAAATTTAATTCTATAATCTACCACAGGTTTGAAATATAAATAAAAAAAATGAATAGACATTCTAATAAATCATCCATCATGCCAATTGTGGATGTTGAAGTATCTATATATAGAATATATGTATGTTGATCATAAAAATATCGAGTTTCTACCCAAAATAAAAATATTTACATTCTATAAATATTTAGTGAAATGATAAAAAAAATTATTGTAGGTTACTTATAGTTCTATTAGAGGTTTGGGGAATGTTTATTGAAATTTTGAAAAATATTTCAACTTATAGAGATTTTATAATGCCACTGTTATGGGAGAATATAGTTCTAGATAACATTAATATAATTTTCAAATATAGAATTTATAGAAAACGGAAAATTTATCATAGTGAAAAAATTTCAAAGCCATGAAATCATTTATGGGTTTTGAAATATATTTTTTTCTTTGGAAGATGTGTGTCTTGATAAATATACCAGAAACAATTCCTATGATTATAGGAATTGATTAAATCAATAATGGATGTTGAAAAAATGGAATATCAATCTTCATTTGGAAGTATGAAAGTGACGCATAGATTTTAAAAAATCATTTTAAGAAAACTATGGACACTATAGTGAAGAAAAATGATCCCAATACAATGATTTTAAAAAAACATTAGAGAAAATTCAACATTATAGAACAGTGTAAAAAATAAATGGTGATTAATTTTGTCTAAATAAATATTAATTATATAATAAAAATATAAAATGATTGGAATAAGAGTATTCATTAATTAGAATCAATACATCATGAAGGGAAAATTAAAATACCTAAAAGGGTAACATAAATTTCTTGATGAAACCATGTCGAAATATCAATAAATATTTTTTTTCATTAAGGAATCCTTGAATTTTTGTATATAATAAGATGGATTTAAATATCGGGGAAAAATTTTATAATAAAATATAATAGTTAAAAAAATAATCTACATGAAGAATAAAATAAAAGTCATGATATATTTTATAAATGTTTTGAAATAATAACTCATTTAGAACTATATGGTAGGTTTATAGAATATGGTCACTTTTTAATGATTGTATAGTTAACTACTAGATCAAAAATAATTGGTATAGAATGAAAATTTAACGCACACACTAACACACACACACATATATATATATATGAATATAATTTTAGACCTCATGTTAAGAAGATGAATCCATATAATGATATTATTAATAAATGAATGAAATCCATTGTTACTAAATATTTACATATTCATAAAATTCACAGAAAAGAATCAATGAGGTGGTCCCACAATTTTAGATAAGAAAATAGATGAGCTAATGGGTTGATATCCATGTTTCATCCATATATTTATCATTAAATGGATTATGAAGACCCACCCAATTTCCATTATAGTTATTTATTTATCTATTTAGAAGGAATTTAAGGTGATGTATCATGGGTGATAACTAATTGAGTGATAAAATCATGATATAGCTATAAAAATTCATTAATTGTGGAATACATAAAGGAATCTCAAAATTAATCAATTGATTTTAGAAGGATTAGTTGTTAATTTCATGAATAAATTCAACCATCATGATGTACAATAGATTGTATCCCTTTAGGGGGAAAACTTAAACATGTTTCCAAATGATATTATTTGAATGAATCTATAAAATCTAGAAAACACTTAATGAAATATGAATGTTCAGGATTGAAAACCACTTTCCTATTCTATATTTTAATTAATTATAATTTGATTTATTATGGGGGTGTAGTTGTAATACTGAAATAGAGGGATCCACATTATTAACCAAGAATATTTTTTATATCATTATAAAAGGTAATTGAGGGAGAGTATTTTCCCCACTATTATTTTCAAATATACAATCAAATTTTATTTTATATTTGGTATCACATGATGTAATTTTTTTTGAAATAGTTGATTTATAGGTTGCTAAATCTGGTTTCATACACCGATAAATGTCAATTAGACTTGTGATTGAATAATTGATTACAAATTGCAATGTAATGTTTATATATCATCCCCTAACCGTGTTTAGATATGGGGAATAACATTTAGTAAATGAGATAGCATGTTTTGTCAATATAATTGAGGTAGAATGTGAAGAGGATAATATTCTCTTACATTATCACCAATTATTTTTTACCAATTATATGAAGAAAAAATAAATACATTGCATAAAAATGGTTATTGATAGAAAATATGGCGGGTATGATTAAAGTTATCAATTTTATGGTTTTACTTTTATTAATATGTTAAAAGGGAATAAAGTAAAAATTTTATGATGATGGGTTATTAAGGAGATATCTGGGTAGATGAGATGCTACTCATATATAGATGGAAATTGTTATTGCATTTGATCCATCATAAATGGATTGAAGAGGAGATATAGATAAAGATGTTGTCTTAGAATACCTTGATGGTAGGATTCTTAGAAGTAGACAAAAACATTAACTAATTATTTTGAAGGAAATCATATAGGTTAATGTAATGTAATGTAATTATTTTTATCACTATTAAAAATATGTAATACATTAATTTATAAATCTTGCTATATGTGATAACATTAAGGGTTTGACATAGTTGGATACTAAATAACCAACTCTAGAGCCATATTTAATAAAACAAATATATAATATAACGATTTTTTTATATATTCACATATAAATATATACAGAAGTTGCATGATAATGAATTGCCTAATGAATACAATATTTTTCGCTTATCTGTATAGGAAATGGGGACATGGTTACTTATATTTTAGAAAGATGCAAGAGGAGGTGGAAATGGAACTACTATCTTGGGATACATGGATGGAAAGATTCCTAGATTCATCAATATAAATAATATTATTGTTTATATGGAAATAATTTGGATGAGAGAAAACATTAATTACTACTATATGTGATATCTTCATGTGGTTAAAACTGAGTTATGAATGATGGTACTGAATGAACAGACTGGGAGAAATATTTTATGAAAAAAAATGTATCATGATAGATGGAGAAGTAATCCATGAAATATAGAGAATGAAATATACATTATTTACTAATTATTAAATCAAGGATGTGGGATTAAGATGGTTGATTTGTAATTTAAATTAAAAAAGTAGTTGAGGATGATTAATTTTTTCAAACATGATTACTCTTATGCTGGTAAAGACATTGGGGTTGTCTTGAAGACATTTGAAAAAACTCATATATTTGATAAATTTCTTAATATAATTTTGGAGGATTTGAATAGATGGAATATTCCTTCAATACATAGAGAGTTTATGAGTATATTCATATTAATTGTTTTTCGTATAAATTCTTTTTGTTTCATCCATAAATAATTAATTTGTTATGGGAATATAGTGCATAACATCATTGATGATAATTAAAATATATTTTTATATAATATATAAATCCCACAAATTAAGTTGATGAGAATGTTATTTTGAGGGATTGTGTGATATATATTATTGAGTATGATGAAATTCATCAATACATACAATGTGTAATATTTTTTTATGTAATATTTTTCTACTTCATGCATATATTTGTAGATCTTATCGGGATATAAGTAATGTATAAAACCATACCAAATCATAAAAATATTGTAGTGAAAAAACATTAAAAAATTCATTTACACTCTAATATGTAAGATATTATATATCATATGTAAGATAATATGAGTATTACAAAATATATTTTCAAAAAATAATGATAATATGGCTATGTAAAATATCTCACATATTTCATAAGATAGTTTTTTCTCAAAAATTTGATATATAATATATTAATTTTTCTATGTTATGTTTTTTATAGTTAGTAAAATATAATTATTGTGATATTATAGAAGATAAAATCAAATGATACACTATACGATTCATAAAATTGTCATTCTAAGAACAAACATCACAATTTTTCAATGTGATGTAATTAAATCTTATAATAAAGAACAAGAAGAAATTTTTTCATTGAAAGGAGATGTAGTCATGCCTCAGTAGAAGATGCCATTTAGTGAAGAACCATGCATGTGAAATTTCATGCAACCATGAAGGTAATTATGATAGATTGAGGATTCCATTGGATATTAGTATATCAACCATCCTAATATTTTTATAAAAAAAATGGGATGATAGAGATTTCACATCGATAAAAATGGTAGATATATTTTTTACCAGTATATATGTTAAAAAACATCACTATCCTAAATTAGGGAAAATTTTCAAATTTTTAATATAAGAATTATATACCTGGGATTTTTTGTAGGATAAATACACCAACAAATGATGTTTTTTCAAATGATTAAAATAGTGATATTGTTTTCTAAAAATAATGTATTTCCACATATAAAAGAAGAAAGAGGAAGGTTATATATATATATGTAGGAGGACATGATTGTATTTAATTCCCCATGGCACTAGACCACTCTATAGGTTCTAGAACTAGAGGCGAAACACAAGATCATAGACATTTCAACCAATGCAGCAAAGGATTCTAACTAGAAGTGGAGGATTATTAAGTGATAGTGGGTATATTATATTTTCTAATGATAAAAATAAGAATAATCACCCAAAAATAAAAATTATAAACAGAGTGAAAAAAATAGATCAAAATAATTGGAAATTTTAATACAATAATAATTATAAAAATTAAATATATATCTTTCTTAATTCTAGTCAAACAATAGTAAACAAAACCACTTGCATGACAACCAAATCTTCCCATGTAAAAAATAATGGAAACGATAATTATCCTAGAACCTAGTTACCATATCATCCATATCAACATGAAATGTTTTTGATAATGATTATTGTCATTCTATCCAACCACAAAATCACATATTAAAAAAACCCTAACATACCGGGATCAACTATTAAATTTAATATAGAATAAAACCATCTACGATCTCTGAGGGATAATAAAACAAAAAATAATTCCTAATCAATATTACATAGACCATCATAGAAACTACATCATTCCATAAATTACATGACACGTGTATAATTGATGAATAAACCTAAAACCCGGTAACTATAGAATGTGAAATCCAATATTTCATGAAAGCATTGTTCATATGAAATTATTAGAAATATTTTTCAAAATATAACCAAATCCCAAAAATTAATGTAATCAATTAGAGATAAATTATTAGGGATAAATATAAACATGAGTTGCATTCATACTTTTTGAAATACCTACAACCCCTGTTTCCTCATAGGATACATGATTATTCCAATAAATGGTGACGACATCCCTTGAGGAAGAAGGGAAAATCATTGAAACTCCATGGATGATTTTGTTATATCATGAGGAAACAATATTTTCCAATAAATTAGTGTTTTTAATCTCTTAATTAATGTATGAAATTTTCTGGAAGCATTGTTCAATATAGGTATTTTTTTCGACGTATGGGAAAATAAAAAACTTTTAAGTCTCACTAAAAATTCATACTAATTCATAGTTATACATTAATTACATTCTAAATGATGTAATATATTCCTTATTTCCTAATATGAATTCATAAAACACATAACTCATATTAAATGAATTAATATACTCTAAAATTCAAAATATTAATTCATTCAGTCAATAAGTAGTAGTAAAAAATCAAAAAAATCAAAAAGACAAACTTATTTAACCATACTAGATAAATTCATAAAATGAATATGGATATCATAATATGTTAAAACTACATCAAATGATGTCACCATAAATTAATAATATCTTATTATCCATACATAGCCACATTTTCAACAAAATTCATCAAATCATAAAAAACAAAAAACACTTCTTTCTATATAAAAATATAAAATCCTTAAATATCCTTATATTAATGATAGAACATCCAAAAAAAATAAGTCAAAATGAACCCCTAATCCCATAAAAAATACAATGATCATTACTCAACCTATGTGAAAACTTCTAAGTCCTCCATCGGATCTTAAAAAACATGATCAATCCAATACCTACACCAAATATCTATTCCAAATATCTAAGACCTTAAAAACACCCCACCATATGATAGTTAATTCGTAGTCTCTACATTCCACTTAATGTTCAACTCCAACCAACAACCCTAAACCCTCTCTATGTTTTATCACAAACAAAAGACAATGGTATATAAATTTGTATACTTCCCTTATTATCTGAATACCCTTAATATCAAACATCCTAAACTGATTAATTTAATAGTAATTCCACTCCATTTAATCAAAAACTCATTCACATATCAACCTGAATATCGGAAAAAATGACAGTACAATTCTACTATATCATATACACATAGACTTTATAATTAGTCACTAACCATAATCCATCTTCACACGTCATCATTATAATTCCCGACCCTAATCCGAAAACATATATAGTGCTCACACATTGACTATCAATTGTTTAATTGTCTTTTCAGGAATGAACCTTATGAAAATATTTTTTTCATAAAAAACCAAAAGAATGATTTCACCTGCATTGTGTACATCTGAATGTTGTTAACTATATTTATTATTCTAAAAATGTATTCTCAACTACATGTATCTTATATAAATAAAAAGTACTAGAAACATTTAGTCCTTATTGATCTATACTCCATGCCAATAATTTTACCAAAATTTAGAATCTTTCCCACTAATACAACTTATATGAGATGTTTTATCCTTACCACTGTCTCCTAAGATATAATTTAGTCCTACCATAGATATCTATATATAAAATTGTAAATTTTATCAAGTTATCAGTGAGGTCCTTTAACAAATCCTCCCTAAATGATCTTTCAAGACACAAGCTCAACATTCCATACATGTCTAATCCCAATGGTAAAATACAAGTCCTTCCATCCCATAATATAATGATTCCACCAATGATCCACATTGTTTTGGAAATACAGATACTCAAAATTAACTTACTCATTGAGTCTTCTCATGTTCTAGTGTTTAGAAACCAGAAGCTCAATTATGTGTCCCACTTGACCCAAATGCCTATATATTTACAGTCCAATCATCCATTTGTCACCTAGTTATGGGTTCCTATTTCACAATCTGCAATGAATGAGGTCAGAAAAAAGATATTAACATTTAAATTAATCGATTTAATTATCATATCCTTGAATTTTCTCCCCATAGAACCCTCATCCTCTACCAATATTAACTTCAATTAAAGATGGTTTATAAAATTTTCACCACAATCCATGATAGAAGTCCCCCATAAAATAGTTTTATATATTAAAAGATTTTTTATTCCTTTATTTTATTATGAAATTACATTTTGAATAACATAGCCTCTAATTCCATCCCTAATTGGCCCTCATGTTTACATACTTTTACTTATACATCCCACGAATGTTTTCCCCCAATGAACATGTATATCCTATATGACCTACCCAAGATTCTTATTATTATAATGAAATATAATTTTCCCTGACTTAATCAATTATTTGTCTTCTTGTGGTCAACTCTATCTTTGAAATAATATATGATTCCATGATGAAAACTCTAGAGTCAGATATTTCATCGTTACATTACCTATTTGAGATCCATGATCAATAGATTCAATAACTATTACTAGTTTCTACCTAATTTGATTAGACAACCACATTCCAAGATCCTCTACCCAATTCTTTGTTATTCAAACCATAAAGACTCACCCTATGGGTTGTTCTATTTTATTGCCTTAGGAAACTCATCTAATGTATGCCCAATGACACTTTATCTCCACCCTCTAAATTCCCCAATTGAGGATATCAATGAATAATCACAATGAGACCCAAATACCATCATCAACATATATATAAAAGTACAAATAAAAAGTCATTAAATTTATGTTCATCTAACTTCCCTTTCACTTCCCTGTCATAGAAAAGTCAAATATCATCGGGCCTTACATCAAATACCCTACCATATCATTTTCATAGAAAAAATATATCATACCCAAAAAGGGAAAAAATTCCCATTAGACATGGAATCATATACCAAGTATGGAAAAGTAAAATTCTATATTAATATATATGGTAAAACACTGTATATGTATTTCCAGACATATTAATCAAGGAAAACAATATTCATTTTTTTCGAGTATAAATTGAAAAAACATCAAACATGCATTTTCATGTGATTACTATATTTTAAACATGATGCTAGAGTACTAAATATTACCTCATGGTTCCTATAGTCCAAAATAAAATTCAAGAAGTTCTATATTTATTTTATCCAAATCCAATTACATAATAGTAAATATAGAAAATCAGAAGTCAAAAATCAATTTCATTGGAACTGGACATTAGATCATTCAGTTTCTAGTCATACAGACAATGAAACATAAATCCCATGTTCCAACAAATACAAAGACATGAGTTCTATAATAATAATATTAAATAACCCTTTAAGACTACAGAGTTAAAAATGAATGTATACAACCATACCCTATACCTACTTGGTTTCCTAACAGCTCTTATAGTACATATAATTTATGATCTATGGGGGAATATTATAGTGCCAAACCTCCCTGGACAATGAAAATGGTACCTAAACCATATGTGAACATTGTGTCTTTAAACACACCACCTATTACATAAAATTCATCTAATTACCCATGAGGTACTATTAGGTGATATTTTAGATAATTTACCCTCTAATGATAATATTAATAATAAAAACAGCACTGAAAACTTTAATTTTAATAAAAATAAATAAATAAATCAAATTCAATGTGAATAGTTATCTGAAAATATATATGATAATTTTATTAATATCTAATTTTCAAGCATGTCCTACATCATTAAAAATAATCATATCATGGAATTTTACAAGTACGCATTTAAAAAAATACCAAAATAATCACTACCTCGGAATTGAGGAATAATATGAAGAATCTACTGAATATTATTTCATTTAACTCATGAAATTTTTATATACCCACAACCTCAATGATCCATACATCATCACATATTCCTTATAGGTACCCAAATCTATAATGTGTGAACATTTCATGGGGACTCGCATATGGTAGGGGAATGATGTTAGAAGGAAACTACTAGTAGTTTCCCAACTCAACAGCCACACAAATACTAGTGTATATAAAATGTGTCAATAAATTATATTTAACTAGATCACCCAACCCAGACATCTTGTTATTAATAAAAATATTTGGGCCTTTACCTACATTATCCAATGTATGAGTGAAATGACACATTAGTATTTAATGACAATATTATAAACCATATACATTGAACTAATCAAATTATACATGGAATCACTTTAAAGACATAAATATATATCCATAAAATCCATCCCAAACCTGGGAAGTCAAAACCATAATCGATCTCCAAAGATAAATAGACTTCTATATACTTTTCCACAACTAGATCAATAGCCTAACATCCCATGGAAGAAATATTCCAATCCTCTCATGTCATAAACCATCAATCCCACATGAATGGAAAGTCTTAATCCCAATACATTAGTCTCAACTGCAACCAAATATGTACTTATATAGTCAACCCCTCCTCCATAACAATGTTCAACACTAACCAATTTACTGCTTAATCTACAGTGGCCTCAACCCGAAAGATGTTTTCAATAAAACCACATGCATCATATCCTATGTAGAAAAGGCCCCAATATCCCCACTATCAATCCATAGTGGGTGGAATCACCGATAGCCTAAGCCACACCTATAAGGGACTGAGGTCTCCACCTATGACGGACATCTCCCAACCATAGTAAGGGTAAAAAAAATTAATTCTGGATAATTGCTTCACCTCACATCTAGTGATTGTTATTTGCAGAGGACTCTTGGGGAATTATCATCTAGTTTTTGTAAATCTATATAATCCCTATCATCATTGAAACTATTTTCATTATTGATATTATGATTCCAAAAAAATCATTTAATCCCATTTCACATATTTTATACCTTAACATAGACAACCATAATATTTCATACATGAGAATACCCTTCAGGATCTCCTTGGAACAATACAAACAATATTTATTTCATTATTGGTATTATGCATACCACCCCATGGACACCCAATTACCACACATAAAATAACACATTTATATTTCAATGGTATGATGGGAAATACCAACCTTTTTTGGAGGACTCTACATGACATAGATCTATATCCCATATTTATTTAACCAAAACATTTAAAATCTTTAATAAAATTACAATAATTGGTGTTTCTAGTGTGTAATCGGGAAATATTGAGAAATATGGTTGTGATATCTCATGCCCAGTTCAATGATATGTAACCAGACGTGGTGGGCCACATGGACCCAAGTATGCTTCCTTGTATTGTAGAGGTTATAGACTAAAATTTAGGGTCCATTATGGTATGGTGTGGAGACTATAACCTCAAGTAAAGAGTACAATATATTAGTGTAAATTGAGAATATGAAGAAGAAACAAATATAATAATAATAATAAGGCAGTTGAATAAGTAAATCATACAACTCAAATAAACAGAGTGGCATAATCAATGGTATAACCTCATCAAATACCATATACTAAAATTATTATCATTTCATGGTGATATACATATAAGGAAATGCATGGGAATAGGGGAACATTCATATATAAAAATTAATAAAAATGAGAAAAAAGACCCAAGTTATCTATAATGGAATCATGATGGAAACCTCGGTCTTCTACTACTCCACTCCATTGGAGAACCAATTTCTAACATCCATAATATAATAATTACCTTTTCTTTATCTGCATCAATGAGACCTACATAGGTACCAAATGGTGGCCCGAATAGTCAAGGAGATATACTCAGTAGGCATCCACTAACAATAAATAGAACAAGTTCTATTAGATAATATTATCTATAGGAGTGTGCAAAGTATAACCAAAAAAAGGTTGTGTATGGTAATCTAATTCAACATAATCTATAATTACATGTTGTGATATTCAATATATAAATGATTAATAATTTCATACAATAGTAAATATTTTTCTATGATATATGTCAAATATTCCAAGTATATGATCTACATGGGCCAGTACCAATGGGGAATTTCAACAATATCCACTTTTAGTCTATAGAGATTGGGCGTAGAAAAAATGGAATAATTTAAACCTTCAATTTCCATGTCATAGGTTAATTTACTAAGGATTACTATTTTATTTAATTTATTTAATCTATATAAAATATAGTAATTACTAGGGAGGAACCCATGGTGCATGTTCACGATTTTCTAATAAATCCGGATCCAATTGTAAAAATATAAGGCATCTGATATTGGTAAATTATATATGACATATCTTGATGTTAGTTCCATGTTGTGATGTTGGTTCCATGCTATGATGGTATTGGCATACTATAATGTTGGTTCCTTATTGAAGTATCCATCGATGATATTTAATAGAAATGATCAGGTGACAATGTTAGTGTCTATTCCCTTTTATCAATTCCATTCATCATATGAATTTTTATAATAAATTCACATCAATGAGATAAGAAGAGGATCCATGTTAGTGTCCATGACATTTCATAAAATTACTATAGAATTCATTAGACAAGGGATCATGCATCCATATTCATAATTTTCGGTATATCAATTTAATTATCCCATTCCATTAAAATGAAGAGGTTCCTTAATAGGTATTTAACCATTACCATTTCTCTTAAATTCATAAATGTATTAGCCTCATGGTCAAAGGATCATCTCACCCAATAGGGTGGAATTAACACAGGGATTCAAAAGAACGTACCACATGGGGAGGTTTGGGTTTTGGAATATGAAATTCAAACCTATTAAGAGGGGTGGGAAATTTATATATTTTTAAACACATTTAATTTTTGGTATTACACATATTAAAAGAAATTCATTCTAATTATGTAGTTTAGAAGAATGATAGAATATATAAACATAATGAAAATAAAATAAAATGGTATAGTCCACCAACCTTAGGTAGTAGAATCCTTGTATGTTATCAGCCTAAATATTGTCCTATAAGGGTTAAAATTTGAGAAATATATGAATACACTAAAAATAGGGAATATGCGATCACACATATTATAAATTCCAAATGGATTAATTATTGGAAAAATGAAGGAAGAGGAATGGATGAGATATCATTAGACATCCAATGCAATGAATTATTAATGAATTAGACACAACATTGATAGGGTTGATCAAAGCCTTCTTGGAAAAGAAATCATATCTCAAATGTGAGTAAATATATTTTTTTTTAAAAATAAAATGATATAATATTGAATTATTTTAATTAAAATGATGGTAAAATCCTAAATTTACCCATTTTAATGGGAGTGTGGTTTGGCCACATGGATGGATTCACACAGTACCAACCATGAATAAGAACTGTTGGGGGTGTCACCCCTCTCACATGAGCTCTAGATATGGATTTCAAAAACTCTATTCCACTCACATGACTCCTCCGAATTATTCTATTTCACGCTCACAAGATCTTGTATCCAAAATTTACTTGTTTCTCAAACTATGAACTACCTCTTTAGGTCCACATGATAGATCTTCATGGTCACCACTAACCACAAACATATTATGAACCTCATCAGTTCCCTCAAAAAACTATAGCTCCACATTATAAATATGACTTTGAAACACCTGATAAATTCCACAACTCATAATAAAATATTATCATAATGAATAATTGGTATAATTTATGTCCTAAATAATCCATACCACTAAAAAAACATTGATCTTACAACCTCCAATGTTCAAAATAATTCAACTTAGATGTTCCCATCATATGGAGATTTATTAGAATTTGAGGATAGTTCCACCCACTATGAACATATGTCAGCCTCTTCCTCCTAGGTCTATTCCTATACACAACCATGCTTCTATACCACCCATACCAGAGGAACTGACCTTCCTTGTATAGACATCATACCATGATTAAAAATATATTATGGATTCTCCTCAAAAGAAGCATTATCTTCCAAGTCAATTATTTATAGATCAAAATAATTAGATGGGTTAGAATTACAACATAAATGGTGAGATATGATGAATATATCTTGAATGTCCTAATACCTATTTGGGTGAATATTCTGATAGAAATTTTGAACAAATGTCTCTAAGATATCGAATGGCCTGACATAAAGAGGTGATAGATTTCCCTATATCTGAATCTATCAATTACCCATCATAGAAGATATAATTAAGAAAACTCATTAGCATTCCTCAAACTCGATAGGTTTTTGATAAGAATAACTATAAGACTTTTACTCAGAGTATTTTTATCTATTTACTTACTAGTAAATTGTACTTTATCCATAGTCGCTAGAATGGAATGAGGTCCCAGTAGTGTAATCTCTCCAACCACTGACAAGCATAGGGGTAAGCAATATCAACTTCTATATATGGCCTCATAACGAACCATAAGTATAGATTAATGAAATTTATTATTATAAGACATTTTATTGGGTGGAACATGTTTCTCCCATGAACCCCCAAAAACAATGACAGATGCCCATAGATTATCTTACAGCACCTAAATTGTATTTTCTGACTAACTATCTATCATAGGTTGATATGTCATACATAGAAGTACCTATGAAATAAAAGCCTTACATAATCCCTAATAGATATTTGATGTGTATTGAATATATCTTTCCAATAGGATGGTATTTGGAACTCCGTGAAGGTGTATGATCTCTCTAACATTCTGTATTCCTCTTTTATCCATTGAAAATATATATGGAATAGAATAGAATTTAAAAACATCTATCAGTCTATCTATGATCACCAATTAAATTTCATAGTCATGAAGTTTCATAGGTAATCCCATCAAAAAATCAATAGTGATGTAATCCAACTTCAACTTAGTAATGGGTAATATTTTTAAATGTCCCAGTTGACCACTACTGTTCCACCTTCACCTACTGACTGGTAGAAGACGATGCAATAAAAAAATATCACCCATAAAATTAAAGGCCACCAATACTTGTGGCCTATATCAGGTACATATGAATAATAGTAGGATGTAATACCTAATAAGAGGATTAAAATTATCATAATAATTCTTCTATGATGTATGTAGGCAAATAGAATTTCTAGTGAATGTGTAATATGAAATTCTTGTCAATGACCCTAGCAGGTTGTGGGTCCTCACTTAGTATTTTATCTTATAGTAGCATGACCATGTGATTTTAAAACTACATTTTTTTCACCCTATCTAGAAGTGAAATGGTAACTGTCGACTATATTTATAGGATACATATATATCTATTGAACCATATGATACATATCAAGAAATAGGTCTATCAACTATATTTCTCCACATTACTCCTCAACATGTTGTCTCTATGTCATCCATGTTATATCATCCTAAAAATTAATGAAATTACAAGGGGTATACATAATTTAATTCCTATGTACTATAGGTATTCAAACCTCCTTCACTTTCAAAGATTCAACTAGTATTTTATAATGATGTATCTTAGGATTATGTTGTAAATATACACCACAAAACTCTATCCAAAAATTCAATGCCTCTATAAATGAAAAACATGAACCAAAACTTTTAACTCATGATCAAGCATTGGGTGATTACTCTCATGAAGTTTCAGTTGGTGATAAATGTATAACATCATGCGATCTCCCCATATCAGAAAACTACTAACATGAGACATTGTACATCACAATATATCATGTGGCCTAATCCAATATTAGGTAAAATATTGATTGATGCTGATGTTAAAAGACCATGTAACCCCGAAATAGATTTCTACCATTCTATTGAACATAATATTTTCACATCTATCCCTATCATGAAATTTACATGTTCTAAAAGGTGTAAAAAATATGAAAAATAGAATCATATATCATATCCATCCTTCCCCATGAAATTACACATATAAAATGATTTCTTATCCTAATACTAGGAAAACACAAATCTAATATTTTATTATACCAGGGATACCCTCAAATCCCATAATATTTGACCAAGGAAGTGGAATTTAAGGATATAAAATTTGAATTTATAGAGAATAAAATATATATTGGGCTCTTTTATTGTATTTAATATGAACTCAAATTGTTTGTAATGGCAGTTTCTAGTCTGATAATACACCATTATTTCATCCAAAGAGACTACCAAAAATGAGTCAAAATATAGATGGAAAACAAGACACATCATATCCATGGAAACTGTTAGTGTATTCATGATATCATGAAATAAGACCAAATTTAAATCAATTTCATATCTACTATTTATTTTTTACATGGAATACATTATAGTCTAACACGTCCTCGGTGATAGCTGGACTTTATATTATTATTTGAGAACTCCAATGCTTAATAGATATGTCTATATCGGTTGTCTATTCTAGGAAATTGAAAATGGATCTTGACCTTGACCTTTTCCACTAGTTATTATCTAAAAATTGCATATGTTTCTAATCAACTTTCTTGGTGAAAAACATGAGAGACCTCACTTGAAAATTACTGGGTAATGTAATACCATTAGTTTCTATATTCTTTAGATTCCTCTAGAGATCATGAAAATAATTAGTGATTGTCCTATAAAAACGAATGGATACTATTACTTCCCCTAGAACTTTTTCAATAGTAAAATCAACCACTCTATTAGGATTTATAGTAGAAAATAATTTAGGAAAACACCCATGGAATAGTACATCATAGGATAAAAATATTTTTGATATATTCACCGGTCATCAAAAAATATACATGTAATATGTGATGATATACTGCAGATCCCAAGAATCTCTATTCCATATAGACTCTCCTAGACATCCCATTCATCATTGTGAAAATATTTACCACCCAATAGTGATGTAAAATACACCCTTTATAGATAAGAATCAACATACAAAAGATAAGGAACCAAGCATCCATTTAGAAAATGATTTGAAATATTGTCATTTCAAGGAATAACAATTTCAAAGTAAATGGATAACCACCAACCCCAAGTGGAATTCATTGCACTAGAGTAAAATTTAATATCATATTCCAAATGGGTTGTTTGGTTTCATCAACCAACACAAATACTGGATCTCAGTCCCATGACTCTAGAAAAATTTTATATATATAAACTACTAGAAAGCTTCTATGGTAAATTAAGTAGATTATAAATTAGATTCATCTTGAAGAATGACACAAACTCTATAAGGACCAGTAATTTGATCCATGGGTTTCAGTTTTATATTATATACTTGGAATGATCCACAACACTAAGATACATCCTGAATACCGCATTTAGGCCCACTCTACGTGAACTATAAGTCAATTTTTCGGATACCTGAACTATGACCACCTCCTCATAATAAACTATCAATAGTTATCTTACCCTGTAAATGACATGTTACTACTATCCCCACTCGTAAAAATGTAGTCAGTGCAAAGACCCTCTCACCAGAAATAGTAGGAATGATTATTCAAAACTAATGAATATTAAAAATAATATTTAATGTTATTCATTCAATAAGGAATCTATCACATTCGGGAATTAAATGAACCTTATTATCACACTAATGATATATTTCATGGATATCTGTGGGCAAACTCTATCTAATTTCACCTCCTTGAGAAACTAAAAATGTTGTATTCTACCATTAGATGAAACACTAGTTTAAGTAGGTAAAAAACATCCATCTCCCAAAGGCCCATATTCTCTAAGGATATTTTTAGGGATGATGTATTATTTTATATTTTAATGATCATAGTTAAAATGGTGCACTTTCACCAATAATGAGATTTCGTATATGAGACCATCAATAAAATTACTAACTCTTTATAACTAGTCACTAGGGATAACAGTAACAAAATACTGATTATCCATGAAATATTGTGAATAATAAAAATGTAAAATATGGTGCCCTTCTTCCAGTATATAACCTCTATGACGTGGTCATTTATATGTGTCTTTGGGAACAAATAATTGTATGACGTTTTCTCAAAATCCACAGATACCCTAACCTGATGCTTGTATTCCTGGGTCAAAACATCTGAAAACATATTGGATGACCCAATAATGATTTATGATATAATATCTAACATCTTCTTTAAATGAATCTCATATTAATTGAATATAGATAACATGGACACTTTCCTTGACTCATTAGTATGAGAACCACCTTGAACAGATAACATATTTGGATTATACTACTGAAATGACCATAAGAACTCTTCCATAGTAAGTGTTATTCTATAGATCCATGAATAATATTCATGTCATAAATAATCCCCTCCTGAAATTGGGTGTTAGTTCCATCAAAAATATAATATTATGTTCCAAAAGAAGCTTGGTAGGAGGTAATAATGGTGGAACATGTCCCATCATGTCTACAGCATAGACATCATAACCCTCAAGGAGCATGATCTTAGGGATTCATAGTGTAATATCATTAAAAATTACAGTCATATTCCTTTGATAATATTTAATAATTGAATAGTTTACTTATATTATAATTTGATAGCTTCAATACTTCCAATAAATGGGTCAAATCATGTCTTCCTACCCTTAAATCAGTGTATGGGAGCAATAGAAAGTTGTAATGAAACAAAAGTGATACTCTCAATTTTCCCCTACTATGTCTAGGTCAAAGGATATATTTCTATTTTATCTAATGGGTTATAGTATATGGAGTGTCAGTTTTATATTATAGAGGAAAGAAAACATTATTATTTAATTGAAATCCTCATTTGAATTCAACTGTATTATTTAATATCCAAATAAAAAAATTATGATCATTAAAAACATATATCGAGGTCTGATTAAATTATTTTCCATTTCAAATTTATAAATTCCTAATTATTATATGTTATATAAGTAACATCTAGTAAGTGCAATATATATTTCACTTTCACTATCAAAATATTATAGTTCTCTTTATGATAGCCAAATTAGATATATCACCAATCCAAATTTATGTACGTACTAGATTTATAATGAAAAATAGATATCCATGTAATCATATCTAACCAACATTCTATCTCTTGATACCATGCTTCAATATTTCAATCGATATAAAATTGGTTAGTTAAAGGTCCACAATCATTCCATGAAGCAATACGTTGTCTTTAGAATTATTTTAAAATCCATAGTGATCATCAATTTCGTATATAGTACAATGTTGTCCTGTATGGGCTAGGATCTAGGGTCATTGACAATGGAATCCTCTTCAATTCCATTGAAATTAGCAATATAAAACTCAGTAGAGACTAAGGATAATCCAAAAGAGAATGTTTGAGGAGGTGCAAAAGAGAAGGTCAATTGACTCAAACCAATAGTAGGTTGTGGAAAAATAAATTATATAATTGTTTCATAGTTTAGAAAAGTGGATAGCTAGGGTTGTATCACTTAAAGATGCTAATATTTTGTTCACTAACTATTTCTAAATCACATCAGAACAATTCTTTTATTTTATGTAAAAAATATAATTTTAGAAAATAATTAAAGTGATGAAATATACTAAATGAAATTCATGCTAGAGAATAAATAACATTTCCTTTTATGGTTTACTTTATGGGTTCCATCATGCTTATTTTTGTTTAAAAATTTAGTTTGATATATTGATTATGTAATTTACTCTAAAACATTAATTATTTTTTGTATTGGAATTGAAATTTAAATTCCTAGAGAAACCTAATTCTACCTCCTCTTATAATCAAGGTTAATTAAATACATTAATCAAGAATTTGACACCTTCTAGGACCTGATTCCATCATATTTGATTTTATCAATTAATTGGATAATCTCCCCCATTTATATATCTTATTTCTAATAGTAATGAGGGAAAATTTTTAAATAAAATCATAGAAATGAGGTTGAATTCAATGTCATGGTGGAAAATCACCACACCATTAAACATCACCAATTTCAAAAAAACATTTAACGAATTTGAGGTTAAGTGGAAATTTTAGGAAATGTCAAACACATCCCTTGAGTAAAGCCTTCGGTCATCCTCTCAATATCGTGGGAAATAGATCACTATTAAATGATGGGAATGAAAACAATAAAATAAATTAAAATTTTAAAGAAGGAATTAAAAAATTATAATTGGGGATGAAAGAGAAAAAGATAAATAAACATTAAAATTAATTATTAAATTCAAATAATGTATAATACATAATTGGAAAATAAGAAGCATAATAATAAGGAAATGAATGAGAAATAGAAGAAGAATATGAAGAAGAAGAAGATGATGAATTGACAGTGTAAGTGGACATTGTTAATTTGAATACAACATGCATGATTTATATATAAAAGAAATTACAATTAAAAAAGAATGAAAACTATAAATAAAATTGAAATAAACAATGTACTAGTGGCCACACAACTTGTTTCCTCACTCCAAGGTATTATAACTCCTATCAAATAAAGAAAGTACTGTCTATTAATTAATGTAAAATCACATCGGATGTATCCCCTTTTAATGACCCGTTGATTTATTTCTCTTAAAATTTTCATCTATTCTTTGAATTAATATTTCTATATAGAAACACCCATATATAACAAGGTTTCATGATTTTTAGTATACTACATTGTTTCAGTCAGGTTTCATTTGATATTCCATGTAGTGAATGGATCGTCTTAACCATGGGGACATTTGGACACATGAAGTTACTTTTTAGGCTCTTGGAAGTGTCAATGGAAGTATCATACATTCCATTGAGTCATCACATGGATTGATGACATCAAGATTCACTTCAATGTGCATGGAAAGGGTCCTGAAGATGATTTATTTTGATCAGTTTCATTTGAAGTTCTGATTGGAATGTGCTTTGATGTCCCATGGTGGATCTGTCTAACTATAATGGAAGTGGGGGTAGTGAAAAATGGACTCAAGAATAGTAGATGATGAATATTTTTTCTGAGTTGGATAACCCCATTGGAAATGTGTCACACCATTTTTTTCTAATATGAACAATTACTTCATAAAAGAAATCCCCCATTGGAAGGGAGTTTGGGATTATAGGTAGTTTGTGATGATATTTTTTACTTATCATCCTTAGAATCTTGCACCCAGGTGGGACCCTTGATACACATTCATCACTAAAGGGGACACATTACGCCAAATGACATGTGCAGGCTTAATCCCATGCTATTCTCATAGGCCAAATACTCATTTCGACTCACTCCCCTACTACTGGTAGTCCTTCCCATAGTGCCTCTATTGATAGTAAACCCTCTTGAAGTCTATCTATGTGGATTGGTCTACCTTGTTGGATGTGTGTTAGCTGGGTGGCCATTTTTTAACAAAAATATATTAACTGTTAGGAAAAATTTGATTCAATTATTACTCATAAATAAATTTAACCATTAAAATTATATATTAAATTCCCTAAAACCTAAACATTTAAAAATTGTCATTTTACTTCATTTCAATTCATTTCCACTCCTTAAATTCAAATTCCCACTAATATTATAAAGTAGTAAAATATATGGGAATATACACTAAAAACTAGGAAATCATTAAAACACTAAAAATTATTCTTGGAAGATAATTGTGTTTATAATAATATAATTAATCCAATTTCAGTAAACATTATAATGCATACCATGATGTTGGTTCCAAAGTGTAATGGTAGTGCTATACCATGATGTTAGTTCCATACTATAATGTTAATGGAATGTTGATGTATTCATAAATGAATATTAACAAAAGGGATCAAGGGGACATGTTAGTATCCATTCAATTTAATCAATTAAATTTATCTCCTTCATTTCATTAATCAATTAACATCTATGTTATTAGAACTAGGTCCAATCTAGTGTCTGTTCCATTTCATCAATTTACATTGGCATTCATAATACAAGAGTTCGTCCATATCATTTCATAATTTCATATTAATCCATTGCATGATACATTTAATTTAAAAATGTAACGGTGTCATAAGAGGTAATTAAACATTAAAATGTCACTCTAAATCATAAATGAATTCCACTCATGGAGTAAAGAGCATCTCACCCAATATGGTAAAATTATCATAGGAATTCAAATGAACCCACCTCATCCGGTTGTTTAGGTTGAGGTAGATGACCTCCAAACATATAAAGGGGGAAAATATGACATGGATTCATGTTTTCAAAAAATCATGAAAATACAATACTCATTATAAAATAAACTCCTAGAGGGATTATCATGAGGCACTTTGCAATGACCTAAAACCATCAATAAATTAAGTGAAAATCTATAGAACACTAAATTTAGAATGATATTAGAATATTTATCTGATATCGGTAACTACATTATTCTATAATGTATGAAATTAGATATATAGATCAATACACTAAAACAAGGCATATTATCTCACACATATTTAGCTTTCCATAAGATTAAATATCTGAATAATGGAAGGGAGATGAATGAAGCCATTACAATTGGCTATCCAACATGAAAAAAGCTGAAGGAATATGATGTCATATATAATTAGTTGATCAAATCCTATCATGGATGTAAATGGAGATCTCCAACATGAGGGAGGAAACTATACGTGTGAATTTGAGGAGAAAATAAAAATTAATATTAACTAGAATGAGGGTTGAAATTGTAAATTAAACCATATTAAATGAATGACTTGTTTGACTTCATGGTTTCTAAATACTGTGACAACTTTGGGTTAGCACTATCCAGAGTGTCACCCCCTCACACATGCTAGATGAATGGTATTCCAAACTATGACCCTCCCATGAATATCCTCAATAGTTTTCTACATCGTTCTCAAATTCCCATGAAACATAACACTTTTAGTTTCTCAAATCATGCACCAACTCTTTGGTAAAAACAATTTAGCCACACTGTTACTACAAACCATGTTCAAACCATTTACCTCATCTATTTCCTCGAAAAAAATGGCTTCTTGTATGAAAAAATATCAAAATCCTTCCAATCACTTTTTAACTAAAAAAACTTTTATTATTGAAAAACATAGTAGATTAAATAGTAACATAAATAACCCATGTCAATCTTAAAAAATGACCCTATACTGGATGCTTATTACATTCAGATTGATATTCTTTCCCTATATCCATCTTCTTATGATGGAACATGATTCTAAAAATACTCAAGGAATATATCCCTCTAGGAATAAGATAAAATACTACGAGAGGAATGGAGGATTTAGAAAATATGCATAGTGAGAAATATATTTATTTTCTATTAAATATGTTTCCAACAATTTTTTTAATATATGGAATGTTCTAGAAATATTTTTCCTTATAGCAATTTTTTTTGGAAATCTATGATAAAATTAAAAATTTTAGGACTTTTATTTAAATAATAATATGTTTTCATAATAATAAAAAGTTATAATTTTATGTTTTACATAATTAATTCATACTTTCTAGATGCCATACTATGAAATCAGTCTTTTCATAAGTCTTACTAAATGTTATTGATTTTTTAAAAAATTCATATCATGAAGGCATACTTACAAGATGTCAGATAAAATGAATTCATAATTTAATAAATTTTTACTAAGTCAATATAATGAAATTCATACTATGAACAATTATTCCATGGAAATTTATATTTAATCCATAAAACATTTACTAAATAAGAAATTTTATACATACCATATATAGACAGAATATTCAAACAATTTATTCAAGTCATAATATTATAAAAATTCCTATCAATCCTCCCATATATCTCTAAACTCTTATATAACATTATATTCGCGACAACACCCCTACAAAAAAATATATCAAAGTTCAACCCTAATCATGAACCCACTCCCAAGGCTCTTTATATGGCATATAAAATCACTCCCAACACCTCCATTGGGTCCCAACACACATGGTTGATCAAAGAACATACCAAAATAACTATTCCAAATACGTGGGATCTTACACTAAAGAAAAAAAAGGAAAAAATAGAATAATAATTATTTTGATAATGTTATATCATAGAGGTATATTTACAGATCTATTTGTCTTTTCACATCTACATATCATATATTTTTCATTCCATGATTGTGTTTCTGTGGTATATAGTTAGTGTGAGATTTAAAATTTGAACATGTATTAATTTCACATAGAGGTTCAAAGGACATTCTAAAAGATAAAGGCCTCGTCATTGTGGAATACAATATTAATATGGATTTTCTGTGACATCCATGGCAGAAAGAATATCAAATTCATTATGTCAATTGAGTAAAATTAAATAATTGGTGGTAAAGTACAAAAAACCCTCCATGAAAGTTGGGTCACTAATGATATATCAGGAAATATTTATTGTATTTTGATGTGGGTGATGTGTGTCCAATGGTCAAAGAAGATACTATGATACATATGATGTTTGGGAAATAATGTGGTAAACTGATGATACACTCCAAACAATTGTGAACATTATAGAGAGGGTATACCTTCATATTTACTTTTAATCATTCAATAATAATAGTGATAACTTATGTCTCAGTGGGATTCAAAGACAACTATGATTTGATTCTCCTAATAAATTTAAACATTCATAAAATCTATTGTACTAATAATATCATGTGCATATTCCTAATATAATGTGGTTTTGAGTGGTGATAGGGAACATACTGATACATATATATTAGTTGAGATAGGTTTTTCAGTATTTGGAGGGGAATTAAAAGGTTAATGATAATTTACTAAACTACTAAAACAAATTGATCCTCCCATCAATTTGATGCATGGAAACATATGGTGTTAATTAATAATTCATGTGATCCAATTAAAATAATCCCTTAATATCAAAACAATTTTTCATGAAAATATACTTCATATAATAGATCCACTATGAATTGAAAAGTGACCCTAAAACAACATGTAATAAACAGTGGTCCCAAAATACACCCCATGATTGGTGGTTGATTATGGTGTTTGAAATTTTTCAATAATATAAATAAATGTAAGATTTTTTTCATGATTATATAAAAATATAGATTTTATTTAAAAATTATATAAAACCAGAAAAAATAAAAATAAATAAAAATATCAAGGACAGTGATATTTTTCTTGTTTCACATACACATTCTAATATTTAATTTTCACATATCAATGATGTGTTGATATTCCTAATAGTGACTACTTCACTATTTAGTTATTATAATTATTATAGAAATAAAATTATTCATCAAAGGTACATGACCTATTCCTCTATTACACTCACTTATTCCATGATGGATAAAATTGATGAAAAATAAAAACATTATAGTCTCTTTATCAATGATAGAAATGAGTGAAGTCACACAAAAAAGTAGAGGTTCATTTCCATTATGCTAAAATTATCTCAACATAATCATGAAATATATGTTTAAAAAATATTCGTCACATGTATAATATTAAATTGTTGACTATTCGAAACTTTCTCCCTCATACAATCTCATATAATCAGATAGCTCCCCTATTTCACATTCACAAATTTGTTAAATGATATTATTTTATTATCTACCTTAACAATATTTCACTAAAATACCAATCTATTTCATGTCATGTAATTTGAATTTGAATTTCAAATTCCCAATATTAAAAACTTCCAACTTCTAACTTATTACATGATATACTTATATTAATATAATTCTTCTTAAATTCACAATAAATTCTCCACCCATGATAACCTTCCAAACATATCATACTTAATAATAATATCAATAAAATGGGGAATGAGAACATCCTAAAATTATGATTTAAGATTCATCGTATAGGTGTACATACGTGATGAAAATTTAAGATCGTAAGTTGTCATAGGATTGAAAGGTGGGTATGTGAACATAATCAAGTAACATGAACATATCATAAGGAAATAGTATCTATTAAAATATAAGTCATATATAATAAATCATGAAATAATATTTTTTCATAAAAATATAATCCTTTAGAGTGGGGAAACATGACCCAATAATATATGAAAATGACATAGTAATAATCTGTAATATAATATTATGGCACAAATATTAGAATATACATGTATATATTTTAACAATTAAGTGATTCATCGCACAATAAAAAAGGTTATCCATTACAACCCTATATAATAGTCTTCATATAACCTATAATGTACCATTTTTGGAAATGGGATAAAATGATATACATACCTTTTTTTGAGTGGAATAACCCTCATTGTAACACAAATTTTGGGCGTGGGATATCCACCTATATACCTCAACCTTTTGGTCGTAAACTAAATGCCTATGTAAAATATTATTTTGTTTATGGGATAACAAATCATGTAGAAAAATATTCTCTCATGAGATATAAAACATTACCCAAAGTATTTCAGTTCTATAAGATACCCACAAATCTCATAATGATAAAATATATATACAAGTTCGGCAAAGACACTAATATATTATTAATTTCATCATATAATAATTAACACCTTGGAATGTCACTTTATTTATAGAAACATACACAATTATATTTCATAATACATATAGAAAAAATAGTGGATATTATCATTAGATTATATCCTAATTAAATCATAATAAATATTAAAAGGTGGTGACATTGATAAAAAACTAATTTATATTACCATTATAAAATTTAACTGAAAATAAAAAATAAATTTCAATTATTTATGATATGTTATTAATTAAAAAAAATTATAAGAATACATTAAGAGAAATTTATTATGATAATAATGACATTTTTTTTGAAGAAGTTTACGAAATAAAATAAAAGAAATTGAATGGAAAATAAATTATTGAAGAAGGAATTGAAAATGTTATTTTACATTAATTTGATTAATTTCATGGACTATAGAAAAAAACTGGTGTGGAAGGTGTAAAAAGTTTCTTTAATTATATGATAGTGAATGAATCAAAAATAGAAAATGGTCATATGAAATAATATAAGGATAGAAATATAGACATCCATAAAAAAATATAATGAATTTGGGAAGGAGGTTGAATGTTTCCTAACCAAAATAAGAGATAAGATCTACTCTACTAACATGCATCTTCTCAATTGAATTTTGAACCAAAGGAATGTGAAACTATAAAAAAAAACAAGTAAACCCATGTATTAGATAGATAAAAAAGAAGTATTTTGATTTTCTTATAGAATGAATATAAAATTTTCCCGAATGTAAACTTAGACATAATCAATCGTGATTTCAATGTGATATTGTAAATAAAAACACTTATTACTTTGGTAACCATTAAATAAATATCCATTGAAAGAGAAAAAATAATAGACTTATATCCTTTCAATTTAATGAAAATTATAATATGTTTAATACATGGTTATTATATAAACCAAAAAAACATGATTGGTGGTCATGATAGAATATTTCACAAAAAAGGAAAATCTATATGAGAATTCCATACCATCACTTCCAACATCCATGAAAGAACATTAACCTCCTATAAAATTATTATAAATATTATAATAACTTATTATATAATAATATTAATATATATTAAATATTATAATAATCAATTATAATTGTTTATTGAGAATATTTTAGTTACATATTGATAATTTTAATCATCAGATGTTTCTAATTTGGATAATTTTACAAAATATACATATTACAGATGTTTATCATCATTCACTGATTCCAAGACCATCATTCCAAGATTAATCATTTTTGGGAAATAATTTTTCATAAATAATTTTTAAATTTCCATTATATTTGATGGATTTCATTTGTAAGTGTTGTGATAATTGAATCCATGATGATAATGTTTCAAACAATTTTACAATAATGACATGAAACATTATAATTACCATTCACTTTTTTCATTATTCCAGACCAATATTCATAATATATATTACTCCTTATTATCTCATATTCCATGTACTAATTTCATTATAATAATTCATTATGAAAATTATGATGTTGGTATAACATAGTGAATATGGGTGGTTTGGATTCCCACAAAAAGAAAATGAAATACTAGTGAATGATGAAGAGTTTCAATTTATATAACTATAATATCATTGTATAAGAAAAATAAACCTATTAATATTACATAGTTATTGTGGGGAATGATATTAAAATAATAGTTTCTATTATATGTTAATTGAATAAGATTTTGAAGAACAATTTATTTATATTGACAAATTTTCTCTATCTGAAAAAACAAATATTCAGGATGTATGGTTTAGGCATATTATTGGAACCAAACACCACAAAATATCTAAAAATTATTTTGGAGAGGACAATGTTTTATATATTTAAGATATAGTTTAATTTAATGAAATTATCTAGATGGGTAGATAAGGGGTCCTTTTACAGGTTATTTTTTATTGGAATTTTCATTTATATTAATTCCATAATGTAAAAGGTGTTAATTTTAAAATGAATTTTGATAAAAGGACGAAAATAATGTAAATGGGTAATGAATCCCCTCATCCAAATATTTATAGTTAAGGGTTCTTGATATTATATTTCATTATCACTTATTTGTACCCTTTTTAAATCATTTTTTTACCAATGTAAGTCAATATTTACCTTAATAACATATATATATGCATTAAACTGTAATTTAACATATTACAAAAATTTTAGCAGATTATCAAAAATTGACCACTATATTTTAACTAATTCAATTTCTAAAAAGGTAGAATTTATTTTTTAAAATTAAATAGTAAAATATTTAAACCAATATCATTTTTAATGAAAAATTAGTTCTTAAACATTAATTACACTTAATCATATTTAATGACCATTATTAATAAAATGAGAGTTCATATATTTTGAATAAATTGAATGATATTATTATATTAATAATTTAATTGTTTTCAATTCAATTAATTTTGAGAAAAATATACAATACATTAATGTAATTATTTTAAAAATATACCCACCTAATAATATATGATATTATTATTATTTCTGTAATAATTAACAATATTTCCAAGAATGATAATTTATTTTTTTGTAAATATAAAACATATTTCATTTATATTATTTATCAAAATAAGAGGGAAATAGATTTTAAATTAAAACTTATAATATATATTAAAACAATGTTTTTAAATAAACCATATTATATTGATTATGAATAATTATATTTTTATTGATTTTTTTTGAAATAATTTCATTGATGATATTTATTTACATTAAATCATTCATTTTTATCAATATATTTAAATAAAAAATTTATTTAAAATTATTAATTGAAACATAGATAATTAATTCACTAAAATAGTTTCTTTATAATTAATGTTATTTTCCTTAAGTAAATTAGTATATTTAAATTCCATTCGAAAATTATATATTTTCTTCCGTAAAAATTATTTCTAAGGAAAACATATATTTTTGACATATAATAAATAATATATATGTTAAATAAATAACTATGATTCTAAATTGGTATGATTTATTCGAGGTTGAAACCAATCCACTATATATCCTTTTATAATGACAATAAAAAAGATATATTACCCCTAGTACATCTAAATATTTCTTCCCATTCAATCTTCTCAAAGAGAAGTACTGATTCCAATAGATAAAATTTTTTATTTTTCAATATGTTTTCTAATATCCAAGTGTTTTTTGGTCATTATTGGGCTTCATCAACTAGTGGTGGTTCTCAGTTAATAATTTTATCTTTGAGATATCTATGTTTTAAAAATATATATATATTTTTTATTTTCCCATTTTATTTTATTCACTTTTAAATGATGTAATCATACATTGAATTTAAAATTCTATTTAATACATGGCTTCATGTACCTTTATTGTAATGTGACATTATGGTTGAAATATTTTTTTAATTCGATTCATTTCTAAGATGAATTATTTTATACTCAAGTTACATTAACATAAAACCCATATTTATGATTGATATAAATATTATAAGGAAGAAAATGAATCTTAACCCCAAGGGTTTCACATTATCCAACTAAACAAATTACATCCTCACAATTTTAAAAATCATTATGTAATGAAAATAATCGAATGTATCTATAAGATAGAAATTACCCAGTATATAATTTATAATGAGATATGTATATATGTGTATTTATAAAGTAAATGAAACTCGCCTTTTTCATATAATTTCAATAAATTAACCCTAATTATTGGGTATTAATCCCCCAATATTGGATGTAATTTTGATAGATATTTCATATTATTTATTTCAATAATATATTTTCATAGGTTTATTTTGGATATGAAATATTGCATCCATTTCAAGGGAATTAGTATATGCCCTATATATAGGGTGAAAATTCATTCCCAAAATCACATCAAATTCTAATAATGGGAGAATAATATGATTTTAACAAGAAAAATTCCAATACACATCTATATGAGAGTAGTTGTAGACATGGAATTTAATCACCATACCAAATGGATTATTAATTGAAAAAATAATATATAGTAATTTGGTTTCTTATTTAATTCCCTAAATCATTCAAGTTATAAAGAAGTGTTATAAACTATTAAATGATATTAAATTTATAGTTATTTAGAGAATTTTTAGTGTATTATACATAAAATAATTTTATGACACAATTAATGATTTTTTGATTAAAAATTAATTCCCTTTATCCCTTCTATTAAGAGTTCACTGACATAATTTTTCATTATTAACCTTTGGTTTGGTTCATTGATTATTCTGATGTCCACACATATTATTTTTTAGGAATTATAATCTGGGTGGTGTGTTTTTTGGATCAATTTTTCAATTCATCATATCCCTTAAACATTAATGTTCTTGAGGGCCTTATATCCCATTCATGAATCATTTAAATATCCATTTGAGGAATTTTCATATATTATTCATCAGAGATTATCATCATTTAGGAAGATTTTTTTCATTCATCCATGGGTTATATTAGTGGAGTTTCCTCGAAACTCCATTTTCCACATCCTATAAAAAAATCCATGAGAATAATGGGAGTTTCTAATCCAAATTTATAGCGAGAGATAACATCAAATGGTTTCTATTTAGTTACCAAAATCCCTGATTTCTATGGCCTTTTGGATACATTGTTTTAAGGTAGTAAATAAATGATCATTTTCTCTTATATAATTAGTGAGACATGAAATTGTGGACCTTTTTATTAATGTAATGTTTTCTTTACATGTATCCATAGATTCATCCACCTTTTTCATCCACTCAGTTAATTATCTAGTTATTTTAGTGTGATGTGGTTGGGAAAAAATATTTTTTATAATATACCTCCTTAAAATTCTTTTTATTTCCAAAATTAGATTACTTCCTCTTTCCTTGTTTTCATAATTAGGGTTCACCATTGATCAACATCACCTTGATAATTATAAATAGAGAAAACAAAAATTCCTAGAGTTTTGAATTATAGAATGTTAAATATTAGGTACTATACTGGATAATTTATTTGTGATTATTAGATTATAAAAACCACTAATGTATGATGGTCAATGGAACATAAAAGATTAAATAGTGGGTTGATCATTATTGTGTGTGTCTATAAGCTCATCCTAGTTCAGGTTATTATTTATAAAAAAATCTGTAATATCTATTAATGATTTGACTTCATATATCATACCATTTGTTTATTCATTGGGATAATTCCCACATTTTCAATCATACATATTATTAACATGATTATTCTAGGTTCTATATATTTTCATTAAAAAATGATAATTTTATTATTAAATAAAAAATATCAAAGTAAATGATTATTTGATAAGGGAAAACATTAATCTGATTTAGTAAATTATGAAACCTTCATCTTATTATATGTCCTTATTGGTTCATCCTACATCACTCTTGGTATTATTTATTCCATAGTTCACTATGAAATGTAACCGTGACTATTCACTACATGATAGTAGGTTTCTTGCACCATATTCTTGAGCACTTGACTAGTATTGAGGATCTAGGATTGTATAGTGGGGATATCATACCCAAATATCTTTGTGTACTGTAATGATGAAATTACAAAAATAATCATCCATAGATATAAGCATCAAAGAATGCAGGATAAATACAACACCCCAATGAAGAATAATATGAACTAGAAAGCATAAAAATATATAAATTATAATCCCCCACTAATTATCAACATATTGAAAATCAATAAAAGAATAATGTAATTTTATAGGAATAATAAACAAACCCTTAAGCCTCACCTACACTTAATCTTCTAGACCATATATGATATAAAACTCTATTCTAATGCATTGGTCCTCTTACTAAAATTTACCTTAGATTAATGAATTCCTCTAAGATAACCATATTATATGGCTTCGTGAGAATGTTTTCAATCAAATCAGTAGCTAACCACCAACATAGTACCATACATACCAAAAACATGCAGTGTGTTCACATGTGATATAATCAAAATATAAATTAATAATTGCAATTTTGAAGTGTGAATAAATAACCACTATCATTCATAGGGTTATAATATGAATCCTAGTATTTCCCTCAGCCAACATATTCCATGGATTTGTTGTCTCTATGTTTGTCATGTAATGGTTCCAACCAGGGAATTCCCATGGGTAATTCCAATTAAACATTACTATCAAATTTAGATAAGTATTACACGAAATATGTGGATCAGGTACAAGGAACTAATACTCAAATACCAAGGAATCCAATTCAATGAATCATTTATATTTTATACTATCCTAGATATTCTATGTGTTGAATCAAGAGAATGGATACCTAATTCCAGCCAAAATAACCTTTTTTTTAATCACATGATTATTTATATGGCATTCTAAACTAGATAACCAATGATACATATCTATGGATAATTTACAAGGAATTCCAACCTGAGGATCCCACATGTTCAATCAAAAGAATTTTTCCAAGTAATTCTATCATTGGTAACATGCTAGGTCAATGCAATGAGAATTTCCAATGAATTCCAATAAAGATAACCTGAAAACTAAATCCAAGGTGACTTTCTATGGTATTCCAACCTATATAATTGTGTTTATAATCCTATTCCTATGAGTGTGTCGTAAGTAACCCAAACTGATTATAAAAAATAATTATGGATCCTAGTTTAATTTCTTAGGCTCCCATATATCTTAGTACATCTCACCAGGAATGGCAGTTAACCCTAACAAAATTATAGTATACATATTGAAATGTTTTACATCTACCCAAACCTTTTATAAAACCCAAGGTTGGCCTCTCAAGGGAATGACCTATCAACATCAATTCCATAGTAGACCCATACTTAAATTCTGGTTATAATTTTCCACCCATAATCATCACTACTCATTTCCCATAGACATCCTTGCTAGTGTCATCATCTCATTATGGAACCCACTCGGGTACCCTATGACACACTAGAGAAAAGAAATACACATGGGATCTTATATCATGTTTTATTCTCTTGGTCCAATAAAATCCACCCATAGGATATAACATCCCTTTGAAGCTCTATAATAAACACACAACCTCACCATCCAAAGAATCATAGTTATATAAGAGAAACGTCCCCAAAGGAATCCCCATAAAAATTTACCCTCGGATACTCAACACAACCAGCAAGTCTGTTAAGTCCATAATATTTATCCACCAAGTTAATCACATCTCATTTGGGGAGGTACTTTCACCGAATGATCATCATTAATAGTAAAAAGGATCAATGTCATCTCAAGTGTCCACATGGCCACTTCACTAGCTTCCCGTCTCATCTCACCATGACCTAGTATACAGTAAGGGAACCATTCCACAGGGGTACTATAGTAACATTGTTTATTTTGATTTCACCTCTCTGGGATCCAGTGTCATAGTGAATTCATTTATAATCAAGGCCTCATCCATCAGTTGTATAGATAATAAAACTAGTTAAAAGGGGTCTAATGTAGACCTTGGCAAAAAATTTCCCCATAAATTTCATTAAAATAGGCCCATTTATTTAATTTAGGAAAATTTCAATCACCCTCCTAATGAGACCACATATCACACTGTAATATTTAAATGAAAAAAATACTATAGGGTGGGTATGAGGAACCACCTAACTAATTTATAATGTTAATACACATTCTAAACAAGCGCAATAATCTTTACTAAGCCCCATAAATGCACAATACTCTACATTACAACATCATGAAACCAAAATAATTTCATTGAATACACATTAATTTATTATAATCTGTTATAATTAATTACAATTTTAACATTAATTTCACAATTTAATTTAATTATGTATACTTTCATAAAACTCACATAGTACTTCCTTCTCAAAAAACTATGACTAGAAACATGAAAACATCTCATGTATTCCACTCGACACATAATTTCTAAAAAAAATATTACAAAATATAACAATTCAATATCCAATTAAGCTTAATTTTTGAGAGAACTCCAACAAAATCACATGGATATACATCTATAAAATAAAATTTAGTGATATGGAGACATTTTTCATTGGAAATCCAAACACCAATACTAGAAAAATTGTTATCATCCTCATCCAATTCTACAATGTTTCTGTTGAATCAGAACTACAATAATAATATAGAGAAACAAAATAATGAGGATACCATGGAGTCCCAAAAAGTTTATATTATAGTGTGGATATCACTATTAAAATGTTAATAATACATCAAGGATTCCACAAATAAAAGGAAATTTTTAGATGGAAGGGGGAGTTTTATGATTCAGGTGTGCATGTGAGGGAGAGGGAGAAATGGTTGGAGTGGAATGAAATATTGTTAGTGAAAAACAATAAACTTTTTTCATTTAATGAGATGCACTATTTCACCACAAATAATTCAGAACCATGTGCCAACCCTGTGGTAGTTATTGTATAAGAAATTTTTTTTACATGGTTGGATTGAAAAGTTTAAAAAATAATATGTCAACCATAATAAATCAAAATATTCTCAGTCTGCAAAATTGCACATGGTTTCTTGGTAATTGCGTGCCAACTAGATTTCCAGTCCCATTCCCAAAAGCATTCCCCATGATTCCCCCCACTAGGTAACACATGGGTGTCATTACACTTATGTTATACTAAGATTCATAGTTCCCCCTGAATGTTTTAGGTTTCACAGTTTTCCTATTCCGTGACCATGCATCCAAAGCATTATAGTTATAAAATTTACTAAAAATTTCCATACATAAGGGTAACTGCAAGTGTTTCCCAAAACCATATAACCCAAACTATACGCCAGGTAATAAACCATCAAAATATTATAAAATTCATCATGAAACTATAAATGCCTTCTTGATTACCAAAATCTCCTATTTTCCCAAAAAATATCCAAAAACATTAATATTTAACACAATAAGTATTAGAATTCAAATGGAAATCCATTTTCTCAAAATGATCCATCTACCAACACACAAAAAAATTACAAATATAATAGGAATTTAATAAATAAATATAGTTTCAAATTTACATATAAACATGGAACTGATCCATAACTCATCATCATCGCGATGAAATTTAAAATGATGCTTAACCATACCAACTTATTTTGAGTTATCACAGAGTAATTAGTGAATTTATTCTAGGATACGTTTCTCACGACCATAAGGATCTACTCAATTGGATTGATGTTGAACCATTGTACTCTACAAAATCATAATGTTCTATCTAAAATTCATATTTAGTATTTCAATGATCCAATTATTATTGCTTCCATCTCACCACTTACAATTAATTTAAAAAATAGTATTAACAATATAGTACAACCATTAGTAAACAAATTTTTATGGAATCATATTTTTACAAACCATCCTTTCCCAATTCATGAATTCAAATCATTTTCCATAAAAAGCATCATTACATCTTTGAAACACACTCATCTTATCCAAAATGACAATAATTATTCCATTTCCAACCCCCGAAAACCTTTTATATAAAAATTATATAGTCAAATCACTAATATATGAATCATTAATGAAATAACCATTATCAGTTTCTGATACACAATTTCATCACCTAATCTGGTTTATATCTCTTCAAATGTATCTCGAGTTATACTAAACAACATGTACAAATTTATAAACCCTAATTATAGTGAAATTATATTTTAATATGTTTCATAAATGATGAAATACATCACACACTATCTTATTAATTGAAACATTCTAAATTTTACTCTCACTCAGACCACATCATCACTTTTCGAATCCTAATTCATTGAAAAATATACTTCCAACATCACATTTGAATTCCATATCTAATTTCCTCTGATGATCTACATATAATCTGATTTACCTACCCATAAGTACTCAAAATTCATCCTCTCCTTGTAATAATCAGGATTATTAATCCTATGACCCAACAAGCATGTTCTTTATTCCCTGATAGAACTTTTTTCCTTGCTTTCTACTTTTAATGTCTACGCATTAGCATACCATCTATACTCATGTACCATCGTGAACCACCATCCAATACCCATTTATCACACACCATGAACTCTATCCTCATCATCTACTAAAAGATTGAATTTTAATTAGGTTCACACCCACAATATCCAATGGTGTCACCTACACAAAATTAATTTCCCTGTATCTATCTACATTTTTGATGTTAACAATTTCTATCCTCACACATGTGTTACTCCTCCAGAGCCTTGTTTAGCAATTATTTCATATAGAAAAATTTTCCTCAAAAGATAGTGAAATATATCCTCAAACTATAATGTCAAATTATTCATTACATTCATGATTTGACAAACTATGCTATGAAGATTCCCCTTATATACTTTGGTATTCATCTAACATTATTAAAATCACCTCACATCATTTCAATTAAACTGTGTGAAAAAAACATGTACAACCTTCATTGCAAAATATGACTTATGATATCATGGGTCTCTCATCATTGATCCTAGAATTACATGATTAATAATTTGAACATGGTCAATTAAATATCAATATTATCCATGAACAATTTCTTTTACCTTTTACAAAAAATCTATCATCCTTTAAATATTGAGGGAAGTCATATGATCACCCAATAATGGAGCATCATATGAAAATTAAAAATTACTACCCACACTCTCACCACCCTTCTATGTTTATGTCTAAAATCAATAGGCTAAGTCATCACAACTAATCATATTCTCCAAAATCAACCTTGATACCAAATCACTGGAACTCTAAATGCTCATCATCATGGATACTCAATACATCGTATGGGCCAATACCATATAATCTATATCACTTCACATGCATTGATATCAAAATAAAAAATCATCTACCCATGCTTCCCATATCTAAGGTGATCATTGAACCACAACAACCCCTATCATGGATTTCCCTCACATATATATCACATAATTTCTCATCAATAATAATGGGCTCACCAACATATCTACTCACAGCTCAAAACACAAGGCTCAATTTTCTAAACCACGTCTCATATCTCATATATATCCTATCCCATGGGAATAAAATATATAATCTTATCTAAAAGAACAACAAACAACTTGTTTTTAAAAAGACTTACCCTTGGGTATCACTTTACCATATATGGAATTAAATTCCATCTAAACTGCCTTCTAGTGTACTAATTTTCGCAGAGTGTATGTATTTTAGACTTCCCCATCAAGAATCATAATATTTGGTTGATCCTTACCGAGCCTCCACATAAGATAGTCACCAACGAGGTGGAACATTTTCATCATTGAGCAGATGTTTACAAAATAGAATCACCCTATGATGATCAATGTTAAATAACTAACAGTTTTTAAATTTAGTAAAGTATATTGACACTAATAAGATATATGGGAAGACCAAATATGTTAGTATTGACAGATTGAGTGATAAATTTGTATTCTCAATCTACTAAAATGGGTTCATTACATTGGAATAAAATTATTGTATCGACTCTAAAGACTCATTGTACATCCCTTACACATAGAGGCTATATATCCACCATCCAAATGAAAACGTCCATAAAATCCACAAAAAACTACCTTCATATTAATTAAGAACTAAGGTTTAGATAAGTATAATTGAAAAACAATGTTATATTGGAGTGTACCATATAAATTTTTACTTTCACATTAAACAGTTGAAACCTATTTTGTTAGTGAAACCAATCACACACAGGCATGTCAACATCTTGTGAATCTTATATACTATGCATGATGCATGAAAGATGTCCTCATAAAAATAGTCCAAGTATCAAAAATAATAATAAACCATATATCATAACAATCATAATCATAATTGAATCATTATAGGTGAAAACCAAAAAACCCAAGAATAGAACTAACATATTCTAGGTAAGTAAAAAATGCACATATAAAAGTTATTGTTGATGAATCTGTCTAATATCCTTTATATGTTCTGACACATTCCAATATAACCTTTTTACCATCTCCCAAAATTGATTGATTAAAAAAAACATGGATAGATTTTCTGATATCAATCACATAGCACTAATATCAATTTATATCATCCCTTCCCTAGTTCACTATGAGCAGTATCCAAACATGGATTCCACGTGACCTCAAGTGCACCTCCAAAAACCAAATATGCTATCGAATAGCTATTAGGGTCTATGAAAGTACCATTGGGAGAAAATGTCCTCAAATGAGAGTGTGGATTAATAGGTAATATAATCAAAACATCCTCAAAATAAATATCATGCATTTAATGTATAATAAATAAAACATCACAATAAAAACTAATATGAATGTAAATGTATATAGTCATACAGAATCCGATAAACAAAAACCTAAACACTTTTAAATAATTAAAATAAGAATAAAATAATGCACAACTATAGCTCTGAGCCTTACTACATCTAAATCTCTTATATCATCTATGATATCCCATATGATCATGTTACATCATGATTTTTCTCAATAAGAACATGTGATAAATAATGCGTACTTGAGTACAAAAGAGTCATGGATACCCAAGGAGTGTTTGATTACATATGAATAATGAACGACCAACACATTCCCATACATACTACATAAATATTGAACAATAGCCATATAATCTGTATAAAAATACAGAACTAAATTATGTGTGTGTATATAAATAACCATAATCAATTCTTCTGTTCTAACATGATCCATGATATTGACCCTAAACTTATTTAACCAGTGTTAATGTTTTCTAAAAAATTTTAGGTAATATTCCAATGAAAATTTTATCAATGGATGATTCTTAGTATAATGTACATGGAAATCCTAATCAATAATGAATTGAATCTAGGTAGTGTACTTAAGGAATTGCAACTCAAATAAAAACATGCTAAATATAAAGAGATTTTTGATGGACTTGAATCCTGTAAAACATTCAATCTAAATCCATAGTGTGTGTCTAATTCATTCTAAACTGGATAAACAAAGAGTTAGATCTATGGAGCTTTTCTATGGTATTCATATTGAGATAACCAACTAATGGAATCCACAGAGTGTGTATAGTGAATTTCAACCAATATAATCTTTAATCTGATTCCAATGATTATTTCCATGTAATTATAACCCTGATAATATATGACTCATATGAAAATATTTTATCTAATGAATTATAAAATGAGTCACCATGTTAAAGAGTTGATTCCCATGATCATGTCCTAATTAATCCAAACCGATTCGACATATGACTGATAGAACATTAGATCTTCTGTTTGGTAACCCATGTATCTCAATAACCCCCATTTTTTAGTTCATCCTAACACATCCATAACATAATAATAATCTCTATTGGAAGAAAAGTTTAATTAACTCATCCCAAATATTAATGTTAACCTCTGAACTATCCAACATGTTAGTATCCCATATATATAATGATGAAACAATTATTCTGGTAAAAATTTGACAGTTTTAGTCACCACTACTCATTTCTATATGCACCCTACCTAGGGAAAATATATCATTGGGGTACCGACTTGTATCCCCTAGGTCACTCTATAGCGAGGACACCCTTTATAGGCTCATCTACAATGTTATCATCTTTTGGACCTGCACCCAGCACTCAAAGGAAGTAAATTCCCTCTAGAACATCAAAATAAATAGGATACCACACCAGAATAATAGTCTTAATCATATATGAGAAATAGCCCTAGGTTTATTTAATTCTGAATATTTCTTACATCGACTATTACACACAAACTATTTATCAATACCATGGGTTCTATCCACAAATGGTAATAATATCTCATTGGGGGATTCACCCAACCCCCACACCATCCCAACATTCCTAAAGGGTCTATGGGGTCTGAGAGGACCAAAAATTAACTTCATTTGACACACATCTCTATTCATTACTAACCATTACATGGTGTTCAAAATGAAAACCTATCACTAGGGATTCCAAAACAAATACATTCATTTCCATTTCCCTCCCCATGGATCATGATTCATTGGTCATGAAATTATAATAATTTCATTAGCTTTTAGTATACAATGAAATCAATATGTAGCATAGGGGTCTAATAGGGACATTGAAACTCTGTTTTGTCAAAGTATGAATTTTAGAAATAATAACTTATTTAATTTAATAATGGTCCAATAACCCTCATTAACAGATCACATATAACAAACCAAAATTTAATTAAAATAAAATACATTATGGGTATGTATGAGATACTATCTACTTCATTTATAATTAAATTACACTTTTTTAATATTCCCATCCTTCTTCCATATTCCTTAAAAATATCAACCGACCATCTCCCATAATCATGAGTCTACAAACCGTGATAAATAATCTGATTTAATTAATAATTGTCATTTAAAAAAATTAAACAATTTATTATTTATTTTAAAAATTAATTAATATAGCCATAAATTCCTAATAACTAATGTAATGTTATCACTTCATTGAAACTATGACCAAATTTGTCCCAACAACCTATGTTATGCTCTCAGCACACCCCACTTGAAATACATATAAATCAAAGAAAATTTGATCTGAAAAATCATCTAATATTTGTCAAAACATTAAATAAACCCATAAATATTAATATCTCGATTAAAATGTTGTGAAATATTATGTAAAATTCATCTCAGTACATCCTCTCCCCAATCCACAAAAAAAACAATTCTTCCCCAGTTGAAGGCACAATGATTCGGTGGAATCAGAATGAAAACCCAAAAACCAAAACTAAGTGGAATCCACATATGAAGAATAATATATGAATAAATAGGTGATCATACCTTGAAACCCCCTAAAGAATAAATCCAGAACACAAAAAATGAAGAAAATTAATGGAGTAGATGGTATGTTAGCCAGATGGGGTGTTGGTCCATGGGAGAGGGAGAAATGATGGGTCTATCTCAAAATATTAATAGGGTAGAGCAATAATATTTCCACTATTATAGAGATAAAATGTTTTAATATATTGTTTTTTTCAAACCCCACGACATCTATATTGTAGGAAGAGTCTAAAAAACCATATTACGCATTATTGTGCTACACCGTTTACCAAACTATATTCCTATAATGAATATTTGTATTTCCTAAATCTAAATCATTTCACATGGTTTGTTTGAAAATTTTCATCATGTCCCAATCCAAAAACATGATATATTGTTCTAACCTCATTTTTTACCTTTTTAATGCACCGTGCATGTGAAATTTTTCATAATCTAGACCAAGATACATGGCTTCCCTAGAATTTTTCATGATTACCCCTAACCATTTTCATACCATATTTATAACCTAGTGAATTGAAAAATTAATTAAAAGTATCTATATATATAGGTAACTATAATATTTTAACTAAACTGTGAAACCCAAACCCTAAATTAGGAAAAATACTATAAAAACCCAAACATTCATCCTAATGCTCTCAATACTCACCTGGTAACTGTAAGAACCACTCATGCTCCAAAAATTATCCAAAAAACATTAACTCATGTCATATCAACTCAAAAAATATAACCCCAAATAATATTACACAGAAAGAACAATCCTTCAACAAAAACAAATTAAAAATATATTATAATATCACCACTCATAAAGGGATAATGATTTATATTTTTAAATAAAAATAAATTATATTAGGTTGTATACTTTTTTTCTAATCCCCAAAAATGACTAAGTCCAACATCAATAACAACTGAAAAGACCTAGACCTGCACTTTCTGATATCATGCAAAAACTAAAATTATTTACTACAAATTATGAAAATTGTTCATAACATACATATATATTACATTGTAATACATATTCCCAACTTCACATGTTAATTATAACCATATAACCTATAGTTTTAGTGTTTTTATAGATTAAATATGTGATCTTCTATTTTCTCAATAATTCCTCTACATTTCCACTGAAATTCTCGGCACATGATATCCTTCTAGACACGTTAAAAAAAATACTTTTATTTTTTAAATATAGAATTTAAACATTGGATAACGGTGTGCATACATTAAACATAGGGGTAAAAAAAGACAAAAACATCAGAGTTCATATGTGTTAATAGGATGATAATATAGGTATGAGAATATACTCTAGGTACATGAATATAACATAATAATAGCATACCCAATAAAAAAATATGTAATAATTCATAAATCACAATATAAGCCTTTTAAAAAAAATTGTATTATTGGTAATGTGAATAAATTTGTGAATAATCATTGAACCAGACATATGAACTTTTTATAACATGAAAATCTTGCATCAATATGAGAATAAAACCTGCATCAATGTTAACATAAAGAGATCCATCCCATATTGAACAAAGATAACAACCTATCCATTATATATTAATATTATTCGAACCACCCTTGTACCATTTTTGGATTCTGTCAACCACTAATATAATTAAACCTATTGGGATTGGTCTAACTACATGTGTAACACACACTTTTGGTCTTGGTCTAACCACAAGTTTACTACAATGTATTAGGAATGTTCTAACAGCAAATAATCCAAAATATTATATAAATACATATAATACATTTACCCATCCATTTTATTGATATAATTCATCCACAAATTGCATATTTAATAGCCATACATACTTGTTCCACATGAACATATTATAAATCAAAATTTCATCATTTCTTAAGAAAAATTTGCGAAGTAAACTGGTTTCATGAATATTTATATAATAAATTATTATAATCCATACATTTAAATATGAAGGATGGTATCATTAGATCATATCTCAAGTAAATAATTAAAAACATTTAATGATATTGACAAAGATGAAAACCACTTTTTCAAGACTATTTTAAAATTCCATTGAAAATTATATGAAATTTCTATTACAATCAAAAATATTGTTTTGAAGAAACTAATTAATAAAAAATTGAGAATATAAATTATTTTTTAATGCAATGAAATATTTGAAGGGATGTGTATTATTAATAAACTATTAACACATAATGAAAATGTTATTCTCTAGAAAATATTTAAAAATGAAATTTATTTAAAACTTTTTTATACATGGTCAAATAAAATAGAAAATACATAATCAAAAAATGTGAAAAAAATTATTAATTTCATTATATTTTAAATAAATTCATTGAAAATGGAAAAAAAATATTTAGGAAATGTACATAATTACGGAAATTGGGATATCCAAAAAATAAGGAATATATACAAGTAAGAGAATACTTCCTCACCCAAATAACAGATGAGGTGAGTACCCCATATATGCATCCATTTGGTTAGATTAGGAACATAAGGAAAGTGAAATTATATGAATAAAACTACACAACATTTATAAAAAAATGAGAAAAATAAAACTAATTTTTTAATGACAAATAATGAAACATCAAACATAATATAAACTTAGTCCAAATAAATCTTTATTTCTAATTTAGTTTTGGAAGGAAAAAAACCATAATATTTGGCATACATTGAATAAAAATACAACGAAATAAAAAAACCTAAGATGTACCCATAAGACATTTTAATTTCATAAAAATTCTAATTAAATATATCAATTGGTAGTATCTAAAACATATTAAGTAAGAAAGGTAATCAATAAAATGCATAGATAAATTAATGGGATATTTTAAGAAGAATAACAGAACATTAATCATGAAATCAATGTAATCATTTTTATAAAATTTATAATAAAACATAAAAAATTAATAACATAGCAAATAAAATTTATAATTTTTATTTTCTTTTATAAGTTTATATTATAACCATTCATCTCAAAATTATTATTTAGTTGTTATTTATTTTCATCAGATAATGTTTGTAGATTTGATTATTCTATACATGTTTTTTATGGTGATATAGATCATCATTTTTTATACCGAGTTCATCATTAACATATTTTTTACGGTAGTGAAAAATGTATTATTCAATGATTTAAGAGGTCCCATGGTCATTGGATTAGACTTTGGGTATAGTTCATATGAATTGAATCAATGTTGAGTTTGTTTCATATAATATTTTAGTATCAAAAAGGAAATTTATAATGACCACTAGTTTTTGTTTCATCCTTTTTGAAACGAATTAAAAACATACATTACACTTTAATATTATATCTTAACATTTTTAATTTCATGATACTAATTCATGATGAAAATGATAAAATTGATATATCTTCATTCAATGTAGTGGTCAAACCATACTAAATAATAACATGTAATTATAGTGAACAAGTATGATATTAGAGTTATATAATATCAGTATCATTTTTAATGAATTTTAATAATGATAATTTAACATCATTAAGTAGGGAATGAGATTAATAAATACAATAAATGAGAAGTTAATTAAAAAATTAGTTGAATAACTATATGTTTACATTGATGAATTATCACATTCTCCTAATATATTATTTCAAGAATTTTTTTTGGAATTATTATTTGAAATAATAGATAAAAAAATATAATAATTATTTTGTAAAGGTAAAATGGTTTTATGTTTAAGAGACAACCAAATCCCTGGACTCATATGGGGTGGTAGATATGGGCAATTTATATTGCTAAGTCTTATGTGGATTTATCAAAATTATTCATTCCTTAATTTTTAAAGTTATAATTTGTAAATTAGTAGGTAGAAAAATTGGAAAATAATTGATATGGGTTTTTTATACAATAATACATATAATTTACAGATAATTTTTATTGATGTTTTAGGTATTTACATATTAGTTAAACTCTATTCATCTTATTTTACCATTATGTTAGAAACTCCATTTGTACCTCTAAAAATTATTTTTTATTACTAGAAATTAAAAAAAACATTATTTACAAATTATGGAATGAAATAAAAAAATATTTTTCCATTTAAAATAATTAAATTTTTAATCAGTTTAAATTTATAATATAAATAATTAAAATAAATATATAGACAAAACTATTTTTTAGAAAATTTCTTTTTGAATGTTAATTATTCTTAATCTAATTTAGTATAAATTACTAATTCAGTTATTGTTAAAAAATTTAATATAAGAAAATATATTATTATAATAATTATTTAAAAGTGTATCTTTAATTTAATAAAATAAAATTACTACATTCCTAAAAATCATTGTAAAATATCATTTATTAATTTAGGATGATTATTTATTACTAAATAAAAATAATATTCATTCTATGAATGTTAATTAATGTCAATATTTATATAAATATTACATATTCATAAAACTCATACTCAAAATATCATAAATTTTTTTTTAAAAACAAACAATATATAATAAAACAAATTTTATAAATGAATCTTATTTCATTGGACATGAATAAGTAAATTATTTTTCCATATAATGCCATAATTATTTTTTTTAATTTATTTATTCATTTTAATATTCAATCATTTATATCAATCAATTTATTGAAATCACATTTGTAAAGTAATATGAAAAAAATATAATTCATAATAAAATAGTTTATTTGAATCAATGGTTTTTTCATCATGTGAATTAGTATCATTAAATTTCGTTCCTAAATAATCCATTTATTTAAAATAAAATAGTTATAAATAAATATATATTTTAAATATCTAAATAAATTTCATATATATTAACTGCATACCAATTATTCTACACAAGTAAGTTATTCACAGGTATCATACCCAATTTTAATATATCATTGGATAAAAAATATATAATTACTACTTCATCACGATTATATCATATGAATTTATCAAATTATTTCATCAGAAATAAAATATACCAATCCTAGTGTATTTATTTTTTGAATTTTAAACATGATTTATCCTTTAATAATTTTATTATTCATTACATGACTTATTCTATGAATAGTGATCATCAAGGGTGAAGATGATTCCATGGATTTCATAGTTTTAAAAATGATAATCATTTTTATTTTCTATAAAATTTTAATTTATGCACATTAAAATGATGAAATCATCTATTTTAGTTATAATCCATGTAATTCATGGGTTTATATACAATTTTTTTAATGTTCCATTATGAGTGAATAAACATTAATAAATTATATTCATTTACTCTATAAATTATTTTATACATCTATTTTAATAATAAAAATTAATATTTATGATTTATTAACATGTATTACAGGGAATAAAAAAGTGTCTTAAATTCAGGGGATGTACATGATGTTTATTGAAAAAATTGCCACCATTTATTGTCATTTTGTGAAATTAAATTTGATCACAAAACCAACCCACAACATTAATAGTTCAATGTTAGAAATTCATCCGGAAAATATTAATCTTTACCAAATCATGGTGTAAGGATATGAATTTAAGCATTATATTTTGGTTCCACCACTAGTTTCTTAAAAATTAAAATCACATTATGATATGACTATTCCATCTATCAGGTAATGTATTTTTTTTCTCCAAACACGATTGAACATAATTATCCTTAATTATAGGATTCAAAATGGTTTTATCCCCCAATCCACTCCTTTATTCTAATGAAACGTTCATTTCATCATGATGAAACCTATCCCATCAGGATATCATTTTGTCGTCAAAATAATGAAACAATAAATTAAAATTGAATACTAAATATATCAAGAGAATATATATTGTTAAATTACTTTAAATATTATTAAATTAAATACCTATTAATTTTTTATCATCAAAAAAGCATCTAATATTTATATAGGGACATTAATGGTTCTATTTAGTTCTTATTATATATCCAATTAACACCATTAAATCATCACCAAACATCTCCATTCTGTAAAGACATAATGTCTATATAAAATTTAAAATTAATTCACCATACAACTGCATGACGCTATATAAATATTCACCAAAATGGGTAAGAAACTAAAAAAGATACACCATTGTATGATTTTTGTATATATAATGATTTTTATAATCCTCACACAAGTATGTGAGTTATGGAAAAAATTCATTTATTCACTCATTCTAGTTGTCTTGAAACCAGTGACATGGATGTGGGGGTCCACATCAAAAAAACCTCTACCCGTAACTTTCATAATTACCCTATTCAATATATAGATATTAGGTAACCATGGGTCGCCTTTTCTATATTTTGGGAGAGTTTAATTGAAATTGATTGTTCCCGTATTCTATTATAATTTATGAAGACACTCATCCATAAGTTAAATATTATGTTAGTTTTAGGATAAGGCTACATCCTTGTGTATGTGTAATCCTTACATTAAATAATGCGTGATAATAAGGGGTCCTCTCTCTATCCTCTAAAGCTACCACTCGTAGAATGAACTCATCACACATCTCCCTATGTATAGACTCCCCAATAATCATTTATACATGTGATATATTGATTTCAATATCACTATGAATGTTGTCATTTTTTAAAAACTCATCGTCATATAATTCCATGAATAATTTTTATAGATTTGGGTATATGTATATTAAAAAAAATATTTATTTTTAAATAACAAAAAATATATAAATTTTCAGAAATTTAACTTCAGTTGTTAGCATAAAGCTAGAAGATATCAACAAGGGGTTGAATCTACCTCGGATGAGTAAATCTACAATTTTATTCCCTCTGTTGAGTTGGAAAAAAAATTACGTTTGATATATTTATAAATAAATATTAATCATATAGACTATATTATATTGAAGGATATCAATAGTTAAATTCATATAACAAATACTATATTAATTCGCGAAAAAATTTCTCTGATATATTTTACCTACATAAAAAATTATTCCCTCTCCAACGGTGATTCCATTATGAACCAATAAATAAAAAACATATAATTTTTTCATAGGATCAACCAATTAGAAATCAATCCATGACGGTATAAAGGATATAATTTTTACAATTGAATTTTTGGAAGTTACATTTGTAAGGTCTTTAAAACAAAATGTATATATTTTCTATATTAGTGATGTCTTTCATATTCATTATAATCAATTATTTAGAGGATTAATTTTGTGATAAATTGGAAAACAAATATATAAATGATTGATTCATTTCATATAAATAAATTCTAATACTGTTATAGATATTATAATATAATTTCATATTAATACATCAATGTTTCAAAGGTACTATTCAGTAAGGGAAACTAGTGAAATTTGAAAAAAAAACATTTATGTATATTATCCCATGTTTATTAACCTAGCTATGTTTGATCAGTATCAGTTTCCTAGTATATAAAACTCACCTATAAGATCTAAATAATCAATGCGGTAGAGAATCGCTTAGTCTCTTATTAGAGGAACACCGAATGTTATTGAGTAATGTCAAAAGTAAGAGATTTTTTTTATAGGATTCACCCTTGTCAGTTAGTCATATTGAGTATGTCCCTTGTATTTTATAACAATTTAACATGTTTCAATAATTCTGATAATGACTCAGATGGTACGAAATGATTTTGACTATATCATAGAAACACACTCATTCCATGTTTGGGAAATTCACTGATGTTATATCATACAAAATATTCCCAATCTATGTCTAGACAATGTGTTCACACTAAATATATAAAACATACTCATTCACATATCAAAAAAAATTCCCACACCCAAATCATGCGTAATGTATTCATCCTCCATCCATGATACACTTTTTTTAAGATAAAAAACCCAATACATCTTTTACTAGGAATATAATCATTATTTTCTTGATAATATACAATTATAATGGAGATAATTCATAGAAATATAATTTTTTTCAATATAATCACAGAAATATTAGTGTAAGTTTAAAAAATAATGACTAAATTGTAAGTTGCAGCCCTTGGAAATCCACTTGGGCATTCCCTACCAAATCCTAATATGACATCCAATATGAATACCTAATTGAACCAGATTCATGAAGCCTACACTGCCAATGACTAACCATTATCTTCAGAATATACATGATCTTGTCACTTTACATATTCATGTTCCCTTTAATATAATTTGTTACTCTAATAATATGAAACCGTCAACCAATAAATAATTAACATGCATTTCTTACTCCCCCTACTATTAATTACAAAACTATTTTCATCTATGTATTCCTTTAATAACAAATATACTTTATCCCAATGAGGCCATTTTAGTCTCTTAAACACTTGGATTTCTGTCTTGGACACTAATTAAATCCATAATTTTCAAATTTCTAATTAGTTATCCCAAGATAAAATTGATCAATTGTGATAGTTTAAGTCCCTCTATGCATTCACCTAAATCATCTATTGGCAAAAAATATAAAGGGTTTCTTCTATTTAAGTCATACAAAAAGCATATATTATGGGAAAATCACCCAATGGTCTATGTTATAATACATTAAAATATAAGTGAAAACATTCCTGTATGAATACCCATTAAAGTTACAACATTGGATTTTTTCACATGACTTTACAATATAAAATGTTCCTCGCTATATCATACTGAAAATCATGGGTTTGGATTTCCAATTTTTTGATATGTTGGGATTTTATTTTTAAGTATGAAACCATCCCCCAAAACCCCTTATACCTCATTAATTGTATATATATTAAATAATTACATTGTATATAAATTTCAACTAAAGAGTAATTTGATATATAAATTTAATGTGATATAATATATTTCCCTTATAATGTTTTATTCAAAATTAAAGATATTGGTATATTGTATTCATAAAATTATAGCATCTATTTTAATTTGGATGGAAATCACAAAAATTATTCAAATATTTAATAGGTACCTTACTTGAAAAAAAAACTCACCTAAAAGATTATTCAACCTACCATTCCTTAAATTTAGACACGGCTTTCTAGGAAAACAATAATTTACAGAAAGGGATAAAATAAAACATTATAAACACCCATATTGAATAGTGTCAAAAGTTTGTCTCAAGAAAAAAATTATTGGCTATTTTAATAGTAAATAATTTATTTAATTACCTCATTTCATATTTAACTACAGGTATTGTCACATTCTTGAGTTTTTCTTTTTCTCTTTTGTAATCATTTGAATGTGTCATAATCAGTGGATTTTAATGGAAAAAAATTCTATTTATATCTATTGATCCATTATAGGATATATAATTTTTATCTCATTTGGATATCAATATTGATAAAATTTTATGTTTTTATATTCCATGTATATTTGATACTATAATTAAAAAATATTCTTCATTATGATTTTTTTAATATTATAAAATTTTATTTTATTTCGAAAATAATTTGAAGTGTTTTTAATTTGTTTTATGATAGATATTTATGAGGAAATATTTTTATTCGAAAATAATTTTATCATGATAAAAAACAAATATATCATTTAAATTGATTAAATCTTGGTCCACCTGATGTGGAGATGAGATATATTTTATTATGATTGATGGAATATAGTACATGTCAAACTAAATCGAATCCTATTTTTCGAGCATCACTAAAAGAATCTCAGTTATTTATTCTGATATATTAATCTGTTGGAAATAGGTAGGAGATATTTTTTATTTAAAAAATATATCTCATTAAATATGAATCCTATATTCTGATCCGTTTAGATTATATTTAAATAAGAGGATCGATGGTCACTTTCATCTCAAATCTCGAAAGATGTGGGTGAACTTCATGCTGGGTTTTTATAAATATGTTACAAGATCAAGTTAGTAACATCCAAATAATAAATGTTTCATCATTAATGGATTGTGTGTTCTTAATATCCTAATTATGATATGTTATGGAGGGTTATATGTAAGTAAATATTATTTATTGTATACATGTCATTCGAGTGGAAGGTATAATGGTTTTCTAGACCTATTTTCCTTATATTAATTTTTGTACTAAGTAGGATATGAGCTACATTGGTGACCATTGCCTTAATAGTTATTATTTTTCTGAGTAGTCCTAGTTTGAGTAAAATTATTTTATTATGTTAACTAGAGAGTAGTATGAAATCTCTATTTATAGTGTCTTAAGACCATGGAACTATGGTTGGTGGAGAGACTTCTACTCTATAATTTTATTGGGATTAAAACCAATTATTGATTTCTATAGCCACATGATGTGAATCTAAGTTGGATACCAATCATCTAACCCTCGTTTTATATTGTTAAATAATATTGAGCATTTTTTCATTTAAAGAGTAAATTTAATGTTAATTGAAAATGATATGAAATTTAGGAGAATATATGCCACATGAATACTTGAACTTAGTAAATAGGTATTCTAGTTATTTCATTTGACACGTATAAAATATTATATGTAAATTATTCAGTTATATTTCTCATTCAATGGGACTATTGGGACTATGGTGTATTAATTTATCTTCTTTATCAACTATTCATATTTTATAACATAATCAATCTGTTCATGTTTTTTTACTATGTTTTCAACACTTGTGCTAGGATCATATTTAACTTACGTGATATAGAGATAAAAAATATAGTTATCCATAGGATGAGGTATTATGTAATTTCTATGTACATAATAAATAATTCATAACCATATTATTCATATTACGTGGTATTAAAGATATCCTAAAGTAGTAGGTAGGGATTAGTTTTATTCTAATATTGATTCATTTCTATTTTCTCATTTTACTATTAAAATACAGTCTACATTCATCAATTCAATTTACTAGCTCATCGTGAAAATATAATATTGAATGAAGAATGTTTTTAGTTTTATGCCATGAAGGTGAGTAAATTTTTTCATTGAGTTGATATGTACCTTTACTCACTAACCAAGAAGGTAATAATTAGGTGGTATTCTCTAAATATTTATTGAGTGTACTAGTTATTCCACAAAACGTTAACATGAATAGTTATTTTCCATTTAGAAATTCATGATCATAGATAACAGATGGAATAAATATTATTTGATAGAGAAATAACACATAAGAACTCATTTTAGGAATTAAAATTTTCTTTATAACATTAATTTTCTCATTTCATAAAAAATGCATCAACAAATTATTCATATTCTTTTTCATTTATACACACCAATATTTTCACAATTATTGTCCTTCATAATATTTTAATTATTATTACATACATTATATAAAATCATTATCCTTTAAAAAATCCCCTCATTTATTTAATACGCGTTTTAACGAAATAAAAAATTTGACTCAAGGAACTATTTAATTGATGTTTTAATACTTTAGTGATTGTCATCAATGTTATGTAACTATAGTGGATTCATTTGGTAAAATAGAACAATATCGATTATGAATTCATGAAAAGAAACATAAATAATTTTGGGTCATTACCATAGAATGTGAATCACATTAAAATCACAATTAGTAATTAATATTTTACAATTAAAAAAATGTAACAATTTTTTAAAAATCTAGATTTTTATGATTCATAATATTTGAGTGACAAAGTGTCTATTCAAGACGAATATATTAGGTTTTTATATTTTTAAATTATTTACCATCTTTTACAATGAGTTTTATTCAAAATATTAAGTGAATGGATGAAGTCGAAATACTTGGTAATTTGTATAATTAGATAAATATAATTTTCTTAATTTTTTTCAAATTTCATGGGAGTATGATACAAAAATATATTTTTCCACCATTTTTTATTGATTGTACCCCACATCTATATGATGAAAAGTGTCACCACTGATTTCTTAAATTACGGAGTAGGAAGATATGTGAAGAGAGATATAAATTACACAACTCATCATGATGGATATACTAAATTCATTGCATAATGTTCATGTAATGTTAGAGTTGTATTTTAAGGCATGTTATATAATTATAGAATCATTTTATTTAAATATTTCTATAAATGAAGTTCATACTTAATCAATTGATTTTACCATTGTATAGTCAGAATCTTGGTCAACTGAATTAGATAATGATGGGAAGGATAAACCACTTAATATGTGTGGTGTATTAAAGAAATGTTGAAAATACCGATTATTATAACCATCATAAGCTTATTCACGGTGGAATTTCATCGTGATATGGACAGAGAGGATAAAATCTTTATAGAATATGAATCTAACGTAAAATCCTTTTATTAAAATTCTAAAAAAATGAATTGAATAATTTTCCCTATTTTTTGAATATTTTTTTATTAGTTTTTACATTCCATTATTGAATAAGGGGAAATAATTTCACTCACATAGTTTAATACCTAGGATCTAATTCTAGAAGATCTACTCTATGTCGTGAACTATGTCACAATGTAAACACGAAAAACCCATTATTCATAAGTATATTTAAATGTTTATTTTTTAGCAATAGAATTTTAATAATAGAATAATCATTTAATTTTAATCATTTTTATTGATATCTTCTTTAGATGGATTTTTGGTATTCTTCTGAAATACATGTTTCGTGCATAAAAATATTAAAATTATTTTTTTCTATTTATATTAATTATATTAAAAAAAAGAATAAATATTTTCATTAAATTATTGAAATTAATTAACTATTTCAATAATATTTTTCCCCATTGAAAAAAATCTACATAGTATAATAATTAACTTCCACTGTAAAAGTAAAAAAGTTGTTTTCAAATGGTTAATTTTATAACAATTAAATAATATATATGAAAATAAATTATTTTAATATTATTTAAAATATGACTCCTATATGAGTTATAAACACATTAAATACTATATAAAAATCCATTTATATAATAATTAACATGAAACAAGGATAAAAACACATTTTATTTTGAAAACATTTATCAATAAACATTATTTCCCTAATACTTTAATTTAATTTTGAAGTTATTCTTGTAATATTTAAAAAAATTATTAGTTAATATGGATCCCAAATTAGAATTTATCATCTCCACATTTTGTTAGATGAATCATTTTATAATGTTTGTAATTAAATAATTACCAAGATTAATTATTAGTTAATATTTAAAAGGTTAAAATTCAAAAATATGGAATCTCAAAATTGTATGAATTTATTGATCACAAACACCTTCTAGAAGTAATTTTTATATAATCATGTCATACCCAAATTCCCAACATACTATTTCTTCACCAATGTCACTAAAACTTCAAAGCCCAACTGACACCCAAGTGATTCCCTTCTTATATGTTACATAACTGTACTAATCAAGGAAAATCCCCTCTTTTCACATAAAAAATGAACTCACACCCACTATTTCTCTCTTACCAATCCACTCCAATGGATTTTTGAAATAATTTAACTTCCCTATAACAATATAGATCACTCTAATGTAGTTAAAAATTTCATAATGACTTATCAATCTTTCTGAATCTACTTTCCAATGTCAGGATTATCTATGTTACTCCTCGAGATATTGTGAAATATTTTTAAAAAATAAATATAATATTTTTTATATTTTTCATTACATGCAACATCGATGTTATATTTCAATACATGAGACACTGTGATGATCTTCTGTTATTCATAAAACTGACTTTAAAGGAAACATGAAAAACTATAGAAATATTATTATTTAATATCATTGTTATTACTTAGCTATTGGAATAGTTGGTATGAATAGGATTAAAACAATTATAAAATTATATGGTATTTCGATGTATATAAAATTAATTATTTGTTTTCTAAATTGTTATAATTGGAAATAAAAGCTATCCAAAAATCAATAAACTCTACTTATGAAAAATTATTTTTCTATAAACAATCATGTTGAACTAAATATATTCAGAAAAAAACATTTCTAGAATTATTTTTTTGATATTTATATATAATATACCCCATAAAATTTTTAACATTCATATTATCTATTTATGAGAAAATATATAATAATTAGTCTAATTATTATTTTTAAAACTATATTTTCAAAAAATAATTGTCTCAATTTATAAAATAATTTGAGACGAATTTTATTCACTCTTATAAAAGTTATTTCCCAAACTGATTTTTTTGTGGAATCATCTTGTAAAAATTATCATAAGATTAATTTTTGGGAATTTTTGGATCAATAGTTAAAAATATAGTTTTTATTACGAATTCACATTTATATTAAAGAATTTTAAGAAATATTGAATATTTTAATATGGGTATTGAGGTAAAATTATTTATATTATATATCTATTAATATGATGTAGTTCATTGAAATAAATTTAATATATAATTCTTTTATAAAAACATTTTACTCTTGTGAACATTTTTTTTTGAAAACCGCTTTCTCATTGCATATGTGGGATGAATTTTAAATTCAGTTTTTCAACTTTGTTGAATGGAAAATGGAAAAATATATTCCTATAAGGATTTATAAAAATTTATATTATCTCATAATTTCAACATTAATTTTTCCCATTATTAATAAAAACAGTAATTATTATTTACCACAGTTAATGTAAACATGTGCTTATATAAGGGTTTAACTAAAAAGATAAGGGTCAACAATGACCCAAAACATTTAAAACACCCATTTTAATGATATATTTCAAAAATTTCACATATATTTTCTAAAATTACACATTTTGGAGCCTTTTGGCTGGAGAAAAAAATGGGTAAACCTTTTCATTTTGAAGAATTACATGTATGCCACTCACATAACATTCAAATGGCCACCCCTATCTTCTCCTCATCCCAATTTAATAGAAAATTTTAGTCAAAAATACATACCCAAATAACATACCTAATTCCATAATATCATCAAAGAAGACTTATTTTGGTCACAAATCGATTATAATAATCCTTTTCATTCAAGACAAAATATTTTTTCTGAAGAAGATGTATCGTCTTAAATCGTGTGTTTTATTATAATTATTCCCACGCCTCATTAAATTGATATTTATAAATTATGATATTATATCATTCATATATATAATATACTTATTTGTAATTATTCTATTAAAATAGCATATATCATTTTCTTCTTCTATCAAATGGGAAATGAAGTCGTCGTTCATGTGGACCCCTAACTACTGCCCCACTAACAGATGTTATTCACGTTCCATCACCATACATAACAACAAGATATGATTATTAATATTTTAATTACATATGATATTTATGATATTATTCTTCTTATTTATCATGATAACACATATTACATCTTACTTAACATTCGGTGAGAATATAATAACATCGTTTGTGTGAACAGTGGACAACCACCTCATCATGTGATGCTATTCAATAAAACAGTACATGGAATGTAAAAAGATTGGTTTCAATGTAAATATATAATATATATATATATGATATAATATTAATTTTATAACTTTAATAAATTATTCATATTACAGTTTTTCAACCGGTTGAGAAAATTGAAGCATCATTCTTGAGTACATATGACCTATTCTCTCCATGATTAGTGTATTTTATTTTCTATGTCAAACACTTATAGATTTAAATAAATACATAAAAATAAATATATAAAAATTTAATATCATAGTTAACATTTGGGAGATTATTTACCAGTATAAAATTAAGATTAATGAAAATTAAAAATCAGAACATACATGAAAAACAAAGGAGATATTACTTGAAAGATGATAATAACAAGGAATTATCGATAAACGGGTACTATAAGAACATTCATAACTAGTATATCATTTGATAAATATTATAATATTTATTTTTTATATTTATAATAAACAGTTATTTATTATGAAGTATGTTCTAATGTATATGAATGTTGTGGATGAATAAAGAAAAGTATTCATGACTATGTTTTTTTCTGGGAGACATATGCTATATTCAACACTTGTTTCGGATGTGGTGTATATAATTTAAAAGTATGTATTTTATAATTATTATACATATATTTTTTTACAAATAAATTTGATTGAATCTCTTTATTGGGGGTTACATTTCAATGCTATGAAATAGGTCTGAGATTTTTTGTGTAAAGTCATATTCTTTGGGACATATGATATTTTATGCAGAAATATTATAATCTAAGGTGAATCGACTGGACATTTGTCATGTTATATCATGTATCTCATTCTTTTAATCATATTATATATATCATTTAATGTTATTCTTTCATTTGGAATACGATTCAATGTTACCAATTTGGTAACAGTTTTATGTTCCAATGTCATCATTTATCAAGATTGTTCAGGATTAAGATTTAAATGATTATATCTTGTGATATATATATATATATAGAAACTCATAAATTATCTTATCATTTGTTTATTTCATGTAAATAAATGTTTTCCATTAATTTTAATCCCTTTATGTAATCAAAAATTAAAATTAAATTTTTTTATGAAAAATCATCTTTATTTTTCTCTTTTGTTGACAATCATTTTTCTTCCAAAACAATGTTTTATAAAAATGTTTTTAAAAATGTTTTTAATATTCATTATATTATTCATTAATTAAATTTTTATCCATTATTTTTTTCCTAATTTTTTTGGAATGTAATCATCATATAATTTTAAAAATAATTCCTTTTTTGATTTTTGTCTTGAAATGAGAAAGAAATCATTGTTTTAATGTGCAAAACATGAATATAATTTTCCACCATTATGACCATAATTTTCTTTTAGGTTCCCATTATATATGTTTTAATGGTTAATTTCAGCCAAAAATATTTTGAAAATGTCTGATTTTTAATTTTTTTTCAACAAAAAATTTATATCATCCATAGGAAATGTTTTAAAAGGGTTTTAAAGATTCCAGTATAGTATAAAAAAAATTAATGAAATGTATTTTTTAAAATTTTGTTATATTGAAACTATTTTTCATTATGTAAAAGAAAAATTCGTCATAAAATGTTCCTAGTGATATTCTATAATCATTTCCCATCTAATATGGCATCTGTTGATGTTACCTATGAATTAATGGGGATACAATACTATGATAACAATATAATTCTTTATATGACTGGTTTTTGTTTATGATGGAATGATATTTATGAAACCTGTCTCTAATAAACTATTTACACTACGAGGAATTGATTATAAATCTTCTGTCTATTCACCTGTTATAATATGATGAATTATTAAGATTACTACAAATCCTTTATCTTTTCCACATGTTTTGATATGATGAACTATTTATAAAACCCATTTCTCTACACGGGTTATTATATAATGAATTTATTATGATCTTATTCCACAAATATTTATGATTTTGTTTATGTTATGTATGGGATATATATCTTTGTCTAATTCATTAGGTAAATCATTATATCTCATAAGATTATATTTCTAAATAATTTTATGGTCTTGATCCACTATGGGAAATGGTGGGTCCTGATCCACTATGGGAAATAGGTGAACCCAAATCCAAAAATGGAAGTAGGTTTTTCATAATCCAAAATGGAAAATTGTTAATGATTCCATGTACACATTTTGATGTTATTGGTAGTTTGCATTTACATATTAAATATTCATCATGATTTATGATCGTTCCTCACTTTTATGACATGATATTATGGTTCATGATTTATTTATGATGACTTCCCACTTTTATGGGATATGTTATCAAAATAATAATTTTATATTCCATGAATAATTTTTTTTATGGTAGGATAGTTATGAAATTCATATGTTCTGTAGGTGATCATATACACATACTCTTATCTTAAACTTTTATGTGATCATAGATTGATATCTCTTATATTTACCCTTGCTAGGCATCAAAGAACACTAATTCCTAAGTTTCCTTCCCTTGATTATGTAGAATGGTTTATGTAGGGAATTACTATGAGGAGTACAATGTGATAAGGTACTTTTTGTAGATTTTGAACATCCCTCATGAAAAATGAAATTTCTTATAGTTTCCAAATATAGTAAATTATTACAATCCTAGAGAGTGTTTTGTGAAGTGTTTTGAATTCTCATAAAGAAAAGAGGTGACAAATATGCATAATATCTGAGGTTATTATAGTTGGTATGAGAGTAAATGTTTATTTAACCATTTTAAAATTTGCTGAGAAAATAAATTAGATTCTTAGTGACATTTCTATATATATGCCTTGGGATATGTCTTTGGATAATTCTATTGATGGGTTAATGTGTATGAACATCTCATGTAATTTTTGTAAAGGATGGAATGAGTGGATTCAAAAAATTATATCCCTATCTGGATACAAAAATTGTAAGTGTCTCTCACATATAGGTAACAAGGGGTAATAAGATTGAAAAGGGAACATTTAAATTGACTCGATCATCACTTGGTGCGTGGAAATGGGCATTACTCCACTCTGAGTTTTACAATTCCTATGGATATGCTTTGGAAAATCAAAAAATATTTATGACCAATAATGATGGATTTAAATTGAAAATTACAATGAAAAATCTATTTTAATTTTATGTTTTCATAGATAGAAAATAAGGTTTCTTGATTTAGAAATATTGTACATCAATTATCTTGATTATGTAGTTTCCCATAGTGATTATTATTACTCATGCTTTGTTTTTTTTTGGTTTTAGCCGAGGGAGGGAACCATAAGAAAATAGATTAAAGTTGAATGAGATAGAAAATATGTTCATAATAAACTAAATGGTGTGATAGATGGAGTGAATTATATTGTCATAATGCATAATCAGTTATCATTAGATATGATTTATAACATGCACCTTAACTAACTATCTGACTCACTAAAGAAGATAATGAATGCGTTCATTGATATTTTCTGTGTTGGTACCATGTAAGAATGAATACATGGTATTTTATATTTAGGAATGTTTGGATAATAGCTCTGTAAAATGTCTCAAATGAATGAGAAATCATTTCTGATGTGGAGTAGAAAATACAGTAATCACTTACTGTGGAAAAATGATAAATTATTTAACAAAATTGATGAGAAAAATTGTTTCCCTATGGTATCATCAACAGTTGGATTTTATAAATTTGGAATTTATAGGAATTATAAAAATAGATGCCCAAGTGGGAAATCCTCAAAAGGGGGACAACAATGTGGTACATGAAATGGATTGTCTAATGATGGTGAAGGGACAATAAATCTCATATGAAAGGAAAGATGTGTTATGGAATATAGTTATGAAGACATGTTATTATTTTAAGAATGATGCAAAATTATTGAAATATTTCTGTATTTTGAATTAAATAAATATTAAATATTTTGTATATGTTTTTCATTTATGATTTTCAGAAAAAATTAATGGTTTTGATGGCCTAGAAAATTTATTTAGCAAAAAGGTTTTATTTCACTAATTACGTGTGATTAAGGGAAAGAAAAACCTTAATATGATCATTATCTTAAGAAATGATTTTTGGATAGTGTTGATTGATATGAAAGATATATATTAGATATTATTGTTTACCTCAGAGTTTATTAATGATATTGATTAGTGATTTATTAAATCACCAATGGAGTTCAAAACATTTTTTGATTTTGGTAATATATCCAATAATCTGTGTTTTCATTAATGAATGAGAAATATTGAATGTTTTAAATAATTGTTTATGGTAATACAGTTTATTACCATATATCAAGAGTATAAATGATGAAGGTATTCACATGTTTGGTATGTATAAATTAATATCTACATAATGGTGTTTTGGGGAATAATGATATTCAAATTTTGGAAATTTAATGACCATGTTTTTATTGTTTTGAAATTTTATTTATTTATGTTTCATAAGATTAACTATTTATGAAATGGATTAGGATAAACATTGGATGAATTTTTAGAGATTAATTTATTAATTTACCATATAACGATTTATCCATATTATATAACTACTGAATAACATGTTTTAATATCTAGAGATAGATGGATTGACATATCATTCAAATATAAATCTTCTGATCCATTAGTGGTTTAGGAATAAAAAAATACATCATCATTTCATGTAGTAAGATATAAATTGGAAGTTTATCAAAACATAAACAAATGATGAAATTTTTCTTATAATAAAAAAATAATCCTAATACCTACGTATATTGGTCTTTTCAAAATTCATGACTGTATCAATATTGTATCCCATAGATTGGTGATTCTAAAAAATCACTCACAGTTGTATGATATGTTCCACGTATCTCTCAAAGTAGTACATACATGATCCTTCATAGTTATAGATCTCCTGGGTCATACCGTTGGGGAATGATATTTCTTCTAATGAACTATTGGTATAGATTTTTGATCAAATAGAGAATGATAAAGGAAACAAGACCATATACCCAGTTAATGTTTTCTGTTGAAACCAATAGCTTAACTAATCCTTGTTGGGATCTTCAAGATGTAATGAAGAAGTATTCTCTGTTTTCTATTCCAATGAAATGAATTTCGAAGGAGAAATTTATTCTATGGGGATAAAATGTATCACCCTATTATTTTAGGAATTTTTTTGAGAAATTTTATATTTTAGATATTTTTCAGTACACATAACACTGTTATTAGATTTTATTACTCAAAAAATATGTTTATCTAGCATAGCACACAATACAGATTTTACATGAAACAAAAAATAATATTGAAATACTATTATTTAATATTATATTTTTCTCCTAGATTACTGAATAGTGGTTAACAATTGGATTAACATAATAATGAAAATATATTTTCTATATATATATATATAATAAATAATTTACTTTCCAGTTAATTATAAATGCAAGAAAAATTTATATGAAAAAAAATAAAAAAAAACAATTTATATACACAAAAGTATTTTACCCTAATAAATTATAAAAATTAATTTATTCGATTGATTTTAAAGAAAAATATATATTTTATATTCAATAAAATATTTAAAATTAATCTTAACAATTTTGTAAAAATGATAGAAGAATTAATACAATTGTTTTGCTTAAAATGTATATTTTTCTAAAAACAAGTGTTTTCAAATTCTGTGAACATATTTTAAAATTAAATCAGTAAAATTTTCGATAATTTATTATAAAAAATAAATTTATATTTTTAAATGTACTTATTAAAATAATATTAGGATGAATTTTTTATAATTTTATGAGATGAAAAATTTTCAATGAATACTGAAAAACTAACGGTTTTTATAATGAATATTTATTTCTTATAAAAAATTTATAAACATCAAAATTATTATGGGAAAATTTTAATGGTGAAATTAGTAAAAATATAAAATTATTAATAAAATTTAGGTCATTTTATTCATAATAAGATTTTATTTGGATATAAAACCTTATAAACATTTGATCATTGTCCAATTTGAAAATATTTTTATCATCTCTTTTGAGATATTCATTTTAATTTAATTTTTTCAAATTTTGATAATATAATTTTGAAAAATAGACTACATATTTGAAATCAAAATATGTTACATTTTCAACTAAGTCCAACTTACATTTGACCACAATGAACTATAAAACCCTAAATCATATGTTTTTTATTAAGATAAAAATTGGTTTACCGAGAGGGTGAATCTAATATGATACGGTTTAATAATGGTCCAAAACATTTAAAACACCAGTTGGATGGTTTTTATATACGTTATCTATTATAGGATAGATTATTTCCCATATTGTACCCATGTTTCATGTGAATAATGTGTGAAATAATTTTCTATTAATAAATTACATGTGTTCCACTCACCTGACTTATAAAAGGACGCCATCAATCCTCTCCATTTCAAACATTCCAACCCCATTGGATTTGAAATTAAAAGATAAATTAACTTCCTAAATTTCGTTTTATCATTAAATATTATTTATTTTTTATTTTAAATCCACCCTAGGAATCCTTTTTTTAAAAACCAAATGAAAATGTCAAAAGAAGATGAAATATCCCTAATTGAGCATTTTACATTATTTATTCGTCCATTGACATAAATTCAAATGAAAAAATTATAATTTGATATAAATAGTAAATTAAATATAATGATATGTAATTATGATAATTTAATGACCGAATTTAGTCTCTCCTTCAATTGAATAGGTCATGAAGTCATTATTCGTGTGTACGGTAGACTGCCGCCTCCAAAACTGATGGCATTCGTTTTTCATCACAACCTCCCACATTTAGATGGAATGATATATTTATTGTTTATATGTTATATTTATGATATTAATATTCCTATAGAATCATTATATCATATATTAATTATTTTATTTCATTCCATCAGAATACGATAACATCATTCGTGTGTAGGTGGACTACCAACTCCTAAAGTGATGTGATTCATTCATACATTCCAAGGAAGATAATAAGGAATTTTTTAATGAAAATATGTGATATTTATAAGATAAAAATTATTATATAATTAAAATATATTATTTAATTTTCATTCTTTCTTTCTGTCATGAAAATGAAAACAACATTCATTCATTTTACGACCAGTCATCTCTATGGATGATGTATTTCATTTTATATTTGTAAATTTTATTTATTTTTGTACATAAAATTATTAAAAATATATATGGTATGTATATCATGGTTAATATTATGGATATGACGGATCCATGATCCATATAAGATGGCCAAAATCTAAAAATTCCAAAAATACAAGAAAAACATAGAAGTTATTACATGAAATGTGGTTTTAGCTGTGAAGTGTTGTGAAACATGTAATAATATGACATATGTAAATCTTATATGGAATGATATATTTGATTAAGCCTATGTAATAGATATATTATAAACTTATACTTTTTATACAGGAGGTTCTAACATGTATGAAAGAAGTCAATACTTAAGGTAATGGATTTCCACCTCACATTAATTTTCTTAGGAGTCACATTCCATATTCAAAAATTGTTTCATTTATGTGTTGAATATAATGAACATGGTTTCATTTCATGTTTATTATCCACTAATATTTTTGGTATTTACATATCTATTTTTAATCCCTCATTCTTGGGTTTTACAATCCAAAATCCACCAATGTGGTAAGGTATTTTTTGACTCAAATAGAATTTTAAGGGGAATAAGTTATATTATAAACCTATATTATTATATGAGGTTTTTTAATCCCCCATTTTCATGTTATATCATAAAAATTATTCTTTTGATGATATTACATGTTTCATTTAATTTTTTTCCTCTAGGGGGATGAAGACTGATGATTTTCAATTATGAAATATTTTTGTGTTACAATCCCATAGTTTATCAAGATTATTTTTTATTATGATTCCTATAATGAAATATATATATATATATATATATATATATATCATTAATATCTTGAATTCTGTTCTTCTCTTGTTATTTCAAGAGAATACCTTTTTCCCTTCATGTTCATATCTTTATTTAACATGATTACAAATGAATGTTTTTTAAAAAACTATTTTTATTTATCTTTATGATTGAAAACTTTTTCCATCAAATACAATGTCTTCTAAAATTATTTTTATATATCATAAAATGAATTATTAAATTATTTTTTAATCATTTTAATTTTTTTTTATTTTTTTATAAAAATAAATATCTCGGTCATTTCCCAAACTATGAATAGTTTTATTTTACCACATATGTGAATGGAAAATTTTATTATGTTTGTATAAAATGAACGAGATTTCCCACTATTATGTTTGTCACAAATCCTTATTATTATCTTTTTAATTTTTATAATCATTGATTGATATCTTTTATGTTTATTGATACTGACCATCTGAACTCACCCTTATCTTTCCATTCTATGGTTATAAAGAAATTTTTAGGTAGGGTATTCATAAAATGGGTACAATGTGAGAAAATCTATTTGAGATTAGTTGAAGGTCTTTCATGAGATAATAATTTTTTTAAATTCCCCAAATACACAATACTATTACTTTCTTCGGGAATGTATTTACGAAAGGTATTTAATATTCATCTAAAAAATAGTTAGTTTTTATATTAAAATCAAGGGTAATTATAATCATTCGCTGTTTTGTGATTCATGTAATTATTTTTTGATAATCCAGTTGAATTTAAATTTATTATTTATTTATATGTTAATAATAAACACTTTATAATCCAAATTATTTTCTATTAATAATTTAATACTCATCCCATACATTAATATTATTAGATGATTAATTTTATAAATTCATTATGTTGTCGAAATCACTCATTGATTCTATCCATCCCTATGTCTATTAATAAACATCCTTTTTGTAATCCATTAGGTATCCAAGATAGTACCCGTATAAATTTAAATATTAAATCATTTAATGTTAACATTATATCTAATTGTTCAGATAATTTCTTTCATTGTCATAATACACTTTTTATATTCCCTCGTTTATAGTCATCTACTGCCAAAATAATTCCATGTTTTTCAGTTTTATGTTATGAATACCAAAAACTAATATCATTCCAAATTATCCATATAAATTATTTTTATGATAATTATTATGAATTCAGGGATTAAGATATATATTGTTCTAATATAAGTTTTTAATAGACATATACAGAAGTAAGAAAAAATGTAGGGGTTTCAGTCTGAAATTCCTCTCATTTGTATATGTATTGTATTAGGCATGTAATGTCATTTATGTGTTGTATATACAATATATTTGATATGTTGTATCATGAAATTAATTTTTTCATGTTATTTGAATATGATTTTCAATAAATCAATTATTTTACCTATTTCTTTTTAGGGTTATGATCCAAGTATTCCCTTTTATTTTTCAATGAATGGATTTTACTTACATTGGCATGATGTTTATGAAACTATTCTTCTTATATGGGTAATATCTTGAATAAATGATTATGAAACACACTTATTTTCATGGGTTATACAATGATGAAATATTAAAATTATTATGATAACGATATATATTCTCTACATGTTGTGATATATTGAAATTCTTGTTAAATCCATATCGTTCCATGGGACATGGGGTGATGATTTTTTTATGATCTTGTGTTACATATTTGTATTATTTTTGTTATGTTATAGTTGGGATATATATATCTCAATAATTTATTTAGTAAATATTTAATCTCAATACATAAAAATTGAAAAATAATCAATAGTCGTGAAACACTATGAGAAATAGATGAGTCCCCATCCAATATGGGATAAAAGTGCATCCTTATACACTATGGGAAAGAGATGAATCCTGATCCATAATGGAAAATATTTGGTGATTACTGATCCACTATATTAATGGACCTATTATTTGACAATGAAATATGAAATAGATATCAATATTTATGATTGTGACATACTTTTATTATATGATCTTCAATTTAATGATTGATTTCTGATGATTTCCCACTCCTATGGGCCATGTTTTCATCATTGATAATGTTTTATGCCATGAATCATGTTTATGATCAATGATATATTGGGTATAAACATCATATATTATTTTCATGGTGAAAATACTTATGATTATCTTATTATTTTTTATAATCCTATATTGATATATTTTATGTTTACCCTTACTGGGCATTTGAACTCACACTTTATTATCTTTCCATTCTCATGTTATGATGAAATATTTAGGTAGGGTATTCCTATGATGGGTACAATAAGAAAAAATCTATTTGAGAGATGTTTAATGTATTTCATGAGATATGAATTTTTTTCAATTCTCTAAGTACACAAAACTATTACATTCGTCGGGTATGTATTTATGAAATTTATTTAATACTCACATAATAATGTGTGATATTTGTTTTATTAAAATCATGGGTCATAATAATAATTCATTTTTTTTCGATTTATGTACTTATTTTGTGATAATACCATTGAGTTTGAATTTATTATTTATTTATATGAAAATAATAAACACTTTACGATCCAAATTATTCATTACTAATGATATAATACCCAAACCGTCCATCAATATTATTCAATAATTATCTTTATAAAGTCATTATTCCATCATAATCACTCATTGATTCAATCCATCCCCATTTAAATTCATGAACATTCTTTTTGTAATACATTATGTATCAATTTTATTATCCATATAAATATTTATATTATATCCTTTAATTTCTAAATTATATCGAATTATTCTGATAATTTAATTCATAATCATAATACACTTATTATAACCCTTAATTTATATTCATCATATTTCCCAAATCATTCCATGTTTTTTTTCGATTCATGTTATGAATACCATTCACTAATATCATTCCATAGTATCCATATAAATTCATTTTATGATAAAAATTATAAATTCAACGATTAAGATATATATAGTTCTGATACAATAGATTAATATACATATGAAAAAGTCAGAAAAGGAGTTTAGGGTTTTTCAGTCTCAAATTCCTCTCATTGATACATGTTTTGTATTATGCACGTAATATAATTTATGTTGTGTATATACAATATATTTGATATTTTTATGATGAACTAAATTTTTCCGTGGTATTTTAATAAGATTTTTAATAAATACATTATTTTCTCTATTCCTTTCTAGTGTTATGATCCAAGGATACCCTTCCATTTTTCAATGAAATGATTTTTTTATGTTGGAATGATGTTTTTCAAAAAAAAATCTTATATGGTAATAGCTTTATTAAATGATTATGAAAAAAACATCTTTTAATGTGTTATACTATGAAGAACTTATGAAATCATTATGGTAATGATATATTTTCTATAGGTTCGGATATGATGAAACTCTTATTAAATCCATTTCATTCCATGGGATATGGTATGTCAATTTTTTTTATCATATCGTACAAATATGTATTGTTTTAATTATGTGATATGTGGGACCTTTATGTCCCACTAATTCATTTTGTAAATATTAAATATCATGATATAACAATTGAAAACAATTCAATTGTCTTGAACCACTATGGGAAATAGATGATTCCTCATCTAATAGGGGATAAAAGTGCATCTTTGACCCCTATGGGAAATAGATGCATCCTGATCCATAATGGGAAATATTTGATCAGTCACAGTCCACTATGTTGATGGTATTGGTATGTGACCATGAAATATAGAATGAAATTCAATATTTTGGATTGTGAATTAATTTTATTATATGATATTCTATTTTATGATTGATTTATGATGATTTACCACTCCAATGGGCCATGTTTTCATAAATTATAATGTTTTATGCCATGAATAATGTTGATGGTCTATGATAGATTGGGTATGAGCATTATATATTATTTTAATTATAACAAATTGTTATTATTATCATATTATTTAATATAATATTAGATTTATATCTTTTATGTTTACCATTACTGATCATATAAACTCCCCCTTTCTTATCTTCTTTTCCTTATTTATGTGTAAATATTTAGGAAGGGCATTCCTATGATGGGTACAATATGAGAAGATCTATTTGAGAGATGTTAAAGGTCCTTCAAGAGATAAGAATTTTTTTCATTTCTCTAAATATAGTAAACTATTAATTTTTTCATGCATGTATTTGTGAAATATAATTAACATTCATCTTAAAAAGAGTGAGATTTTTGTATTAAAATCATGGTTCATTATAATCATTCTCTGTTTTATGATTCAAGTGCAAATTTTGTGATAATCCAATTGAGTTTAAATTTATTATTTATTTTTATGATAATAATATACACTTTACAATCCAAATTATTCTCTATTAATTATATAATAACCATCTCTTCCATTATTATTTATTAGAAAATTATTTTTATAAAGTCATTTTTCTATCAAAATCATTTATTGATTCTATCCATCTGCATTTCAAAATATGGAATTTATTTTGGTAATACATAAGTTATCCATGTTATTTTCAATGTAAATTTAAATATTAAATCCTTTAATTTCCAAATTATATCTAATTATTTAGATAATTTCTTTCGTAGCCATAATACAGTTTTTGTAATCCCTTATTTTTAGTCATCATATTGCCCAAATAATTCCATGTTTTTCTATCTTCATGTTATAAACACCAAACACTAATATCATTCCACAGTATCCATATAAATTAATTCTATGATAACTATTTTAAATTCTGGTATTAATATATAAATTGTTCTGATACAAGAGTTTAATATATATATAAAAAAGATAGAAAAATTGGTATGGGTTTTCAGTCTCCCATTCCTCTCATTGATACATGTTTTTTATCATGCACATAATATAATTTATGCGGTTTATATACTATATATTTTATATGTTGTAAAATGAAATTAATTTTTTCAAGGTATTTGAATATCATTATTAATAAATCCTTTTAGTTGGATATCATTGAGTTTCTCCCAAGAAATAGGTTGGGGCCTTCAATCTCAATGTTCATTCATTGGGAATCAAGTTATATTCAACGTTATTTTAGTATATAAATTTCCATTAATGAATTTCTCGAAAATAAATAATGTAATTTAGGGGATTTAAAATTCAATATTTTATATATCTTTCTTATTCTTTTTATTCATGTGTTTCCTTTTCTAGGGTGTAAAACTCATCCAATGTTTTGGTGAACTACAACTATGTGTCATTTCATATAAAATGAATCCCTATCTAGATACTAAAATTCAGATAGGGATATAAGAAAATTTTACACAGGATTACTAAAGTCAAAAATGTTTTTTTCTGAATTGACTCGATCATCAGTTTAATGAAAAATTATTGGGCCTAATACTAAACACCAGATGAGACACTCTGGGAGGATATTTTTCTGAGTATAATAATTATTTTAAAACCCTTGATTAAAGGTTTTCCTTACATTATCATTAGTCTCTTAAGAATAAAAACTATTGAATACAATTACGATTTTGCATATATTACTTAAAACATTAATGTAACCTCACCACTATATTTCATTAATGAGTGTACATCATGTTACATTGATACCCCATGACTTTTATGTTTATTAAGGTATCTTCTTCAATAAATACACATTATCTTACTAAATTTGGAGGTATTTGATTTCCATATTACTCACTATTTGTATTGAAAAGTTTTATTATATTACAGTCTCCTTAGGTAATGGTGATAAATGTACTCATGAATCTAATGGTGAATACATTGGACTTAACCAGGTGATGGGTGGGGCCTAGAATTGTATAACCCCTCAATTAATTTATTGGTCTACTAGGTCAAGATTGGTTTGTTTTCCTTTATACCTATTCTTATTAGGGAAAGGATTCTTTATACATGTCCTTGAATTAATATTTAGTATGTTTAGTATTTTTCAATCCATATTTATGAAATATATTATTACTATTATCCATGTTTACATTTAATGTTAGGAATATAGAATAACCTTCTATCAGTTCATTATGTATTCATTTTGTTTCTTTATTCTTTCTAAATCAGTCATTCCATGTTTATTTTATGTAATCTTAAATTTTATGCTACTCTATGCTGGAATTCATAGCTCACCCTTATTTTTTACCCTTCCCTAAGAAACCTAGTAAAGAATTATGTAAAATTTTCATTGTAATTATAGAATGTAATATAATATGCAAAAAAATATGAGGTTTTATATTATGTAATGAAATTTATTGTATCATTGTATCTCGTATTATATAAATACTAAACTATTTGATACTTCATGAATGTTTAAATTTTTGATAATAATATAATATATATACAAGGTCTGGGTTTTTGGGGTTAGGGATGTTAGTGATGGTATTTTTTGGAACCATTGGGAGTAAATTAAGTGAAACTGATTTTTATTGAATATGATCTCTGAAAACCCCTCATCATTTCAAGGGAAGACTCGTGAATATATTATAGAAATTGGGTATTAAAATTCAATATCTTGGACTGATTATATATATTCCATGTTATAGAAATTGAAACATGAGAAAAATTACAATTTGTGAAGGGGTGATATAATAACAAGTTTTCAAAGGAGAGACCTAATTTTTAATGTCCCGCATATTTTAAAAAGAACGTTTTGTTCAATAGCGTAAATAATACTACATGTCATGTTTAAATGAAACATTTAATATTATTATTTAAAGGTTATAGTTAAAATAAAATTATTATAATGGGGGAATGAACACCATTTACTTAATTTTTAAGATATTTTTTACATATATATATATATTATTAATTTGTTTGGTGAAAAATTAATTATAAAAAAATAATACACTTTTTAAAATAAAACAAATTTTTTCCATAAAAACTTTTTTAGTGAGAACAAGCATGTTTTTAATATAATCAAATCACTATTAGTAGATAATGTTAATATATATAGATATATAGATAAATATATATTAAATCTAATTATTAAAAATATTTTTATGTATTTTCTAGATAAAATATATAAAAAATCCAATATTACGGATAAAAGAATCCTTATTCTAAAAATGCATATTTTACTATGTTTGATGGTACAATAGTCTGAAATATAGTTTTTTGAGACATTTTTTAATTTCATATGAAAAAATATACTTATTAATTAAAATAGGAGTATAAAAATTTACTTTTGTTTACATTTTGATATTTTTCTATGAAAAATCATTTTTTGATAAATTATGAAAAAAATGCATCTTAATGGAAAATTTTTTGTAAAATTTATTTAAATGAAAAATTTATATATTTGAATATATTTAAATAATAAATAAATAAACTATTTAATAGTTATTCCAATTATGGTCATTGGAATCAATTTTACATTGAAATTGTATACATAAACATTGTGAACTTTCGAACATTATTATTTTAAAAACACATTTTATCAATGTGTGGATGAGATTAATTTTAAATTTATTTTAGCCCCTTATTTAATTTAATAATTACAAATTTGAGAACATATTTGGAATATTAAGGACAAAATTCAGTAAATATGTTCATTTTATATTTGTAAAATATGAATAATAACATTAATAATTATTTTTATTACAATGGTGAAGGGTGAATCAGGTCATTAAGCCTAAAAATAATATTCGATAATAACATAAAAGTACACTAACACTGATCCAAAATTATTTGGATGAGTTTTTTTCGACCATAATAATTATTGGGCCAATTTTTTTTATCTCTTGAGCCACTTGGATGACTTTTAGAGATATATTTTATTTTATTCAATGAAAATTCATTTTTGAAACAATTGTATATTTAACTAGTATAATATTTTTAATATGGGTTCATGTAATTGTTTGTTTGACTATAAATTTTTTCTAGAAATTTTAATGTGTAACTAAATCATGGTTATTTATTTATAATTTCTAGGAGATGAATTATTAAGTTAAATGGTGACATAATGAAGCTGCAATAATTGGTTCAATAATATATGAATGAAATATATGATATTTAAAAAATAAAAATAAATATAATTTGGTATAAATTATGTCATACATGAATATTATGGATGAATATATTATTTTAAAGATTATACAATACATTTTTTTCGATGATATCCGGTCTTTATGATATTTTCAAAATGAAGAATAATTAATGGTGTCAAAAATTATAATTTATGATATTTTAAAATAAATAATATTATATTAAATGATAAAAAAAATTTAAAAATATATATATATATACATCTTAAAATTAATTTCTATATGTCCTAAATTGTAATTAATGACTCATTTATTAGGCAGTTGGTCTGTTATAGTAATTATATCAATCCTCAAATTCTAAATTACATGATTTCATGGTTAGAGTTAAATGGGTAAAATAATGGTTAAAAAATTAAAATATTAAAATAATTATATAAACATTGATAATTTTTATTTGGTTAATTAATTGAGGCCTATACACATCATATATTCTATATAAATCAATTAGGATCCATTTAGAATAAAAAATAAATTTATATTAGTTTAATACTTTGACGATCTCCTAGAGTACCCCTCCCCTATCATATAAAATGGACCTACTTTTTTTCATTTATTCTCAGATAAAAAAATTGTTTTGCAATATATCTATCCAAATAATTTAATTTAATCCAAAACCACATTCTAGAAGCCTTATTTTTGGTAGGACACACTCGTTAGAGGTTTTAATGAGTTAATCGATGGAGATCATCTATGGAAGATGTATCATTTTTATAACATTATAATAAGTGATATAAAAGGAAGAGTAAAAATTAAATTTTGTATTAGGAATTTATATAATTAACATGACGTTATTATTCAGGATGTTAAAGAACATACATGATGAATCAAACTCAAGGTAACGGATTTCATCTCAATCATTTTTCATTGAAACATTTTTTATGATATGCACTATTATTCTTTTCGTAGGTGTTTATACTATCACTTTTATATTTCATATCAATATTTTATCTACGATCATGTAACTAATTTTTCTTTAAAATGTTCATGTATATATGGATTTAAATGTTCAAAGGGGTGTGGGACTCATTGATTGTTTAATGATATAATTATCGAATCATTTTCCACTTTTCAATATTCATGATATTATTTTACATATTTTTTATATGAATATAAATTGATTTTAAAGTAAAATTTATTCAATTTTTATTTTCATTCAATGGATTTAAAAATAAATATATTTATTTTTTTCATATAGAATTTTTTCACAAATAACAAAATGAATATACTTTTTAATGTTTATGATGACATAAACATCATAATCACCATGACCGCTATTTGATATTTTCATTCCTCTTTATGGCATAAGGTATTAAAAAGAAATAATTAACCCTTATTTTATTTTTTGGTATTTTGGTTTTGAAAATGTTATTGAAAAATGTATTGGTTTTTTCAATACATTTAAATTATTTCCTGTGATTGAAAATGGACACTTGGGAGTGAAATAATGATAATTGAAATATTTTATGGGTTAGGATTATATACTGGTACTTAGATATTTACTATGTGGTTACGTGATAAACCATTTATGGGTGTTTTTGATATAAACAAAGGAATACAGGTTATAATATAACATCTAATTCATTGGGTATGGTAGTAGGCCATAATGATTTTTCATTTCTAAGAGTGACATGTATGAATATTGACCATGTGGCTATTCCATTTATGTATAAAGTATTTAATACTTATTAATGGTGAAAATTATTACTTTATGATAAACTTCTCATTCGATTTAATGTTTATCAGTGGACTAATGGATTCATTTCTTTTATATCACTTATTGAGATATTTCTTCTTATCCAATGATTTTTAATGTTGTTCATAGGGCATAAGGATGATTAAGGATTTGGAAATGTCATGTTGAATTTTATGAAGGGTTTTCATAATAGTGCTCTTTCTTTATTATAATTGTTTTAGATTATGGTAAAATGGAAAATATTGGAAATTTCCCTATTTATTTTGTTATTTTTTTAGGTATGAATGATTGATTGTAATAATCTATAAACCAAATAAGATTCTCAATATGAAAGAGTGTAATATTCTTGACATAACTCAATATTCTATAATGATTAACTAAGGGTCCTTATAGTTAGTATCAAATTATATTTTTAGACAAATATCGGTATTAGGAATTTAGGTTAGACATTGTTAAATTTTATATGTATATTATTTAAGTTAAATCCATGTTATATAACCTTTATAGATCAGGTAATGTCGGTTACAAATGGATGGAGGATGATCTCAAACAAAATTATCATCTCTTCAGGATAACATACCTGTAATAATTATTGAAATGTCATGCCATAATGATTCTAAATCATTTTCAAACATATAAATATTCTAAAAAAAGTTGTGTGAAATTTCAAACACCTTCTCTATTAATTGATACCACCATTGTTCTAGGGTTGTTTTTAATCAAATAATATTTCTTCAATATTCGCATATTTTCAAAAAATGGTAAATAATATCAACGAATTTTTAAATATTTTACCTTATCACAACAATTTGATTTGTATTATAATTCTAAAAAAGATTCTAAAGAAGGATACCCTTACACATAATACTTATATTTGGTTTTATAATATATTCTTTTAGTATATATGTACGGAATATTAAAATTACCCTTGATAGAGTGTTTCAAAACATAAATGATCCAAATGATTTATAAATATAATGATTTGTCATATTATTGTAATTATTTGTTATAAAAAATAATTTTATAAAACAATTTCTCTATGAAGACCCATACGAATAATATCTTTGAATGTGTTTATGGATAGTGGAAGCACATGTCATTGCAAAATTTCTAAAAATTATTTTAATGTTTGGACCTTATATCAACATGAAAAAGTGATGATTAAACTAGGTGGATATCATGATCATGGTACAACATTATTTCATCTTGGAATAGTTTTCATAAATAATATATAGATGAAATGTCAAATTTCACGATATATGAAGACTTCATGAATTAAAAATATGCAGTAATTATGGGATTGGATATAAATGAGAGGTATAAATTAACAATTGAAGTAAAAACATTACATTAATGGATGAAACTCTAAATTTCTTCTATGTATGTATCCTAATGTACTTATACCAATTTTTTGAATAATACCAAAAATCTACAAAATTTATATTTAATAAATAATATTATTTACTTTAATTTTCATACTGCGTTATCAATAACCTTTTAACCCATCATAGATTTAATATTTTGTGATTGTTAAAATTCACCTGACAATGTTCTTTGTCACCTTTCTTCAGACCATGATGGTTTTTTCAGTTCCACATAATTTTTTCATACATTGAAACATATTATGTGTTATATCTGGTGGCCTTCATACTTTTATTTCTTTATTTTGACATGAAAGATTCATTAAACATTTTCTAATGAGGGATTTTAACAAAGGTATTTTGAAAATTAAAACACCTAGTTTTACATTCTGAGTTCTAATTGTGATGAAATAATTTATTAATGGGGGGTTAATGTAACATCCCTAGTTTTTACAAAGAAACACAATGTTTGATAGCATATATGATATTCCCTATCACGTTTAAATGAACAATTAAATATTTTAATTTAAATGTTACCATTATAACATAGTCGCTTGAATGGAGAGAATGAAAGGGATTTAGTGAATTTAAAAAAAACAAGGTTTAAAAATGTATAGATAATTAATTATTTTGTGACCAATTATTTATAAATATAATGGAAGAAATTTTTAATATAAATTGATTGGTGTTTCTGAAAAACTATTTTAGTACGAAGAAAAGTTTTTATAAAATAATCAAATCACTCATATTGAGTTACATTAATGATATTAATATATAAAAAATTGAATATCATGTTTAATATTACTCTTATGTTTCTTGAAGATATTATATAATACCAAATCCATTTTTATAGATAAAATAATTATATTTTTAGAATGGCATATTATCCACCTTTTGATGGTGAACATATATTAAATCTAGTTTTTGAACCCATAATTAATTCTTATTGAATGAAATAAAATTATACTATAAATTGGAATATCAAAATTTACATTGGATAAATTTAGGATATTATATCTGGTTAGAATCATTTTTTGTTGAATTGTAAAAAATACATCATTTTCATAGAAAACATCTTTTCAATCAAATCTATTTATAAGGTTAAATTATATATTTTAATTATTTCAAGAATAAATAAATAATTTTTTTAACATTCATTATAATTTAGGTCATTTGAATCAATTTAAAATTGAAATTGGATAATAAACAACATGATTTGTTGAATGTTTTTACATTAAAATCATGTTTTCTGGAGTCGTAAAAAGGATTGCTTTTAAATTAATTTTAGCAACTTTTGAGTTTTTAATTGTGAAAAATTGATTCTATATTATGAATAATGAATTCATATTTTACTAAATATTTCCATTTAAATTTCTATGAATATTTATAGTAACATTTTTAATTATTTCTATTAAAATGGTTAAGGATAAATCAGGTAATTAAGGGTAAAAATAAAGTTGTAAAATATAAGAACATTGCACTAACACTTGTAAAAATGTCATTGGATTACTTATTTTCGACCAAAATCACTATTGGGTTATTTTTTTTGATATCTGATCAAAAATTGGATGAATTTTAGAAATTTATAGTATTATATTCAATGAAAAGTCTATTTTTCCACACACATTTTTTATCACATAAAATATTTTTAAAATAAAATTATATTAGGGTTATTTTTTATGAAAAATATAATTTATAAATATAACATTGTCAATTGAATCATGATAATTTATTTATAATTTTTTGGAAATATATAATTAAATTAAATGGAGAAATAATGATGATGTAGTAATTGCTTCATTAATAGATGAATCAAATAAATGACATTAAATATGTTAATTTAAATAAAATATCATATAATTTAGTTCATAAAAAAATTAATGGATTCCTAAAACATGCTATGTATGAGTTAGTATTGTATTTTCATTGATCTAAAGTCATTATTATATTGTTAAAAAGTCAAATAATGAATATTTCAAAAATTTACATACATGATATTTTAAAATAAATAATATTCTATTGATTTATATACAAAATCAAAAAAAATGTTACATTCATCCAAATACATGATATATGTCATAAAATGGAATAAATTACTCATTTAGTGGTCATTTGGAATGTTATAAAAATTATATTAACCCTTAATGTGTAAATTTCATAATAACAAAATAAGAGTTAAAAGGGTAAAATAAAGGTTATAAAAATAAAAGCTATAAAAAAATAATGAAAACATATAAAATTTTTGATGGATGAATTTATTTAGGAAGATACTCATTCTATATTCTACATAACTCAATTTTTGTCCATTTGAAATAGAAAATTTATCTATATTATTTTAGTATTTGTAACATTCTATGATTTCCTCTACCCTCCATTAAAAAAGGTAACTACTTATTATAATTTCATCATACATAAAAACAAATTTTGCGTCCAATACCTACCTAAAACTCTTTATAAATTACCTACACACATTATAGAGGAGTTATTTTATTCAAAACACCATCCATAGATATGATAAGGTGATAATCAAATGAGGTTTTTTGAAGCAAAGATATGGTTTTTAATTAAGTGTTTACATTTTATTTCGTCTTCCAAAAACAAAAATAATATTGCACCATGATAAAATAAAAACCCTTTTATCATCAAAATAATGAGATATTAGTATGTTAATATAATAACCCAAATCTATCTCCACATTAATTAAATGGGAAAATAATTAATTTTTTGTGTGTATATGTGAATTACCACCTCTATGAACTAATAAAATACATTTTCCATCAACATATATAAAAAATATTGATAATCTTGGAATTAATGATTATATATGATATTAATGAAATATTTATAATTATAAGATAATAATATATCAATTATGTTCTTACATTCTGTGTATATATAAGTAATAATGTTATTCATGATTAGATGTAAACTATCACATCCACAAAGCGATTTGAATCATTTTTAATCCCTACAGAACGTACATAATAGATATAAGTATATTTAAATTTTTAGTATGTTATTAATGATATTAGGAAAACTATTTGGGGATATAATAATAAATATATTCTTTCCATAAATATCCTTGAAAAATGGAAACGTAACTCACGCAAACATAAGGCCTACCATCTTAATGATTATAACATTTTTCATTTTTCGTAACCATAAATAAATACATTTATTTAAAGGTATAATTGTTTTATAAAAGTAATTATTATGTCATGAATATTACTCTTTAGATAATGAACTAATGAAACCTTTTACTATTGACATCATACTAATTTCATTTTGGACTTATGTACCGAATATCGACAAAACATTTCACATGAACTTAAATAATTATGTAATAATTATAAAATGATAATAACTGATATAAATGGGATAATAAAAATTAAAATGGTTCTCAATAAATAATTTATTAACATAATTTTATTATTTATGATAAAAAATAACATAATTTATGGATCAGACTCAAGGTAAGGGATTTCATCTCAATCTCATTTCCTTGAGGAATTTCATAACGATGTTCACCTTTATTATTTTATAAGTTTTATATACAACCCCTTCGATAGTTTATATCCATAATTTATATATGATATGGTTATATAATGTTTTTTTAAATGTTAATTTGTCTTATTATATAAATTTTCAAACTAGCATTGGATGCTTTGAATGTTTAAAGACTTAATAATAAAATATTGTCCTCCATGTCAACATTCTTGATATTATTTTATATATTTATAATATGAATATAAAAGGTTTTTAATTTAATTTTTATTTTTATTTTTAATATCATTGAAATAATTCTAAAGTAATTTATTTACGTGTTTCATAGAAAATATTTTGAAAAATGAAAAAAGGAATGTTCTTTTTAATGTTTATGGAAACAACAAATTCATCGTCTCCATGTCCGTTATTTGATATTTGGATTACACTACAATATCTAATGTTTTAAAAAGAAAAATAATTCCAATATAAAAATTTTTGGGTATTTTTTTATTGAAAATGTTTCTGAAAACTTATTGGTTAGTTCAATACCTTGAAAATATTTCTTTTTATTACAAATGAATATTTGTGATTGAAGTCATGAAAATTGAAATATTTTATGTGTTATGATTATATAATGGTACTTTGAACTTTTATGGGTGGTTATGTGATAAACCATGAATGGGTGGTAATATTATAACCTCCAATTCATTGGGTATGGAAATCAGTCATATGGCTATTCCATTTATAAGAGTGACATGTATGGAAGTCAACCACATGGCTATTCTATTTATGTATAATAATATCGCACGTAACATTTATGTATTTTATATGCTTAATATGAGTATTATGGTAATATTTTGATTAAAAAGATATTATATGTGCACATTTTCAGGTAACGGTTTTTACTACTTATTAAGGGTGAGACATACTACATTAGGATAATGTTTTCATGGGTTTTAATGTTTATCAATGGACTAACAGTTTCCTTCTTTTTATATCCCTCTCGGATCTTCATATGATCAACCCATTTTTTTATGTGATTCACAAGACTTAAGGATGAGTTTGTATTTTTAGATTACATGTTTAATGTCATGATTACTTTTTATACAAGTGGTCATGATTTATTTAAAATGATTTCGAATATGGGAAAAATGGATATTATTTCCAAGTGTCTATATTGTTTTATTATGGTTATTTATATATAAGTTATTTATTATTATGAAAATCTATAAAACTAACAATATAATCAATGTGATGAAAATTAAAAATCATTACATAACTCAATATTATTTAATTTTTATGTATCGGTCCTTATATCATCTTCTAATTCATTTATAGTTCCTCCCACTGTAGCTATCCTTGATGAAATTCTGAGAAAAATAGAACATCAAGAGAGATATATAGATAAAGAAAATATTCTAATAACAATATATATAACTGCAGTATATGAATTCATTGATATTTTCTAGAATAATTTTTTTTTCATCAAACAGTGTTTGAATAGGTGTTCTTAATTGAATGTGTTCCTCTTGTGAGACATATATATAATACAACGTATAGATTAGAACCAGTGGAGTTTCTAGGGTTGAATAAATAACTACATGAATTGATTGATAAGGGGTTTAAGCATCCCAGTACATCACTAGGGGAAATATTTTATTCAATAAAAATAATGATTGCTTAATAATATTATAAATCTATTATAGATAGATAAAATCTAATACTATAAAAAATATAAATATTTTGACTCTTAGTGATGACTTATTTGATAAAATTAAATGATCCCAATAATTTTAAATGATTTATATTTTCTCTAGTTATCATTAGCTATGTGTGAAAAAGTATGATATACCGATGGATGTTTTTCAAAAAAGGTATAGAAATTCTGTTTTTATAGTAATTACATTTGTATTTTTTAAAAAAAATTATTTCATTATGGATCAAATGAATAGAGTATTAAAATTTTATCTTGACAACATAATGCTGGTATTATTTGGAAATATCATGATATTATAAGGGATATAAAAAGAATAATATTCAAACATAAATAATTCTATAATCTCTCAAGGAGAAATAAATATATGGGAAATATGGTAACTATGACTTTTGGCTCATGTAATCTTCTTTTCTTGTCCATGATGTCTACAAGGATATAATATCTATTAAAACCACAATGAAAAAGGGAGTCAAATGATGGCCTATATCGAGGACCATAATATAGAACTATAGTATCCTGGGAAAATTAGGTTACTATTAGTGGTATGACCAAAAATTTCACTTGTTGTATAGCCCCATAAAAACATTAATATGTTATGTGGTGAAATAAACATAGTCAGTGGAATATGGAGAATAATTGGAAGAGATAAAGAGTAGATTAGATAATGAAACCTTTTTAAAATTATCATTTATTGTGGATGGATTTTTAGTATATAGTTAATTATTTAACAAAGGGATTGGTTGTGTCCTCATATATATTGAAATTGTAGACAAATTTGAATCCTAGAAATTGAAAATATGTGAATAGAACTATCTGAATAACGAAACTTTTTTAGTATCTATAAAATTTTAATTAAAAATATGGAGAGAATACCTCTATGGAAAAATATACAGGATATATATTATCACCATATCTCTGAAATATGAATTATATAATAAATATATCAATACATAGAAAAAACTTTTTTCAAATCGTCAAAGAAAATGATTTATAGATGCACTAACACCATGGGAAATAAATCAAGGTCATTGATGCACTGAGTATGATGAACTATAGTTTTTTGGCCATATATAATATTAAAAAGATCCTATACATATATAGATTAAATATTTATATGGTTATTTCTTGGAAAGGGGGGTAAAACATTATCTATGAAGTTTCTAGAACCTCCTTTCTTTAAAGGATAGATAAATCCCAATATGATTATGAGAACTAAAAAAGGATTATTAAAGAGGTAAATGATGGTAGATTGATATACATTATCCAAAAAAATAGAGTGTTTATTTTTTTCCTCTTTTTATGTGTTCCATCCATATTACTATTGATATGTGAATTTCTAGATATTGAATATAACACAAATTTTCTTATACAACCACGAAGAAAAAAGATATATAGGTATATAATAGAACATTTTCTATGGGAACATAAGTTGGAAAAAATTATGGCTTGTTTTTCTAGATTCATAGTATTCACATATAAATAATATAAATGAAAACATTCTAAGTGTGTCAAGAAACCTCTTTCTAAACCTATATAGAAGTGGGAAAATATTATAATGTATTTTTTCTCTATACTCATTATGACTATAGAATAATGATTCCGTATGGGGATTCATCTACCATCTTAATAATTAATCTTATTTATTAACTATAAGTGATGAAATATCCCTTAAACAACATTCCCACCTCTCTATTAATAAAAAAATTCTTTATGGGGAACCACAATTAATCATATCCAATCTTCACCTCCAGTTCCAAAATAAATTATGGAACATTCAAAAAATGCCTCTCAATAATGAGATTAATTTATGAATCTCTTATCATCCCAATACTAATGGGAAGATAATAATGACTATCTAGACTTTATAAAACCTGATGACATCGTGTTTTATTTACTTAAATGGTTTGTAGAATTAGTATCTACCTTTGTTGTAATATTAATATTATAATATCTCCCATATGAGTGTTTAGATTGTACCATTTGACGAACTATATCCGAATATGTGTTTTACTCCAACCTATTTTGAATAAAATGAGAAATAAATATAGTTACAATAAAACATGTTGAGGAAAAAAATATTAAAGTATCAAAAATTCATGATCATATTTTAAAATACTAGAGACTAAAAATTATTTATTTATGTATTCAATGAATAGACATTGAATTTCAATGTGTGGATCATGTATTCTTAAAGCTTTCACCATAGAAGGAAGTAGTAAGATGGTGTAGATATGGGAATTAAAACCACATTACATTGAAACATATGATATGTTGGAATGAATTGGAGATGCCTCTTACCAATTGGTTATTCATCCCAACCTTTCTAATGTACACTACTATTTCAATGATTTATAAGTCATAAAATAAATTCCAAATCCAATTCATGTCCCTGCATTAGTGGTAATAGATTTGGAGCCCGAATATTATTATAATGAAGAACAACTCATGATTTTTAATACCTGAGACTAATTTATAACTAATCAGACAACTCAATTGGTGAATGTCCATTCGAAAAACCACATGTTAGAAGAGGAAACCATGATGAATTATAATTCTATAAGGATGTTTTTCCATAATTTTTAATTTCTATTATATACACCAATTTCAATGATAAATTTAATATGGGGGTAGATTTATACCCTCAAAGCCGTTTTAAATTAGACAATATATTCAGCGATTTTATTTCTGAGGGAATACATGTGATATCCAACACATGTGCACACTTCTGATAGAATAGAGTTGAATTTAGAGATTTCATATATTGATGAACTTATCCAGATTTTTAATACCTAAGATGAAGAGTTATAGAATAAGAGAACTCCATTTGGGAATTTCCTTTAAAGAAAACACAGGTCTAAAAAGGCATTAGTGAATCCTTAGGAATCAATAATGTATTTGTAAGAATATATTTTAAATTTACTATATTTTCAATAATTTTGAGGATGAAACTATGTAGTGGGAGGGAGGGAATTTAATACCTAATATTAAATTATTTTAGGTAAACTATACAACCTAAAATGTCAAAAATAAATTGAACACTAAAAAAATTTTATTAGTAGGATTATTAAAAAGTTTAATTTTTGAATGATGGATCATTATTTTACCCTATTAAATTTGGGTTTTAATATTTTTATTAATATATTATATGAAGATTGTGTTTTTTGATTTTTCAAAAAAGATATTTTTATAAAAAAATGACAAAATTAATTTTACCTACCCATATTCATTAAATTGATCGGTGGTAAATAATTTCATTATGAAATCCCTCTCTTTGAGATATGTTATTTATTGTATGTCTAATATAATTTAGGTGGGGAATATAATACATTTTTAGGTGGTTAATCCTAAAATTATTTAATTTATGGTAATTTAAGATTATGTTTAAGCAATGTCTTCTCCTATTTTTTGATTTCACTGTTACTCATTCCCTATACTGGGGTTTTCCGGCCCAACATTCAATATTTTGGACTCATGATAAGTTGAGAACATATTTTATTCTATTTGGAGCATTCATTTCCCAGGAATTTGTTTTTCCTTATTACTCCACAAATTTAATGGATTTAAAAGCCTATATTCTTTTCAAACTCTTGTACTCTTTTGATTCAATAGATACCTTTTATTTACTGTAAAACGCATCCTATATTATGGAAAAGTAAAATTGGTTGTAATTTCCTAGAAATTACATCATTTTCTTGATATAGGAATGTGGTTGTGGATGTGGCACAAATAGACATAGGGGTTGTCACACATAAAAGGGTTGGTTGAACATTGACTCAATCATCACCTTGATGCATTATTATATGAATGAGACTGAAAAGCTGGATAGAAACTCCTATGGGATATTCATTTTAATATTCACATGCTATTGAATAATATTGGGAAAAATTATTACCATTTCATTGATATTCTTCTAATGAAAACTATTATCCGAAATTATTATATTCAATGGATAACTAAAATCATTGGAATTATCCCCTCAAATATATTTATTTTCAAAGGGGACATCATGTTATATAGAAAATAACCCCAAAACATCTTCTATTTTAATGGGATTATCTCCTATAAATCCACATTATCCTCTCGAATGGGTTATTATTTCACTTATTATGTACCTATAAATAGATATCAATGTCTTAATTAATAATACGTTTCACTAGGAATGTTATGAAAGGCATGATGACAGTTATTGTGGATGAATTTGATTAATCAATTGATTTTTTGGGGTTGGAATTATAATTTTTATGGCTGCATCGACCCATCTCATTAAAAAACATTAGATGGGTTCCAATGTCTATATATTCCCAAATCATGTATGTTTCTTGGACCAAGGCCTTAACATTATTTTTTTTGTCAGAGATAAATGATTATTGTATACATGTTTTTTTTTATTCATAGATATATCATGCCCTCAGTTTCAGTTGATTATGACTTCTTGTGGTATATTTATTCATTCCCTATCACATATTCCATGTTTATCTAAAATAATATTCTATTATATTCTACTATTAACTATATATCATAAAATCACAATTACTTGTTTTACATTACCTAGGAAACCAATATTGTCATATAATGGAATGGTAATCAGGTTATCACAATATATTCATGTGGTTTCTAATGTTTTCAAACGTATTGTATTTATGTACAAGGAGTTTTTGTAATAATAAACAATTCTATCCTAGAAAAATCATGTAAATTGTTATGATAATTTAATATAACCACTATATCATTGTTTTTAGAGTATGGTATATATATAACCATTCCTTTAACAAATATTAGTACATTATTTTTAACATATATATCTAATAAGTAGATCCTCAATGATCGTGTGTCATTGTATATTTTTATTAATTGGTTTGTAATACTAAAACAAGGAATGCAAATTTTAGTATAAATAATGGGATCTTAAATCCATAATACCACATAAATATCATAGAGACACAATGGGTGTACATGAAATAAATGTGTGTGCTAAAATTCCTAGAAACATGAATAATGTAGATTAGAAAGCATAACATGTGAGTCAAAAATATAATTTGATATCAAAGTAGAGAATGGTCAAGAGTAATCACATGAGAGAAAAACATAAATAACATTATATAATATGATCAGAATATCATTGGAAATGTAGATAAATCATATAACATGAAATAATCCTAAGCCAAGAATAGCTACCAAGTTAATATCACATGGTGGGAAATGTCCTAGAATGGATTATGAATAATCACAAATTCTATTCATGACATCTAATGAGACAAATGGTTTACACATTTAATTGGAGAACTATCTATGTGAAACCATTATAAAATGTTCATGATTTATGTTTTCCACAAAATGGAAATCAATAATAAGTCCTAACATAATAAATACCCTTAAAAATGTCTTTCCAAATCTTCCATCAGATCATAATCAAATGAAAATTTATAATGAATTTATTCATGAATACACGTAGGAATATATAACCGTATAAAATAAATGGATGAAAAATGAGTATATTTGGGAGAGACATATATACATAATTTTGAACCATTATATTATTTTCAAGAGATTAGGAATGTGGGTTAGGGATGGGGCCCACATAACCCAAAGAAAATGGTAGTTTAGAGTGATCTGTTTCCTCAAGAAAGATTTTTTAATTACATTATTTATCACCTGGAATGAAAGACTAATATTAATTCTAAACTTTACTGAAATTATATTTATCTATTATTATCCCTTTTAGTTTAATTATAATCATGTTTATCTCAATTAAATAAATATTTAGGTTAAACTCATATACATTGATCAATTTTGGCTTATATATCAGAAATCAATATGGAATGTTGACTAAGGTAAATGAAAATACAATTTCATTAGCTATAGATAAATAATAATTAAGAAGTTATCATTGTAATATATTAACAATAACATTAAAACCAATAATAAATATTGATTTGGATAAATGGACTATTTTATAAGCATTGAGATGGTAAGTCATTTGTATGCCTTAATAACATTTTTTTTCAATGAACATGATGGAAAAAGGATATTGGATTTTCTATATTTATATAAATATAATTATATCATAAGCAACATATTATTTCATTAATTACACCTACATATATCTCTATGTGATGGGGTTATAAAAATTAATCACATCACATCATGAGTATGTAGTCTTCTCTACACATGAAATATGTTATCATTTATTAATGGATGTTCATTTAATAATGTATATGATATATTAATTTAATATAATGATTAGTATATATGGAATATCATATATAAATATTAATTCCATCATCAGGAAAAGCCGTGAGAGGTGATGATGGAAAATGAATTGTATCATTTTTTTAAGTAGATAGTCTACTATAAACATAACTGAATTTTTTATTTCACAATTTCTATGAGAGGATGCAGATGTTATAACACCTTAATTTCTAAAAATAATAAAATTAAATATTATAGAATACGTGACACCAAACACCAAGAATAGAATAAAATATTACACCAAAAAAATATTATATATTTATTTTTATATAAATTTAATATCTTTAATAGTTTTCATTACAAAAAAAAAATCAAAGATTACATTACAATGATCAAGGATTTTAACTTGGGTTACATGCATCACGGACTTTAACATATATTACACACACTTGTGAGTTTATAAAAAAATGTGAACTATTGTTAAAATATTATTATTTTATACAATAGTTAACAACTATTTTTTGAAATGGTGGGTATTAAGAGGATTTAAAAAATTAAGAAAATTATGGTTATCTATTTATTATAAATAAGAAAATAATCATTTAAATTTCTAAAGAAATTTATTTTTTATGGATGGTTTAGTAGAAAATTTCACAAAAATTTTAAAATTAATACATAAAAAATTCATAAAAAATTACCATTTGAAACTAATTCGAGGAAATAAATAATAAAAATAATTTTAAGGTGATTTATTGGGATTTGTATGAAATTATTTTTGACGAATAATGAACAATACTTATTTTTAATTTACAACATGCATTTTATTTAAAAACATTATACTATTAAATTATCAATTTAATTGGTTTTAAAGTAATATTAGAAATATTATATATCAATTAATAGAATTTTCATAATTTTCATAATTTCTAATTTGAATTTTGAAATAAAATGTTATAAACATTGAACATTTTCAATTTTAGAACATTCTTCCTCATCGCATCCACAAGATTAATTTAAAATTAAAATTTCATATTATATTAATTGAATTATGTAAATGGGTTACATATTTGGGACGAGAATAAAACATATTTTCTACTATGTTCACATTATTTTTTTTTAAAAAAATTATTAATGAAATAAAAAAATAAAATGATTAAGGTTAAAAGTTTTTTTCAATGTTACTTGTGCTCGTGTTAAAATTAATTTTCTATACAAATATGTTTTTTATATTATAAATTTTATTTCATATTTATAATATGTAGTTCCACATTATCTAATAATAATAATTTCTCTAGTCTTGATGATTTAATTACCTAGGTTAAAATACTAATTATTGTGGTGGAAATTAAAATTGTAAAATTAGAGTAAACATAAAGGATAAGGAATGAAATTTTAAAAACAGGTATTATTTCTTTAGGAAAGTTCTTACAAAACGATAACATCCCTCCCATAAATTATTAAGGAAAATTTATAAAAATTATGTTAGAGTGACCTCCCATTATTTAATAACATTGGGTATTTAGAAAACGTCCAAACATCCTCAATTATAAAATGAAACTCACTCTAATAAATTACTCCCAACTCATATGCAATTTTTTCTTAAAAACCCTAAAAAATTAACAGAAAAAAAATCCATAACCAAATCTTATAAGTATTAGTTTTTATAAAAAATGATTCCTTCAAAGCAATTTTTTTAAACCTAAGGTTTCTTCTTAAAGAGGGGGTGATGTTATTCAATGAGTGTATTCATTTTTTCTTCTCCACCTCGTACAATTCATAATAACGATTAATGACATAATAAAAACATTATAATAAATATAATGATATTTTTTAATGTTATGGTAATGACATAATCCCACTAAAATTCTATTAAATGTTTAATGAAATCAGCATTCATGTGTATTATGGACAACCGCCTAATGAACTGATGTCATTCACTCTTCAATTATCACCAATCATGGTTATGTAAAATAATGGATCTAAGATATATATATATATATGATATTTATAACATTTTTATAGCTCTGGTAAAATTATATTATATATATATATATATATATTCTTCTAATTTCCATTTTATTTGAGATATGATAACATCGCTCGTGTGTATGACAGACTACCACCTTGCAAAGAGATGTGACTCGTCTTATACTAATGCTTTACATGGAAGGTGATAAGTATAATGTTATTTTTTATATGACATATAAATTAAATAATAATAATATTCAAGAAATATTTATCATTATAAAATTATAATGTGTTATCTAATTTTTCTTATCTTTTCACTCACATAAAGATGTTAACATCATTCATGTATGCATGGTCTACCACCAACATGGAGAGATGCTAATTTATTTTCATCACCACACCAAATGATTGATATAATTATATATATATAAAGAATTAAAATGTTATTTATGATATATTTATTTCTCATTAAATATGAAATATTACTTACCTCTTTCCTTATGTATTTTTGATAAACATGAACATTATCTATGCGTTTGTCCGACCTACCAAATCTATGATATTAATGTAATTCGTTTGTCATACTATATTTCAGGATTTTTTTTTAATATAAAATTAATGTATAGATATAAAATTTATTTCAATATTGTTATTTTGGAGATGATGAAAGTATATAATATACCCAAAAATCATAACATGCTTGAAAATTGTTAATGAGAAACAAGGGAATTAACAGCCAAATCGATGAAAATAATGAAATATTATTAACATATATCTGATTAAATTTTATAAAATGAAAACATATAATATTATAAATACTAATATGATTTTATTGTAATTCAATAAATTGTGTAAAACTACAACAATGAAGGTTAAAGAGAGTTCAACAAAAATGAAGCATGTTCTAAGGGACATTATTTTAATTTCCCATCATTGAAACATATTTTAATTTTGTGCAATTAATTTATTTTATATTGTAAACATACTACCCCATTGGTATGTAATATAATTTTTACATAATAATTGATGGTATTTTATGTTTCAATTTTAATTATATCATGAACTCATATTTGAATAAAAATTTACCAACTGTTATATAATTTCATAGCTCAATTTATTTTCATTGGCTTATATTACTTCTTCAACATCTTTGATATTCCACAATTACGTGTATAATGACTTTTTATTATATATTTTTTTATTTTATATGGTTTTATTTGGACTTATAATTGATAAAAATATTATATTAATTGACTAATTCTCACATCAATGTTATGATCCCTATAAGGGATTATTTCACAATCACATTATAATTGAGATTTTTATGATTGAATTTTAGTGGAAAGAAATAATTTTATAATTGTCCAATAAACCCATTTAATTTTTTTTACGATGTTAATTAAATTATTTATCATGTAATAGATACATTTTAAACTTATCTGAGAAAATAATTGCGAAATAATTTCTAATCGATTTTGACTTAAATTCAATCTTAGGTCAAAAATTCGTTTTCTTCCATAACATTATTTTCTATAGATGTTTTCATAAATGTTACAAAAAGTTTAAAAATGATTTATTAAATAAATATTTAACCATTTTTACATTATAAAAAATTATAAAGGAATTTTCATATCATTTTTCTAGAATGTCCCCATTCTACCATTTTTATGTGCAAAATAAATGTTCTTTTTATCTGTTATGGCATGTAAGGAATTTCCCACAATCATGACCATAATTTATTTGATGATTAGTTTTCATGTTTACAATGATATTATTCAATAAAAATTTTTAACAAATATTCTGTAAATTCATTCCTTTTAAAATTTACATTCAATGAATAAGATTCTAAGAATGTTTTAGGTTTTGAAAATTTATTTTCATAATCAAAATGATATTTTACTCAAAAAATTTAATAAATATTTTTTGTGGTATTTATATTTTTTTATTAAAACAATCAATTATTTTGAATATAATCTACATGGGATATGTTTTAGTACTACCTTAATTTTCATTCTTCTAGATGGTTTGTAATTATGTTTACCAATGATAATATTGACATTTACTTCCATGCTTCATTTTTGTAGTCAATATCATTCCCCTAAAATATTCTCTTTTCAATGATCATTGGGAAATAAAATTCCAGTATATAACTATATTATTTATCTTGTATTTTTTCTATTTCAAAATTAAAATATCATTTCTACAAATGGATTTTATATATTTAAATTCATTTGTTTATCTGGGGAAATATCGATTAATATGTATATTTTACTCAATACAGATATTTTTTGATAAGAAACATTGTTAATGAATTAAATGGATTGTTTGATATGTGATTAATTATTTGGACATGAAATACTAGGGTGGTTTCTAGCTATAGATATCACCTAGACGCATCGATTATCTAATGGGAATAATTAAATAGAAATCCTTAGTTAAATGGGTTTCTACCCATCATTTAAAATAATTAATGAGGATAGATATTGGTGGTATAGGTATGATAATCTTAGGATACATTATTTCCAAAAATTAATCGTTTACATCATTGATATTTTTTTATTATCCTAGAATCTTTCACTATGATGGTGTCTTTGGATTCATTTCACTCTTAGTTTATTGATTAAATGCCATGTGTTATTTATTTTTACATTTCCCTATTGATTATTCCTTATACATTTATAGTATTATTGATATTGAATAAGTTAATGATTATTTCCATTACATAACATCCCATATTTATTATTCTATTATAATTAATTAAATGGAATGTGTGTTTAGTTATTTTTCTTTCCATTTTGATTAAGCTTATTCATTCATGAAAGATTCATATATACATAACACTTATTCAGCATTTTAGATCACCCATATTTTTTCCTTTATAAGGAATCACTGACACATACTATGAAATATATGAATGTATTTTATGGAGGGAATTAGGATATTCATGAGAAAATAAATGTTATAAATTTTTATTCAAATGTGATATGGGTATCATGAATGTATCTATTATACTAGGACTATTAATTTATTCAGTCCATAGAGATGTGATTCTGTGTGTCGTATTCCAATATAATAAAGAAAATATAGCCTCCATGATATTGGGGTTTGGACCATTGTAGTTTGTATAAAAGAATGTCTAGTAGAATAATATGTAAATTTATTTATAAAAATAAAGATTAGAACTCGTAAACCAGTTATTGTCTATGCGGATAAATATATAAGAAAATATTAATGTTTCGGTAAGGTAGATATTTTGTTGTTATTTCTGAAATATGTCCATGATGGGATAATACTAGTGGATGTGGCTCTGAAATATATAGAGCAATGGGTAATAACATTGAAATAGTTTCATTTGGGTTGACTTGATCATCACTTGGTGCATGAAAAAAGGCCTTTCAATGTATTTAGTTCGACAAACACAATGAATATGCTTAGGATAATTCAATTTTTTTTTAAAAATCCTTCTTACTTATTCTAATTTATGATGGAATTTAATGACATAAGTTATACTAAATGTGTCTTATATTGAAAATAATATTTCATTATTTCTAAATTTTATAGATGATTATGTGGTTTTTCGAATACAATTATTATTTCTCATAGTATGCATCTTGGTTTTATCGAAGGACTAGAACACAATGAAATAAAGTAAATGTTGAACATGAAGGACTATGTCGTGACTGTTAGAAATCAAATGGGACGATGATATGAGTGAATTATAATATTCTTATTTCCAATTCATTTCCAAAAAAAAATTAATAACATATACCCTAACCAACTCCCAGAAACAACTAATAAGAGAAGGATATAGTTGGTTAAGAGTTGGGGTGATAGAGAACATGAGGGAAATAATGATAGATTTATATCACATTAGAAAGGTGGAAGGAAAATCCCAATAAAGAGTCTCAATGTAATGGGAAAATTCATTATCTATGGAAATAAATGGAATAAATCAATGAATTTTTGAGTAAAAATGATGATATTGATGGAAGGAAATAAATCCAATCCTTGGGACCAATTTATAGTTCCTTGTATTAAATATGGTGAACCAAATCATTATCTCAGCAAATTCCCTATTCTAAATGATACCCCCTAGGAAAAAGAAGAAACAATATTAAAATAAAAAAATGAATTATGTGTGTATTTTTCATCATGAATTAAATTGGTGAATTGTAGTACCAATGGTATATTGAATATTATATTCCGAAAACATCCACAGACTGTGAATTTTTTAGGAATAAAATTTATCATAATTAACGTAAGAGTTATGGATACCATAATGTTATTATGAGTTTATTTTTTTAGGAGGTGGTACCTCAGTCAAAGACCAAGGTGATATTTATTTCTCAAAAAAGAAGAGGAGTTACAAAAGTTTGAAAGATGGAATCTTATTACAATCCTTATCTAAAAGGGGATCGAAACATCAGGAAAATCATCCAGCCAGGTAATATCCCGATTGACCCCTTTGTTGGCATGACTATCAGCAACCATGTTCGCTTCCCAAAACACATGAGTGGCAATGTAGTTGAGATCCATGAGAAAATAAAGGAATTTCATCCATTAATAGGTAAGCGACCACGCAAGGTGCACCACACCTTTCTATGTAGCTTCAACAACAGTGGTTTAATCACATTCAATCGACAGCTTTCTCCAACCCTTTTGTTTGGAAAAGGCTACTACATGAATCACTCCCAACATTTTCTCTTCCAATGCTGAGGCCGTACCACATCCACTAAAGAAGCAGCCCAGGCATCTGCCAAGAAAGTCTCTAAAATGGTACCACAACCTCTCGGACCCAGATTTCCTCTATAGGTGCCGTCGACATTCACTTTGATCCATCCTGGAAGAAGAGACTTCCAGAAGTCCTCAATGGTGTGTCGAGGTTGCCTAAAAGAGCCCGCAATCCGAAGATGGCGAATGATCTCAAAATCACCAACAGAGTTGTGACAATGATCTTTCTGAAGAGAAGTAGCATCCTTGATGGAAATGAGAATACATGTTTTACCTCCATTGAGACTAAGTGAGAAATTATTATAAATAAGATTATTTCTTTCATACCAGATCACATACAGGAGTTCCACCACTGTAATCAAAAAATGATTCTTGTTTTTCTTAGAAGAGTCCCAATTAACATAGTTCTATAATTGAGAGCTGATAGTAATGGGAAGTGACCATCTGTAACCCAAAATGTCAAAAGTGTAATTCCAAAGATCTGTAGTTATAGCACATGACAAGACCAAATGGTTAGCATCCTCGCGGTGTTGATTGCATAGATGACATCTATAACAAAGAGGAATCCCAAAGGATTGAAGTCACACATCAGTGGGGACCCTATTATGGGAAACATTCCAAATAAGAGTAAGTCTCAAGGGCTTGATCCACGGTTTGTTAAAGGCTTTCAACCAAAACAAATTAGAAAAACAATTGTTGAAGTTATTTTTGTAGAATCTTTTCGAGTCAAGGACTTCATTAAAAGTAGGTTCCCAAAGGAGGAAATCGCCCGTGTTTGAAAAATAATAGTTTTCAATGATGTGACTGGTGTGATTTGGAAGGGAGATGTTATGGGAGTTAACAAAATCCTTGATAGTGGATTTGGTGTTTCCAAGAGTAGTGTTGGATGTCAACATAGAGATTAAGGGGACACTAGTCCAGTTGTCCATCTAGAAATTCAAAGAGGAATTAGCACTAACTGTCTATCTAGATTTGTTCGTGATATTAAGGAAAGAATGTCTAATGGAGGGCCAGATGGAAGAAGTGATGTGACCTAGTTTTCCATTTTGATGCTTGGTAACAAATCTTTTCTTGAGGAAGTACAAAGAATCAGAGTTGTTATGGATCAGATTCCAAGTCATCTTCGCTTGAAGAGATTTATTAAAAATCATAAGATTGTTAATACCAAGACCACCCATGTCCAAAGGTTTGAAACAAGTGACCCAAGGAATGGTGACAAGTTTTCATTCAATCGTACTACCAGAGAAAACAATGATTTTAATGTAAACATTGATTTTATTGAGAAGACTGGAAGGCCAATGGTAAACCATCATCGAGTAAACCATCTTGGTGAGCACCGTATATTTTACAAGACAAATTCATCCAGCTATAGAAATAGATTTACCCTTCCAAGATGAATGTTGATTGGTAATTTGATCAACAATGTTGTGAAAATAGCTGGATTTTGGTCGTCACCAAAAGATGGGACCACCTATGAATGTGAAGGGGAAAGAGCCTTCTTTGATTCCTAAGTAATTAATGATGTGACTTTTTCTAGTGGGGGAAAAGTTCTTCCCAAAGGAAACAAACGATTTGTTCCAACATATCACTTGACCCAAAATGTCTTCATAATGGGCCATGGCACTTTATGTGATGGGATTTTACCATGGTTTGGGATATTTTCGAATAAATTTTAGGTTTGTATATTTTTTAATATAAATTTTTATTAAGTAATAATTACTTTTAATTTAATAAAAATATGTTTAATGTAAATGATAACCTTTAGGTTTAATATCTCAATTAATGTCATTATTATAATATAAAAACAATGTTGTTAGAATTTGAGAAAATAATTGAATTGAGAACCTTAGTAAAAAATTTATTTAATGATTAATTCTTTTTCAACAATTTCCATAATATGTTTTTTGAAAACCATATTTTAATTATATAAATATAGTTGAAAAAATGAATAACACATATGATAGGTGATATCCCATCATGTTAGGAAAGGATGCAGGGAATGAACCGATGATCTAGGAATTATAATGGTCTACTGCCTACCATTTTCCTTTCTAATGTATTTGTAAATAGGTCAATTCTATTAGATAAATTATTTGAAAAAATGAATTTTATCAATAAACCAGTGGTTTTAATTTAGAGCAATGAGGATTAATTTATTGTTTTAGTAAACATCATTTAAACATTTTGGTTTCGAAAAATTGTTTCACATAGTTGGAAAGACATATGACTCTTTCTGGGATTTTTTAATTCACTATTTTTTAATTTTATTGCATCAATAATAAGAAATTCAGATTTTGTATTTATATCATGATGTATGGGTTTAATTGGAAATTTATCATTGAAAACCAAAAGGATTTATTATTTCTTATCAAATAGATATGTATCTGGTATGTATATTTAATAATATTCACACAATAAAATAATTCATCAAAATTAATAAAGAAGGGTCATATAAAGAAAACGGTATCCCATTACTATCATATAAGATGATTCATATTGTCTTTCAAACCATTATATAATTATGGTTTTGTGGCCCATAAATTTTCATTTATTTCTTACTTGATTTTCATTAATTACCACTATCACTCATAATATTTATTTATGCTTCTCTTCCATGATCATATCTTCACTTTCCACCAGTGTTCTCTAACATAAAAAACCATTTTTTTTCAATACATTTAAACACCATATTTATATTTCAATTTCATTAATAGGATGCCTTAATAACATTTTTTATGATGTGGTTTTAAAAAAATAATTTTCAAATATCAAAACTGTGATTACCATGATCACGTTAAAAAAGTTAAGTTGAAATTTATATAATGTGGGTATAATGAAAGACCCCAAAATTCAAAAAAAAAATTATATTATAAAGTGTATAAATCACACATAACCAAGAATTGAGGAAAATATAACACTTCCATAATTTAAAATATATTTATTTTTTACTAAATTCAACCTCTCAAAAGTTTCATTTTTGATGAATAGTGAAAAATTGTGAATTTTATTTGAAAAATTCTACTTATTTTAGATAATTTTTAATGTTAAACTATATATAGAATTGTTTATAATGTAAAATTAGTTCAATTTATTAGAAATTATTATAATTTAAATTAATTTAATATATGTCATATTTAATTTTGAATTAAATGTTTTGTAATCATTTGATTTTTTTCTCCTTGAAACCCATCTTTCTCATCACATCTGTGGAAATAAAACTATAGAAAATTTTTGGAAATTCTAGGATCTTAATTCGGTAAAATGATTTCCATATTCTTTATAATAATATAATATATTTTCTAATAAGATAAAATTAATTTTCGGTCCTAATAATTAGTAAATACTATAAAAAATAATTACTCCAATTGAGTTTATAATATTAATATTTTCTCATTACATGCATTTTTATTAAAATTATTTTTCAAACCACATATGATTTTTATTTTATAAATAGGATTTCATATTTATAATAATTATGTTAAAATTATAAAATTCAGAACATTGCATTTTATTCATAAAAATAAAAATACCTCGGCTAAAAAAACCAACATCCATGGAGAAAACAATAGTGATAATGGGAGAAAACATAAAAGCTAATATAAAAAATGTTTATAATAAGTGTTATTTTTTATGGTTGTGGTTTTTCTTGACTATATCATCCCTCCTAACCATTATTTAATAATTTTTTCCCACATGAGGTGATAATGACCTCCAATTATTGAATAGTGGTGGATATTTACAACAATTCCACACCTCAATTATAAAAGAGAACTAACTCCCCTCAAATATTCCCACATATCAAGCCATTTTATTTGACAAAAACCGAAAAAAATCACATCCCAACTTCACCTAACTCCTACAATAGGAAATATTTTGGGAATAATTCCAATTGGATGGATTTGGTGAAAATTTAACTAGTTTTCCCAAATAAGAGTTAATTTTCTTCAAAACCATTTTCATTTAATTTATCCCCCACCATAAAATTATTATTAACTCATGAATATATAATAACCTCAATATATTAAATATATTGTGTTGTTTTTTTATTTTAGTTACATAAATCCACACCCAAAATCAATCAAATGGGTTATGAAATATTAATATATGTGTACGGATTACTACCCCCTCGGGAACTCATGTTATTCGTTCTTCTATTTCCACCTATCATGGTTTGGTATCACAATATATATAAAGTATATATATGATATTTATGAAATAATAATATCTATGGATTCATTATATAATATATAAAACATTTTTTAATTTCCATTTCATGGGTGATATGATCAAAGTGGTCATGTGTATGGAAGACTACTGCCTCATGAAGCGATGTTATTCGTCTTCCAATAATGCATTACAAGGACAATGATAATAATAAATATAATGATTATATAAGATATAAATAACATTATAATGAAATTAATGACATAATTGTAATTATGAAATTATTATACATCATTTATGTATTCCTACCTTTTCACTCACATAATAATGATAACATCGTTCACGTATTTGTGGAATACCAACTTCATAAAGAGTTGTGACTCTCTTTTATTCCCCACAATACATGAATTATATATATATAATTAATAATATGTCATTTATGATATTATTATCATTATATAAATATTAAATATTACTTAACACTTTTCCATAAGGATCATTGAAAAAAAAACGTTACTCATGCATACATATGACATACTTTCACGCAGATCAAAATGTAATTCATTTTTCATAACCAAAATTTTTGGTTGTTTTTAAAATTAAATTCATTTATAAATATGATAATTAATTTAGTATTATTATTATTTATATTATGAAATGATATACTATATACAATAACCATAACATTCATGACAAAGCACATATGAGAAATAAGGAAATTAACACCTCAACCTGTGAAAATAATGAAATACTATTAACAAATTTCTGATATGATGTCATAAATGGATAATTTATCATATTATTAATATTTATATGACTTTATTATAATTTTATAGCATTTTTGAAACATATATATATGATGTAAAATAATTTTCAATGAAAAGGAAGCATGATGTAAGGGACTTCGTATAAATTTCCCATTATTGAGGAATGTTTTATTGTTGTTCAACTAATTTAATTTATATGGTTCACATAAATCACCTATTACATGTATTTTAAGGATTTAATAAAGGCTTGTGGTGTTTTATGATTCAGTTGTAATTATTTTATCCTTGTGTATTTTAATTAAATGTTATATATGATGTAAATAACATGAAAACACATTTTCATTTAATAAGGTTATATTACATATTCCTCATCTTTCATAATATAAGATTACGTGTATAATGAATTTTCATTATCTAATTTATTATTTCTAATTTTTTTATTCAAAACTGACATTTTACACACATAATCGACTCATTAATAAAATCTCAATTGGAACTTATGATCATTGTTACAGTTTATTTCAGAAACTCATTATTCTAATGATTGTTTATCACAAATATTAGTATAATGAAATTATTTTACCAATATATAATATTAAATATACCTATTTTTTTCTATTATGGTTATTCAGTACATTTCCACACACTAGTATCATTATTTCACTATTTTTTAATTAAAATAATTTAGAAAATAATTTAAAAAATATATAACACTATTTATCTTCTCGGTGAGAAATCAATTTTCTTCCCAAACCAAGTATACAAAAAAATGAAGCAAAAAATGTTTTTAGTATTTTCCAAAAGATTTACTAAATATTGTAATAAAAAATTTTATTTTAAAAACAATTCATGAAATGACTATTCAAGTAATTTTTAGAGGAATGCACTTTTCTAACCTTCTATACTAAAAAAGGAATATATTTTCACTTGTGAAAACTATAAGGAATAACCTTCTATCATGGAAATAATTTCATTGAATATTAATTTTAATTTTTATAATCACATTTTTATAGAAAACATTTATCAAATATTCTGTAAATTCTTTTGATAAATGTGATTTGAAAAGAAAACTATTTTCAATATGGTTTATCTTTTAAAAGTGAATTTAAAAATGAAAAAGAAAGATTGCTTAAGAATTTTTTAATTATTTTTTATGGTATTTAAATTATTCAATGAAAAAATACAATGTCTTAAATATAATCCATTAAGGATATATCGTATTTAGTAGGATCCCTTATTTTTTCTAGGAACACCCCTTATTATTATTATTTTCATTTGAACCATGGTGGTTGAGACTTCCATAGTAATGGAGAGCCTCTATTGGAGAAAATGACAAAAATTCTAGGGATATATACTTGATTGAATTAATGGATTCAATGTATAAATATATTAAATGGGATTATAACGGGTTTCCATTTTTATAAGTATTTTTAGGTGTTCGTAATTCTTATATAGGGAATGGGGGTTTGAAAATTGTTCTCAGGATTATTACATGGCATGTAAAGGTATTACATGACTTGTAAACTCTAACAAATATACTTTTTTTAAAAAATACATAGTGTGTAATACTTACATTTTGGGTTATAAAAACATATCATGTAATGTTTTGGATAATTAAATAATATTTCAAAGATATTGGTTTTCTTTGTATCCCTCTAAAAAGAAATTAACAATGTGTAAACGAGTTTCCTACCATATAATTTCTTGAGCAGGAATGTGTTGTGAAGATGATTTGTTTCTCATTCCCTTGTGAAACCTCTTTATCTCAACCCTAGTGAACCTTATAGGAAATTTTGGATTTCCTATCTTTATTCAGGATGTCCTGATCATTCTTATGATCACTAGTATGTGGTTTAGATTTGGTTTTCCCTTATATCCCACTTTTATCAAGATATTGCAGTGTAATATTTTAACTATATACATTGCTGGTTTTAATCTTGATTTATTATATCCAAGGAACATTTATGTGGTCATCTTTACCAACATTATTCATTCTGAATACTAATAGATGCATTGGTTGATCAGAAGTTAATGGTAGGCGGTATAAACCTTAACACCTTGTTTTGTTAATTTTGTAGCATGTGCCATATTGAAAATTGTGACAACATTACATGCCCTAAATAAAATAAATATAATGAATGTAACTATTCTTTACAGTCCCTTTGGCTCAAATTGGTTATTAACAATGGTTATGAATACCGTTTGTTTAAGGTAACCCTTATTTAAAAAATAGACTTACAATGGATTAATGTGTTTCTATCATCACATGGGATTTGGGTGTTTTCATTATATATATTCACCGTGTTTGGGATTGTTTATTTTGGGAACTCAATTGTAAATTGGATATGACCAAATGATAAACGAAAAATATAATAAAATATATATGGTTATTATCTTAATTAACCATTGATCCCAATGATATGATATTAAGATATATTTGATTCTATAACATGTGATCATATTTCTCTTCTATAATTCGTAGATGGGTAATTGGCCCAATAAAAAACTACAAATATAATATACCATGATTTTACATGATACATGCTAAAATGATTATATCATGGGATATTCCTTGTGATAAATGATGAAATGATTATATAGTGGGATATTCCTAGTTATACACACTGAAATGCATATATAACGGTCTTGGCCCAGATATATGCAGATATAATTATATTGAGAATGGGACTAGTTTAAACAATGAAATGATTAAATACATGGCTCACCCCTGATTGATTATTACAATTCTTATATATAATATTTTGAAAAAAAAAATTGTTATTTATACTTTCCTTTTATGTTTGTGGTTAGCTTGGTTTTGAAACATGCTAAGAGACATCCCAACATAAATATTACGTATTCTATGTTTTACCATGGTTATATGGTTTTTGATGGCATGGTTGTGACAGACACATAATGATATTCTCGTACTGATCAGAATAAGGATATTATCGTATAAATTCGATTTCTCAATTAATAAATACACTTTTTTATTACATTATATATTTCACTTATTATCATACTGGTTATGTTTATACATGGGGGTTTCGAGCTAATTATTTATACTGACATTCTATTTGGAAATATGTTTGGTAATGAAGAATATTACATGGAATAAGGGTTAGACAAGGGAAAGGGACATTACTGTTTATTATTTCTTGTTATATGGTCGGGACATTGGATATGGGTCTGATATAGGTTTTGGGACCTGCGAATTATGAGCCATTATTTGAATATACTAGTCTTTTATTTGTATTAATCCTAGAATTATATTTTGTAACATTACAACATGACATTACATAATTTTTTTATTACTTATTGGATTTATCAGTTGGTTTATTTTGTTTTTAATCTTCTATATTGTATGTTCCCCATATTTCCACCAAAAGATATTCATTATAATGATAAAATTATTCAGAGGTGTTGTAACTCTATATCTTAGATGCATTGTCACCCCACTATCCATATCACTCCACCAATGCTATTCAGCATCCTCTATCATGTGAGGATGTGTTCTTGAGGTCTCATAAGAAATCCATTTTGGCCACATGAGAGATTTTGGGGTTAAGGGATGTTATAAAGTTGTATTAGAGCATATTGGGTTATTTTAAATTTCTTGAAATTTTGTGAATAGTATAATAGAGACTGTGAAATGTCGATAACTATTATTGAATATTTTATTGGGAGTAGATATATCATGTTTTGTGGAAAATATTATTCCCCAAGGGTGTATTTCTATTTATACTATTTTCTTATTAAATTTTTGGTTATTTCACCCTTAGTAATGAACATGTTTTGTGAAGATATTATTTCATGATATTATTGATTCTTGATATTTATAATCATGTCCTAGTAGGAATAAGATGAGTATTCATGAATCGGGATAGAAAATTAGGTATATATATTATCATGAATGTTTCATGATAGAGACATATCTAGTGCATGGGATATATACTTTCATATTTAAATAGTGATATAAGATACTTATTATATATGATTAATAAAATGAAATAAATGAACTATAATGTCATGAGAAAACACATGAAATCCTTATTTAGGGAGACCATAAGTATATGGTTCATGTTTTTGTCTATTATTTAGGATGAGTTTGTTGCATAAAACGTTTTAAGGAGTCTGTTTGTATTATAGATAAAATTCATCCTCTTCATCTTTGAGTTGAGCATTAGAATAGTGGAAATTATAAAGATCCTAATGTAGTTGGACCATAGTATCATGTATCACATTATTATTAGATAGATGTTAAGATATTTTATAGATTCTCAAGGGTCCGGAAATCCATGGAGAGGTATATTATTCAAATCATATAATTGATGTTTGAGTTTAAGGAGTCTGTTTTTATTATATATTAGATTTTCATCACTTATGCATCATGTACTAGCCATGAATTTGTGGGATCTGCTGGAGAAGGTGGGAAAAAAGGAGGAGTTGTCTTTGAAAGAATTTGATACGACGTTCGTAATACACATTTATCATGATGTAGAGTGATGACGTGGATCATGAATTCATGAACCAGACATGGGAGGGAATGTCAATGTTTTACAACACTGAATGATTCACAAAGATTCAGTGCACTGTGAAATCGTTGGTAGCTGAATAAATATCTAGAGTGAAACATTTTAAGAATGTTATTTTCTATGAGATCATGTCATAGGTGAACATGTTACATAAGAGTATTTTTACATATTTCATGAATCTAGATTTCATCAGCAAAGGGAATCTAAGAGAGGCCCCAATAGTAGCTAGTTTCTTGCATCTGTTAAATAATTTACCATTCTTCTAGCATAAATAATCTTCACAATGAATGTTTTCACCATGGGTTTAGTGGTATGATAATTCTGGTAAATGGTAATACATCTCAAGATCGAGTTCTATTATAGTTCTTTCATGGTGTTAAGTTGGTCCATTAATGGACTCTACGCTCATACCATTCTTTTTTGTGTAATTATTACTTCATATTAAGCCACCTATAAAGGTTTTTTAGGGGTATGAAGTGTTAGAGCACTCATAGGGAAAACATATTGGTTCTAGAGACTATGAAGGACTAAGATACTCCTCATCATGTAGGGCACTAGAGTTCCACATTAAATTTTCGTTGAGGCAGGGGACATGGTACCCCAGTGTTGAAATAGAAGTACTATGAAGATGATATAGCATATGGGAGTTTGGTTGGAGCCTAGAGTAGAGGGGATGGTTAGCTGAATGTTATGAACACTACTTTGGATGGTGTAGATACATCAAGTTATATTTTTTATTTACTATTCATGTGTCATCTAACCTATCATGGGTTTTTTTATTTGGGAACATCACACTGCTTTTTATTTTTTAATATTTGTAAACAGTTTGGGCATTGATATGGAAATCTTTCATGGTGTTTTGACCATTGACATAATGTTGGGAGAGAGGAAAGAGAATATCAAATGTTTGAATGAATGTTCTATAGATATTGGTGGTTACCATTTTTCATTTAAACTATCATGATGGAAATGAATGTCGTTGATTTGATTCTTCATATGAATTGGTTTGTTCTATAGTAGGGTCATATAGACTACTAAAAAATAGAAGTTGCCTTTTATCTTTAAAAGTAGGCAGTTATTTTCACCATGGTTTTGGGGATCATCAGTTTGGTCATGAAAGAACAATTCAATGTAAATTGGATTGTATCATATCTCAAATATCATATCATTGTCTATATTATGGTGGAATGGAGGAGGATAATTTTTCTTTAGAGGTGTTCCATTTTCAAGATGTCGTTCAGGATAAGTTCAACTGCATACCTCCTAAGAGATAGAGAGCTTCATTTTAGGACTTAATTGGTTCCATTAGGGGAGCCAATTTCGATGACACCTTATAGGATGGAACCAATAGAGCATTGGGAGTTGAAAATTTAGTTGGAATATACACAAATTAAATGCTTCACATGGCCTACTACATCACCTTAGAGTTTTCTAGTTGTCTTTTCGAATAAATATGATTCTACTATGATCTTGAGAAGTGATTATCACATATTAAACCAAATTATAGAGAAAAATGGTATCCTCTTCCAAGTATCGACTACATTTTAGATCATTTGAGAGGTTTTAAGACCATCTCCAATATTGATTTGAGATTAAGTTAAAATTAGTTGAGTTTGAGACAATCAGACATACCATGACACATTTTAGAAGAAGTTATGGATTGTAGGAGTTTGTAGTGACGTCGTTTGGTTTTACTAATGCACTGGAGGTATTCAAAGAAATTATGAATTGTTCCATTCATCCTTTTCCAGAAAATTAATTTGTGGTTTTTGTCGATGACATACTATTATACTACTAGTTAGTACATGATCATACAAAACATCTTGACATTGTACTCACTACATTAATAGAGAATTATAATTTGTTGAGACAACCAAATATAGATTACAGTATGATAATGTGCACTACATGGATATGTCATCTCAGAGGTAGGAGTATTTGTAGACCCAGAGATTGTTTCAGCCATGGTATCATTGGAGTAGCTTGATAATGACTCCGATTATTGAAAAATTCTATATTAAGTAGTTTTTATTAGTTATTTACTTATGTATTTTCCTATTTGATAGAGCTAATGATAGATATGGCTATTAAAGGAGTTAATTTTGTATATTTGGTTTCTTTTTAGATATATTATCAGAGATGAAAGGTAGTGTGACATCAAAAACCATCCTCACATTATATGTTCCAGGTAAAGAATGTATTATGTACTCAAATTCACCAGATGTTGGACACAGAAAAATTTTAATGTAGTAGGATTGAGGGGGTGTGTATGGATCTAGATAGATTGAACTGGATGAGAGTAACAACATGAATCCTGATTTGTAGTAAGAATAAGTGGTACATACTTTGAGTTGTATGAGGAATTATCTCATGGTTTAGTGGATTTTAGTATATATGGAACACAATAGCTTTAGGTAATTCTTTTCTCAATGAGACCATAACCATCATCTAAAGAGGTGGGTAGAGTATCTTTAGCATTTAAAAATTGATTTGACTTATATAGTGGGAAAGGAATAAATTATTTCCAATTAATTGAGAAAAAATAAGTTAAATAGTAGTATCGAAGTCTTACTATGAGTGGTGAGTGATTCACCTCTTTTCAGTCATAAATCTTGATGTTTAGGAGTGTTAGAGATGAGTATCTCTAACATAGATATCTTTTAAACCAAGGATTTTGGATAGGATCAAGACTGAGTAGTAATCTGATCAGGAGAGATTAGTTATGAATGAAAACCTATATAGTACCATTAGTATGGTCTCTTTGATGTTTAAGTTCTCTTCTCTTCCATGATTGTTAATGGGAGCATACAATCTTGCACAATGAGTTGATGAGATATTTACATGTTTCTAAATGTGTGGTGCATCTTTTTTTGAAAAAAGATGAATCCTGATATTCGTAGACATAAATAGGTCTCTATAATAAATAAATAGGATGATGGATTTTTTGTTAGATGCATCAATTTTTATCAATTGAAGGTCAAGCATCAGTGGCTATCTTAGATTTTGAATCCTTTATATATTCTTGGGTTAAAATTGTATGATTTCTCTTAAGATATTTTGATATGATTATCCAATAAAACCAATAAAAATGCTACTGTATGGGATATTTTGGATATATTAAAGAATTTATACCTCTTATTTCATATCATGAAGACCATTATAGATGATGACATGGGTAGTCTATACATGTGTACGGTAGTTCAGGTGCACAGTTTTCCAAGGAGTATCATTTCAGGTAAAGATCCTTGTTTAACATCATAGTTCTGGAATGGTCTTCAAATGGATCTGGGATCAATGACTATTTTGATTACATCCAATCATTCTATAAATAATTGTTAAACATAGAATTATATACCAGTTCTGGAGGATATGTTACCATCATGTATTCTATATTTCAATGGATTGCGGGGGTAGCATATGGACCTTATGTAGTTATCATATAATTAATACTTCTATGTGTCCAACCAGATGGATCCTTATGAGGAATTGTATGGAATTCCATGATGTTTCTATATTTTTTAGTTATAACTATGTGTTTCAATTCATTTTAGGACTAGTCTCGTGTTGGAGATGCCTGAGTAGGTTCAGTTGATTAGGTAGTTGTTTATAACTTTATAGAGTAGTCATATATCTTATATTGGCTATTAGAGATGACCTCTAGAGTTTGAAGATGGATATCATGTTTTATTTTGGGTGTCACCTAGGTTGGGAAAATGCCATATTAGAAAAAATGTGATGCTAGTGCTTTGGTTTGTTGGGATGTTTAAGATAGTGGATATAGTCTCTCTAGTGGATTAATTATTATCCCTTTTGCAATGCTACTGTTCCATTCAAGATTTCTTTAATGTGTTTAAAAATAAAATATATTTTTCAAAACCTTTTCTTATGATAGATGTATCATGCATCAATCATAGTGTTGATGCATCCATTAATGATAATTCAACATGGATTATGAAATGTAGTGAGAATTGTATCCTTTTTATGGAGATTATTTTGGATTGAGTGTTGGCTCATCATGGAGTTTTTTTCAAGAGAATACATGGGGGAGGAAGTCTGATATTAAATCATTGTGGTTATACTTGTTCGTTGGGACCCTATAGTGACACTTGGTGTAGCTTAGGGAGGAGTTATTATATGGTGAGGATATTGTAAGATCTCTTCCTTTTTTAGGTATGTCCCTCATTGAGTTTTTTCACTTGATCCTTGATGTTTGATTCTTGTTTGGATATGGAGTGAATTTATAGAGGAAAATGATTTAATTTTTGGGGATGTATATTTTTTTGAATTAATAGAGTCCTATTGTAATTGTGTTAAATGGGTTTATGATGGGTTTCTATGCTTGGATGGCTTTAGAGATGTTCAGAATCCATTTGTAGGGAAAAGGGTGGTGAATGTTTAATATAATATAATTACATTTCATGTCGCGGTATTACACTCCATATATACATTAAATGAAACAGGAATTGAGACAAATATCGGACATTAACCGGTTACATACCTTTTAATAGGAAAAATAATGTATTTTTCGGGGTAATTAAATAAAAATATTAGGTGACATGATTTTTGATGAATCCCTCTGAAAATAATTTGATTACTTGTAAAGGAATTACTTTCCATGTAATTTAATAAACATCAATTTAAGTGGTTCTTTATGGATAATTATTTTCTCATTCCTTCATTCAGCCTCCTCCTCTCAAACCTATGTCACCTTATAGTTAATTTTGGAGTGCCTCTCTTAATTATAGTTTTCCCAGTCAAAATTATAATATCTGGACAAATTGTTTTTTTATATTTTTCTTTATCCCCTTTTTCTCAAACCATTTCAATTTAATCACATAACCATGTTCATTTATTCGCCTTAATTAGTTTTCATCTACGAACTTTCTTGGAATCATCTACTCCTTTTTTCTTGTTGGTGATTCCTCTTGTAATCATTGTCTGATCGTTCATTAAATTTTGGTGGTTTAATTCCAAACCCTATAGTCTGTTATTTTTTATGTATATTCCATAGTTGAAATTCCACCAATATAACATGCACTGAATAAACTAAAAAAATATAAATTGGACTATTACTTTCAGTACCTTTGGATGCAACTATTTATAGACCTAGATTATGGATACCATTAATGTGAGAAAACACATTTTTATAAATAAAACTTTTATTGAAACAATTCATGTTTAGAATGAAAATGGATTTGATTTTTTTATTTATATGGATTAACCTTGGCCTAGAATGTTATAGTGATAATTATGTTTTAAATTGTTTATAAACAAATGATAAATGAAATTTATAATTCTAAGAGAAATAGTAATGGGCCTTATTATTCATTGATCCTTATAGTGTGAAATTGATATATCCATGATACTAGAAAATGTGTTCCGGTTTCGCTTTCGTAATGATTAATATATTTGAGGTTGGTGTAGTTGACATGATGAAATGAATATATACTTAGCTTGGACTTCATACATGCTGAAATTATTATATAGCAGAGTATATCCTATGATGCATGCAGAATTACTTAAATCAGGTTATTCATTATGATACACATTAAAATTCATATATATCTGGATTATTCCTAATACATGCCTAAATTATTATATGTGGTGTTGGCCTAGTATACATGCTCAAATGATTATATACATGGATCGTCTATAATGGAAGAACGAAATGATTATATATCAAGTTTTAACCCAGCTTTATGTGATTTATACCTTAGTTAGATAGTTTTGGTTGGAATGGATGTGGGAAATTCTCAAAGACATTTTAAAATGTAATTAAGGTAGGTTCTGTTTACCATCATTTTATAGTTATGGATGGAATGTTTGTGAGACATGGTGAAAGATATTCATCCATAAATCCAAATAAAATTGATGTCTAATTATTTAGATTATTTAATAATTTAATACACTTATTTATTTAATTATTTCATCCAATGATTATTATACTATTTTTATTTAGACATGGTGGACTCAGCTTATTGAGTTATATTCACACCCTATTCATATCACCATTTCATACCCAAGTAGATTATATGGACGAAATATTGGATAATTGCAATGGAATATGTGTTTATTGTTACTTTCTGCCTAGGATAGAGTATGTAGATGTGACCAAAATGGAGTTCAGGATCAAATACACTGATTATTTATTTGAGTCATCTAGTTCTATTATTTCTATTAATTATAGAACAAAAATTTCTTACATTCCATTATGAAAATAAATTATTCATCTATTATTTATTGGATTTTTCAATTCGTTTCTTTTTTTTCTACTGTATTTTATTATTTCCATAATTTTCATACTATTCTATATATTATTATTAAATTATTTTTATTCTACAGTGTAACCCTATAATCTAGGGGTATATTCTCCCCACTATCCATATCACAACCCCGTAGCTAGTTGCCTGCATGTAGTATATAGGGAGGCGTGCATAAACTCTCATAACCAACATGTTTCATCCATGTAAGAGAGTGTAATATCAAGGGATGTTACATATTGATACCATCTGAAATATTCCTCTAGATTTTTTATGGTTATTTTGATGAAGGATTTTATTAACATTCACTTACTTGATTTAGATTGGTAGTGAATAACTGGCCCTTGAAATATTCACTTTCTTATGATCATTGAACATTATATTTCCCCTAAATATCAATATTATTTATCATGGATATCATTATTTATGATACCATATATCATTTCTATTTATGGTGATCTACATTGATATTCATTTTTTTATATGAGGACAGTCAGAGAAATTTATATTCTTTACTCAATACACATATTTGATAATAAGTCACCTTTTTATTGATTAAATGGAATATTTATTTTATTATTTAAATTTCTGTATTGATTGTTCATTATCTAGTTATTATAGTCATTTTATTGATTAAATGGAATTTGATATTATTTATTTTCATTTATATTTTTATTATTCTTTTAGAATTATTTTTATGTAATGTTTGTTCACTAATAAAAATTTCCATGTCAATTATCCTTTTTTATACATGATAGATTCCTCTATTCTTAATCCTTACTTAGTATTTGATCTCAACCTTATTGTATTAACTTTCCAAGAAATCCATGAAGTGTACTATGAGAGATATGAAACAATATGCTAGATGGAAAAATGATATTAATGAAAAATAATGTGATATAAAGTTTGTATTAAAATATAATACGGGAATCTGGTATATATCTAATTTACCAAGACTAACTAGCAACTTAATTATTCATGATGCCATTACTTTTATCTTATTCAATGTTAAAAAAGCACAAATTAGTTCTGGGCTACTAGGGATAGGTTTTTTAAACATTAGTTTATTCCATTAATAAAAAAACAACTATTTATATCGCATATAGTTATTTTATTATAACCTAATGACTAAGAAATATTTGAATTATGTAGAATAATAAATAAAAAAATCCTCTATTAAGAACAATATCTCTTATTCAGACCATATATTTTGGACTATACCTAAAGGCTCCCTGGATTGAAATTATGTTGAGATAAATGATTATAGAATTTGGGTATTGAATTAAGGATTGTATTTAGCTTTGTATTTAAAAAACTAGACGGAATTTTATGTGTGTAAATAAGGGGATCATTTGTGACCTTTTATATGTGTGGAGGAGTAAAAAAAATTAAATACCTAAAATTATTCAATAATGGGAATTTACGCTTAATAAAATCACATCCAATATTGCAAAATTATGGATTAAATTATTGATATGCAAGATAAAAACATGAAACATTAAAAAAATTATTCAAACATGTTATTTCATTTCCCCAAAAGATTACTCCCTTTTACTATTTCATTTTTCACCACAATATCTTATTTTTATATTGTTTTTATTATTCATTATGACTTAAATTAATTTTATCTTGTAGAATAATATTAATTATAATGATTCACAATATGGAATCCAATTTACCAAATTCAAATCATATAATTGGTATAATTTGATTTGATATCAATCCCACAAACTTTTTCAAATAATAATTTTCCAATAAATGAATGTTTCATGAAATAAATAATCTTATATTAACTATATCACAATTAATAATCAGTATTTGAGTAAATTTGAATTTTATTCTATATAATATAAAAATTTTTATTAACTAAATTTTTATTATGTGTTATTTTAGTTGGTTAAAAATGATACACATTGTGCACAAAAAAACTATTTACAAAAAACCTCATTTTTTGAAATCAAAATAATCGTATACCAAAATTATTAAAATTAATTATTAAAATAAAATTAATGAGATTATTATGAATATAAATTCTAATATTTAACTTTAATAAAACGTCTTATCTAAAATAGGACATTTGAATTACATTATTATTTTTAATGATATGATAGTATTTGCGGGAACATTCATTTTCACTATTAACTAAAAAAATCAATCAATTTTGAAAAATCCCAACATTTTTTCCTATGTACTTTTGATATTATTATTTAGAATTGGGGTTAATTTTATAAGATAACATTTCTAATATTTCATGAAATAATTTATAATATTCTTTCATAATAGTAAAATAAAATAATTTTTGATAAATATGTATTGTATTGAAGAAAAAAATGTATTAAATTATAATTTAGACTTGTTTCTTATTAATTGATCAATATATTATTATTTATTTTTCATATTATATATATTTAATAATAAATATAATAATATTCATACTCTCTAATTTAAGTGTTTGGATATCATAAACATACTTAAGTATTCATGGTTCGTTTTGGCTCCATGTTGGGTATTGTATAAGAAATCAATGATTTTTTTCTTTTTAAAACATAGGTTGTTACATTATCCCCCCTGTATTTGAATTTATTCATTAATATTTTATATTAAATACTAATGTGAAAACATGTTATGGTGTATCAAAAAGAGATTTTTTTAAAAAAAATCATATTAATATAATTTCTTTATGTTATTTTTCATTTCATGAAAATCTGATTGTAGTTTTTTAAAATAAAAGAACTAAATTAGGATTATTTTAAATGGAACCCCAATTTACTCATGAACGAAATAAAACCCTTATATAATAATTTGTCACACTAAACACAATTTTTGTCTTCTATTACACATAATACCAGGTCCCTTCGATATCTTTTGTTACACACAATGCCATGTTTTTATTGAACTACAATATATTTTTAATATGACTATTAGAATATTATTATAGCTACCATATATCAATTTAAATGGAAGTTGTGAATAATATAAATTAAATTTTGAAAATATTATTTACACATATGTATAAAATAAATCCTTTGGATATCAATTAGTATAATTCCATGTAATAACTATTTGAAAATAATGAAATTTCATTTCTACGAAAACTATTTTTCTACGTAGAAACATAATTTTATCCCAATAAATTAAAAAAATCACATTTCATTAATTTTTTAAATAATTTTTTTATATTAAATAAATTTATTTATACTCATCCAATATTTTTTATTAGTTTATCATTAAAATATACCTAATTTTTTGAATAAAAATATACTATTCTCTAAAATGCAATTTTACCGCCTTTTAATTGTGAAAAATACTAAATTAGTTTTTTGAAAAAATTAAAAATTTTATTTTAAAAAAAACATCATTTTTTAATGATAAATATAAAAAATTTACTTTGGGTGAATTTTTTTGGTATTCTTTGAGAACATTAATATTTCTATGAATAGTGAATAATACTGAATTTCAATTCAAAACTACATTTTCATCCAATTTATTTATATTATTAAATAGTTTATATAATTGGATTTTAAAAATAATTATTTCAATTTAATATCAATTAAACCGATTTATGTCATTTGAAAAAATTTCACATTAATTTTAGATATAATAACATAACAAATTTTTGGTCATTTTTACTTTAAAAACCCACTTTGTCATCCCATCTGTGTGATTGAAATTAAATTATTATCTACCACATTTGTGACTATGATTTGGATTAATTCATTATATAGTATTAATTACGATAATTATTAATTTTTAATTTTTTTAAAAAAAATAACCAAAAAATTTACATAAAGTAAAATAATTAAATACATCGATTAAGGGAAAGATAAGATTACTTAATGATTTAAATTTATTCATAAGAGGCCAAATGACTGATAAACAAGTCCAAAATTCATTTTAATGAATATGTTGACGAATTAACCTATTATTTATAATTTCAAATATATTTTTTTCACATTATATAGGGAAAAACTCTCAATAGTGTTTAACATGTTATATTTACAAGAATGTCACTCATCTTCCTCTATAAAAGGCCACTCACCCCACTTAATTCCTCACACCGCTGAAGAAATTTTTATTCAGATAAAACATACACAAATATCTCCAAAAATTATTACCACAATCTTATAATCCCCCCTTTGGATAAAAATCAATCCATGGAAGGCCTTTGGAAAAAACCAAGATGAGTTACCCAACGAAGAGGTAGCATCCTTCCTCAATCTCCTTCGTTTTATTTTCATTATCCACCAAATAAACTCTTAATATTCCATGATTATATAATAACCCCAATATACTCAATTTTTTGAGATATTTTTATTAAAATTTTTCTATATAAACTTACTCACACATTCATATAATGGTTAATAAACATACCGTATGTTGGTATAGTCGAAAACATCCTCGTGAAACGACATTGTTCATTTTCCCTTTACCACCTCTAATAGGATGTAATTAGGATGAAAACTATATTTTTATATGATATTAATTATATTTATGGTTTATTTATGCTTCTTTAATTATTATTATAGGAAACATAACAACATTATTTCCATTTAGTGTAAATATGATAACTTCATTTGTGGATGTGTGGACTACTGCCTCCTCAAAGCGATGTGATTCATTCTCACATTTCATGGTATGTATTTAGGATGGTTGTAGTCCAATTATATGATATATATGAGAAAAAATATTTATTTTAATGATATTATATTTATTTGTTTTTTATTTTATTTGTATATTTCATTTTGCTTCTTTCTTTCAATACTATCATAAAAATGAAATAACGTTCATGTGCGTGTGTATCCAACCATCTCTATGATCGGTGTATTCTATTTCATATTCATATATTGTGTAGATTATAATAAATTAATATTTATTGAATATATATGAAATTTATATAATGTTTTACACTGTTTAAATAATTAAATCACGGTCTATGTTTCAAGATCAAGAATAATAAATCAAAACATGTACAAAAAAGTAGATATTGCCTAAAGGGTAACAATAACAGGGAATTGTAAATAAAATAGTAATATAAATTCATAATAATATATTATATTTTCTTATTTAAAATAATATGTTTATTTCATATATGTATAATAAACTTATATTTATTATACAGTAATTTTTTATGAGTATAACGAGATTCAATATATATGTTAATGGTTTTCTCGTCTCAGTTTTTTTCTTTGAAACACAAGCGTTGTTCACTCCATATTTCATATATGTTGTTAGAATATATACCATTTATTTATTCTATTAATATTATAATTAAATTTATGGGTATTTACATATCAATTTTATGATCTTTCTTTCATGGGGTTTATGTTTTAGAAGTTTCATAATCGGCAATGTAATTTTGTGTCAGTTTCCCTTATTTGAGATTCATGATATGGTGTCCACCTATATCCTTATATGAGGAGTATCTGTAACACCCAAAGATTTTATGAAAAATATTCATTTTAATTTCATTAATGTCTTCTATTGTACGATACACCAAAAGGAGCTTGCACAACACGCATCCTTGACTTGTATTGCATTACACGCAAGCGCGACCTTCCACGATAGCATGTGTTGTACGCAATACCGAGTTTCGCTAAACAACGATATGCTATTAAAATATTTTTAAAACTAGCTGTTATGAATAGTAATACAGACTTTTTGAAATATTATAAATTTTATTTTTGAAAATGGACTTCATTTTTGGATTCGGAATATCGAAATTAGCCTAGGGTGAAATTTTGGTATTTTTCTGAAAACTTTCAATTTTTGATGAATAGTGAAAACACTGAGTTACTATTTAAAACCCGACTTTTTATTTAAATAATTATTTATTTTATTTAATTGTATTTTAGGTCAAAATTGATACATAATACCTACATAATTTCATTATAATTCATTGGAGTCATTTTTTAATAATTTTAGATATATAAAATTTTATTGAACTTTTGACCGTCTTTTACCCACCTCCTAGGTGAATTTTCAAATTTACATAAAACATAATTTTACCGCTTTTGTTAATGGAATTTAAAAAAATTTAGAGACACGGTTGATGTCAGTAATTAAAATGTGGTTCAATGAGATGAAAATAATTTTTGGTGAATAGTAACTTTTTACTTTTACTTACCACGGTTAAAAGAAAATAGGGTAATTAAGAGTAAAAAATGATATTATTATTACCCTAACACATGTCATAATTCTATTATATAAGTTTAATTAGACCAAAAACAACCTTTGAAATAAAATATGACCATTTAGGCCCATAGGGATTAGATTAGGACATTTATTATTAATTTATTTAAAGAAGGGTTAAAATAGTTAAAATCAAAGTTTAATAAATAAATAGTTTTTAATATAGGGTTATACATAATATAAATTCGACTATAAATATTCATTAGAAATCTAAAAATATTTCATACATAATGATATTTTATTTGTAATTTTTAGACTTTATATAATTTAATTTATTTATAACACAATGATGATGCAGTAATTATCTTATTAATGAAATATTGACATAATTGATGTTATAAATACCAAAATAAATGTAATATGAAACTTTTTATGAATTAAAAAATATTTCTATGTTAATATGACATGTTAGTGTTGATTTAATTAACTTTTTTTTAACTAATAATTCTGTTATGAATTTCACAAAAAAACATTTACCAAATAGTGTCAAAATTGACATAAAATAGTTTTTAAAACAAATATTATATTATTAATTTTTATTATATTCCTAAAAATCTATGGTTCGTCCAAATGACTTATATAAGTTTATATATATTAATTATAAACAACTTGGGTTTCGTTTGGCTTGTTATAGTAAGTTTATTAACCTTATAGTGTAAGAACACCAAAAGACACTGTAAAAGTAAAATTATCTAACTTAAAGTTAAATCTAAATGATAAGGTTAAAATAGGTACCTAAACTTGTCTAATTTCTATTGAATGAGAGTATTTCGACCCATCCCCACCATAGTTTTGAAATAAATAAATTTGGAGCTATTTAAAACAGAATATGACTTTATAATAAAATAATATTTTTAGTTCTTCCAAAGGTTCCCCTCTCCTCCCTTATAAAAGGGCACCTCCTCCCTCTCTTCCTCACACCACTTTGAGCCTTACATCTCGGCCAAACCCTGCCAATTTCACTTCTCCACTTCCCTATAGACATCCTAGAGGTTCTTGTATTCTTCAAAGACCAATATTAGTGCCCTAAGAGGAGGTTTCAAAAAGGCGCTTCAAATAAGAGGTAATGTCCGTTACCGATTCATTCAACATTATTTCTTCTTCCACTTCTTCTTCTTTAGTTGTTTCATTATGAAGTAATAACATCAGTATCACTCATATACTGATATGTAATTATAATTATGAAACAATATTATTTAACCATATATCCATCCTACGGAAAACGAAATCACCACGCGTGCGTACTTATGGAATACCGTCTCCACGTCGTGGTGTAATCTGTTTTTCCACCACCACCTTACATAGATGGGTATAATGGTGTAAATAAATAACTATATATGATTATTGTAAAGTGATATTTATTCTGAAATAGTATACATATACTCCAATACAATTCCATAATCATGGGAATGATATCATCGGTTGTGCGTACGTACGGACTACCGTCTCCACGAACATGATGAGATTCATTTTCCATGATTAACCATTCAAGAATGATTATAAAGTATATATAATGAATAATAATGAAATATATGACATAATAATGCTACTGGATATATATATATATATATATATATATATATTTATGTCATATAATCAATTCCATTCAATTCAATAAGGAAACGAAAACAGCGTTCATGCGTACGTACGACCTACCGTCTCTATGAACGGTGTATTTCATTCCTTTTATCGATCTATAATATATATGTATATAATTAATATATATTATATATAAATCATGTTTTACATTCTGAAATTATTTAAATCAGGATATAAATAATAATATCAAGAACAACGAGTTGAAACACATATGATAAATGAAACGATTTTACCCAAAACGCTCTTTAACATGGAATTTACAAAAAAACGGGTAATATAAAGTCATAAGTGACCCATATATGATATCATAACAATGAATATGATTCTTTAATAATTCAATGACATTATTTAAATCATTATACAGGAGGCTCAAATACATACGAAGCATATCGGACATAAGGTAAGGGATAATTTTGCAAATCTCATTTTTATCCGAGATTGCTTATTTGTAAGTATTTACTGGGGTTATTGCAATCGTCCATGTCCACGTTTTATAAAAGTGTTTTCATGTATGTTTAAAGTACTTTTTATCCATTTTGACTTTTACCCAATGGTATGGAAGGAATCTTTCTTTTATTTACACTACAAGGTACTTTTTGACTTTTCCGACAAAAGTACGAGGAGAATGTTATTTTTAACTTATACGGCGTGAACGGGTTTTTACAGTTTCATAAGGCCTCATTTTCATGAAGCTTCCTATACATGATTGCATGATTATTTTCAACAAAACCCTTTTCTTTTAAAATTGCATGGAAATTTGTGAAAAGAAAATGATTTTAAAGAAGAAATTATATTTTCCTCAAGAATTCATTTCAAGTGTTTTTCCAAAACTATTTTCCATCTACGATGACATTATTTCATATGTGCATGTTTCAAGTAATATGTCTCTATGATTTAAATGGTTTCAATTTTCTTATGATGAAATGATATCAAACTTTTATAGATTGTGTTATGATGGAATGATGTTTAAGAATCCCATTTTATTACATGGGTTATGCTATGATGTATGATTTATGATTTTTTGGCACACGAAAAAATGATTTCATTATGAGATGGGTGGGACCTATATATCCCTCAAATGAATTGGGTATAGATTTATATCTCATGAGATAGAGATGGCTGGAATGGTAAGTTATTCCGGTTCAGTGTTACAGGACTGAAACAAGGAGTGAACTCGATTCAGAAAGGGACATTGTCCACTAAGATGGTCATGGCAGCAATGCCTTGGCTGCTATGGAAATCATGACAAGTGCGGAATGGTTGCCACAATTACATGTTTTATTCCCATTTTATCATGTTTTATGTTCTATTATGATATATTCCTTATGTACTTCCATGATTTATGTCTTTTCTCAAGATTTTGATGTTTAAATTTCATGTTCACGTTTTTTCTTCCAAATGTTTATGGATTGTTTTATGTTATCTATGTTTGCCATTACTATGCATTTGAGCTCACCATTTTTATTTTTTATTTGCCCTAGGAAGTAAAGAAAGTTTTTAGGTAAGGAATCAAAAAGGGGAAGATTGTTATGTGAGTTGTTGAAGATATTTCAACATGATTAGAAGTTTATATTCCGAGTTTCCAAAGACACTAAACTATCACGGTCCTTGTGTGTCTGTTTTTGTTATGTGTTAAGTATTCTAAAAAATTGATGTAATGTCCATGTACATCAAGCTTTGGGTCTCTACAGTTGGTATCAGAGGAAAGGTTTAGTCAACCTTTGGAAACTAGGATGCGAAAATGTTAGTGAGATCCCTAGTGATATTTCTAAGGTATGTCTAGGGATGTCCCTATGGTAAAGTATACATATAGGATATAGTCCAAGAACTACTGTAACGATCTTAGAATTTAACCTAAGATGTTAGATATTGAAGTTATGCTCCCTTTATTATGTTGTTTCCCCTAGCATGATTTTGGCCTCTCACGCTGTTCTTTTTGGGTTTTAGACGATGGCAGGAACCCGAAGGAATCGTGTTGATCAATGTAATGGACAATGCAATGATTTTCCTCCTTAACAAACAAATGTTATGGGATATGGAGTGAAAAATATTATTGCTATACTTACACAAGCTATGAATCATTCTGGACATCCAAATGAGCAGAGAAGGGAACAATATTCTATTGAGTCCTTCATGAGGCAATGTCCACCTTCTTTCAGTGGGTATTCTGATCCACTTGTTGCGGAACAATGGATCAGTACCACTAAAAAGATATTTTCAGTTCTTCAATGTTCTGAGCATGATAATGTCATCTTAGCAGTATATCATTTGAAAGGTGAAGCTGATCAATGGTGGAATCTTATCATGAATACGAGGCCAAGAGATGAAATTGAGTCCATGGAATGGGACGAGTTCAATAACTTATTTTTCAATAAGTACTACCATCGTATTATTTGAACAAAGATGGAGAAGGAGTTTCTTGAACTAAAGAAATAGGATGATGAATCTGTTGGGATATACGAAGCGAATTTTACAAGGCTTGCAAGGTATGCATCTGGCTTTATCATCCAACCTGAAAGTAAAATTGATCGATTCTTGAGTGGCTTAAAACCAAATCTTTGAAGGGCATTAGCTATAAGATACTTCAGTAGATATGAAGAAATATTGCGTTGTGCTATCAAGGTAGAAATGTAAGTTGGTGTTACATATCCATCTCATGGTTTTGAAAAGAAACGAAAGATGGAGTTCATGGAGAAATCTTAGAATAATGGTGAAAAGTAGATAAATGTTTCCTTATGATCAAAGTGTGGAAAGAATCATGGTGGAGATTGTCTTAAAGGGACTAGAAAATGTTTTAAGTGTGGAAAAGAATGTCATCGAGTATCTGAGTGTCTAAGTAATGGAAAAAGGGTTTCTAGTGGTGTGAATAAAGAAAAACTGCAGAGAACGCACCAACAATACTTCAATGCTTCAGGTGCAATGAAATGGGGCATTATGCTAATAAATGCCCTAATCCAAGGGTTACTGATGATCGACATGAGCATCCACTTAAGGAAAAGGACAAAGGGAAGTCACATGTGATCACTATTGGTGATGTTGAACATGACAACGATGTGGTGGAATGATTAAGTGTTTATGTAATGGGATTCCAAAATAATGTTGTATATAGTATCGTGGAATATTGGAATATTTATGTATTGGTATATTGTGGTTTTCAATAATTTTATGGTACAGGTAACCATGGAAAGTGATTGATAAATTTTGGTAAGTAGATGATATGTGCATAATGAAGGGATAAGAAGATAATGATATGTTTGATTGTATATATGAGCTCGTGATTGATATAAGGACTAAGTGATATCATGGTTTGAGTATAAAGAATTTTGAGGATTTTGGTATGTGGAAAGTGTTAAATTTTAACATCATTCATGTTTTCACATAGGTTCAATGGGTATTCATTCTTAAAGAGAATACATGATTAAGGTATTCACATGTTTGTAATTTGACCAACAAGATATATCTTATGATATATGGGGGATAAATGATGGCATTCACGTGATTGTTATGTGACATTTCAAGTAATCATTTTCTTTATACTATGAGCTTGAACCGAAGTATTTTTGATAAGCCTAAAGATTGGAATGGATTATGTTGGACATAATTTAGTATTGTTTAAGGATAGAACTTTTTTTTGATATTATTAATGGGATGTTATAGTAATATAGTTTTAGAAAAAGGTCAACCCGCAGGATGGGCGACAGCCCATCGCGTCAGACAAGGATGTGGGAATCGAACCCACAACCGAAATACGACTAGCCTTTATCGCCTACCACTGGCCTACAGGAAGTCCCTGGTTAGTAGAAACTAGTTTTATTTTATTACACGGTATGATATATAAATTATATGTTCATTTTTGTAATCGTATATGATTAACCTCACCATAGATGGACTTAGGTATATTTGATAACTTTTGCTAACCTTTTGTTTGAAATAGATGGAATGACCCATCATTCTATCACATGATCTGTTAACACTTCATGAATAACAAATTCAACATCATTTCATTAAGAGATGAAGTGGAAATTTTTCAAAGCACGAACAATAGTGAGATTGTACCAAAATAAAGTAAGTATTTATTCTATTTCAAATTCTTCAACTTTAGGGAAATGATCTTGAAAACCAAAAATGTTGTTCTAGTGCCCTTATATCCGATGAATCAGATGGTACCCTAGATCATCACAAATTGATGGCTACGTGATTGTTGGATTTCTCATATCCATGTTCTCTACCACTCTTCATCAGAACATGACGGTTAGATTTATCTTCCATATCCATATTTTCACCTATGTTATCCTATGTGGAAACCCAGTGATTAGTTAATTTGGGTAACTGTTACGTTTCATACGTTAGTTTTTAAAGCCATGTTTTGGTATTCCTTTTTACAATGTGGTTTTCTATTAATGAAACTTTCGAGTAGTAAACCATTTATAACCCCGACGAATTTCGAGGTCAAAATTCATTTTAAGGGGGGGTAGAATTTAACACCCCATGATTTTATGAAAAATATTCTTTTTAATTTCATTAATGTCTTGTGTTGTACGCTACACCAAAAGGAGCTTGCATAACACACATCCTTGACTTGGCTTGCATTACACTCAAGCGCGACCTTCCACGATAGGGTGTGTTGTACGCAATACCGAGTTTCGCTAAACACCGATATGCTATTAAAATATTATTAAAACAAGCCGTTATGAATTGTAATACTGACTTTTTAAAATTTTACAAATTTTATTTTTGAAATTGGACTTCATTTTTGGATTCGGAATATCGAAATTAGCCTAGGGTGAAATTTTGGTATTTTTCTGAAAACTTTCTATTTTTGATGAATAGTGAAAACACTGAGTTACTATTTACAACCCATCTTTTTATTTAAATAATTATTTATTTTATTTAAATTTATTTTAGGTAAAAATTGATACATAATACCTGTATAAGTTCAGTATAATTCATTGGAGTCATTTTTTAATAATTTTAGATATATAAAAACTTTATTGAACTTTTGACCGTCTTTTACCCACCTCCTAGGAGAAATTGCAAATTTACATAAAAGTTAATTTTACCGCTTTTTTAAATGGAATTTCAAAAATCCGAGAGACCCGGTTGATGCCAGTCAGTAAAATGTGGTTCAATGAGATGAAAATAATTTTTGGTGAATAGTAACTTTTTACTTTTATTTACCACAGTTAAAAGTAAATATGGTAATTAAGGGTAAAAATGATATTATTATTACCCTAACACATGTTATAATTCTATTGGATTAGTGTAATTAGACCAAAAACAACCTTAGGAATAAAATATGACAATTTAGGCCCACTTGGATTAGATTAGGACATTTATTATTAATTTATTTAAAGAAGGGTTAAAATAGTTAAAATCAACGTTTAATAAGTAACATATTTTTAATATAGGGTTATGCATAAGATAAATTCGACTATAAATATTTATTAGAAAGATAAAAATATTTCTTACATAATGATATTTTATTTGAAATTTTTAGACTTTAAATAAGTTAATTTATTTATGACACAATGATGATGCAGTAATTATCTTATTAATGAAATATTGACATAATTGATGTTATAAATACCAAAATAAATGTAATTTGAGACTGTTTATGAATTACAATAATTTTAGATGTTAATATGACATGTTATTGTTGGTTTAATTAACTTTTTTCGAACAAATAATTCTGTTATGATTTTCACAAAAATCAATTACCCAATAGTTTCAAAATGGACATAAAATAGTTTTTAAAACAAATATTATATTATTTATTGTAATTATATTCCTAAAAATATAACGTTCGGCCAAATTAATTAGATAAGGTTATATATATTAATTATAAATAACTTGGGGTTCGTTTGGCTTGTTATAGTATGTTTATTAACCCTATAGTGTAAGAACACAAAACGACACAGTAAAAGTAAAATTATCTAACTTAAAGTTAAATCTAAATGATAAGGTTAAAATAGGAACCTAAACATCTCGAAATTCTATTGGATGGGGGGATTTCGACCCATCCCCACCTAATCTTAGAAATAAATCAATTTGGAGCTATTTAAAACCGAAGATGACTTTATAATACAATAATATTTTTAGTTTTTCCAAAGGTGCCCCTCTCCTCCCTTATAAAAGGGCACCTCCTCCCTCTCTTCCTCACACCACATTGAGCCTTAAAGCTTGGAAAAACCTTCCAATTTCTCTTATCCACTTCCATATAAATATCCTAGAGGTTCTGGTCTTCTTCCAAGACCAATATTAGTGCCCTAAGAGGAGTTTTCAAAAACGCGCTTCAAAGAAGAGGTAATGTCCGTTACCGATTTTTTCAACTTTATTTCTTCTTCCACTTCTTCTTCTTTAGTTGTTTCATTATGTAGTAATAACATCAGTATCACTAATATACTGAAATATTATTATAATTATTAAACAACACTATTTCACCATCCATCCATCCTACGAAAAACGAAATCACCACGCGTGCGTACGTATGGAATACCGTCTCCACACCGTGGTGTAATCTGTTTTTTTCCACCACCACCTTACATGGATGGGTATAATGGTGTGAATAAATAACTATATATGATTATTGTAAAGTTATATTTATTCTTAAATAGTATACATACATTCCAATACAATTCCACAATCATGGGAATGATATCATCGCTTGTGCGTACGTACGGACTACCATCTCCACGAACGCGATGAGATTCATTTTCCATGATTAACCATTCAAGAATGATTATAAAGTATATATAATGAATAATAATGAAATGTATGAAATAATAATGCTACTGGATTTATGTATATATATATATATGTGTGTATGTCATATAATCAATTCCATTCAATTTAATAGGGAAACGAAAACAGTGTTCATGCGTATGTACTGCACACCGTCTCCATGAACGGTGTATTTCATTCCTTTTATCGATCTATAATATATATGTATATAATGAATATATATTATATATAAATCATGTTTTACATTCTAGAATTATGTAAATCAGGATATAAATAATAATATCAAGATCGACGAGTCGAAACACATACGATAAATGAAACGATTTTACCCAAAATGCTCTTTAACATTGAATTTACAAAAGAACGGGTAATATAAAGTCATAAGTGAACCATATATGATATCATAATAGTGAATATGATTCTGTAATAAGTCAATGACATTATTTAAATCATTATACAGGAGGTTCTGATACATACGAAGCATATCAGACATAAGTTAAGGGATAATTTTGCAAATCTCATTTTTATCCGAGATTGCTTATTTGTAAGTATTTACTGGGGTTATTGAAATCGTCCATGTCCATGTTTTATAAAAGTGTTTTCATGTATGTTTAAAGTCTTTTTTTACCCATTTTGACTTTTACCCAATGGTATGGAAGGAATCTTTCTTTTATTTACACTATAAGGTACTTTTTGACTTTTCCGACAAAAGTACGAGGAGAATGTTATTTTTAACTTATACGGCGTGAAAGGATATTTATGGTTTCATAAGGCCTCATATTAATTAAGCTTCCTATAAAAGATTGGATGATTATTTTCAAAAAATCCCTTTTCTTTTAAAATTTAATGGAATTTTGTGAAAAAAAATGATTTTAAAGAAGAAAGGATATTTTCCTCAAGAATTCATTTCAAGTGTTTTTTCAAAACTATTTTCCATCTAAGATGACATTATTTCATATGTGTATGTTTCAAGTAATATGTCTCTATGATTTTAATGATTTTAATTTTCTTATGATGAAATGATATCAAACTTTTTTGGATTATGTTATAATGGAATGATGTTTAAGAATCCCATTTTATTACACGGGTTATGTTATGATGTATGATTTATGATTTTGTGGCACACGAAAGAATGATTTCATTATGTGATGGGTGGGACAAATATATCTTTCCAATTCATTGGCTAACGATTTAAATCTCATGAGATAGCCAAGACTGGAATGGTAAGTTAATCTAGTTCTGTGTTACAGGACTGAAACGAGGAGTGAACTCGATTCAGAAAGGGACTTTTTCCACTAAGATAGTCTTGGCAGCAATGCCTAGGCTACTATAGAAAAAATGAAATGTGCTGAATGGTTGCCACAATTACATGTTTTATTCCCATTTTATCATGGTTGATGTTCTATTATGATATATGCCTTACATACTTCCAAGATTAAAGTCTTTTAACAATATTTTGATGTTTAAATTTCATGTTCTAGTTTTTGCTTCCAAATGTTTATGGATTGTTTTATGTTATCTATGATCGCCCTTACTGAGCAATGGAGCACACCCTTTTTATGTTTTATTTTCCCCATGAAGTAAAGAAAGGTTTTAGGTAAGGAAACAAAAAGGGGAAGATCGTTATTGGAGTTGTTGAAGATTTTTCAACATGATTAGAAGTTTATATTCTGATTTTCCAAAGACACTAAACTATCACGGTCCTTGTGTGTCTGTTTTTGTTATGTATTAAGTATTCTGAAAAAGTGATGTAATGTCCATGTACGTCAAGCTTTGGTTCTCTATAGTATCCACTTCATTTAAATATTTTATCTAATAAATATCATTATTTATATGATATTTTATGCTTCATATAATTTTATTTTCAAACATGGATAGTATTATTTAATCTTACCAAGTGGTAAGAGTTTATTTCTACAATATCATCATTTATCGAGATTTTTTTTATTATGAATTTATAGATTAAAAATTGTAATACATCACTCAAGAAAACTAATGAATTTTATTCCCATATGGTTATACTTGATATATTGAAGTATTAGTTCCATTTTTGCACATGTTTATATGTAAGATAATTAAGAAAGTGATTTATAGAGAATCAGACTTTATCTCCCTCTTAGGTTTGAAACCCACATTCCTTCAATAACATGTTATCTAAAAATGTTATTAAAAATTTATAATATTATCCTATGATTCTGAAAATTAATTTCTATCCATTTCTTAGCTATTAAAAAACAAAAATTAATCAAACATAATCTTCTCTTTATTTCCAGAGTTATGAACTTATCTAATATTTTTTTGACAAAAAAGGAATGTTAGTCATGTATGGATTTATCTGATGTTCGGATATTTCTACCATTGAAGATTACATTAATACTTAAATGAAAAAGTCTTAATAAACTAAGTATACCTAACATTCTACATATTCATTATTAATAAAAAAAATTATATGAATTTTTTTTAAAACCCATTTATTTTTTAAAATTGATTTAAATGATTTTCAGTGCTTCAATTATATGTTTTCAAAAAGTTATTTCTCAATGAAATGATTTCAATGATTTGAATGCTTATTTTATCAGTTTTAATTTTTTTAATAAAATTGCTTTAAAAAAAGTTTTTAAGATTACTTTTAAAGGAATTAGTTTTCAAGAAAAATTCAATCTTCCTTCATAAGTTTTTTAAGAAATGATTTTCAAAATGTTTTCAAGATTACATATTCAATAAAATGGTATAATAAATTCTTATATATTCCTTTAGATGTTTTTTTGAGGAAAATGTATTTCTAGATTCCTTTATATTTTTTCAATTTTATTTTTAAATAAAATTTATTTCAAAATGATTTTTTCTTTATAGACATTTTTCAAACAATACAGGATATTTATTATGAAGCATTTTTAAAATATATCTCAAATTTATTTTTCCTCAAGGATGACATTCATTAGTGGTAATTGTGAAATTATAGGGAAATTGTCCAAAGGTTCAATTCATATTATTTTTCTTAGTGGTTTATGTTTTTATGGAATTATGGTAATGATTGTAATTTCTATTTCATTGGTTATATGTTTGTAAAATCCATTTAACCTTCATGGGTCATTTTCCTATGAAACATTGTTTGTTTCGTGGGTGATGAATTGATGAAATATTTTGAAACTTGTCTATGTTGAATATTTTACAATATTATTACACAATTATGATACCCATTTCATATCATGGGTTATGATAATATTTTTTTCATCTTCAGTTTTATATATGTTTGATTACATTATGGGGAGGTTTGGAGCTATATCTCCCTCAAATTTGTTGTCTAATGATTTTTAAATCATGATATAGACATGGAAATATTAGGGAGAGAACTCAGTTCAGAAAAGGACTTTTTCGACTACGATAGTCTCAGGAGACAACCACGACTTCCAAGTTGGTATGGGGAGTGAACACATACTACTAATACATCCTTAACAGTGATTCCATGACTACTATATAAATCATTTTATATAATTATGTGTTTTCCACAAATTCATTTTATTATTCATATGTTAGGATTTCATGGATTATGCCCTTGATTTCCTTATGATTCATGTCTTATAAAATACAAATATCCATTCCCTGACTCGGGTATATGTTCTATGATATGATGTTTTTAATCTCTAAATTTTATTATCTTGTTCTCATACCACTATGCTCTGATAATCTTTATATATCTCACTTTTCTACCCTTACTAATCATCTGAGATCTACACTATTGTGTCTTTCCTTTCCATAGGTTATGAACAGTGGTTTTATGTAAAATTGCTAGAGGGGGATATTTGTTGGAAACATTGATGATATTTCACCATGTTAGATGATATTGGTACATGTTTCCAAATACATTAAACTATTTCAGTCATTGGGCTTGTATTATTATAATTTTCTTAATATCCATATAGAATTGTATATTATCCATGTATGTTAAAACTAGGTAGCTATAGTTGGTATCAAAGGAATTGTTTTGTCAACCTTTGGAAACTGGGAGTAGAAAACCTTATTGAGATCCCTATGACAATTTTTATTGATTTTCATAGGAATTTCTCTATGGATAAGCCTATGGTTCATAGATTTAAATGTAGGGATCTTGATTTAGGCATCCTATAAGTAATTTTTAATTATTATGTGTATTATCTCTAAGATATTATTATCTAAAAATATGTATTCTAGTTTTAGTCAATTGAGTGATCAACAAGGAATTGGGTTAACATAGGATATAATTGTAATTTTTTTATTATGACTAATGAAATGGGTTAATAACTCGAGAGAAAAATCAGGTGATTATGCCAAATCAGCGATCACGATTATTCCAAATCAGCTATTTGGATATATGATTAATAATCTCATCATTATTGATATTCTAGACACATAAAAAATAGGTATATAGACATTTATAAATTTTTATATGGCAATGACCAAAGAGGAAGGATGATTCGACTTCATATATCTCATAAATAATGAAAGAACTTCCTTGAAGAATACCTAAAATATAGGAGAAGATTCTATCAACACAAGAAAAAAGGACATAGTGTAACAAATTACCTTGGAGATTAATGTTTTATATATTAATAATATAGGAAATACCCAACTAAATTATCTAACCTAATAATATTCATCCAAACCATGGAAGGACCTATACATTGTTAATCATTAAAGTGGATGGATTGAAGAATTTATTTTTTGTTATTTCAAAATTTTGAATGGAAATTTATATAAGGACTGTTCATTTTATGTTGTTTTTTCACTATGGATTTACAAGAATAATTTGAATGGATCTGATGGACATAAAAATTTATTTAATTGAAAGGTGATATTCATGGGAAACATAAGATTAAATGGATGAAACCCCTTAATATGTTCTTCATATTACTATATTTATCCTTTGATAATGATATGTTTGATATGAATTAGAAAATTTTACAATACTGATTACCTAGAAACAAATTTTAATTTTTTGGAGCAGTGGTTTACTCTCTTAGGGATTGAGTTTTACATAATTGTTGGATTTTATTAATATATCCAATAAACATTATAATGAGGAAACATGGATGTTTTCAATAAGTATTTCTGGTAATTTATGTTATTACCACATTCAATAGTATACATGGTGGAGGTATTCACATTTTTAGTATGTGACAAATAAGAGATACATTCTGATATATGGTCGTACATTTTAATATGATTTAGTTACATTTTTTCAAATGTTTTGGATTCTTATATTATGAATGGTTATATGGCTAACCATTTATGTAATGTTGAAGTTAAAAATTGGACTATGTTTGGGACATTAAAGTATTATCTCCCCGTGTGGGGATTGATGCATGTTGAATAGAATATGATAATGATTTTTAAGAAATTATAACTATATATAGATGCAATGACATATCATTCTATTTATGGACCCAAATATCTATTATTTTATTGGGAATTAAAAAATCACCTACAAGGCCTATAGTAATAAATGAGGTGGGAAATGATTGAGGCATAAGAAAAGGGTGATATTGTGTATATGCATTTGATGAAATCGAGTAAGGGTATATTCTTATAGGAAAATTATAAACTATTTGAAAAGTATATTCAAAAATATTTATCCTATTATTTTATTTACAATTTAACTGATGGTCTTATAAATCATCATAGATTTATGGTTTTCAATCTCATCAATTTCCAATGATCATTAACTTTCTTATGATCAATGACCATTTTCACTCTCTATATTTATTGAATATTTCCTCCATATCCAATCTTCACTCCCAAAATATGTTTTATTATGTGTAAAACTATTTATGAGTTACCTTGGGTAACCAATACAGTTCCAACTTTCACATTTTAAATTATGTTTTATTATTCATATTCACGATGTTGGTTTCTAATAAAGGAAATTAAAAGTATTATGTCATAGAAAACGTGGATGAATTTTGAGGGTGAAATTTATTTTATGGGGCATAGTATAAAGACCCGACCATAAACATTTCATAATATTGAATTAAATGAATAATTCACATTTAGGATCTTTTGAGGTTTAGAATTTTAGATAATTAGGCCATAACTATTACATTTCATTCAAAAAAAATACAATGTAGAAACTTCTACTCAGTTTCTATTTGTTTTCAAAAAACAAGAACTCTTTAAAAAAGAGTCATGTATAGTTATATTTTTAAGATAAAATGACTTTTCCATGATCCCATCCTTGACCCTATTCCATATTATGTCTAGTGAAAAACATTTCAAAAACTTGGGATGAGCATAAAAAGCTCAGCAAAGGATACACAAAGAAAGAGAACTGTTAGTTTTTCAAAACAACAAGTAAACCATGAATAATTTAACATAAGTAATACTTTTCAACTTTATAAAGTAGTAAATACTCTTCTCTGAATAAAATATCACTACATACCCTTTTGTAACCAAAATATTACCCTAAACCCCATATAAAGAACACATTACATATAATGGTAAATTGGGACATAAACTTACTTAAATGGAATAACCATATGGTCAACCTCCACACATAACACTAAAAAGAATATCCATACGTCCATCTTACATACCCAATGCATTAGAGGTTATAACGTAACCACCCATCCTGGTATTCACAGCACCACCCATCATTTGGTTAATCATGTAACCACATGTCCAATGTCCAAGTACCATTATAAAATCATAAGACATAAAACAAATATAAAGGAAAGAAAACACTTCCACAATCCAATCAAAATATACCACTTAAATATATTGACATAAAAAATTCATTATCAAAAACATTTTCAATAAAAAAATACATAAAAGAATATATGGTATTTAATTTCTTTTAAAAACATTATGGCTTGTGGAGGAAACAAAAGATCAAATAATACATGCGACAGTGGGAAGGCTCATTGTCACCAATTACGTTAAAAGAAACATTCATTTTTGTATTTTAGTAAAATTCTTCATAGAAAAATATTCCCTTGGAAAATTCAAGGGTGTTTAAACAGTGTATAAAAGAATTTAGTGTATCAAAACAAAATATGCCTCAATGAAAGGAGATTGAGACAAAGTCCCTTACCTCATGTCCAACTTGACTCGATCATTCTTTAATCTCCAGAATAATAAACTAAAGTTAATTTATAATTTTTTAAGAACATTTTTAAATTTTATTATTCCTTTTATATCACTTATTAATATGTTATAAACATTATGTAATCATTTATGTTAATAACATTCATTTTGTCGATATTTGGTACTTGAGTCAGAAATGGACTTCTTATAATTACATGATGTTCATGTGGTCAAAGTTTCATTATATCTAGAATTATATAGATGATTTGGATATCATATATATCATATATATTCAGTATATATATGTATTTAAAATAGTACATAACATTTGTAGGTAAGAAATGAAATGCACCGTTCATGGAGACGGTAAGTCGTACGTACACTTGAACGCTATTTTCATTTCTATTTTGAATTTTACTAGAATTAAACCATAATAATACATATATATATTATAATTCCAGCTTAATATTATATATAATATCATTAACTCTATCCTTTGTATGTCCCACATAAGGCATTAACGAGTCATATCACTTTGAGGTGGCGGTATTCCGCAGTTCCTCAAATGAAATTATCGGTTTACCCATAATGGAAACCATAAAGGTCTGATATAAATGAAAAATAAAGCATCATAAAGAAAACATAAACTTAATATATATATAATATATAAATATAGTGTATTCAAAATGGCCACCCTGAGTGGAAATAGGAGGTAATTGAAGAATCATCGTTTCGTGAGGCATTAGTTTTCCATCCACAGAAATATTATGTTCTTCGCCCATTAGATGGAGGTGTGTGTAAGTGAAGTTAAAATCCTTCTAATAATAACATCATAGTATATTTATGATACTGCTGTTATTATAAAATAATGGAATAAAAATATTTTAGGGGTTGGATAAGTAAAATAAAATAAAAGAAGTTAAGAGAAATAGTAACCTTTAATTTGGGTAACATCCTTTGGTTTGAACCAAAAGGAATTCTTGATTTGCCTTCTGCCTAAGGTAAGGCTTCTAGGAGGAGGAGAGATATGTAGGAATCTTATTTGATCAGAGTTTTGACGATCCTAAAGGCTTTATAGGTGTGAGGAATTGGTTATAAGTGGACTCTTTTTATAAGGGAGAGGAGGGGCTCTTTAAGAAAGTGTGAAAATATTGTTTTATTATATAATGATATTCGGTTTCAAAAGGTCAAAAAATCGTTAGAGTCGAAGATAAGAAAACTCATGGTGGAACTAAAATCATCCAATATTAACTGTAGAAGGTTTGGATGTTATTTTAATATTTATAATCTTATTTATATAAATGATTTATTAATGAGGTAAGCACTACATCATTATTGTGTCATAAATAATTTAATTTATTTGTTGTCTAAAAATTATAAAAAAACTACAATGACATATGAAATATTTTTATCTTTCCAGTGAATATTTATAGTCAAAAATATTACTTATATATCACCATATAAAAATTAATTTACCTAAAGATTCTTTGTGACATTTTTTCATTTACATTAAATTAATTAATCTAAAGTGTCATTATCTTTCATAAGTGGATCCATGGGGTCCCAAAATAAACCCAAAGATGTCCATGGTCGGCCATTACTCATACAATAAAGTTAGGACAAGTGTTTAGGTAATTTTGAATTATTACAATATTCTTTTTACCTTGAATTACCCTATTTAACTTTAAATAAAAGTCAAAAGTTACTATTCACCAAAAAATATTTTCATCTTACTAAACTGAATATTACTAAATAATAACAACTATGTATGTTAGATTTTTGAAATTCAATTCATAGAAGAGGTATAATTTTATTTAAATCAAAAAGTCATTTATTTAGCTACTACTAAGTGGTTTCACTATTCATCAAAAAATGATGTTTTTCAGAAAAATACAAAAAATTCAGCCGAAGCTATATTTGATATTCCAAATTCAAAAATGATTTATATTTTGATAAATTCAAAATATATAAGTGGAATTAATTAATATAAAATTAATTCTCATTGTTAAAACAAATAGCGTGTTTTTTAAGAAACAATAACTATCAAAAGATTGACACTTGTTTATGTGCACTTTCAAAATGAAATTAATTCTAACGACAAAAATTGGTTTAAATTGTAAAAATATATTCTAAATAAACTTTAAAACCAATTAAAAATATAATCTAACCATATAGATAAATTAGATAAAAACACAGTTTTGAATTAAAATAAAATATTACTCACTATTCATTTAGAAAATGAACTTTATCAGAAAAAATCCAAAATTTCAAACAAAGTAAATATTGATGTCCCCATTATAAAGAAGGATTTTATATTGTAAAATATAATGTATTAAGGTGTCCAAACCCAGATTTAATATGGTTCTCCATTAAAAGGCTGTAAATTGACCATTTAATGAAAATTATGCTTAAAATTAGATTCATTCACATTTTAAGCCACTAACTTTTATTAGATAAATGTAAATACGTTTAACAAACATGTATAACCATATTATAGTTAGTTTCTTTCATTCATACCAATACAATGGCTATGAGTTAACTACCATTTTAAATAATAATATTATATTATTAGTGTGCATCGTAAGATTTCAAAGAAACCCATTGTTGCATATCTTGTACTCTATCGAGCATAGCAACCCCTTTAAAGTAAAATTAATATTTTATTCACCAATATTAATAAATTTGAAATGTGTATTATTCTTTATTTACCTGGGATGTTAAATCATTCCCGCCTTTTCGAAAGTTCATCCTTGCGATTTTTATTTACATATCAAATAAGTGGGGGTATTTATCCCTCATATCATTTTCAGATTCCCACGTTTCCTCTCCTACCATATGGTTTTTCTCAAAAAACATTTACCTGGTGAATTACTTTATTCCACAAAACTTTCTCTCTACGGTCAAGAATCTGGACTGTTTGTTCTTCATAAAAGAGATTCTCTTCCAACTGAACTACCTTTGGACTCAAAAGATGAGATGGATCTGGCATATACTTTCTCAACATCGAAACTTGAAAAACACTGTGTACCTGGGATAAACCTTAAGTTAAATCCACTCTATATGAAACCGATCCAACTTTCTCCAGAATTTCATTAGGTCCAATGAACCTCGGACTCAACATTCCCTTTTTACCAAAACACATCACACTTTCCCATAGAGAAACATTGAGAAAGACATGATCACCTACCTCAAAAAAATGATACTTCCTCCGGTTATCTGCATAACTTTTCTATCTGATCTGAGCTGTTATTATGTGCTTTTTAATCAACTGAACTTTCTATGCCATATCTTCTACCAATTCTGGTCCCATTAGCTTTCTTTTACCTACTTCATCCCAAAAAAGATGGATTTCGACAATGATTTCCATATAATGCCTCAAATGGATCCATCTGTATACTGGAATGAAAACTATTATTATATGAAAATTCAACCAAATAAAGATCTCAGTCCCATCTTCCCCGATAATCCATTGATCAAACATATAACATATCCTCCAATGTCTGAATTTTTCATTCTGATTTCCCATCTAATTGAAGATGAAAAGTTGTACTAAAATTTTATTCAGTACCCAACGACTTATAAAGGCCTTTCCAATAGCAAGAAGTAAACCTGAGATCACGATAAGTTAAAATGGAAAAGGGAACTCCATTCAACCTGACTATCTCTTTAACATACATCAGAGAAAGTTGATCTAGAGAAAATGTATCTCAAATAGGAAGGAAATGAGCAGATTTAGTCAATCGACCAACAATAACCCAGATTGCATTGTTTCCTCGAGTTGTTTTTGGTAATCCCACAACGAAGCCCATAGATATATTTTCCCATTTTTACTCTGGTATCGGTAAAGGCTGAAGCATCCCCTTTAGTAACTGCCACTCTTCTTTAACCTGATGATAATTCAAACACTTCATAGTAAAATCAACAATATCTCTTCTCATTCCATCCCACCAGTAATACTCACGAAGATCTATGTACATCTTAGTACTTCCAGGATGAACTGAAAATGGGGAACTATGAGCTTCACATAACAACTCATTCTTCACCTGTGAATCACAAGGCACACATAATCTCTTTCCAAATCTCAAAACACAATCATTATCAATGTTAAATTCAGTCAACTTACCCTTCTGAACCAACTCTACCTTTTTCTGTAACTCACTGTCTTCTTTATTCTCTTTCCTTATTCTGTCTAATATGGATGATCTCACTGACACCTAATACAAAACAGAAGAATTTTCTACACCATCAACTTTTTTTCCAATGTTTATCAAATCTAAAACCAAAGGATCTTATTTCAAACATAACATGGTTAATGTAGCATTACTTTTTCGACTCAAAGCATCAACCACTTTATTTTATTTTCCTGGATGTTAATGGACCGTGAAATCATAATCCTTGATTAATTACAGCCATATAATTTGTCTCATGTTCAATTTTTTTGAGTGAATATATACTTTAAACTTTTGTGGTCAGTATATATTTCACATTTTACTCCATACAAATGATGCCTCCTAATTTTTAAAGCAAAAACAACAGAAACTAATTCCAAATCATGTCTAGGATAATTTAAGTCATGTTGTTTCAACTGACATGAAGCATAAGCAATTTCCTGATCAATCTGCATTAAGACACAACCAAGTCCTTTCAACGAATCATCACTGTAAATAACAAACTCACCGTTTCAAGATGGCAGTGATAAAACTGGACTATTCACCAATCTATTTTTCAATTCGTGAAAACAATCATCACATTCTTTTGTCCAGATGAACTTAAAACCTTTTCGAGTTAACTTAGTCATAGGACTAGATAACCATGCAAACATTTCAACAAACCTCTAGTAATAACCTTCCAAACCAAGAAAACTACGAATCTCAGTAATATTTGTGGGTCTTGGATATTCTTAAACGTCTTTTGTTTTTTCAGGATCAACAGCTATGCCATTTTTTGAAACAATGTGACCAAGGAATGAAATTTTTTGTAACCAAAACTCACACTTTCTGAATTTATGATAAATTTTCGTTTCTTTTATGGTTTGAAAGACAACCCTTAAATGACCTTCATGTTCATCTTTACTTTTGGAATAAACCAAAATATCATCAATGAACACAACCACAAACATATCCAAGAACTCGCAGAAAATTCTATCCATAAGATCCATGAATATAACAGGTGCATTGTTTAACCCAGAAGGCATAACTAGAAATTCATAATGGCCATATCTAGTATGAAACACTGTCACCAGAATTTCTTCTTCTTTTACATTCAACGGATGGTACCCCGACCTCAAATCAATCTTGGAAAAATACTGAGCTCCCTGGAGCTGATAAAAAAGTCATCGATATGAGGAAAGGGATACTTATTCTAAATAGTGATGGTATTCAGTACTCTATAATCAATGCAAAGTCACATTGAACCATGTTTCTTTTTAGAAAACAATATAAGAGCACCCCAGGGTGATGTGATAGTTCAAATGAAACCATTATCTAATAACTCCTGCAATTGTGTCGTTATCTCTAAAAGTCCAATTTGAGCCACACGATAAGGGGATTTTGAAATTTTCATAGCATCAGGAACTAAGTCAACAGTAAATTTGACTTCCCGATCAGGTATATTACTAGGAAACTCATCTGTATAAACATCAACGTACTCATTTACCACTGGCACATCATTAATCTAACTAGTTCATTTATTTTCAACAATATGTGCAAGGTAACATTCATTTCCATTTTTTACTAGTTTCTCAGCTTCCTGATATGTTATCAAAAGCAAGGGTTCATTCTTGTACACAAACTTTAAATATTTCTGAAATGAAACCCTTTTAGCTCTGTATTTTATCTAATCATGATAAATAGACAGCCAATCCATGCCCAAAATAACATCAAACTCTACTAGAGGAAAAACAATGAGGATTGTAGGTAGATTTTTTCTACACACAAGGACATGAATGTTCTTATGTTTTCTTTTTGTTTCAACATTTTACCTAGGTGTTTTTACCATATGTTTTGTATTCATATCTTGAGATGGAATTCCCAATTTACTAGAAAACTTTTCAGAAATTAAAGAGTGTGTATCCCCTGAATCAATCAACACATTGGCATAATCTGAACAAACAAATAGTGTACCTGATACTACTTCGTTAAATGGGCCTACATCTGTTGAAGTAGTTTCAAAGGATTTAACCACCCCTTTTTTCTTGTAGTCCTACTGCTTTCCCACAGTTGAGTTCTTTGCAGGGCACTCATTTACATAATGACCCATTTCATTACACTTAAAACATCTAATCGATGGCTTTTCATTGCCTTCTTGATCATCTTCCTTACAATTACGAGCAATACGACCAGACTTACCACACAAGAATCAATTTCCAGACATTGACAAACATTCTCCAGGATTCTTTTTACCACACTTCTCACAAGTTGGATATTTAATTTTCTTACCTCTGTGCTTCTTTGATGAATTCTTTCCCTTTGACTGCCAACTGGACCACTTATTCTGTTGTTTGTCAAATAACACATGATCATTGGCAAACTACATTTCCACCTTCTCCACACATCAAAAAAAATTCCATATCTTTTAAACTCATGAGAGGATAACTCTCTTCAATATTAAGGGTTCAGTCCTGAATAAAATAGATTTATCTTACAATCAAGATCTCAGATGAAATTTCGTGCATACCTTGCTAGTCGAGTGAACATTACTTCATAAGAAGCCACTAAATCATCCTCTTGCCTCAATTCTAGGAATTATTTTTCCATCCTATGATGAAATACCTTAGTAAAAATTTTCTCAAGAAACATATCTTTGAATTAATCCCAATCAAGAAAAATCAATCTCCTCACTATCCCTGATATTTTTCACCATCAACCACCACTGATCAGATTCACATTCAAAACGGTAAACAAAAAGACTAACCTTATGATGTTCTAAACACCCCATAACCTTGAAAATTTTCTCTAATGCTTTAATCCTCCCTTCAGATTCACAGGATCAGATGATCCTCTGAATGATGGGGGATATTGCATCCTGAAATGCTCCACTACTAACATGTTTATTTTCTGTTGATCTGGCTGATCTCATGCTTGGATACCACCACCATTTATAGCCTGGGTAAACTGTACCATCACTGTAACAAACTATTCAGTTACGATTACGACTATCTCAGGTTGCTGATTTGGAAGGTTGTCTTCCTCCTGATGTCATCCCAACATAGTCGCCCTATTTCTTCTGTAGAAAACCATTCTGAACACAGAAAAATATTATGTGAGGAAAAATGGTAATTTGTAAATGCTATATCATTTCAATATTAACATAGATTAATTTATGGAAATTTATTTAAAAATACCCTTACTCCTAAATTATCTAAACTGACCTTTGATACCAACTATAAGGACCCGACCTTAAACATTTCATAATATTGAATTAAATGAATAATTCACATTGAGTATCTTTTTAGGTTTAGTTTTTTGGAGAATTAGGAAATAAATATTACATTTCATTTCAAAAAATATATAATGTAGACACTTCTACTTAGTTTCTATTTTTTCACAAAACAAAAACTCTTGAAAAAAAGATTCATGTATAGTTCCATGTTTAATACATCATGACTTTTCCTTGATCACATCCTTAACATTATTCCACATTATGTCCTGTGAAAAACATATCAAAAACATGGGATGAAAAAAAAGCGTAGTATGGGATACATAAAGAAAGAAAACTGTTAGTTTTTCAAAACAACAGGTAAACCATGAATATTATAACAAAATTAATACTTTTCACCTTTATGAAGTAGTAAATACTCTTATCTTAATAAAAGATCACTACATACCCGTTTGTAACCAAAATATTACCATAAAACCCATATAGAGAACACATAACATAAAAAGGTAACTTGGGACAAAAAAAAATTAATAGAATAACCATACGGTCGACTTCCAAACATATTACTAAATAGAATAGCTGTATGGCCTACTTCCATACCCAATGCATTGGAGGTTATAACGTTACCACCTGTCCTGGTATTCGCGGCAACAAACGCCATTTGGTTTATCACATAACCACCCGTCAAATGTCCAAGTTCTATTATTAAATCATAAGACATAAAACAAATATAAAGGAAAGAAAATATTTCCACATTTCAATCACAATATATTACTTATATATATTAACATAATAAATCCATTATCAAAAACATTTTCAATACCAAAATACTTTTAAGAGTATATGGTATTTATTTTCTTTTAAAAACATTACTTCTTGTTGATGAAGAGAAAGATCAAATAATACTCACGGTGGTGGAAAAGGTCGTTGTCACCGCTTATGTTAAAAGAGACATTCCATTTTTTCGTTTAGAAAAAAACTTCATAGAAAAATATTCTCTTTGAAAAGTCAAGGGTGTTTATACAGCGTATAAAAGAAAGTCGTGTATTAAAACAAAATATTCCTCAATGAAAGGAGATTAAGATGAAGTCCCTTACCTCATTTCCAACTTGACATGATCGTTCTTTAATCTTCTAAATAATAAACTAAAGTTAATTTATACTTGTCTATGAACGTTTTTCAAGTTTATTATTTCTTTTATATCACTTATTACCATGTTATAAGCATTATGTAATCATTTATGTTAATAATGTTCGTTTTCTCGGTATTTGGTACTTGAGTCAAAAATGGACTTCTTATAATTACATGTTGTTCATGTGGTCAAAGGTTCATTATATTATGAATGATAATCAATATTTGGATATTTTATATATCAGATTTATTCTGTATATATATGTATTTATAATAGTACATAACATTTTTAGGTAAGAAATGAAATGCACCGTTCATGGAGACAATAAGTCATACGTACACATGAACGCTACTTTCATTTCTATTTCAAATTTTAATATATTTAAAACATAATCATACGAAGTTGTATTATAATTCCAGTTTAATATCATAAATAATATCATTTACACTTTCATATATTTGTCCCACATAAGGCATTAACGAGCCATATCACTTTGAGGGGGCGGTAGTCCACACTTCCTCAAATGAAATTATCGGTTTACCCATAATGGAAACCATAAAGGTATGATATAAATGGAAAATAAAAAAATATAAATATAAAATATATATATCATATATAAACAGTGTGTCATCATAATTTCCACCATGAGAGGCAGTAGGAGGTAACTGAACAATCATCGTTTCATGAGGCGTTAGTTTTCTATCCACAAGAAACGTTATGTTCTTCACCCATTAGATGGAGGTGTGTGTAAGTGTAGTTAAAATCATTCTCATAACAACATCCTAGTATATTGATGACACTGGTATTGTTATAAAATAATGTAATAAACAGATTTTAGGGGTTGGAGAAGTAAAATAAACTAAAAGAAGTTAAGAGAAAATGTTTCCTTAAATTTGTGTAACATCCTTTGGTTTGAACCAAAAGGACATCTTGATATTCTTATTGCATAAGGTAAGGCTTCTAGAAGGAGTAGAGGGATGTAAAAAAGATTAATTGGGCATAGTTTGGATGAGATTAAAGGGTTGATAGGTGTGAGTAATTGGTTAGAAGTTTTCTCCTTTTATAAGGGAGAGGAGGGGCTCTTTAGGAATGTGTGAAAATATTATTTTATTATATAATGATATCCAATTTCAGAATGTCATAAAATCATTAGATTCGAAGATAAGATGACTCATGGTCGAAATAAATTCATCCAATAGGAATTGGACATGTTTTGTATGTTATTTTAAAATTCATAATCTTATTTATTTAAATGATTTATTAATGAGGTAAACACTGCATCATTGTTGTGTCGAAATTAATTTAATTTATTAGATGTCTCAAAATTATAATAAATATAACATGATGTAGGAAATAGTTTTAGCTTTACAATTAATATTTATAGCCAAAAATATTACTTATATAACACTATATAAAAATTAATTTACTAAAAGATTTTCGTTTATGTCATTTATGCCGTTACATTAAATTAATTAATCTAAACTGTCATTATCATTCATAAGTGGCTCCATGGGGTACCAAAATAAACCCAAAGATTACATTGGTTGGCCATTACTCATCCAATAAAGATAGGACAATTGTTAAACTGATTTTGAATTATTACAATATTCTTTTTACTTTTAATTACGCTATTTACCTTTAACCGCATTAAATAAAAGTCAAAAGATACTATTCACCAAAAAATTATTTTCTTCTTATTGAACCAAATTTTACATACTAATAACAACGATTTATGTCAGATTTTCAAAATTCAATTCACAGTAGTGGAAAAATATAATTTAAATGAAAAAGTCAGTTTTTTAACTACTCCTACTTTGTTTCACTATTAATCAAAAATTGAAGTTTTTCAGAAAAAATCCAAAAATTCATCCTACGCTATATTTGATATTCTGAATTCAAAAGTGATGTCTATTTGGATAAATTCAAATGATATATGTCGCATTAATTAATTTAAATTTAATTCTTGTTGTTAAAACGTATAGCGTGTTTTTTAAGAAACATTAACTATAAAAATATTGACACTTGTTTATGTCCACATTCAAAGTGAAATTAATTCCAATGAATAACATTGGATTAAATGGTAAAAATATATTCTATTTTCAATTTAAACCCAATTAAAAAGATAACATAACCATATAAATAAATTATTTTACAATGTGGTTTTGAATTAAAAAACAATATTTTTCAGTATTCATTAAAAAATGAACTTTAACAGAAAAATTCAAAAACATTTACACAAAGTAAATTTTGATGTCCCCATTATAATGAAGGATATTATTTGGTCAAATATAATTTATTAAAGTGACCAAAACAATATTTAAGATGATTCTCCATTAAAAGGTAGAAAATTGACCATTTAATGTAAATTATGCTTAAAATTAGATTCATTCACATTTTATGCCTCTAAATTTTACTGGATAAATGTAAATACATTTAACAAACATGTATAATCATATTGTAGTAAGTTTTTTTCATTCCCGGCAATACAACGGCTATGAGTTAACTACCATTTAAAATAATAATATTATATTATTAGTGTGCAACGTACGATTTCAAAGAAACACGTTGTTGCGTATCGGGTACGCTATCGAACATAGAAACCCCTTTAAAGTAAAATTAATAATTATTTAACAAATATTAATAAATATGAAATATGTCTAATTCTATATTTTCCTGGGATGTTACACATAGAATGTAATACCTCAATAATTTGGGAAATATTTTTTTGAATTAATTTAATATCTTTCAAATTTTCTCATTTTACACGACACTGAATATAGTTTTTTATTTAAAACAAATAATTTTATCTTTCATTATACGTAACTCTATGATCATCTTTCACTACATGTAAAACATATATTAGATTGTGTTACATGAAAATATATTTTTTTCATGAATAACCCACAATAATGAGTCCCTTTAATGTATTTCATTACATTCATGGTCATTGTTTTACTCAACTACAATATACTATTAATATAATTAATAAAATATTATTATATCTACCACATTGCCTTCAAAATGGTAGTTACAAATAAAGTTAATAAAAATATAAAAATATGATTCACATAAGTGTATAAAATGAATCATTTTGTTATCAACTAGTAGAAGTGAATATTAGAACTATTTTATAATAACGATATTACTTTTCTAAGAAAACTATTTTTGTACGTAAAAACATAATTTTATATCAATAAATTAAAAAACCAATTTTGATTATTTTTTTCAAAAAACATATATACTATATATTATGTAAATATTTTTTATACTCAACCAATATATTTTATTGGAATAATATAAGAATAAATACAATTTTATGAATATAAACACGTATTTTTCTAACATGTAATTTTTTTTACCTTTTAATGATGATCCAAATTTAAATATAATTTTTGAATATTTTATAATTTTTATTTGAAAAAATAAAATATATTTTTTAAAGATAAATTTAATATTTTAATTTTGGTGAAATATTTGACTTTTTGAGAACATTCATATTTTTATGAATATATACTAATAATAATTTTTTGTTCAAAACTATGCCTTCTTAAGCTTTATATATAGAGTAAATTAATATTTTAAATTAGTTTTGATGTATAATTTGACCAATTTTAAATCATTCAAACTAATTTAGTTCATTGGAAACATTCTCATATAAAATTTAGATATAAAACCCAATAAATATTTTGATCATTTTTTACTTTAAAACCACTCTTGGTCGTCATATCTCCGAGATTAACATTAAATTAGTTTCTTACATTTCAATTATTATAATTTAAAAAATGGATTAAATACTCTGAATCAGAATAATTTATAATGTAAACTAAGTTAAATTTATTTTTTGATCGAAAATATTAGTCTATGTAATTAAAATTAATTTCAGTGATTAAGGAATAAACACGATTACTTAATCGTTAAACATTAATACATTATAGCCTAATGTATTAGAAACACATCCAAAAGACATTGGAGAGAAATTTTTGACCAATTGAACACTTATATATATTTTTAACAATTAGTAGAGGAACATTATGTTAGATAAACTCTGAAAAATGTTTACCATTTTATATTTACAAAAATCCCACTCCTCGTCTTCTATAAATGGAAACTCACCCCTCCCCCCACACACACATACTACCCAAATAATCTCAAGCCTCTTTTTCTAAGCCAAAACCTAAAAAAATACCTTACCCACATCCCTCACTTATACATGAAATCATAACATTGGAAATAAGTCCATAAAATGAAGCCCTTTGGTACAAACAAATAGGAGTTACACAAAGAATTGAAAACATCCTTTCTCATGGTCGACTATTTTATTTTCATTCATGGCCACCTAAACTCTTCAAATTCCATAATTATATAATAAACCCATTATTCTAAGTATACTACTATTTTTATTTTAATATATTTTTAATGTCTCATATTTCTCTGTGAATTATTTTAGATATTATATGTATTATATTCGAGACTAGGTGAAGAGAAAGCGTATGATTTCGAGGTTTGGTGTACCAGGTTTAAATGTAAGAAAAATATTAAAACATTTAATAGTTCCCATGTGAGGTTTTCCTAACAAATTCGAATATCACCTAAATGGTTTCCCAAAATAGAAACCAGAGGGAACCATTAATTTTAGAATTGTGTTTTTACACTAAGTGTGACATACCATTTTTAGGCATGGGTTGTTTGTGAAAAAATTCTTGGCTATGTCATTTTTCTCAGGGTTGGCAGCTAAATGTGTGTATGTGTGTGTGTGTGTACATTTACTTTGGGCTAAACAATGGAGACCTAGATGCCATCCGAGATTCCACAGTGTCATCACAAGGATAATATTCGAGTGAAGAGGCATCGGTACATCCGAATGCACCCATGATGGCACCTCTTGGTGGTTTGCTAGCTAAAGCACCGCCAATCGAGCAGTAACCTCCCCCAATTCTATCATCTGAGGATTCATGTAGGCTAAGTTATTTTCATGGGTTTCATAGGCAGTGACCTCCTCGGGTTTAGGATGAGCCATACCCCTAGATAGATGGGGATTTTCTAGAGGTAATAACTCACATTTCCTAGGTTGTGAGGATGCATACCAATCATATCTAAGTCCTTTATACGATCATTGTTTAGGGACATGTGGGACGATTGGGGAGCTTTGTCACTCAATCACATATAGAAAATCCTCTCACTAAGGAAGTATTTGAGAATATCATTAGAGAGTAGTTCTATCTGGCCATGTCATGACTAATACACATATAAGATATTCTGCCTCTAAAGAAGTGTAATATGATCGTGGAAGAGTATTCAGTGAGGTTTAGATATCTATTGTAGGACACTTTGGATGTGGTACGAGACTAGTTCATTATGTATCTAATATTATTGAAGTGATTACACCGGAACATTAGGTCATTAGTAAAATCCCTTATAATTTTCACCTTTTATGTTGTACATGAGTGATCACTAATAGTGGAATGTTTTTGTTTGAGTGTAGACACTGGATGTTAGAGATAGAAGTGGGTACCTAGTAGTTGAGACATCATCTGTAGGTAACCGCCGATAGTCATAGGGATCCAAGTGGGTAAGGAACTTCTAGTGGAGATCTTAGGACATAGGGTAAGAAGTTACGGTTCTTAGGGTTCCTCAAATCATCTATAGGGAAGCTGGTGATTCTCTTGCAATGTTCTGGGACATCTAGAATTAGATTTCTCAACCCATCATATGGTTGGTCGGGAGATGGTAGAGGTAATGTTGAGATAGATACAGAGATAAAAACATGGTTTTTGTAGGGTAGTGGACATGGATGAGGTGTCGGTAGGGTAGAAATAGAAGTTTGAAGGTTTTACCTGATATTGCATTCACCCCTATGTGGTCCACTCTAGTCTCAAGGAGCTAGTGGGAAAGGATGTGGCCATATATAGGTTATATAGGACAATGACCCTGAGGCTCCATGTATGATACAAGGTATGATCATTTTATTTTCAACTTTATCTTTAATTTTTATATATGAAAGTAGTATACATTCTTTTCTTTCCACAAATCATGTTTGAGACATAGAGATTCTAGTTGAACTGTTCACTCGACCCTTACTCTTAGAGACTCGTATTAGTGGAAAATAAATTATCACGCACTTGATTTGATGGTGTGACCTGACTCTTGGAGGTGATAGTTTCTATTAGGATATCAGATTAGTGACGTTAAGGCCTTATGACGTCATTCTTGGTATGTAATGGTTATCCAAAGTTCATGCTCAGATTGACTGTTTTAGAAAATGAGTGTTTTGGGTCTACGGTGATTGAACCATGTTTTCCACTACTGGTGAAAATTATATCAATGAATTTAAGGATTTTCTCAATCATAGGATAGTTTGTCTAATTACTCATCAATTGGATATCCAAGAAATCGATGTTGTAGATAATACGAGTCCTCATTTTCTGGCAGTGGGGGCTGAATATGAGGAATTTTCTCCCAAATACATTCCAGGTTTACCTCTCTAATGGGAGATAGACTTATGAATTGATCTACACCATGGGATGACACTGATATCAACACATGTATATAGAATGTCTCCGATAGAACATCAAGAACTAAGGGTGAATTTGGAGGACTTTTAGAGGAAGGACTTTGTGAGACCTAGAGTTTCACCCTGGGCATCCCTAGTTTTTTTCGAAGAAGGGTGATAGAAGCATGAGGTTAGGTTTGTATTACCAGTGATAAATCTAGGTGACCGTGAATAAAAATTATCCACTACCAAGGATTGAGGACCTCTTTGATCAGTTGAATGGGTCTTGATTATTATTAATGTTTAAACTCAGATCAAGTTATCACCTGTTGTGAGTATAGGATGAAGATATACTGAAAACAACCATAATATGTTGTTATGGTCACTATTAGTACATGGTGAGGTATTTTGGAATGATGATTTCCCCTGTAGTGTTCATATGGTTGATGAACCGGATCTTTCAAACATTCTTAGATCGGATTAGTGTAGTCTTCATCTATGACATCCTATTATATTCGGTGTCTTGGGATGAGCATGCGAGACACTAGAGTATGGTCCTGTAAATAGTCAGGGAGCACCAACATTACAGGTAGCTCACAATGTTCCATTTCTAGATTCGAGATATCCATTTTATGGTACTGGTAATCTCAATGGCTGGAGTTTCAATGTAGACATCGAATGTTGTGGTAGTTATTGATTTTGATCCACCCAAGGGAATTACTAAGGTAAGGAGCTTCCATGGACTAACATGGTAAAATCCAAGGTCGGTAACCAAATTCTCCAGAGTGGTATCACCCTTTATATAATTGACAAGAAAGGGGAAGCCTTTCGTGTGGATAGAAAAGTCTCAACAGTGCTTCCAAGACATTGGGTAGAGGTTAACGACTGCTCACATATTAAGGTTACTAGAGGAAGTGTTTGAGTATGTGGTATTCTGCGATGAATCGACAAGTGGTCATGGTTTCTTTCTAAAGAGGAGGAAAGTGGTGATTGCATACATTTCATGATACTTAAGGGCACATAAGAAGAACTACATGACCCATGATCTTGAGTTAGGAGTGGTAGTCTTTCCTTTGAATATTTAGTTACTCTACCTTATGTGTGAGGAGATTATCGTCAACTCTGACGACAAGAATCTCAAGTATATCGTCATTCAGAAGGATGAGAACATGAGATAGAGAAATTGCATAGAGTTCTTCCTGTTCTATAACAATGATATTGTCTATACTCATTGGACATAGAATGTGGTGGAATATGCTCTCTCTAAGAGATCTAGTTTGTAGTTGTTGAATGAGGTTTCAGAGTAGTTGGCCTCATTGAATTTTTCTTTTTTGGATAGAGATAGTGAAATTTACATCTAGGTGATGGTTTCCATCGATATACTCTTACAGTGTGTCAGGGAGACACATCATGGGGTTACCGACTATGAGAACCTTCATGTTTAGATATCCACAAGGCATTCCCCTAATGGATAATAAATACTTTGCGAGCATGTCATAATTTTCAGAGTACGCGCAGTAGTACCAATAGTGTTTTGGTAGGAGGTTTTGATGGATTTTCATATATCCCCATTAGTAGTACATCTAGGTGTGGAAAAGATTAACTAGAACCTCTAACTTCATTTTTTATTTCTAGGTATAAAGAAAGGAGTTGCGAAGATTTTTTATCTATGTCTTAGTTGTCATAAAGTTTAAACTGAACATCAGGCTCTAGTGGGTTTATCTCAACCCCATGTGGTGTGATAATGGATGTGGGATGGGATATTTGTGGAATTTATGATGAGATTACTGTGAATTTCCTTGGGACATGATTCAATTTAGTTGATCGTTGACCGACTCTCCTATTAGAACTGACTTCCCAGATATTTGATAGAAGAGATCAGCAGAGATCTCACAAAGCCTCTATAAGTAAAATATAGTTATACTCCATGGATTACCATCGATTATTGTTTTTAATCATGATGATCTGATTAAATCTCGATTATGGAAGATATTATAGGAGGCTTTTTCGACCTAGTTGTTTTTTATCTTAGTGTTTCACCCACAAAATATTGGCTAGATAGAACATACCAACTAGGCTCAATAGGACATTTTGAAAGAATTATTGTTAGACTTTGACTATAGTTGGAAGGATCGACTAACACTAGTGGAGCTTTCATACAACAAACGCTATAATTCCACCATTTCAATGGCACCATTCGAGGATTTGTGTGGGAAAACATGTAGGTCACCGCTTTACTGGGCTGACCTAGGAGATTCAGTAGTCATTGGTTAGGATTAGGAGCGAGATACTACAGAAAAGATTTAGATCATCCAAGAGTAGATGAAGATTTCATAGAGATGTCAAAATTCATTGGATGATCACTGATGGAGACATTTGGAGTTCGAGGAAAGATACCTTATGATCCATTAGTTTTTACCATGACTAGGATTAAGGAGAATTGGTTGGGGTGGTAATAAATATCTAATGTTCATCATCCCTTTAAATATACAACTTATATGTGGTGAGTTGTAATACTTATTGTCTTTACTTCCACAGATAGATAAGGTACATGAAGTATTCCACATGTCGCAGCTGTGGAGGTATGTGCATGACCTGTCACATGTCATCTGTTGGGAGAATTGGAAATCGAGGATTGAGTGAATTTTATAGAATACCTTATTGAGATATAGTATCATCAAGAGAGGATCATTTTTGGGAATTGATTCCATTGGTATGTGTCTATTGGCTACATGAGAATCTCCAAAAGAGAACAACGGATTTAGAGGCTTAGAATCATGCTATGTACCCTCATCTGTTGGAGTAGACCTTATTTTGCATTTTTGGGGACATAAATCCCCAATGAGGGGTCAATATTACATATTTGATTTTTCTATGTATTATTTTTATATATTATATATTTTATTATCGAGACCAGGTGTTGAGAGGGAGTGTGATTCTAAGGCCTAGTGTTCACATATTAAATGTTTAAAACATATTTAAAAATTTAATATTAGACTTACACAATTTTAATGAAAAATTGGAAAACCTATGAAATTAGTGCCCATATTAAAAATATTAGAGAACCATTTGATTCATAATAACGTATTTATCATATGCATTACTTAACACTGTTAGGTGTGCATCATTTGTGAAAAAGTTTTCATGGAAAAGAAATTAATAAAATAAATTGAAAGAATAATATATTTTAATTTTTCAAAATGTAGTGACTATAACCCACAATAATTTCATGGCTATGGAATTTTTCCCATGGTTAGTTGCTAAACCCTAGAGACCTAGATGTTGTTCAAGGGGATAATTCATGGCATATGAAAACAGATCAACATCGGATCATTGATCCTCACCCCAATAGTGTTGGATGATCTCATCAATGCTGGAAATGCAACCCTTCTACATCAATGATCGATCCAAACTCCAGGTATGGTGTTTTATGGTAAATTTCATCCTATTTTTAATCTCTATCGAATGTAGACCAATTCAATGAAATTATATTGATTCGCACATCATCGATAAATTTCAATTGGATAGAATGGATTACTTCATATTTCTTGATTATCCCACTTCAATTATCCTTCAATGATATTAAATCGGGGCCAAATGGACAACAATAGTGTCTTCTCCTCACATTTTGTATTAATGGATTTCTCTATCCATCCTTTTCATGTTCATCATATGTGTTTCCTTTTGGAACATGGTTCTAAAAATAATGGTTGATCAACCATTATGCGACCGTTCATCAGGTCAATGGATCAACACAACAAGTTTGGTTGTGATAGGTGATGCGATCAAGATGCGATGACGGTGGTAGATTACCAGAGTAGATCTGAATGGATTTGTAGCATCTGTTCAAACTAGTTTTGATGAAATCCATGTTTTCCTCACCGACAGTGATTTTCGAGTAGATTTCAACCTTAAACCCATCGATATAGAAACTAGAGGCCTCGATGAACCCTGATCTACTGATTCTATCTATATCTGTGGTTCTAGAAGAACATGTATTTATGTGGATTAGATTCATAATGGATATATAAATTCATGAGTAACATAGTGGTATTTAACAATTACACACCATGTGGGCCCCATTTCTATGGCACTAGGGTTTTTTTAGAGTTATGGATCACAAAACATGTGACCCCTATTACACAGCATGTGACCCTACCTAGATAATACTGCATGTACTTCAGAAGTACATGAACACTCGTTCGAGTATACAGGCATGGACATGTAATGTACTCCCACACTAACATAGCTTGGAATACAAAAACCAGTACAAAAACAAATCTTCGGTACACAGACACGACTAGGCCACCAGAGTTGGGAACCATTTTTCTCTACACACTGTATACTAATCCTAAATGTCATGTACATGGAGGCTACATGTCTTGTGTGGTTCTTCCAAACATGAATTGAATTGGATAGCTGGAAACACCATGAACCACCTAGGACATACCGAGTAATCCCATAAAAAAGTTCTTGAGACTCTTCAGATTCATAGTTTGTAAAATTATAGGTTTAGTTTTTTCCCTTGGTCCTTTCCTTGAGGTTACACTATGTAATTAAATCCACATCATTGGATTGTAATCTCTACTATAGTTTAAGTCTCAGATAGAGTTTTGCAGTCCCTTTGGGAGAATTGATTGCAATACTTTATCATCCCATGTGGAGTATATGGAATCAATGTGAGCTTCCTTAGTAGGATGTTAATCCTCAATCTATAAGGCCGCATTGATTGGGTTTGTGAAAACTCTGGAATACAATTCCCTATGTAGTCTATAGATCACCATGGTGGTCATGGTGTCCCCAAAACAAATTATGAGCATGACCCCACCTCTATGTATAATCTTCTTATTAGGAAAACTTTTTCACATTGGTTGGTGGTCAAATGATCTACACACCTTTATCATGTGTCTTTGATGATTTCATGGCTCATGGAGTGAGTTCTGATGGAATGAACATGCTTTGAGCTAAATCATGTTGACGGTAGTTGGTTATAACATAATAATTTTGTGGTTTCTCTCCTATGTATATCTGAGTTTTTTCATATTGAATCTTTTACCTGTTTTATTGAGATTACTAAACTTGGTTCTTGGTGTGTAGTGTTTTCGAGTTATCCTTCAGAGTATTTTTATACTCACCCTTACATGGGCTTTGATCACACATTTTGTTTTATGCTCAGATTGCGGCCCTTTTGAGGGAGTCCTAGGAGGATAGGGAGTGGGTGGAGCATTGATGAAGCTGGGAATAGTAAGGTGATTTCAATAAGCATACCTTGAACTTATTCCTCTCCCTTGGATAATGTTGGAGTCTTTACATTTTTTATCGGTCTTATTTATAGACTCTTTGAGGAGGGATTTTATTTGTCCCTATTTATAGTACATTACTTCCTATCATACTCTATATTTGTGACATTAGTTGTATGCATTTATTCGTTAATTTTTTTACATTTCATAATTTTGTGTCTTGAAGATATGTGACTGTGTACATGTACTTTAGAAAAATCCCTACCATTTGTGGGGTATTCTAGCTCGGTGTCATTCACAATCCCCTGGCCTATTGGAGGAATTATTGGGGTAGTTATGGGTCGAAAACCATTGGGTATTTCATGAAATTAATCACCGACACCTTCACATAGACCCATCTAATGGGTAATAAACATACCATTCATGTGTACGATAGACTACCGCATCCCAAAACTATATTGTTTGTTTTTCCTTTTACTCCACTCATAGGTTGGAATTATGATGGAAAATATATAATTAAATAATTATATGATATTTTTGATATTTATGATTTATTTAATCATCTATAATATTTATATAAGTCAGACTTTCATTCTTCCCATTTTTTGTAAATATGATAACTTTGTTTGTGGATGTGTGGACTATCGCCCCTCTAAGCGATATGATTTGTCCTAGAATTACAAGGATTGTATTAATTATGGGTTTTGTGAACATTTATGATATATATGAAATAATAATTCTAAAATAAGGATATTATATATATATATTCATATATTTTATATGCTTTCTTTCTTTCAATAACACAATAAAACGGAAATAGTGTTCATGTGTACGTACGGCCTACTTTCCCCATGAACGGTGTATTCCATTTTGTATTTAAATATTTTATATATTATTATAAAAAAATATATCATGAATATATATGAAATATATTTCATTTTATTCATTATGGAATTAATCAAATCATTATCTAAGTATGAGGATCGGGATTAATAAACCAAAACATGTTCTAAAAACAATGTTGATATAACTTGAAGCATCGAATTAACATAGAACCATTAATAAAAGGTTAATATAAAGTCATAATAAAAGAATCTATGGTATTACATATAATAATATGATTACATAATATATTTATAAAAAATTATTTTTATTTTTTCAGAATTTTGATTGAGTGCATAGAGATTCAAGTCATAATGTAAGGGATTTCTCATCTGACTTTTTTAAGTGAGACTTAAGCCATATTAACCACCTATTTCTTATATGTTGTGTGTATAATTCATGTGAATTTATTCTATGATTAATATACAGAGATTTTTTTTATTTACATACCCATTTTTATGATTCTTTCGTGGTGATTATGTGTAAAAAGTTACCAAATCGGTAATGTAATTTTGTCAAAAGTTTCTGTTTTTGTGACACATATCATGTTATAAAACTATATCTATTTAAAAGGAGTATATAATTTCCTATGACATGTTATATGATAAATATACTTCTATAAATTATATTTTAATATTCATGTATGTCATCTTTTTACATGGGGAGTATGATTCAAGTAACCACGTGGTAAAAGATATCAGACACATCAGCTATCAGGATTGTTTATGATTACACTTTCACTGATAATTTCACATATTTGTACAATTTTTCTAGTCATTAGTACTAAAGACAATTAAGAATGTGATTTTACAAAAATACAACTTTATCTCCCTCTTCGATAAGAAACTTGTGTTATTTCACATCTATGTTTTCTAAAATTGTTTTGAAAATATTCCAATATTATAATATGATCCTGAAAATATGTTTTATCCATGTTCTACAATAAAAAATAATATTAAAAAATTAATCTACTTATAATTTTCTTATCAAGCGACTTTTCTAATCACTTTATGATGCAAAGGGAATGTTCATCTTGTATGGATTTATCCGCCATCATGAACATCCTTACATTAAATACTAATCTTCAAGGATAAGAGATTAATATTAATGAAATTTTTTTCTTCATATTCTATAAATCCATTATTTTTAATTTTATTTTTAGTGAAATGTTTTTCCAAAACAACATTTTGATTAAAAAAATTTTGTTGATTTTCAAAGAATATGTTATCTTTCTTCCAATATATATTTTATATGAAAATTATATCAATGATTTTGAAGATTATTTTATATATTTTAAAATAATTTTCAAAGGAAATAGTTTTAAAAAAAATATGCATGCTTCTTTTTCAAATAAATGGTTTTGGAAATAATTTCATGGCTTCCATTATTTTTTTTCGATGAAAATGTTTCCAAAATGATTATGAGATAACTCTTCTTGGGAAAAAGAGTTTTCAAAAAAATTTAGGATTCATTTATATGTTTTAAAGTAAAATTGTTTTTTATATTACTTTATATGTTTTCAATTTATTTTCAAATAAAATTTCTTTCAAAAGGATTTATGTTTTAAAAAATCAATTTTCATATAGGAAATGTTATTTTCCTCAAAAAATAATTTTGAATGAAATTTCAAAATTATTTTCCATCTAAGTTGGCATCTGTTGGTGTTCCTCATTCTTTCCAGGGGAAATGATCCAAATGATGCATTAAAATTATTTTTCTAAATGTTTTGTCTTTTGTAGGAATGTTGATTATGAAACATGTTTCTTTTCCAGGTTTTATATGATTATGAATCCCATTTCCCTTTCATGGGTAATATTATTATGAAAATCAATTATTTTCATACATTATTCTTTGATGAAATAATAATGAAACAAGTCTCTTTCCACTATTTATGATATTATTACGTGTTTATGATGCACATTTCATTTCATTGGTTATGATATGATTGATTATGATCTTGTGTAACATGTAAGTAATGAGTTATTTATGTTATTGGTGGGACCTATATCTCCCTCTAATTCATTAGGTATATATTTGTATCACATTAGATAGATATGGATAGAACGGGGAGTGAACTCAATCAATTAAAGGAGTTCTCCAGCTAAGAAGGTCTTAGGAGTGACCCATGACAATTAAGATGGTCATGGGAGTGAACCATGACTTCCTATATAGTATGGAGAGTGAACCCATACTACAAATATGGGCTTGGAAGTGATTCACTGACTATAATGGAAATAGTTTTATATACTTATATGTCTATCACAAATTATATGTCTCTTTCTTATGTTATTATTTCATGGATTATGATCTTCATTCCTTATGATTCATGTCTTATGAACTACCATTATTTATTCCATGACTCATGTATGTGATCTTTTTTACACAGTTTTCGATCATAAAATGTTATTCACATGTTCTTTAACCCTTATACTCATGTCATTCTTATTTATCTCTTTTTTTTACCATTATTGAGCATCTCAGATCACCCCATTTTTACATTTCCTTTCCAAAGGTTATGAGTAATTATTTAATGTATAATCATTAAAGGGGATGTTTTTTGTGGGAAACATTAATGATCTTTCACCAGGATAGATGATTTTGTTCTAAGTTTCGAAAAACAATAATCTATTTCGGTCCTTGGGATGGAATTCGTGTAACTTGTTTATTATTATCTAAAATGATTTAATATCCTTGTATATTCGGACTGGGTCTTTATAGAGGGTAATTATACTTCATATATATCTTTTATTCATAGGATTCCACCTCATATTTATGGTTCCACTACATTACATGGCCAGGATAGTTTTCTTATTGATTATAGATTTATCTCAATATTCTAACATGATCTCTAGTTACACCATATAAGAGATATTATTTTCAAGTTATAAAACCTATGAATTCATTTTATGTTAGGAATCTCGTATGCACTTCCTAAAAAGAGTTACATGGAATATGTCAGGTACTTTAGAATTGGTTTTTTGGAGTAAAATTTCATTTTTGTTGATATTTTATATTATATCCTAAACTATTTTAGGTCCCAAAAGCATGTATTCACTAATATCGACCCAACATATAGGTTTTATAAAACTATTACCATAATTGTGTATATAAAGATCTATTTGGTTTCATTACATGAAAATATTGTTTTCATATATCTCAACAAGAGGAAGATGTTTATCCCATCCACTACTAAGTCTATAAAACAATCTCTTAACGTGTATTATAGTTTTTGAATGGTCCTGAATATTTTACATTACTTTGGGAGGATTAGTAGTACGGATGTTCAACTATGTATTTTCATCTTCTTGGAGGATTTTTTAGAACATGGAATTAGATATCATATCTTAGTTAGATACAATTATCTATGGTGTTCCTGGAATTCTCAATAACCATCTCAAGCATATCCTTGAATTTAGATTGGGTAAGAAGACCTCTCAAATTGCAATTAAGTGAGCAGTATTTATAAGAAGAACCACCAAGACCCATATGAAATTATTTCTTCTAGATGACTTTGATGAATAATAATAGTGTCCATGGTTATGTTTTAACATTTCCATGTAGCTATGGTTAATGATTACATCATCCCACTAGACTTATTCATTTTATCCATCACTTTTTCACATAGAAGACTCTATGATGTATAATCCTAAATATCATTCATCAAATATTCCCACTAATAGTACTCTTGGATATTTAGATACAACTTCATTCTCCTTGTGTGGATGGAGAAGGTTGAGCTATATAAATCATTCAACAGATCCTTATTTTTTTCAAGATGTGGTGGATAAAATTGTCATGATCCATATCATTGAACTATTTATTCATCAATTTTTACCTGTGTAGGTTTACACTTCTGAAAAACTACAAGTTCTTCTACATTTACACACGATCATTTTGGTTTCATTTAACATCTACATAAGGGATGGTTAATAAATAATTCTACAAAGTAATGATGATTTTCATTCCTCCCTAATTCCCATATCATTCATTTACATGACTAAGAATGTTTGTCCTTCCTTATTATCATTATTAATAAATTCCTCATATCATTTCTAATGATATATTGTTACATATTTTGTACATTTCCGTGGTGGTAATGGATTGATTAGCCATATCCCTTGATCAACTCAAACAATCATTATTAGAACACATTAACCTCATTCTATGTGAATATGGATTCGATAATCTTATGGTCCACATATATTTTATAATACTCTATATAGAGAAAATGTCTCTTGATTTATAATGAAACTATCAGTACATATATCTCAATATCATGCATGGGATAGTCCTTCTCATGAAATTTCAACTGCCTTAATCTGCATGATTTTACTTTATAATTTTTCACCAGGACAAAACCTAACACCTTATTCAATGAATAATTTTTTCCAAGAAAATATACCCACTTGAGGGAGGAGTGGTTAAAATTGATGTGACAAGTGTTGTTTTGAACATCATAAATCATTCTTCACATTTACTAGCTAAAAAACATTACTCCCTTCTCTTTTATCATGGTTAGTGGGTTTTAAAAATATTATATGTATCTCCCAAATCATTATCAATACCTATCTAGTCCATGGAATCTATATATATAAATTAAAAATAATGTTCAATTCATGTCCTCAAATGAAATTGTCCTTGAATGGTCCAAAAATATCACTTGGTTAGTGATAAAATCCCCTAAGAATGATACTTCATTCATAAATAACTTGATATTATTGTACTCTGAATATAGGTTCATGTTTTTCAAGGCATTTATCAATGTATTAAAATGAACCTCATGTGCCTCCATTCTATAAATGTAAATTAAATTATCAACTATAAATACTGAAAAAATTTATCATGGTAATGTATAAAGAACCTCTTCATTAAGTCTATAAATATTGTTGTAGTGTTACTAATTATGAATGTATCTTTTTAACTCATTGTGTCCATTCATTGTTTAGAATGACATTTTGTAGATATCTTGCTTCCACACTACTAATTGGTGATATCACAATAGAAGGTCCCCCTTAATGAAATAATAAGCACGAATTTTTTTTTCAATCATGTAATCTTTCCATGGGGGAGGATAACTATTCTTTATAGTGATTTTTTTCATTTCATGATATTCAATTCATAGGTTCATTGATTCATCCTTATACGTGATAAAGAGTACCGACACACCCCATGGTGAAGAAGTATGGCATATAAAACTTATTTCTATATTATCATATAACTTCTTTTCAATCTCTTCCAACTGAAATGTGGTCATTCTATAAGAAGTATTCAAAATGGGAATAGATTATTTCATATTTTCAATTGATAACTCATCCTCTCTATCTAGAGTAATATTGGATAACTATTTTGGGGATACACTGTTCTATTCACACATAATGGTCATGTGTTCATGAATGATTCTCAGTATTTTTTTAATCATTTGGGTAATATATTATTTTTATAAGGAAATAATATCCACATATGAAATAAATATTATTTGAGAGATTCATACTCCTCCTTAAACTTGTATAAATTTAGGGCATGACTTGGGATGTGAAGAGTGATCTCCCTCTCTCAATAGTGGATGTTCGATACAAATAAGGACATCCAATAAATTCCCAATATAGCATCACACATTACTAAAAGATGTAAGACATGAATTTTTGGGAAGATTACATCCACACAAAAGATTGAGGATTAATTATATTAATTTTAAAAAACCATTCCCTTGTTTTCTATTCACACCATTAACTCAACACCCATGTTTTGGGGTGGTGTATGAATAGTTATAATAAAATTGAACAATATGAATGTATTTGTAGAAACTAAATTAAAATTGAAACTTTTATTTTTGAATGAATTACATGCATACATATCACCACATCATATTCGGGATCTAACTCAGCAATAGTGATAGCATATAACCTTCCTTTCTCTCTAGACCTTGGAGGATTTTACCATTGATTGACTCCAATAGCCCTTTCCTTAGAGAATTGGATTGCAAAATTCCCATGTTCAATGAGTTACAAAAATATTCAAAATAGTATTATTGTCGACTTGAACCTTCATTTTTCTTCTGTATATCTCCATTTCACTTTAGCACCAATAATTTGGATTCACCTATTTTCCAAATTTGAAGCATCTCATAGTTCCAATCAGACTGTTTCTTGGATTCTTCTTTAGGAAATTTTGAAAAGTGGTTTTTTATGGTTTCGTTCCTCTATGGTATTTAAGTGATTATTCTCTTCATGAAAACTCCATTATAATATTTCTCTCATTTACTCCCATTAGACCATTGAGAGACACCGATCTATAACTCAACATTGAGGGAACAAAAAACTCTCTCCATATCACTTAATTTCTTGAATCACTAATTATTTTCGTATAATTCTCTTTAATCAAATAAATAATTGGTCACCATTATTGATGTTGTAAGTGGAAAATTCATAGTCATACTATGGAATCTATGTTATTTTCCCTTGTACACTCTGATGGACATGTCTTCATTTTTCGTTAGAGATATTAACTCACTCTATATTTTAATACATAGTGTTTTTGGAAAATATGTATCCTATTAAATTTTTCTTCAAGACTTCCAATAATTTTGAATCAATTTCCCACTTTGAACAATGTTTTCTGGATCCGTTTAAAATATAAATCATCTTCTCACATAATGATTTAAACAAAAAAACACAATGTAATACTTCTATGTTTATTATAGGGTAGATAATATCATCATAATAGTGTTAATACATTATTCTAAGATGATGGTATTAGATTTTTCACTAAAGGTATGTGGTATTTGTCTCATAAATGAATCAATACGGCATAAAATTTCTTAAGAGGAAGAGTGACTTCCACATGATTCATGTTATTATTCTTATCCTGATATATTAGAGTCATTACTTCCTTTAATTACTCATCACTATGTCCTTTAGGGATTGTACCAAAATTCGGGATGTCATAATATTTCCTATAACGTTTCTTTTTTTCAAGGATTCTACTATTTATATCTATTAAGTAAAAATAAACATAAACAAGATGACAATACATTAAAAAAATTGTAAAATTGAAAACATATATGTAATAACATATATCTTATAAGTACATAATCACATATAAGTGAATATATTCAAATATAGGTTATTCATGGTCATTTTTCCTATTAGGTCTTCTACCGTAAAAATTTTTTTAGTCCTCCTTAATTGTTTAGAAATAGTATGTGAATTTATAAAACATATCCCCAAATAATATCAAACCAACTATGAAATAAGACACAACTTCATGCACATAATGTTGATTGGTTCTAAATCAATGTTCCCATTTCATGGTTATTACCCCTTGGTAGAACTGTTCCAAAGCAAGATCCACTTGTAATATCAAGATGGGAATGTATTGTGTTGAAACCCACTTACTATATAGTTTACCAAAATTTAGTGATGTTTTCAAATGCGTAGCCAAAACCTTTTGATTTTACTTGAGTTTAAGAATCCTAATAGTAGAAAATAAATAGTATTTTCTTTGATATCAACTATAACAACCCATTCCATTTAAACTTATAATTACACGATATAAATAATAAATTTTTAAATTGTAAAACCATAAATATCATAAGTCCTAGTGTATTTGGATTTTAGGTTCATAAAACTGAATAATAATGTCCAAATTTCATTCTAACTAATGATATCATAAATACATTAGAACTCCTAAAAAACAAAGGATAAAAAAATTAATAAAAAAATAAATTGGTGGAACCGAAATCCTAGAAAGGGAATAATATACATAAGGAATCCTAACAGGTTGGTAAAAATTATAACATGATATAATTAAAGATAAGGGAAAATAGTAATAATATTAGAGTATATCCTAAAATTTTTTTTTCAAAATATCCTAGAATAATTGAAAATATGGATTCAATAAATGACATGACATAATCATGATTCAAGGCACACTGCCCAAACAATATCGCATGGTTAGAAGAACCCCATAATGAATTAGGATTCACCGCAAATCCCATACATGATGTGTCAAGAGACGAAATACATACCCCATGAATTAGTACACAATATATGCACAATCATCATAACATGTTCATGATATATGTATACCAAAAAAATGAAATCAATCATAAGTCATAACATTATAATTACCCATGGAAATGAAATATGTTTCATAATCATTCCTCATATCCAAATCAATGGAATATTCATAATGACCAAATTTGAGAATGAAAATAAGCCATGTATAAACCCATTAATAAAGTATAGAAAAACTTTTTATATATGTGTGAGACAAATACTCACAATTTTTAAGCATTAAATTACATTATAGGGAGATATAAAGTGAGTTATAGAGAGAGTGTGGTCATAACAGGAATAAAATGGTGGTTTAGAGATATTCATTTCCTCATGTCATATTTGTCACATGAATTCATTACAATCCACAAAAAATTATGTTAATTATTTAATTTCATTTGACCATTTTTCTATTATTATTCTTTTTATTGTATTTATTATTAAATTATTTTAAATTTTATATATAATTAGGTTTATGTTATATGATTTGAGTATGTTCGGATCATATACCCAAAATCACAATATAAAGTTGAATAAGGTGAAAAATACTAGTATTTAACCATTTAAAAATTAGTAATAATGAAATATTTTTCAATATTACACATCAATTATACCATTAAACCTAATAATTAATTATGGTCATGAGAGATAACTTATGTTTTAATCATGGAGACGATAAATCCCATGTAGGAATGAGTAACACTTATATTTTTCAATGATCATTATATAAATATGGTAAGTGTTATTTTAAATTTATATAATGATAAATATATCCTAAATATAATATTATTTCATTAAATATAATTATATATATCATCCATGGGATGCATTAATAAAAAACTAATCACATCGCTTCGTGAGGTGGTTTTCCTCCACACACACAAATGAATTATTCATTTTTCAATGGATTGTAAGGTATGAAGGTATTAGATTTATTACATTTCCATAATTATTAATATTTCAGGAATATAAAATAAAAATTTTATTTCCAATAATTTAAAATATTTTATGAATTCATTATAGGAAAAAAAATTACATTGGTTCAGAAGGAGGTACTTTATCGTACACATAAATGATGGTTTAATCTCCCCTTATAGGGAAGAAGAGAAGGATATTGGTTATAAAAAAATGTAATAACATCAATGTATATGTTATATAATTATATTGATGTATAATCAAGAATTATTAAGAATTTATGGATGTGGAAGTATAAATAAAATAATTATTCTTGGATAAGAATGATACCTTTTCATCGGACTACCTATTTAGAATTATATATAAATACTGTCTATATTAGATTTCTGATAAAAAGGCTCTAGGAATTGGGGATGGATGTGAAGTAGTTATTTTGGAATTTAATTTAAGATCCACAAGGATTCATAAGATTTTAATGAATAGGACATGAGGTTCCCTTTTATAAGTGAGGATGTGTATCATTTTCGTAAATACAAAAAATTATTCAATATTGGCAGTGATTTTCAAGTTTTGTTCCTCCAAAATTGATAAATAATTATTAAAATTGGTCAGATGGTCTATAAATACCATCACCATTCCAAAAAATAATTTTTTAAAAATATTCTTCTATTAACCTCAATGTTTACTCACATATACTATTATTGTTTTTGTCACCATAAAATGTTTTTTACTATATTTACTATTCAATATGTCAAAAATTAAGTTGAAATTATTTACTAATATTAATAATATTGATTGAAAATATGGAATAAATATTTTAAAATTAAAACCAAATTATTGGTACAGTTCAATTTAAAATTATACCTGACTAATGTTTTGGAAAATATTTTTTCAACAAATATATTAAAAGCAACAGATTTACTTATATTAAAATTATGAATAGTAAAATTTATTATATTAATATAAATTGTTATAAATATATATAATATTAATTTAATTTAAGTATTTATTTATTATGGGTTAATTTAATTAGTCAAAAATGATAATCATTATATATGTAAAACTAGTTTGTTGAAATCCATGTCTTTTTAGAAAAAATAAAATCTTATAGAATTATCGATAAAATTTATTATCAGAATTAAATTAACTATATTATTATAAAAAAGTGGTTCAAATGAACATTAATACAAAATCTAAAATATAATGGGTTTTTCATTTACTTTATTTTATAAAAACAAATGAATGTATTTGAAAAATAGACAATTTTCATGATTCATTGAAAATAAATCATTTCAGAAAAATCTCAAAACATTACTGTATATTAGTTTTGATATGATGATATAATATTTTTTTTTAATTTTATAAAATTAAATTTTAAAAACATCATGAAATTTATTACAATATATTTTCACATATATTAAATGAAATAATTTTTATAAAAAGTGATTCTTTTAATAATAAAATGTATTAAGAAAAAGATCAGTGATTTTGTGGAAGTAATTTATAAATGAATTTATATCAAATTGTGTTATTTAGTATATTTCATATATTAATTAATGATTTTCATAAATGCCAATTTAATTGTCAGGTTATAAAATTCATATTTAAATAACCATGGTTTGTTTCATCTCTGTGTTGTGTAATGTATAATCTATCAAACACAGATTCTTTATAAATCATGGTTTGTTACAAAGGATTTCATATACAGTAACATGATTATAAAAAAATGGGGTGGTATTTTTAGTTTACAGTAATTTACATAAAGAAATATAATAATTTTGTTGACACTAAAGTCTATTAATTTCATGTTAATAATTAGGTATTGGACTTCTTCACTGTATTTTCCCCCACACAAGACTACAAGAGTAATTTTTATCATGTATGGTTATTGAAGGAAAGAAATATTTTACAAATGGTTACTAAAAAGTGGTTTTGGATGTGTATTGAGATGAAAAATATAGGTGAGTTTATATGATATAACCCCATCTCCATTCAAAAAAGGGATGGAAATTTATTATTGTATAACTATACGTAGTTAAAAATATTTCCTAATTTTGGGTATCTTTATTTTTCATCAATTTTCAAAATTATGTTTTTTGTTTTAAAAAATCTATATAATTATTTTTATTTATATAAAATAAATAGAATTTTGGTTGTATACACATTTTCGAAATTAAATTCTACTATTTTCTGCTCCTAGTTTAAATATTGACATGTTTAAATAAATATATATATATATATATATATTTAATTATAATTTTTTTAATTATGTAAATGTAAAAATGGGTAGGGTTGTTGTACACGGTAATGAAGTGAACTTATGATTGTAGTCCATAAATTTCAAATATATCATAGTTCATAATTTTCTATTTTTATTTTTATAATATTTATTTTTATTTTATATATGAAACATAAAATGTTATTTTAGAATACAGTTAGTATACTTTAGGAAATGGGTGTGAATGAAGGATTAATTTGGTTTATTATGCTATATTGTTTATACGATCATAAAATTTTATGTTTGTTTTGGGTCTTCAGATGAATTTCACATCATTACCAAATTTATATTTATTGATCTGTAGTGGAAAATTATTTTGATTCATATTATGATATATATATGAATTTTAATATTTTCAATCATTGAATATTTATTTTATCTCCCAATTGATGATTAAACTAATTTTTAGCCCATGTTTATGATCACCATAAAATAATAAATTCATATTGTCTTGAGGTTTTAGAAAATATATTATACCTTATTATAACTCACTGTTACATTAAATAACATCATTCATTTCATTAAAATCTATAACATGTTGTAAATTATTATTCAATAATTTATGAGATTAGATATGTTAAAATTATAATTATAATATTATCATTTAATTCACCCCTTTTTTTTCATTTTTCATCTCTATTAAACTTTATTCCTTCTCTTAATCCCTATATTACATAAATAAACTTATTGTGAGACAAATTACAATACAAATCACATCCCATCATTCGCTTAAGTAAATTTACGTTTAAATATCGAGATCTATGTGTGGGGGATGAAATAAAAAAACAATGTTCCTTTAGTTTTAGTGTGTTTTGTGGAAAGAACATTTTGTATTATATATAAAATGGGAAGCAGTGGTCTACTATAATTATTGAAAATTATTTTTTGGTCACATTATCTCTAAAAAAATTATCTCAATTACAATATAAATTTTTTTAAAAATGATTGGTGGAATGGAAGATACTTCTGGAAGAATATTTTTAGTTTCTAGTAACTATTGTGTGGAGTTCGGTTTTAGATATCTATAAGGAGTGTGTTTGACATATATGTCAATGATTTTAGGAGAATGTTTTTATTCTTATAACAATATATATAATAATTATTCACTAATATTAAATAATATTATTTCCAAACTTAATTTTATATAGATAAATTATCAACCCATGAACTAAAAAACATCCAAACTCAATGTCTTTTTTATTATCATTTATATTTTCAAATGACTAATGGATTTAGAAATATTTTATTCTAAGGGAAAATTCACATGATTTGAATATAATAAAATACTTTTTGATCAATTACCTATTTATGTGTTAGATATGATTATATGGTAAGGTAGGTATAAGTACTAAATTGTGAAACATGATATTTAAAATAAATAATTTAATAAATGAGATATATAAAATGGATGAATGATGATATTTTAACTGATTTAATTATTCTTTCATGAAAAATTTTTATTTAAAAAACATCAATATTGATTTTATGTATATTTTTCTTATGAGTGAAAATTTAAGGTGTGAAGGAGTTATAAAAAATGATTTTGATGAATATTTAATCTATAATTCATTTTTTATATTCCCTTTTTTCTATTTAACATTATTTGTTATCAATATATATATATATTCCTCTTTTTCTAAGTAAATATTTATATTTAAAATTATAAGTTATTTTAAATGAAAAAACTCATATGCAATCATTTTTACCAATCATTGAAATATATTTTTAATATCATAAGTCCATCAATATTCCTAATACATTTGTTTTCATATCCTATTGATTTTTTAAATAATTAATATCATATTTGTTGATGAATTTTTAATATTTTGAATATTCATTTCAATTCCTTTTTATATTTATGTGTTTCTAATTTACTTGAATATAGGAATTTTGTATAAAATTTATATCTTCATCCATTAATCATGTGGGGTAAACAAAAAGGGATATCTTCTTTTTATTATATGATTGGAAGATTGAATAGTAGAAGGTTTTTCATATAGCTGGAATGATGTAAATGGTTTTGGTTTTTTTATTTCTTCTCTAAATATTTGATCATTATTGGAGTCATGCTAGATATTTGGGTTGATATATTCATTTATCTAACATACTTGGGAGCTATATAAACAAAGAAAAATGTAGTCAATTTTATAGAAACCAAATATTGTGATCAATTTCTTCATCGATATATGATAGTATCATTGATCGCTATCTGGACTGACATTGGTATATGGTTCATCAATATTATTTTCTATAGAATAATATTTAGAGGCCTGATTGTGTGTGTAAGAAGAATGGATATTTGCACTATTTTTTTTGATTGAGTTCATATATAATGTTTTATTAAATGTTGTTTTGTTAAAATAAAACGTATTTAGGGTGGTGAAATATGAGAAATCATAATCTAGATCATATTATTCAGGAATCTAAAACAATGTATAAATATAAATAAATAAGATATAGTATATTCATAGTGGATGAGTATCCATTTATTCAATCACATACTCGATAAATATCACTTATATGGTTCGAAATAAATACTTTCTCTAATGATATCCATTAGACATCAAATTTTCCAATGAATTGTTGTTATTCTCCTTGAATCCTTGGTATTCTAGTACCACATGTTGAAAAAAATAATGGGGAATTTTTTCATCTTAAGAATAATCGATAAAATAACCCCATAATATTTGTAAGCCTTTGTAAAACATATATATGACACAGGGATACACCCTAGTCCTCCATAAAATTATTCAAATTATTTTGAAATATTTTTTTTAATGATATGTGATTATAAAAATTCTTTAATATTTATTCTATATTGTAATTTTTCACATAAATGAATTTTTCTTCTCCCAAATGATTCAATATATAAAATTTATTTAATTGTGATATCCATAGATGAAATACAGCCAAATGTTAACACTAAACATTTATACTTTTTATGATTCCTAAAATATGATTCATACATACTTCCCTATTATGAAATGTCCATATCTCGTAATATGATATGGATAAGCTATTCATGTGAAATATTTAAATTTTACCCTATAATATATCATTTAATGATATATTATAATACTTGAACATGTATATTGTATTAGGACACATATATAGATTATATCATATGATATAATAAACATACATAACATATGTAAATTTTTTTGAAATATCAACTTTCATCTCATACTTATATAAAATGTCCATAATCTTATTGGCATTTAACCTTATATCATTTGATATAAAATAAATATTGAAACCATATAAATAGTATTTTTTAAAATATTTTTAATGACATGAATTTTGTATGGATTATTTTTTGAAATTATAAGGATAAAATTTTAAACCAATTTTTAAGACGACATCTGATTTCGAGAAACGATGTACTCGGAATAAATCATTGAATTATATTACATATATTAAATAACATGCACTTATTCCTTTTCTAAATAAGTGGAATATCATTTAAACAGGGTCCCAAATCCAAAATATGAGGGCATTGTTATGTTTAGAACATGGATTTAACCCTATTCACTACATAACCTTGGTTAGTGTGAGGAGTTTATAGAAAATTCAAATGGGGAATAAAATGAAATAAAATTAAATAAATTTATCTATTTTTTTACATGGTTGACTAATTTAACATATCTAATATTACCTTATGGAAAATTTTTAAACTTATAAACAAAACCATATGAATTGACTATATCCATTTGATTCATTGGAGGAGATCCCATTGGTGGACAATAAAAAAATCATAGATCGACGATCAGTGTGAGATGGAATCAATGTATATCGACCACGATCACATCGCATCTCTTTCATTCATCTGTGATGGATCCAAATCATGTTAGGAAACATTTTTGATTGGATTTATTTATACGTTCTTAATATTCATGATGAATGTGAATCATTTGAGTAATGGAATAATCCACAGATCATGTGTATTATGTGTTGGGATAGATTAATCATGGATTGGGGGAATTATTTTTTTATTTGACTTTCATCTCATCATTAGTCTTTCTAATTGAAATGAATAGATTCCAAAATGATCATTGAATGAGGTTCATTCCTCCGAATTGGTCTGGTGATTTTCTCCCCCGATTCATTATCCATCATGGATGTTCTATGTTTGTCCCATGGTTTGATGTACAATGAAAAATCAATTATTTCACACCTGTTTCTTGAGGAAAAGATTATATATTATAGATATGATCTTAGACCAACACAACAGTGGTGAAATGATATATGTAGTTAGGAATTGGATTCTTTCGGATACCTAAATTTATGTTCTTCAGCACGCAATGAAGAATGACGTTCAAATCCATCTTCCAAATGGATTAGTAGGTCAGATGTTGTTGATCAATGATGGAAACATTCATCGGGACATGATATCTGATATTCTAGGTGAGGTGCATATAGAATTGTCTTTGGGGATCCAGGGAAGTTGACTAGAACAAGATCTAGGTTTCTTGAAATATTTACATTGCACTATGTGTCCCATGGATCCACAAACTGTGTGGGACTCTCTTTTTGGTAGATATGGTTAAAGGGGATATTTTAGTATTACTTGGTGTGTCATCCTACCACATGGAGTGTGACCCTGACACCTAGTGTGTGATCTCTATATGGTGGATTGATGTGTACCACAGAGGGTAGATGGACATATGCCGGAGTAAATGGTTTGGTACACGTAATGTAATCCCTGGCATGAAAATGGCTTGATAAAAAGTACATTGGAGAATATATGTACATGTACATGGGAAAAATACATAGGCATCTGACATGTTGTGTACAGTTACATAGACATAGGACATGGCCCATTTACCCGGGTTGGACCTAGGGTCAAGGGACATGGTGTGTAAGCCCACTACATGTTTCTTACTCTTAGAAACATGGCTTGGAGCCCTTTTTTAATGTGTATTGGATAAAATTATTTAGGTTGTTCTCCCCGTACGTATTCCATGATAGTTTGTATGGAATATCCTCATACTCTTACTATGGTGATCTCTTTATTAATAAAATATCTTATAGAATTTTTGGAATCCATTTGTGGGTCTTCGAGTGTGATCCTTTATTCGTCTATGTTCTCTATGTGGAGTTCTGGGAATCATTTTGACCAAAACAACACAAGGTGCTGATCCTCTACATAGAACATTAATCTAAATTGAATTATTGGTATACCTCATGGCCTTGGGTGTGATCCACATCTGTGAGTTTTATCTATTTAGACTATTAGTGTGTACTTATAATAGAAATACCTGAAGATCATTACCAATCAGGAATATGTCATCAGTGTTGTAAGACTCATGGAGTGTGATCCCCCGAATGGGTACTTTTTGGGACCATATAGATAGAATCCAAGGATTCAATTATGATTATGACATACATTTAGATTATGTTTTTTTGGTGAGTATATATGGATATTCTATTTATATTTTTTGTAGATATGTACATTGGTAGAGATTACTATACTTATTTTTTGTATTCATTATAGTTTTGGGGTGACCTATTGGGTATTGTTATACTCACCCTTGTATATGATTTTCCTGCATGTGTCATGTATTGTTAATACGATTAATCCTTTCAAATATTCATAGAAAGACTCGGACCAGATGGTGCTTAGTGAAAATAGATTGACAGAGGTGTGTTCGTGTGTTATATTGATAGTAGTCCCAATATTTACATTCAGGTTTCACTTGTTTTTGGCCTCTTTGGTGCAGGCATGTATATGGACCAGTTTACATTCCATAACTTCTAGTCATTCTCTAGTTTTGGGATTTAAAAGTATAAATACATTTTTGTTAATTTGTTTCTTTATTTAAACAATTTATAGGCGTGTAGATGTGAGTGTTAGTATAGGTACTAATTCTATGGAATCTCAATTTAGTGATATTCCCTCTCGAAAAAACTCTATAGCCGCAAGCCTATTAGAGGTAAGAATAGGGATTATAGTCATGGGCCCCACTAGGAAGGGTGGTGATACATTGGTATCATAGTATGTTCTACCATATGAACAATGTATGTGATATTTGTTTGAGGAAATATAGTTATGTGTTTTGAGTGAGGCTTTAAAGATGGGGACTTTAGTGTTGGTCCGACATCCAATGTAGCAATACACAAAGACTCTAATAACTTTCTTCTTCACTTTGTTCTTGAGAACAATGGTTGTAGGGAATAAATTTTACTTCCAAGAAATACGAATGGGTTGTGTTTTTTATTTCATTCTTATATCAGCTATCTAGATATACTCATTGACTATGGTATATCATGTTTACATTCATGATGCCTTCGTAATGTATTCCAGCTAGTTTTCAGCATCTTTATCATGAGGATGATACTCTTAGTGATGAGGAATTTATATAGGGACCATTTATAGAGATGTTACCTACATGTGTTGTACCAGTTATACCACCACCTGAAGAGATTTACAGGCTGCCTTATGTGCTAGAAGATGAGGTGTGTACATTGGTCCCACATCATGAGTATTAGAGATATAGGTCCCTCGGCATTGGAGGAAAGCCTTACCCACATGCAGTTATGGATTAATTTGGTGGTGGTGTCTGAGTTTTACGTCTGGTCAGGACATTATCCGATCAGAGGGTGGTGCTGGCGGCGAGCCTTCTTCCTAGTTCAACAAGATGATATTGGGGTTTAGTGACCCAGTCTTAGAATGAGGTAACTCTAGAATAGTATGAGATTGAGTACCTTTATAGAGATGAGTTATCAACAACTACACTGAGGTATTTTTGAATAACGGAGTTTCCACTTCTCCAATAGGCCATCATGATAGTATCTATGTATTCATCAAGGTTTTCCAACCTATCATTGTACTCGATTGATATGGTTTATGACTAGTTCTTCATGGTTTGGACCATTGAATGATGGGTTCATAGAGAAATATGATATAGTTTCATCCCTCTATGAATTCATATTTATGATGTGGTATAAGAGTTATATGGTTTCATTAAGAGTTTATTGGATGATCACATATAGCTTGTTCTTCTCGGTCGAGGAAATGTAAGAGAAAATATTTCAACAGAAGGGAGTCAATGTCAGTATCAGGGACATATACATGCATTAAATTTCAAGAGGAGGTCTTGGTATGAAGGATGTGTGGATTAGGGCTGACATGGTGGATATATTCATCCCAGAGAATGTTGGTGCAACTAGTGATAGGGAAGGGTACATCTAGCATGATATTTTCCATCCTGCCATGCTACTGAGAGTGAGACTAAAGATGGTATCCCAAGGTAGGGGAAACAATAAGAGCAAGTAGGTTTGCGGGGTAGTGGACATGTAAGAGGGTATGGGGTTGAATGAGGTCGTATAAACATTGTCATGATACCAACACCACCCACTAGTGTTCCACTTCAGACTCAGGGAGATATACGATATGGATGGGGACAACTACAGGTGGTCAAAGCATACATCCATGTGGCATGGGAAAGGATTTGAGGTATGATCTATGTAACGACCCAAACATTAATTATTGTAAATCCCTCCTGATCTAATTAAATGTATCTTTATGTAAAAAGTTAATAAAAAAATTCATATTCTTTGGTTTTATGTTTTTGGATTTTAAAATACTATTATGAATTGTGACCGTTGGTAATATAGCTGTTGAACAGATATCGCATGATTAGCATAAATATAGGGCTTTAACAAATCCAATTTTCTCAGAAAAAGGAAGTGTTGGCCTCATTCAGTAGTCGTAACCCATATGAAGCCCATTTGTCAGAGCTTGGAAATGAGGTTGTGTCTTTGGGCTTCACAAATGACCAAACCCAAGCCGAGCTTGAATATGTCAAGCATGAGTGGGACCGCACATGAGAGAAGTGGATGTTGATAGAGACTACCACCCGAGTAATGTTATCTAAGCCACCCCAATAGTCTGTCATCATCGCACACCTTACTCTTCAGTATTATTATGGTGTTATAAGGTGTTACGTAACATGACCATACCACTATGGTTATGTACTTTATTTTTTTATATAATAATGAATTTACTCTTATTTTATTATTGTTACCTTGTAAATAGTTTTTAAAGCACAAATGGTATTTTAAGTTAATGTTCAACTATGAAATCAATTTTGATAAATTAATGGATTTTTGAATTAAATAGTATTTTAATAAAATATTATTATTGTTATTAAATTAATTTTTATTAAATATAAACGATAGAATAATTTTATGAATGCAATTATAATTTTTATTGAGGTTTGAAAGCCATTTTTGTCAAAACCCATGAATTTTCAATAAATGTTGAGTTTTATTTTAAAAGTGATATTTAACATATTTAAAAATTATTTAGATAAAATGTATATTGTTTCTGGAATCAGCACATCGAAATTATTTGATGGTGAATTTTTCATAATTTTCTGAGACAGTCAAATTTTTGGGTAAAAATTAAATACCATTTTAATAAATAATGTGTTTTATGACAACTTAATGACTCAATAGTGATGTAATAAAATAATATATACTTTATGTTCGTCTAATATATGTTTTACCATTAAAATAAATATATTTTTGGGTTTGTTTGATTAATTTTAAAAAGCTTTAGTGGACCCTTTATGACTTATTAATCATGTTGTATTTTTAAATTGTTTTATTTGAGAGTGTTAATCACCTCCACATAAGAAACCCCATTATTTTAAGATGTTCGCACTTTGGCCTTATAAAATATTTTATTTCACTTCCCTTTTTCAAAAAACCGGGGAAAAATCCATGGTCTGGTTTGTGGTTTCAATTAGTTTAATGTGAGGTGCCCCAAACCTAAATAATAATGAATTCCCTCACTTTTCATATATAAACCCACTCAATATCCTACTTCATCCCCACTCAAAGCCTTTGGAGTTATTCTATCCTCTTCCCTCCTATCTCTAGAATCCTCCCAAGGCACCCTAATCTCCCAAGAATCCTCTTTCAAACCTCTCTCAATCCTTTGGAAGCACACTTCGAAGTAAGGGTTTTTCTTCATTCCTCATTTTTTGCCAATATTCTTTAAATTATTATGCCCCTTTAATTTCAATTATAAATGTTGGGGTATGTTTTTTCACCCCTCCCCCATACTTCCCTTTTTATATTTGAATGATGGGAGACCCCTTTCTCTCTCATTAAATGCCTCCCATGTACACCCGTTACTATATCGAAATTCCAAAAGGAATTTTTCTCTCCACATTTACATTCAAGAAATTCTTTTGTATCATGTATCTATATTCCATTACATTTGTTGGGACATGTATCTATATGACCCCCCTTACTATCCATGTCATGTAAATATGATGAGACACCCATTAATCTCTCATCAACCATTTTTATGAGTTCTTATGTCACGTCGTTATGCTTCCAAAATTGCATCGTGCTTTTCCAAGCCAATGTCATTGTGTAGTCAATACCAATCCCATTTCTCTATCAAGGGTATCCACCTTTATGAAAATTTACATATTGTTTAAAGAGTTTTAGGTATGTATCCCATATTCATTTATCAGGGAATAAAAGATTATGTTGAATGATTCAATGTTTTATGATCAATGGGAAACCCTTATGCATGAAATGAAATGTTTAAGAAGGGTGTACCCTGATAGCGCTCCAATGCATTGGGTAAAGTATAGAATCAAGATACGAAGTGTTCAATGGGTTTTTACTCATTCTAATTCAAGTGCAGTGAGGGTTTACTCGTGTTTCATGTTCAATGAGGGTTTAATCAGGATCCATGTGAAATGATCCTTGGCTCATGATAATTTCATGTTAAGTGTTGTTGACACATTTTCATGTTTTGATTATCATGATTTATCAGGACTATATGTTTATTCCTCTCTTGTGCTCTATTTATATGCCTAATTTCTAACATTTATTTTATTCCTTGTGTTATTCCATGATTATTCCCTTACTAAGATTTGTAGCTCACCCTTTTTTATGATTGTCCTCAGCTTATCCCAGGCAATGCTATGTATGAGGGAATGTAGTGGTCATGCAAAGGAAGTTTTAAATAAAGATGTTGTTTTTAATGTTTTTATTTTTTATGTAATGATCCTAAGGCCCAAAGACAGTAGACCTCTTGATATTTTATGTTGTATCAAATGATTTTTATGTAATAAAACAGGTTTAAGTGTTTAATAAAAAGCTAGGTTGTCATAGTTTGTATCAGAGGATAGGTATAGTAATTGTTGGGATTAGGATTAGAAAACCCTTGTAAAGAGTTAGAGACAAGACTAATAATAATAAAAAAATCCCTATGTTTTGGTGAGTATTTAATAAGTGGTTTATCAAGGAAATACATCCCAGTCTGGATACGAGCGGGTAGAGGCAGCTCTGGCACAGATGTATCAAAGGGGTAAAACCTGAAAACACTTCTTTGAGCTAGAATCGAATAGGAACTAGTGCATGACAATGGGAATTTCTGCACACTTGGTTAGGACTTTCTAGGGGGGATATGCTTTGGAAAATTCAAAAGCTTATTATGAACGATTTTTAAGGGGAAAAATGCCCTAAGAATATATGTTAGAAAGTAGTTCATGGATAACATAGAATGAATACAATATATTCATATGTTAAGGAAATAAAAGTTATTTATAAGTCATCATTTTTTCCTTGTATTACCCTTTATGTGTTACCCCTAACATTCCTTTTATTCCATCCAATGGTCGGTAATAAGAGGACTCGGGCTAAGAACCGAGGTGAAGATCAATGTGATGACTATACTAATAGGACGCCCAATACAATGGGAGTTTGAATCACAAACTTTATCATGTTCTCTCTCAAATAACTCTATCATTGAATAGAAAATGGGTCAAGAAGAACATTCAACCCCCCCTTAGAAAGAAAAAGTCTCTATCAAGAGCTTCATGAGACAAATGCCTCTTACTTTTAATGGATCATCTGATCCCTAAATTGTTGAAAAATGGATCAACTCCATTGAAAAGATATTCTCTATCCTTTAATGTTCTGAACAAGAGAAGTTTATCATGGCTGCTTATCGTATAGAGGGTGAAGCTGATCAATGGTGGATGTTGATCAAAAATATAAAGCCTAAAAAGGAGATCGAGGAATTGGAATGGAAGTATTTTCAGAAGATGTTTTTCGATAAATATTTTCCACGCACCCTCTAGATTAAGATGGAAAGGGACTTCCTTTCCCTCAAGAAAAAAAGACATTTAATCTATCAGATCGTATGACGAAAACATTACAATGCTTGAACGATACGCTTCCAGCTTTGTCGTTACCCACAAATTGAAGGTTTACCACTTCTTTGGTGGGTTGAAACATCCACTGCAGAAAGCGGTGGTGATCCATGACTTTGACACCTATGAGGAAATTGTATGATGTGCAATCAAGGTCGAAATGGAGATCTAAAAATCCTAGGGGTATCATGGGGATAAGAAGATTAAGGTGGACTTCAATTCTTCTAGACCTATGGATAAATCCAACTATTCTAAGAAGATTCAAAACCCCACTTGCCAAAGGTGTGAAAAGTAGCACCCCAGAAATTTCCTAAAGAGGTCGAGGAAATGTTTTGGGTGTGGAAGAGAAAGGCACCAGGCTATTAACTGTTGGCAAGAAAGACTTGGGGCTGCGACAGAGGAGAGGAATGCTCTGTTTGAACCTAAACATGTGGTTCATTTCTACAACTACAAAGAACCGGTGCATCTTACAAATTAGTGCCCTAAGCCAAGGGTTTTCATAGGCAACCAACAACCTCCACGGTAGGAAGGGCCTGATTTTTCCATCATTACTACTGAAATGAACCCCGAAAATGAAGTGTTGACAGGTAATCTTGTTATTCATTCAAGAATAGAGAACACACTTTTTGATTCAGGTTCTATGTATTATTTTATATCTCTAATGTCTAGTAGAACAATCCTTGCACCAGCACAAATCATGGTAGTGAAGATTTCGGTGAGTACGGAAAAAGGGTCAATCATTGCATCCAATAAATATAACTCCTCCCCTGTCATAATATGTGGATTAAAATTCCCAGCGATTCTCATCATACTCCCTCTGGTGGAATTTGATGCAATTATTGGCATGGATTGTCTTTCCCTATATAGAGATAACATAAATTATCATGAGAGGGAAATCACTCTCCTTGTGTAGAATTGACCCCTGATTCTTTACAAGTTCAAGGAGGAAGATGAATATTCTTTAGCTACATCATCTCAAGTGTGGATATTATTGCCATATGAGCACGTGTATCTAGGTTAAATTATTGAGTCTAAGGAGGCATCCATCCTACAATACATGCCTTTTGTGAGGGAATTCTCCGAGCTGTTTCCCGAGGAATTGCATGATCTTCCTCATAGAAGAGATGTTGAATTCTCAATTGAACATATACCAGGGGTCATGACAATATCCAAGAATCTGTATAGAATGGATATTGTGGAGCTTGTGGAGCTGAAGAAACAACTACATAAGAATCTGGATAAAGGGTTTGTACTCCCAAGTGCTTCACCAGGGGGAGCACTAGTCCTCTTCATCAAGAAAAAGGATTGGTTATTGCGCCTTCGCATGGATTATCGTGAGATTAAAAAAATCATGATAAAGAACAAGTATCCCCTCCCAAAAATTGACGACTAGTTTGATTAGCTGCGTGGAGAACAATACTTCTCTAAGGTGGATTTTCAGTCAAGATATTATCAAGTAAGGGTGAAGAAGGATGATATCCCCAAGAATACTTTTTTTACAATATACGGGAACTATGAATTCATAGTAATTCCTTTTAGACTCACTAATCCTCCAGAAATCTTCATGGACTGGATAAATAGAGTCTTTAAGGATTACCTTGGAAAATTTTTGTAGTATTTATAGATGATACTTTGATATACTCAAAAACCAAGGAGGATCATGAGGACCATCTATGAACTGTACTAGAGACCTTGCAGAAGGATAAAATCTAGGAAAAGTACATAAAGTGAGAATTCTGGTTGAAGGAGGTCTAATTCTTGGGCCATATCAACTAAAGCATTTGGATATCTGTGGATCCATCCAAAATAGATGCAATTGAGGGATGGTCGAGGCCAACATCGATAACAGATATATGTAGCTTCTTTGGGTTAGCTGGATATTAATGACGATTTGTGAAAAATTTCTCATGATTGTCCAACCCTCTTACCAAGCTAACTCGGAAGTGATTAAAGATTTCTTGGAGTGATGAATGTGAAGAAAGTTTCAAGGAGTTGAAAATGAGGCTTATCATTGTGCTCACGCTCACATTACCCACAAGAGGATAAATTTTTGTGGTATACAGTGATTCATCAAAGAAAGTCATGGGATGTGTGTTAATGAAAAATGACAAAGTCATTGCCTATGCTTCAAGGAAATTGAATGTTCAGGAATATAACTATCCAACACATGACCTTGAGTTTGCTGTAGTGATCTTCACTTTGAACATTTTGTGGAATTATCTATTTGGGAAGAAGGGTGAAATATATACAGACCGCAAAAGCCTCAATTCCTCAAGTATATATTCACACCAAAAGAGTTGAACATGATCCAACGAAGATAGTTAGAGTTGGTCGAACACTATGACTGTTCAATCCATTACCACCATGTGAAAGAGAAAAAGGTGGAAGATTCCCTATGTAAAAAATCACTCTGCGATTCTATCATTGATTAGATTTTAAAAGGATCCAATCTTCTTAGATTTGATGAAAATTGACATGGGAATCATAAAAGAAGGGAACTTCATCAATCATTTCACAAATGATTTCTCACCATCACTTTCAGACAGTTTAAAGGATGCTCAAAAGGATTATTTGGGAATTCAGGAAAAAAGTGGAATCTATCAGAAAAGGTAATCCTTGGAGTTTAATGTTAATGACAAAGTAATTATGAGATTTGGGAAAAGGCTATGTTGTCCATATTTCCCAGAGCTGAAGAAGGAACTTTTGGATGATGCACATAGTTCAAATTTCTCTATTCACCCAGGAAACACAATGATGTATCGAGATCTACGAGGGCATTATTGGTGGGATAATATGAAGAAAGAGATCGCTGAAAATACATCAAAGTGTCTGGTGTGTCAGGAAGTGAAGGTAGAGAGGTAGAATTCTAAGGGGAAGATGCAACCACTTCCCATACCAGAATGGAAATGGGATAACATCACCATGGACTTTGTCACCATACTTCCAAAGACATCCAAAGGCTATAATGAAATTTTTGTTGTTGTGGATCGTTTTACAAAGGCTTCTCACTTCATTTCTATTCTGGAAGATTTCTCATTGGATCAACTGGCACCGATATATATCTGGGAAGTGGTAAGGCTTCATGGATTACCACTATATATTGTGTCCGATCGAGATCCCAGATTTACCTCTATGTTTTGGAAGCGTCTTTATCAAGATCTTAATACTAAACTAAACATCAGTAGGGCCTATCATCCTCAAACTGATGGCAAATCCAAGAAGACTATCCAAACACTTGGGGACTTCTTTAGAGAGTTATCAATGGACTTTAAAGGAGGATGGGATCAACATCTTCCCATAGTTGAGTTCTCTTATAAAAACAGTTTCCACTCAAGCATCCAAATGACACCATATAAAGCCTTTTATGGTAAATGGTGTAGAACACCAGTGTGTTGGGATGAGGTCGGGGAGCGTAAGCTGCTTGGACCAGAAATGGTCGAAGAAATGGTGGAGAGGGGGAAAACAATTCTACAGCATATCAAGGCATCCCAAAGTCGACAGAAGAGTTATGTAGATAATCGTCGATGAGGCATTGAGTTTAAAGTTAGATACATGGTATTTCTATGCAAATCTCCATGGAAGAAGGTCATGAGGATTATTAATAAAGGGACATTAAGTCCAAGGTACATTGTCCCCATCGAGATTCTTGATCGGGTCAGGGCTGTGGCTTATCGTCTAACACTTCCACCTACCACGGCCAAATTACATGATTTCTTTCATGTATCCCTCTTAAAGAAGTACATATCAGACCCTTCAAATATACTCTATTCAGAGGTGGTATAGTTAGAGGATGATCATTCTTATGAGGAGAAACTAGTTAAGATCATAGATTGTAGAGAAAAAGTTCTATGAAATATGATAATGCCCCTCGTCAAGGTGTTGTGGAAACACCACAAGTTTGAAGAAGAATTGTGGGAATCAGAGGAAATGATGATGCATAGATACCCACATCTATTTTTGTGTGCGAAACAGAAATTTTGAGGGTGAAATTTCATAAGAGTGAATGATTATAACGACCCAAAATTTCATTAATGGAAATCCCTCTTGATCTAATTAAATATCTCTTAATGTAAATTGTTTATATAAAATGTCAACTTCTATAGTTTTATGTTTTTGGATTTTAAAATACTGTTATAAATTGTGACCATTGCAAATATATTCATCGAACAGTGATCACATGATTAGTGTAAATATAGGGTCTTAACAAATCCAATTTACTCAGGCAAAGGAAGCGATGTCTTCATTAAGTAGGCATGCCCCATACGAAGCCCATTTGTCAGAGCGTGGAAAGGAGGTTGTGTCTTTGGGCTTCACTCTTGACCAAGCCCAAGACGAGCTTGAATATGTTAAACTCATGTGGGACCACTAATGAGATATGTGGAAGTTGATAGAGATTACCACCCGAGCAATGTTAAACAAGCCACCCCAAGAACCTGTCACCATCGCACACCTTACTCTTCAGTCTTATGTGGGTGTTATAAGGGGTTATGTAACAAGACATTAGCACTATGGTTATGTTCACTATTTTTTATATAATAATGAATATTCCTTCATTTTATTATTGTCACATTTTAAATAGTTTTTAAAGCACAAATAGTATTTATAGTTATTGTTCAACTATGAAATCTCTTTTGATGAATTAATGGATTTTTTAATTAAATAATATTTTAATAAAATATTATTATTGTTATTAAATTAATTTTTATTAAATATAAGTGATCTTATAGTTTAATGAATAAAATTGTAATTTTTATTATGGTTTGAAATCCATTTTTTTCAAAGCCCATGAATTTTCGATAAATGTTGGTTTTTAGTTTTGAAGTAAAAATTAACATATTTGGAAAATTATTTAGATAAAATTAATATTATTTCTGGAATCATGATGTTAAAATTATCCAATGGTGAATTTTTCATAATTTCTTGTGACAGTCAAATTTTTGAGTAAAAATTAAATATCGTTTAAATATATAATGGGTTTTATGACATCATAATGACCCAATAGTGATGTAATAAAATATTATAAACTTTATGTTCGGACAATATATATTTTAACATTAAAATAATTTGATTTTCAGTTTTTTTGATTTGTTTTACAAATATTTAGTGGACCTTTCAAGACTTATTTAACATTTTGTCTTTTTAAATTGTTTTCATTGGGAGTGTGATTCACCTAAACATAAGAAACCCAATACTTTTAAGAAGTTAGGAATTTGGCATTATAAAATATTTTTCCCCTTCCGTTTTCCAAAAACCATGGGCAAAAACCATGGGCTGGTTTGTGTTTTGGATTATTTTAATGTGAGGTGTCCCAATCCTGAATAATAAATAATTCCCTCACCATTCCAATATAAACATACCCTTTCTCCCACATCCTCCTCACTCGAAGCCTTTGGAGTTAGTCCAACCTCTTCCATCCTTTCTCTAGAATCCTCCCAAGGTACCCCAAGCTCCCAAGAAGCCCCTCTCAAGCCTCTCTCAAGCCATTGGAAGCACACTTCCAAGTAAGGGTTTTCTTCTTTCTCATTTCTGTCCAATATTCTTTAAATTGTTACGCCCTTTTAATTTCAATTATAAATGTTAGGGTATGGTTTTCCATATCCTCCATACTTCCCTCTTTATGTTTGAATGATGGGAGACACCTTTCTCTCTCATTAAATTCCTCCTAAGTACACCTGTTACTATGCCAAAATTCCGAATGGAATTTCTCTCTCCCCATTTACATTCAAGAAATTATTTTGTTTCATGAATCTAAATTCCATTACATTTAATGGGAAATGTATCTATATTAACCCCTTAATTTCCATTTCATGTAAATATGATGATACACCACTTTCCCTCTCATCAACCATTTTATGATTTCTAATGTCACATTGTTATGCTGTGGAAATTGCACCGCGCTTTTCTAAGCCAATGTCATTGTGTTGGGAATACCATGCCCATTTCTATATCAAGGGTATGCACCATTATTCACTTTTACTTATTGTTTGAAGAGTTTTCTGAATGTATTCAACATTCATTTATTGTGGAATAAATGATTATGTTGAATGATTCAATGTTTAATAATCCATGTTGTAACATCCCAGGTAAATAAAGAATAATACTTTTTCATATTTATTAATATTTGAAAATTTAATATTAATTTAACTTTAAAGGGGTTGCTATGTTCGATAGTGTACCTGATACACAACAAAGAGATTCTTTGAAATCTTACGTTGCATACTAGTAATAAAATAATATTATTTTAAATGGTAGTTAACACGTAGAAATTGTATTGGCGGAAATTAATAGAAATAACTAAAATATGATTATATAAGTTTTTTAATTGTTTTTACATTTATCCAATAAGAGATAAAGGCTTAAAATAAGAAAAGAATTCAATTTTAGGCATAGATACTCTAATATTCACCAAAGGTCCACTTATCACCTTTTCATGGCGAACCTTCATTAAATATAGTTTTGGTCACTCTTATACATTCTATTTGGACCTAATAAAAATCTTCATTAGAATCGGGTCATCAAAATTTACTTTGTGTAAATTTTTGGTATTTTTCCGATAAAGTTCATTTTTAATGAATAGTGAAAAATGTTGTATTTTAATTCAAAACCTCTGTTTAATTTAATTTATTAATATGATCAGATTATATTTTGAATTGGTTTTAAAGTGAAATCAGAATATATTTTTACCATTAAATCCAATAGTGGTCATTGTAATTAATTTCACTTTGAAATCAGAGTTAAACTAGTGTCAATCTTTTGATACTTATTGTTTCATAAAAACACGCTATTTGCTCTGACAGCGGGAATTAATTATTAAATTAATTAATGCAACTTATATGTTTTGAATTTTGTAAAATGGACTTCATTTTTGAATTCAGAATATCAAATATAGCTTAGGGTGATGTTTTGGTATTTTTCCGAAAAACATCAATTTTTATGAATAGTGAAACCACTATGTGGTACTTAAAAAACTGATTTTTCGTTTAAATGAAAATTTACCACCTCTGTGATTTGAATTTCAAAAATACGACATACATGGTTGTCATTAAGAAGTAAAATTTGGTTCAATGGGATTAAAATATTTTTTTTGGTGAATAGTATCTTTTAAGTTTTTTATCCCGATTAGAGGTAATTAGTGTAGTTTAAGGTAAAAATAATGTTTTAATAATATGAGATGAGATTGACACATGTATTACCATTATTGGATGTGTCATGGCCGACCATGACAAGCCATGGGTCATCTTGGGGACCCCATGGAGCCACTCTGGTAGGAAAATGACATTAATATCTTTTTATTTAATGTTAAAACTAAAATGACACAAACATGAGTTGTTTTACTAAAACAATTTTTAAATGGGGTTATACAAGTCAGAGTTTTGACTATAAATAGTCATTGGAAAGATAAAAATATTTCCTACATCATAGTATTTTTTTTATAATTGTTATACCTTAAATAAATTAAATTATTTAGGACACCATGATGATGCAGCGATTACCTCATTAATAAAGGATTTAAATAAAATGAAAAGATAATGCTAAAACTATAACTTACAGTTGTCAAAAACCTATTGCATGGGTGTATTTCGAACACTTATCACCTTATACTAGAATTATTTCAATGTGGGACCTTTTAAATCCGAAACCCATTTTAAAATAATGTAACATTTCTTTACCTTTCAAGATTGCCCCTCCTCTCCTCTTATAAAAGGCCCTCACCTCTACCTCCTTACCCATGCTTCCAAAGACTTTGGCTCGGCCAAACCCTGCCCATTTTGTCTCTCCACATACCTCTCTTACTCATTCAAGCATCAATACGGGCAAAAGTATTCCCAAGGAATCCATTGAGCTCAAATCAAAAGGAGTTACCCATTTTAAAAGTAGTGTTTTCTCTTGTGTTCTTTTGTTTTATTTTTCTTCTCAACCCCGATAAAATATTTTTATTCATTTCTATTGTAACAACACCAGTATCTTACATATACTAGGATGTTTTTATAAGAAGTATTCAAGCTACACTTACACACACCCACATCTAATGGTTAAAGAACATACTGTTTCTGTGGATGGCGAATTTCTGCCTCCCGAAACGATGATTGTTCAACATACTTTTAGCACCTTCAAAGGTGGCCATTAAGGTGAAACTATATTTATATATGATATATGATATGTTTTTATTTTCCTTAGGCTTCTGTATTTTTCATTTTGGGCATACCTTTATGTTTTCCATTATGGGTAAATGCGATATCTTCATTTAAGGAAGTGCGGACTACCGCCCCCTCAAAATGATTTGATTCGTTAATACCATATATGGGACGTATAAAGGATGGAGTTATGATATTATATATGATACCATACTGGAATTATAATACTATTATGTATCATTATGTTTTAATTCCATTAAAGTATGATGTAGAAATGAAAGTATCGTTCATGCGTACGTACGGCTTACCATCTCCACGAACGGTGCATTTCATTTCTTATCCCCAAATGTAATGTACTATTATAAGTACATATATATAATGGATATATATGATTTATGTTATATCTAAATGATGAATATAATTCTAGAATTAAAATATACATATCTCTCATTTAGTTTTAATTCCATTAATATGACATAGAAATGAAAGTAGCATTCATGCGTACGTACGGCTTACCGTCTCCATGAACGGTGCATTTCATTTCATACCTCTAAATGTTATGTAATATTATAAATGCATGCATGTAATGGATATATATGATATATATGATATCTACATCATGGATACAATTCTGGATATAATGGATACATGAACAACTTTTAATTATAAAGGGTTTATTTTTGACTCAAGTACCAATGATTGTTAAAACGACCGTTATTAAATTAAATAATTACATAGTGTTCATGAAATGGAAATAAGTGATATAAAAGGAATAATTAACTTGAAAAAGGCTCTTAAAAAAGTTGAAATTAACTAACGTTTATTATTCAGCACGTTAAATAATGATCGAGTCAAGTCGGACCTGAGGTAAGGGACTTCGTCTCAATCTCCTTTCATTGAGGCATATTTCGTTTTATACACAACTTTCTTTTATACAGTGTATAAAACCCTTTGAATTTTACTTTTATACAAAAGGAATCTTTTTCTACGAAGCGTTTTACTAAACGACAAAAAGGAATGTTTCTTTTAATGTATTCAGTGACACCGACCTTTTCCACCGCCGCGAGTATTACTTGGTCTTTGGCTACCTAAACAAGCCATAATGTTTTTTCAAAATTAAATAAATACCATATACTCTTTTATGTATTTTGGTATTGAAAATGGTTTTTATAATGAATTTGTTATGTCAATATATTTAAGTGATATATTGTGATCAAAGTGTGGAAATGTATTCTTTCCATTATATTTGTTTTATGTCTTATGATATTATAATGGTACTTGGACATTTAACGAGTGGTTACGTGATAAACCATATGATGGGCGGTGCCGTGAATACCAGGACGGGTGGTTACGTTATAACCTCCAATGTATTGGGTATGGAAGTCGGTCGTATGGATATTCCATTAAGTGATATGTGTGGAAGTCGACCGTATGGTTATTCCATTTAAGTATCATTATGTCCCAAGTTACCTTTATATGCTATGTGATCTTTATATGGGTTTTATGGTAATAGTTTGGTTACAAAAGGGTAAGTAATGATATTTTATTCATTGAAGAGTTTTTACTACTTCATAATGGTGAAAAGTATTACTTTGTTAAAGTATACATGGTTTACTTGTTGTTTTGATAAACTAACAGTTTTCATTCATTGTGTATCCCTTACTGAGCTTTTTATGCTCACCCTAAGTTTTTTTGAAATGTTTTTCACAGGACTTAATGTGGAATAGGGTCAAGGATGGGATCAAGGGAAAGTCATGCTATATAAAACATGGAACTAGACATGTTTCTTTTTAAGAGTTTTTATTATATGGAATCTTAGTAGACGTGTCTACTTTGTAATCTTTTGAGATGTAATAGTTATGTCCTAATTCTCTAAAACTCTAAACCTGAAAAGATCCTCAATGTGAATTATTCATTTAATTCAATATTAAGTCAGGTTTAAGGCCGGGGCCTTATAGTTGGTATCAGAGTTCGGTTTAGACAACTTTATGAGTTAGAAAATTGATAAATTATAAGTTAATTTATGGTATGATTAAAATGATATAGAATTTAAAGATTACCATGTTGCTTCGCCTAAGATATTTTTGTTTTCAGAATGGTTTTCCGCAGAGGAAACAAAGAAGCTATGTTGGGACGACATCAAGAGGAAGACAACCTTCCAAATCAGCAACCTGAGATGGTCGGAATCGGAACTGAACAGTTTATTGCAGTGATGGCACAGTTGACTCGGGCTATAAATGGTGGTGGTATCCATGCACGAGATCAGCCAGATCAACCGTAGAGGAACATGTCAGTGGTAGAACATTTCATGAGGCAACATCCCCCATCATTCAGAGGATCATCTAACCCCGTGCAAGATGAAGGGTGGATTAAAGCACTGGAGAAGATTTTTGATGTCATGGGGTGTTCAGAACATCAAAAGGTTAGACTTGTTGTTTACCGTTTTGAAGGTGAAGTTGATCAGTGGTGGTCGATGGTGAAAAATATCAGGGATAGTGATGATATTGAAAATCATTACTGGGACGAATTCAAAGTTATGATTCTTGAGAAATATTTTCCTAAGGTATTTCATCTTAGGATGGAAAAGAAATTTCTAGAATTGAGGCAGGATGATGACTCAGTGGATGCTTAGGAAGCAAATTTCACTCGACTGGAAAGGTATGCTCCAAACTTCATACGAGATCTTGATAGTAAAATCAACCATTTTTACTCAGGGTTAAAGCCAAGGTATCAAAGGTCTTTAGCTTCTCGTGAGTTCAAAAGTTATGAAAAGCTTGTTCGATGTGCGGAGAAGGTGGAAATGGAGTTTGTCGATGATTAGGTGTTCTTTGACAAACAACAGAATAAGAGGTCCAGTTGGCAGGCAAAGAGGAATAATTCATCAAAGAAACAAGGAGGTAAGAAAACCAAATATCCATCCTGTGAGAAGGGTGGTAAAATGCATCCTGGAGAATGTTTTTCCAAGTCTGGTAAGTGCTTCCGGTGTGGTATGTCTGGTCATATTGCTCGTAACTGTAAGGAAGATGATCAAGCAGGCAATGAAAAGTTAGCAGTAAAATGTTTTAAGTGTAATGAAATTGGTCATTATGAAAATGAGTGTCTAACGAAGAACTCAACTGGGGGAAAGTAGCCAGACTATAAGCAGAAAGGGGTTGTGAAATCCTTTGCAACTACTTCAGCATATGTTGGTCCATCAAATGAAGTAGTATCAGGTACACTGTTTGTTTGTTCATATTATTCCAATGTGTTGTTTTATTCAGGGTCTACACATTCCTTCATTTCTGAGAAGTTTTCTAGTAAATTGGAAATTCCATCTCAAGATATGAATCATGAAATTATGGTAAAAACACCCGGAGGAAACATTGAGACAAAAAGAAATTATAAGAACCTTCCTATCCTTGTGTGTGGAAAGAATCTACCTGCAAAACTTATTGTTTTTCCTCTAGTAGAGTTTGATGTTATTTTTGGCATGGATTGGCTTTCTGTTTATCATGCTAAAATTGACTACAGAGATAAAATGGTTTCTTTTCAGAAAGATTTTCAGTTTGTGTACAAGAATGAACCCTTGATTTTCATAACATATCAGGATGTTGAGAGACTAGTAAAAGATAGAATTTAATGTTACCTTGAACATATTGTTGAAAATAAAGGAACTATTCAGATTAATGATGTGCCAGTGGTAAATGAGTATCTTGATGTTTTTCCTAATGAGGTGCCTAGTATTATTCATCATCGGGAAGTTGAATCTATTGTTGACTTAGTTCCTGATTCTAATCCAATTTCAAAACCCCCTTATCGAATGGCTCAAGTTGAACTTTTAGTGTTAAAGAAGAAATTGCAGGAGTTATTAGATAAAGGTTTCATTCGACCTAGCACATCTCCATGGGGTACTCCTGTCATGTTTGTTAAAATGAAAGATGGCTCAATGAGACTTTGCATTGATTATAGAGCCTTGAATAATATTACTGTTAAGAACAAGTATCCTTTGCCTCCTATCGATGATTTGTTTGATCATCTCCAGGGAGCTCAGTATTTTTCGAATATTGACATGAGGTTGGGTACCATCAGTTGAATGTAAAAGAAGAAAGCATTCTGAAGACTGAATTCCGTACTAGATATGGCCATTATGAATTTGTAGTTATGCCTTTTGGGTTATCTAATGCACCTGTTGTATTCATGGACCTTATGAATATAATTTTCCATGAGATCTTGGATAAGTTTGTGGTTTTTTTCATTGATGATATTTTGGTGTTTTCTAAAATTAAAGAGGAGCATGATAGTAATTTAAGGGTTATCTTGCAAACCATAAAATAAAAGAAACTATATGGAGAATTCATCAAGTGTGAGTTTTGGTTACAAAAAATTTCTTTCCTTGGTCACATTGTTTCAAAAAATGCCATAAGTGTTGATCCTGCTAAAACAAAAGTTGTTGAAGAATGGCCAATACCCACAAATGTAACCGAGATCCGTAGTTTCCTTGGTTTGGCAGGTTACTACCCAAGGTTTGTTGAAAAATTTTCACGATTATCTAGTCCAATGACTAAGCTAACTCAGAAGGGTGTTAAGTATATCTGGATAAAAGAATGTGATGATTGTCTTCAGGAGTTGAAAAGAAGATTGGTGAATTCTCCAGTTTTGGCACTTCCTTCCAGGAATGGTGAGTTTGTTATCTAAAGTGATGCTTCATTGAAAGGACTTAGTTGTGTCCTTATGTAGAATGATCAGGTAATTGCTTATGATTCATGTCAGTTGAAAACTCATGAGGTAAATTACCCTACACATGATTTGGAATTACCTCCTGTTGTTTTTTCTTTAAAAATTTGGAGGCATCATTTTTATGGAATAAAGTGTGAAATATATACTGATCACAAAAGTTTAAAGTATATATTCACTCAGAAAGAGTTGAACATGAGACAGAGGAGATGGATGGAATTAGTAAAGGATTATGATTGTACAATTCATTACCGTCCATGAAAAGCAAATAAACTGGCTGATGCTTTGAGTCAAAAAAGTAATGCTTCATTAACCATGGTACGTTTGGAACGAGATCCTTTGGTTTTTGATTTGATGAACTTTGGAATATAAGTTGTTAGTGTAGGAAGTTCTTCTGTTTTGTTTCAGGTATCAGTGAGATCATCCCTATCAGACAGAATTATGCAAGCACAGAGGGAAGACAGTGAGTTGCAGAAAAGGGTAGATCTGGTTCAGAAGGGTAAGTTGCCTGAATTTAACATTGATAATGATTGTGTTTTGAGGTTTGGGAAGAGATTATGTGTGCCTTGTGATTCACAATTGAAGAATGAGTTGTTATGTGAGGCTCATAGTTCCCCGTTTTCAGTTCATCCTAGCAGTACTAAGATGTACAGAGATATGCGGGAGTATTACTGGTGGGATGGAATGAAAACAGATATTGCTGATTTTACTGTGAAGTGTTTGACTTGTCAGCAGGTTAAATCAGAGCGGCAGTAACCGAAAGGGATGCTTCAGCCATTACCAGTGCCAGAGTGGAAATGGGAAAATATATCCATGGACTTTGTTGTGGGACTACCAAGGACATCTCGAGGTAATAATGCAATCTGGGTTATTGTTGATCGATTGACTAAATCTGCTCATTTCCTTCCTATTCGAGATACATTCTCTCTAGATCATCTTTCTCGATTGTATCTTAATGAGATATTCAGGTTTCATGGAGTTCCCCTCTCCATTGTATCTGACCATGATCCCAGGTTTACTTCTAACTTTTGGAAAGGCCTTCAGAAGTCGTTGGGTACAGAATTAAATTTTAGTACAGCTTTTCATCCACAATTAGATGGGCAGTCAGAACGAACAATTCAGACCTTGGAGGATATGCTACGAGCTTGCTCTATGGATTATCAGGGAAGTTGGGACCAACATCTTTCTTTGGTTGAGTTTTCTTATAATAACAGTTTTCATTCCAGTATACTGATGGCACCATTTGAGGAATTATATGGGAAGCGGTGTTGAACTCCAGCTTTTTGGGATGAAGTGGGTGAAAGGAAGCTGATGGGACCAGAATTGGCAGAAGAGATGGCAGAAAAAGTTCATTTGATTCAGAAACACATGAGAATAGCTCAGAGCAGACAGAAAAGTTATGCGGATAACCGGATGAAGGATCTATCTTTCGAGGTAGGTGGTCATGTTTTTCTCAAGGTTTCTCCATGGAAAAGTGTGATACGATTTGGTAAGAAAAGAAAGATGAGTCCAAGGTTCATTGGACCATATGAAATTCTGGAGAAAGTTGGGTCAGTTGCTTACCGAGTGGCTTTACCTTTGAGTTTATCACAGGTACACAATGTTTTTAATGTTTCGATGTTGAGAAATTATATGCTAAATTCATCTCATGTTTTGAGCCCAGAGGTAGTTCAGTTGGAAGAGAATCACTATTATGAAGAACAACCAGTCCAGATTCTTAACCGAAGAGAGAAAGTGTTGCGAAATAATGTAATTCACTAGGTAAAGGTTTTGTGGAAAAACCATATGGTTGAAGAGGCAACGTGGGAATCTGAAATTGCTATGAGGGATAAATACCCCCAATTATTTTGATAAGTGAATAAAATTGCGAGGACGCAATTCCCAAAAGGGGGGAAGGATGTAACATCCCATGTAAATAAAGAATAATACTTTTTCATATTTATTAATATTTGAGAATTGAATATTAATTTTACTTTAAAGGGGTTGCTATGTTCGATAGCGTACCCGATACGCAACAAAGAGTTTCTTTGAAATCTTACGTTGCACACTAGTAATAAAATAATATTATTTTAAATGGTCGTTAACATGTAACCATTGTATTGGCGGGAATGAATATAAATAACTAAAATATGATTATATATGTATTATAATTGTTTTTAAATTTATCCAATAAGAGATAAAGGCTTAAAATAAGAAAAAAATACAATTTTAGGCATAGATACTCTAATATTCACTAAAGATCCACTTATCGCCTTTTCATGGAGAATCTTCTTTGAATATAGTTTTGGTCACTCTTATACTTTCTATTTGGACCAAATAAAATTATTTTTTATAATCGGGACATCAAAATTTACTTTGTGTATATTTATGGTATTTTTCTGATAAAGTTCATTTTTTAACGAATAGTGAAAATGTTGTATTTTAATTCAAAACCACTTTTTAATCTAATTTATTTATATGATTAGATTATCTTTTGAATTGGATTTAAAGTGAAATTAGAATATATTTTTACCATTAAATCCAATAGTGGTCGTTGCAATTAATTTCACTTGGAAATAATAGTTAAACTAGTGTCAATCTTTTGATACTTATTGTTTCATAAAAACACGCTATTTGCTCTGACAGCGGGAATTAATTATTAAATTAATTAATGCAACTTATATGTTTTTAATTTTGTAAAATGGACTTCATTTTTGAATTTGTAATATCAAATATATCTTAGGGTGATGTTTTGGTATTTTTCTGAAAAACATCAATTTTTGATGAATAGTGAAACCACTAAGTGGTACTTAAAAAACTGATTCTTCGTTTGAATGAAATTTTACCACCTCTGAGTTTTGAATTTCAAAAATCCAAAAAACATGTTTTTCATTAAGAAGTAAAATGTGGTTCAATGGGATTAAAATAATTTTTTGGTGAATAGAAACTTTTATGTTTTTTATCACGATTAGAGATAATTAGTGTAGTTTATGGTAAAAATAATGTTTTAATAATATGAAATGAGCTTGACACATGTCATACCCTTATTGGATGTGTCATGGCCGACCAAGACAAGTCATGGGTCAACTTGGGGATCCCATGGAGCCACATTGGTAGGAAAATGACATTAATATCTTTTAATTTAATGTTAAAATTAAAATGACACAAACATGAGTTGTTTTACTAAAACAACTTTTAAATGGGGTTATACAAGTCAGATTTATGACTATAAATAGTAATTGGAAAGCTAAAAATATTTACTAGATAAGAGTATTTGTTTTATAATTTTTAGATCTTAAATAAATGAAATTATTTATGACACCATGCTGATGCAGCGATTACCTCATTAATAAAGGATTTAAATAAAATGAAAACATAATGTTAAAACTATAACTTACACTTGTCAAAAACCTATTGGATGGGTGGATTTCGAACCCTTATCACCTTATAATCGAATTATTTCAATCTGGGACCTTTTAAATCCGAAACTCATTTTAAAATAATGTAACATTTCTTTACTTTCCAAGAGTGCCCCTCCTCTCCTCTTATAAAAGGCCCCCACCTCTACCTCTTTACCCACAGTTCCAAAGCCTTTGGATCAGCCAACCCCTTCCCATTTTGTCTCTACACATACCTCTCTTACTCTTTGAAGCCTCTCTTTGGGAAAAATTCTTCCCAAGGAAGTCTTTGAACTCAAATCAAAAAGAGTTACCCGTTTTAAAGGTAGTGTTTTCTCTTGTGTTATTTTGTTTTATTTTGCTTCTCAAACCCACTAGACTCTTTTTATTCATTTCTTTTGTAAAAACACCAGTATCTTCTATATACTAGTATGTTGTTATAATAAGGATTAGAGCTACACTTACACACACCTACATCTAATGGTTAAAGAACATACTGTTTCCGTGGATGGCGAATTTCTGCCTCCCGAAACGATGATTGTTCAACATTCTTTTAACACCTTCAAAGGTGGCCATTAAGATGAAACTATATTTATATATGATATATAATATGTTTAAGTTTTCCTTAAGCTTATGTATTTTTCATTTTGGGCATACCTTTATGGTTTCCATTATGGGTTAACGTGATATCTTCATTTAAGGAAGTGCGGACTAACACCCCTCAAAGTGATTTGATTCATTAATACCATATGTGGGACGTATAAAGGATGGAGTTATGATATTATATATGATACCATAATGGAATTATAATACTATTCTGTATCATTATGTTTTAATTCCATTAAAGTATGAGGTAGAAATGAAAGTAGCGTTCATGCGTACATTCGGCTTACCGTCTCCATGAACGGTGCATTTCATTTCTTATCCCCAAATGTAATGTACTATTATAAGTACATATATATAATGGATATATATTATTTCTGTTACATCTAAATTATGAATATAATTCTGGAATTAAAATATACATATCTCTCATTCAGTTTTAATTCCATTAATATGACATAGAAATGAAAGTAGTGTTCATGCATACGTACGGCTTACCGTCTCCATGAACGGTGCATTTCATTTCTTACCTCTAAATGTTATGTAATAGTATAAATGCATGCATGTAATGGATATATATGATATATATGATCTCTACATCATGGATACAATTCTGGATATAATGGATACATGAACAACTTGTAACTATAAAGGGTTTATTTTTTACTCAAGTGCCAATGATTGTTAAAATGACCGTTATTAACTTAAATAACTACATAGTGTTCATTACATGGAAATAAGTGATTTAAAAGGACTAATGAACTTGAATAAGGGTCATAAACAAGTAGAAATTAACTCAAGTTTATTATTCAAGACGTTAAAAACGATCGAGTCAAGTCGGACCAGAGGTAAGGGACTTCGTCTCAATCTCCTTTCATTGAGGCATATTCCGTTTTATACCCAAATTTCTTTTATACGGTGTATAAACCCCTTTGACTTTTACTTTTATACAAAATGAATATTTTTCTACAAAGCGTTTTACTAAACGACAAAAAGGAATGTTTCATTTAACGTACGTGGTGACAATGACCTTTTCCATCACCGCGAGTATTATTTTGTCTTTGGCTTCCTCAACAAGCCGTAATGTTTTTTTAAAATTAAATAAATACCATATACTCTTTTATGTATTTTGGTATTGGTAATGGTTTTTATAGTGGATTTGTTATGTCAATATATTTAAGTGATATATTGTGATCAAAGTGTGGAAATTTTTTCTTTCCATTATATTTGTTTTATGTCTTATGATCTTATAATGGTACTTAGACATTTGACGGGTGGTTACGTGATAAACCATATGACGGGTGGTGCCGTGAATACCAGGATGGGTGGTTACGTTATAACCTCCAATGCATGGGGTATAGAAGTTGGCCGTATGGCTATTCCATTAAGTGATATGTGTGGAAGTCGATCGTATGGGTATTCCATTTAACTATGTTTATGTCCCAAGTTACCTTTATATGCTATGTGATATTTATATGGGTTTTATGGTAATATTTTTGTTACAAAAGGGTAAGTAATGATCTTTTATTCAGTGAAGAGTTTTTACTACTTCATAAAGGTGAAAAGTATTACTTTATTAATGTATACATGGTTTACTTGTTGTTTTGATAAACTAACAGTTTTCATTCTTTGTGTATCCCTTACTGAGTTTTTTATGCTCACCCCACGTTTTTTTGAAATGTTTTTCATAGGACATAATTTGGAATAGGGTCAAGGATGGGATAATGGGAAAGTCATGCTATATAAAACATCGAACTAGACATGTTTCTTTTTAAGAGTTTTACTTCTATGGAAACTTAGTAGAAGTGCCTACTTTGTAATCTTTTGAGATGTAATAGTTATGTCCTAATTCTCTAAAACACTAAAACTGAAAAGATCCTCAATGTGAATTATTCATTTAATTCAATATTAAGTAAGGTTTAAGGATGGGGCCTTATACATGTGGCACACTAATGCATGAAATGAAATGTTTAAGAAAGGTGCTCCATTATAGCGCTCTCATTCATTAGGTAAAGTATAGTATCATGATAATGTTAAATGGGGGTTTTCTCATTATATTTCTAGTGAAATTTGGTTTTACTCGTTCTTTATGTCCAGTGAGGGTTTACTCGTGCTACATGTGCAATGAGCCTGGGCTCATGCTAATTCCATATTAAGTGTTGTTGCCACATATCCATGTTATGATTATCATGAATTGTCATGCCTTTATGTTTATGGTTCTATTGTTCTCTATTTATATTCCTATTGTCTAACATGTATTGTATTCCCCATGTTATTCCATGATTATTCTATTACTGGGCTTTATAGCTCACCCTTTTTTATGCATGAGGTTAGGTTATCCGATGAAATTCTATGTACGAGGTAATATAGTGGTCATGTAAAGGATGTTTTCAATAAAGATGTTTTTTCATGTTTTAAGTTGTTATGTGATGATTCTAAGGCCCAAAGACACTAGTCCTCTCTATATTTTATGTTGTATCAAATGAAGTTTATGTAATAAATCAGGTATAAGTGTATAATAAAAATCAGGGTCGTCATAATATATATCTTTTATAACATATTTCTAGTACTGATATAAACATGTTATAGTCATCCCACTTTTTATAAATGTTTTTTTTGAGACATAGAGATTCTGCCTTAGCCTTAGGCTCGACCCTTAGGCTTGGAGACTCTTATTGGAGGTGACACAATGATCACAAACTTGTACAGATCATGTTACATAACTCTTGTAGAGAGAATTTTTGTTGGGATATATTTTGTAGAATCGATGAGGCCTTATGAAATAATCATAAGAATGGACTAGTATTACATAGTTCGTTCCCTGGTTAATTGTTTTAGGCAGAGAATGTGGTGTGTCTATAATGATGGGACTGGGTTCTCCTTTTTTAGTGAAAGTAAACCCAGGTAGAACATGATGGACTCATCCATATGAGGGTAAATCTGATTAATAATTATATTGATATACGGACCCCTAGTGTAGTGGATGTTAGGATATATTATCTTCTTACTTTGGTGGCAGAGTAAGAGGAATTCTTCCCTTAGGATGTTCTAGGTTTACCTCTGTTCCAAGAGATACACATCAGCATTGATCTACACCTTGATTTGACACTTATATCTATACTATCATATTTGATTTATCACATATAACTTAATGATTTAAGGGTTCATTTTTAGTACTTTTAGAGGAATGTATTTTTTAGAAATATTGTTTCACCTTGGCTATCCCTAGTGTTCATCACCATGTAGGAGGATAGGATACTAAGTTTGTGTGTAGATTATCGGTGCATGAACCAGGTGAACATGTATTAAAAGTTTACATAATTGATGATCGATGACCACTATGATTAGTTGTGAGGGACAAGGTGTTTTCAGAATGTTAACATAGGTTAGGTTATCACTTTTTGTGAGTACATGATGTGGATATACCAAAGACAGTATTCAAATGTTGGTACCATCACTTTGAGTACATGGTGATTACCTTTGGAATGAGGAACACCCTAGTAGTTTTCAAGAAACTCATGAACCAGATCGTTTATACAATGTTAATCCGGTTGGTGGTAGTATCATCGACAATATCTTTAAGTACTCAACATCTGAGGATGGTCACTTGAAACACATGAGGATGGTTCTGGACATAATTCTAGAGAAGCATCTTTTTGGAAAGATGTCGAAGTGTAAGTTCTAGATTCAAGTAGTCCACATTATGGGACATGTTATCAAAGAAGATGGAGTGGGACTGGGCCGTACCATGGTCAAATTAGTGTTATCTTCAGAGCCACACATGATAATGATAGTGGTGTGGAGCTTCCTTGGGATAGAAAGCAAATTACAAATGATTCATACCAAATTTCACAAGGATATCGTCACCCACGACTACTTCCACCGGAAAGGGGTAGCCTTTTGTGTAGAAGGAAAAGTGAAAGTGGTATTTTCATCAATTTTGATGCATAATGATGATGGAACACATCTTGATATTTCTATAGGGAGGTGTCATGTAATAGTGTTCTTTGACGCATCGGGAACTAGGGAAGTTCGCGTTCTGCTATATAGGAAGGTGGTTATTTCTTATGCATCACATTAGTTGAGAAAACATGAGTATAACAAAATTACCAACGATCATGACATAACAAAGGTGGTCTTCACACTAAAAATGTGGGGACAGTACCTAATGGATGAGTAGTTTAACTACTCTTAAAATCATAAAATATTCATGTATATCATATCTCATAAGGATCTTATCATGAGATAGAGGTGATGGCTAGACTTCCTCTACAGTTTTGATTTTAAAATAGTATATATGTGTAGGAATGGGTATTTGGTAATAGATTCTCTCAGTAGGATATTTTGTTTGAATTTGATTAATGAGGAATCAACGTATTTGTCCTCATTGTGGTTTTCCCTTTTCGATTGAGATGGAAGAGCTTACCTCTAGTCAATGGTTTACACCCCTACAATCCTGTAGTGATTCAAGGAGGCCCAACATGGGGATTCTGACTGTGAGACCCTACATACACAGATATCCACTGGACAGGCTCTTGACAGATTTTATTAAGGTGGGGTGCATGTCATTATTTTGAGATGACACACTATGGAACCAAAGAAATTGCAGGAAGAGGTTCTGATAGCATTTCATATATATCTTTTAGTGGTATATCCATTTGAGGAAAAGTTGTTCTATGAACTTCGATGTCTGTTTTGGTGGCAATGGATCAATAATTGAGCAAAAATTTTTGTCTCTCAAGGCCTTACATTTTAGCATATAAAGGTTTATGGCCATGTTTTATCTTTTTATCTCAACCACTTAAGGTTCTAGAGTAGAAGTGAGATGATATATCCATATAATTCAAGATGATTGTACCATTTTTGTCTAAGGGAAAAGATTTCTTCTAGGTTTCATAAAGAGATTCACCATGTCGCCTAACATCATATCGATTCAAGATAAGAGTTTGTAGATATCTTGGGCACATATAAGTGATATAGATTGTATGAATTCATGAAGTTACATCGTTGAAAATATCTGGTCATGATTCTCACTTCACATCCTAGTTGGGGAAGGGATTGTAGGAGGCCTTCCAGAATTAGTTATGCTTAAACAGGTTGCTTTACCCCAAAAATGTCCTCCAGACCAAGAAGACCATTGTAGTTTTGTATAAAATGTTATGATATTTCATATTGGACATTGGATATTTTCTGGAGGATCACCTACAACTAGTGGAGTTTACAAGAAAAAAATCTACCACTCCACCATTAGTATAGAACCATTCAATTATTTTTATGGGTGACATTTCAGCTCACCATGTATTTGTACTAAGCCAATATATTCAACACTCAGGGTCCCAAAATTGGTGCTTGGAACTACTAAGAGGGTGTAAATTATCCCGGAGTGGATGAAGACTATACAGCGTCATCATATGTCTTATGAAGATCGATGATTAAGGGATTTTGTGTTCAATGAGAGATTCCATGTATTCGTACGGGTTTCATCTCGATGTGGTTTTTGGAGGTTTTGCTGGGGAGGAATTCTCTCTCCAAGAATCATTTTCCCTTTCTAGATACTGAGAAGAGTTAACGAGGTTGAATACTCATTAACTCCACATGTGTATTTAGACTGAGTATGTGACATTTCTATGTGTCATAGATTATGAGGAACATGCATGACGTATCTCATGGTATTGTCTAGGGAAAGATGGACATTAATGATTTAGCTACCTTTTTTGAGTACTCAGTAGAGATCAAGGATCGATAGGAGATGATTCCTCTTGGGTGACAGATTCCATTAGTGAAATTCATGTGAAAAAAGATGAATCTCTATAGGAGAACATGTTAGTGTGAGGCTTAAATATGGGATCAACAACCACATCAAATTATATAGCACTAGTTTTGTATTTCTAGGAATGTAAACCCCAATTTGGGTAGAATTTAATGAATCCAATTTTTTGTATTAGTTTTTGATATTTTATGGATTTTTTAGGACCATGATCAGATACAGTGTGATATTTTAACTCATGGAGTTCCAATAAAAATGTTTCAAATATATTAAAAATCGTGCACACATAGTTTTCATGGAAAAAGGTTGAATAAAAACTAAATGAGAAGTCATGGATTAGAAATATGAGGGAACCATTAAGTTTAGATCATGGGTTTTACCCTAGGTGTGACAAAACCTTAGTCATTGTGGAGTGTTTTTGGAAAAGTGATCATTGGTGTAAAATGAACAAAATAGTTATAAAAAATTAATTTTTTTTATGTAGAGACCAAATTTCCTTCTATAAATATACTATTATAGAAAGAATTTATAGTTATCCACATAACCCTATAAATTGATGAGTGTCGTTTGAGTAATTGTAGGAGACCCCTTTGGCGGAAAATGACCAAATCATAGATCAATGACAGGTGAGATATGGAATCAAAGGATCCTGACAATGATCATTGTGAAACTCTATTCTTACTGAGTGATCTATCAAAATTTAGGTACGTTGTTTATTTGATTGTATTTTATTCCGAATTATTAATTTCTATGATGAATGTGAATCAATCGACTAATAGATTGATTTATAGATCATGTCTATTAAAGGATGGGATTGATTAATCAAGGATTTAATGAATTCATTTGTTATTTTTTATCTGTTTATTCTTCGATCTAATAAAAATGAATTGTGGTTGAAATAAAAATAGACCGAGATCCATTACTCTTGATTGATCTTATAATTTTATCCCCTGATTAATTTTTCATCATATAATTTCCTCATTCAACCAAATGATCGATATACACCGAGAAATAAATCATTGTACAAAAGTTTCAATGTTTAAATATTCGATATTTTAGATTTTGGATTTATATAACATGAAGGTGGTGTGACGATGTGAGAGGGTGAGAATTAGATGGTTTTGAATAACTGATTTTGTCTTCTTCAACATGCAATAAAAATTGAAATATAAATCTGATTTATAAATGGATCAAAGGGTAGGAATTGGCTAATCACCAATGGTAGCACTTTTTAGGATGTCGAATCCAATTTTCTAGAGTGGTGTCTCTAGAATGGTGGATGGAACACTAGAAAATAAACATAGAACAATACCTTGGGTTTTGGAAATTTATTCACTACACAGCACATAATTAGGATCCACACACCATGTGGGTCACTATTTTTGGTGGCTATGGTTATGGTAGATAGTTAAGTATCTCATGGTGTGTGACCTCTCCCAGATGGATTAGTTGAAACCGTAGAGGGAACAAAAACATAGGTTGGATTAAACTAGTTAGATCATGTTATATACTCCCCTACATGGATAAGACCTTGGAAAATGTACCTAGGATATGTAGTGCATTGGTACATGGGAATGTGACATACCATGTAATGTTACATGGACACGGGACACTAGCTATTTACATGAATAGAACCCAGGGTTAGGGGACACTGCATGTATCTGTACCACACGTCGTGTACACCTAAAAACATGGATTGGAGCCATTTTCCATTGTATCTTAGACAATATTCATTATAATGTGTTCTGCATATCCATTGCCTAAGGGTTAATATGTAATCCCCTCCAATAAAAAGTAAAATGATCCCATTAGTAAGAATTCTTAGATGGAGTTTTGGAATCTTTCCCTCTGGCCCAAAGTGAGATCCTCAATTAATCTCCATTTCCAACATGAAGTTCATAGTATAGTGTTGATGGAAATTATGTGGGTGTTGATCCTCTATTTCATGGGTTATTCTTGTTTGAGATGTTTTTATATCCCATGTCCATCGGTGTCATCCTCATCATTATATCATATATCATTCTACATTCAGATTGTACCTATAATTGACAGAACTGATGAGCATTACCTATTATAAGGAAGTCATTTGTGCTATCAGACTCAAGGAGTTTGTTCTCCCAGATGAGTGATTCTTCGATCCTTCTCTATGGAATTTTGTTCAAGTGTTACTATTTAGAACTTCATTTAGATTGTGCTAATTTTTTGATTATATATTCATATTTTATTTATTTTATTTATAGAAAAGTACCTATGTATAGTTTATTGTACTTCCTCTGTAATGCGATTTGTGGTTTCAGAGTGTCCTATAGGGTATTTTTATACTCACCCATGCACTAGATTTACCTGCACGTGCTATGTAATGTGTAGAAGATTGACCTTTCCATAGAGTTCTAGATATAACAACACCATATGACTCTTAGTGAGACCAGGAATTCTGAGGATTATTCCTATGGTATGTTAACATGAGTCCCTATCTTTAATTTTATGTTGGACTTGTTTTCAGACTCTTTTTGGTGGGATTGTATTTTTCCATGTTTACATCCCTTTACATCATGTTATACAATGGTTTTGGGATTTAGATGTATGCATACATGGATGTTCGGTATTTTTTATATTTTAACATTTTATAGGCATGGTGATGTATGTTTGTGTACAGGTACACAGGCTAGGGCCATTGGTGTTAGTGACATGCCTATTTGGCTCTAGATGCTTACCCCTAGAATATTAGAGGAGGGATTTGGGAGTCACGACATGGTCCCGACTAGGATGGGTCATGAAAATATATAAAAAAAAATTAAAATCTAAAATAAATGTAACCATGTATACTATTATTATCAATTACATGAAAAAAACCATCAAAAACTCATTTTAGATTTACTATAAATCACTTATAAAGAATGACTCTTTGTTTTGAAAATCATAATCATAACTAAAACAACAATATAATGTTACTCTATATCCAATTTTAGTATTAGAAAAAAAATTAACTTATTCAATATATGAATGTAAGCAATGATTGGCCTCTAGAAAAGGAGAAGTGTTTCTTAATCTATGAATAGATCTAGTGTGATTACCATCAAACGCAGGTATATGCATACTCATTCCCCATAGTTGTATCATATAAATGTATGAATAAATATATTATACCATTTTGAATACCTATGGTTACCAAAATACATGGAGTATGTAAATAATGTATATAAACATATATATTCTTTACTCTCAATGTATTGAGTGACCAAATGGATGAACACATCATGTGTTACTCACGCAAATGGATTTGAAATACGCATTCCTCTAAGAAATAGATAATAATATATCATATGACTTATCTAGGTAATTAAAAGTCCTCCTTATATATATCTTAGTATATGGTAGAAATTATATACTCTTAAAATGAGAGGATAAATCACAACTTGAATAAAACTAATGTGATGGCATGATCGACAATATATCCAGTCGTCTCATTATTAGCTCGGGATAAATGATATCATAAAAAAGGAATCAAATTATGAATATTTTCATACTTTATATCTAATATAGTATTATTTATAAGGAATAAAATATGATACATAAAAAACTATATAACAAAATACATAGTCTATGACACTCCATTTTATATACTTGGAAGTACATAAATCACAAAAAAACTAATTTTGTGACTAAAAAGAATATTTTGAATCTCTGTATGAAATACTACCATCACTAAATATATAATTTCAGTAAAACCATTAATAATCAGTAGAAAAAATAGGATCATGATGGATCAAATTCATACATTGAGGGGTTGTTTAATTTTTCACTTCAAGATTCTATGAATATAATATAAAGGAATGATAATGAAGTAACATTATTTTATAAAACATGATATTTTTTTATTATAAAATTTAATTAATAATACTAACTAAACCATATTTTAGTTTCATTCTAATAATATAAAACATGTAATAAATACAAATTGGCCTTATATATCAATTATGATAATGTTTATGAAAATCAATAATTTTTTTTAATTTAAATTTACATTTTTTATAAAAACTCATTTTATATTGTAAAATGATAACTATTAGAAAATACAAAATGTTTATTCTAATCTACTAGAGCCACAAATTTATCAAATTCATCTAAATTATTCATGTTGAAACCATTTTCTTCATCAATAATATTTATAATTTATGATGTGAATATTAATGAAGTATAAATTTTTAACTATTATAAATATTTATTATTTTTTTAACGTATAATTTCTATCATATACCCTTTAAACATTATAAAATTATTATATACATAAAATATACATGATATGAACTTTCCATATAGTTAATTTCACCCCATTTATTTTTTTAGAGAATTCCTTCTCCAATGATAGAATTTCCCATGTTTCATGACACCTCCTTTAGGTTTTAATGACCAATGCTAAATATTGGACTAACCAATATTCATTTATGGAACAAGACTTTAACGTTTTTTACTATTTGAAGAAAACATGATCCTAGACATACCTTGTACTACTCCTTAATCATAAATTATTTTATAAAATCATGTTATATTTTATAAAATTATTCATATTATCATAATCTTATAATAATGATTTTAAAATCAATTTTGTAGCTAGATCCATTGTATATGGAGACACCAGCCACATTGATCCACTAATATAATGATAAATATTGATTTTATGTGTGGATACTGATGTTCCATAGATAATATTATATTTAAAATTTCTATTGAAACCGTAATAAAATTCTTATAATCATTAATAATATAGTTTTTTAATTACTTATAAGTATAAAAATAAATATGTTTTTTCATTAACATTGAATTCTCTTTCACTCATAAAAAAATTTCGAATGATTTATTATGAGTCTATGATATTTCATTCTTCGTGATTCTACCATTATATGATTGATCTCAATGTTATTTTTGACAATGAAGATATTATATTATATATAATGGAATATTTTATCATATGAGTACAATTTTTAATATTCATTTAATAGGTACATGTATTAAATGCGTGCCCATTAAACAAGTAACTCTTTTTAAATTACATCATAACAATTAGTGAGTCAGAATCTATATTTCACAAAGAGTTCAATCAAATTGAAAAATTATTATTACATTGATACATAGGTAGATCATCACCCCAATCAAATAAATGGGAAACTTGGATAATTTAGTAATAAATTCCTCTCATTAATCAATAATGAGATTTATCTCAAATCTATTTCTCTTGTATCATAATCTATTTATGGTTTCCCATATATTTTGGTCCTAAATATCCTTATATATATGGGTACATAATCTTATCATGTTCAACCATAACATTATTTTCATGTTTATGATAAGATCTAGGAACATAGATTTTGTTTGACCTATTAATTCGGATGTTTAAGCTCATCACTTGTGTTTTATTTATATGAAATCAAATAGTTAGTAAATTTATGGGATTTTAAAATTTCACCATATTATCCCATGTATTTTCTATTATTATAGGCATTATTATAATGATTTACATTTAATTCTTTATTCTATCCTACTAATCAATATATTGAAAGCACATTAGAGTCTATCAAATTTCACAGATCATGTCTTGTGTTACTAAACAAAATTGAATCCTAAAAATATTTGCACCCATCCAAATGCATCATATAAATAATTTGTATTAAATTAATTCAGGTAAATTATTATAATGAAATGAATCAAAAATCCCCTAAAGAATAATCATTGTTTGATAGTTAGAGAATAAGAAATTTTCATGATAGAGCATCAGCCTCATGATTAGTGAGAAGTCTAATACCAATTACCCTTATCCATGGTTCAATACCAAACATATAAAACCCCAACTTTTCAGCTACATATTCAATATCCTTTATTAAAGAATCATATTGTTGGTTATCTGAATTTTATGTTTTGAATAAAATAATAAATCCTCATTCTCCCTCCTAATTCAATGATTCTCCATTACTCCAATCTTCTAAATAAAATCAATCCTATGCTCACATAGTATAATTTACATTGATTTCATTTTTCAATATGAATCTATTTGTTAATATTTTGAAATGGAACTCACAAAAGATCCTATGTGCATAGACACATATCATTTCATTCTTCTCTAAGTGTGTGCATCTCCTTTAATGTAAACTTTATAAACCTATAAAAATATTATTCCAATCCAAATTATAGATACAAATATATATATATATCCATTATCATAATAGATGATCCAATATTCCACTTCCTTCTATTCTCTTATGAGATTAGATTTGATCGTACAAACTACTCTGAATGCATATGAAATGTATAAACATTTATAAACGAGTAAATACATCATGTTTCTAAATACCAGTACACATGTAAAACAATTGTTCACTAATCCTCCACTTCAATTCAATATTAATTATCATTGGTAAAATTAAATTTTTGGTTATAGTTGTTTTAATAGGTTTCACAATATTCATTATAAAATCATCCACCACATGTTATTTATAGTCATATAGAATAAAGATGTGTATTTGTACTTTATGGACCTTGTATTATATATCTCGGAGGATATATTTTCTATACTAAAATCTTTCAACTCAAAAAATCAATAATATTCAATTTTTGAAACATTATTCATTTACTTTTATAGACTATGAACATAATTTTCATAAATAAATTTATGTAAGATAATGAAACCCCAACATAATAAACCTTATTATATGAGTAATGATTTTTATTACTCTAGTTGAAATTTTGTTTACTATAAAGATACTTAATGTCATGTTCCACTTCATTGGCTATTTCTTTAACTTGTCAATTAACATCTTTAGCTTGAAAAAAATATTCTTCTTCCTTTTCTCACCAAACCATTCTAGTTACTCCATTTAAATTTATTTTCCCCACCCTTATCTTTAGGAAGATTATAATTGAACTTGTTTTTAAGTATTTATCAAATTACTTGATATTCATGTTGAATTTAAATGAATATTTAAAATTTTAGGTTACAATGTTGGGAACACAATTATATTATAGAGACCCAAGATTTTCATACATATATGTTAAATATTTTTCTATGGATATTTATTACAATACCCAAACACCCTATAAATGATCATAAAGGTACAGTGACTTTGGAAATGTGATTATATAAAAATCTTATCCATAATTGATCTATGTCATCTCCCACAACATTTTCCATAACAAGAACCATTACAACACATATCATACATAACAAATTTATTCATAACCATTGGAAAAGAAAATTTAAGAATGGGTGATCTTAGATGGTCACAAAGGGTAAACATGGGAGAGACATAATCATAACAGGAACATAAGGGTATGGGGACAAGAGCATAAAATGTGAAAACCACACCCCATATATAAATTATCATATTCTTGAGTTTATTTATAGTTCATAAGATATGGATCATATGGTAATTAACAATTATGATCCATGAGGAACTAACATTGTCAAAAGGCCACGAATTTCTTTCATACATATTATAAGATAAAATAATTTTCATAGAAGTCAAGGATTTCTACCAAGGATTTCATAATATAATGGGCTCACCAATACAATTATCCTAGTAGTAAAGGATGACCTCAAAGACAATCATAGAGAAAATATTATATTATTTAAATAGATTTAGTCCCCATTCTAGTAAATTTTATCACATGAGATTTAAATATTTACTTAATGAATTGGAGGGAGAAATATATCCCACCCATCATAGAATAATGATTATATGAATTTGTACCACAATGTAATAAAATATTAATAACATCATAACCCATCAAATGAAATGGTTTTCATAAATATTTAATCATATAATAACATGTGAAAACATGACAGGTTTAATAATCATTTTATCATTTCATCATATCATAACCCTTTAAATAAATAAGGATCAATAATGATTTTATCAATGTATAACATATGAAAGAGAAATAGGTTTAATAAAAATCATCTCACAATAATCATAAAACCATTACAAGATGAATTATATTGGTATACAATGATTATATTTCCAATAAATCATTTTTAATACCAATGTATATTATCATAGATGGAAATTGATTTTGAAATATTTCTTGAAACATTTTTTAATGAAAATACAAATTCATTGACAATAAATATTTAAAAATAAATATAAAAATAATACTTTGGATATCATTTTCATTCAAAATAACATTAAAATGGTAATAAAGAATCATTAAAAATCCTTTTTAACATGTCTTTATGACAATATAATTTTTACTTTGTAACCCACCTTTTTAAAATAGAAAACATTGTCAAAATCATTTTTTTAAAACATGAAAATATATATATTAAAAATTAAAAACTCATTTAAATCATTTCATTAGTAAATTATAATTTTCTATTTGAAAGTAATTATTAAAAAAATTAAAAAAATTATAATAGTTTCTCTCAAAATAAATATTAAAACTTATAAAGGAAGAATTAAAAATCATTTGAAACATATCTAGAGGAAAATATCTTATCCTGTTTAAATAGAACATTTTAAAACATAATAAATTATTAAAGTAATTTTCATTTAAACTATCCAGGATAATTTATAATGTAATTTTATTATAAATAATTGTGATGAGTGCTGTAATATGTTTTTTATTTGGTACACATTAAAAAAAATATTCTTTTCCCATTTTTAGCAATAGCCAAATGAGGATTGTTTAAAGACTGATATGAAGATTCCATTATAAAAAATTTTAACATGTAAATTTCAAGTAATTGTATCTTTAATAAATCATATTAATAAATATAAAACTTTTTTGAAATAATTTTTAGAGAATATGGTTTTGGATGAGAAATGGTTCTCAATAGAAGAGTGAAATTTTCATGATTTTTCTTAAAAACATTATATTGAACTTGTTGGTTCATAGAGATAGGAAAATTAATGGAAAAAAATTATTGTTATTAAATAAATAAGTAGAAGAATATTAATGAGTTTATTGTTATATGTATTACAATATTATATCATCAGAAACATAATTATAAACATTCTTGACAAATGATGTGAGTGTAACATAAAACAATATAACATTGGTGTCATTGAATTTAATTACCCATGAGTAATATAAAAAAATGGATAATTAAATCCAAATATACTTCATGATAAGTGTCATAATATTCATTCATGGAATGTATATAAAAATAGATATTAAATAGGTGGGGAATATGGCGTGTGTCTCTCAGAAGTAAAGAGTGAGATAAAATTCCCTTATATCTTTTGTAATATTTTGAATCGTATACCCCAATAAAAAAATAAAATAAAATAAAATATAAAAATAATTACAATAAGTATCATCATTATATAAAATTTTAAATATGTATCATATACACCACCAAAATAAAATTATGGTTTAATTTGAATATGTCTCCCTAAAAAAATAGGAAATTCATTACTATAAGTCTCAACATCCTTTATAAACATTCAAACCTCTTGTATAATAAATATTAATTTACAATAAATATATTATATAACCATAAATACATATTTATTTAAAATCAAGTGTTATTTACTTATGTAATTTTATTAAAAACTTATTTAAAATCCCATGTTAACTTTGCATTTTGGGAAATTATTGCTTTATTTTTCATGTCTCTTTTGATCATTGTTTTTGGATCCTATTACACGGATCTTGGTTCCATAATCTACATAATTTAAAACGTGATATAAATATAATATTTATTTAGTATAAATGTATTTATAGTTATCCAAAAAAATTAGAGACATAAAATTAAATACATTGTTCTTTAGGAAGGTAGATCATACGCCCGCATTAACGTTATTTCCATTTTCTAGAAGAAATGAAAAAAAACAGGTAAATAATATAATAAAATTAAAAAATAATTGTTATGAAATATATATAATATATTTCCATTAAAAAAATTCTTAATACTGACCATGTATAGAGTAAATTAATCACATCACTCTGTGAGGTTGTAGTATGTCGTACACATGAACGACATATTGGTATTCCCATGTAATGGAATAGAGGATGTCACCTATGATTTCAGGTTTCCCAAGAAATAATAATATAATAAATATCATAAAAAACATAAAATACTTTTTTATATCAATTCATGATAGACAGTTATTTAAAACGAATAACTATAATTTGTGAGGCGGTTGTCCGCCGTAAACATGAATGATGATTTTGTAATCCATTTGAAAAAAGAGGATTTTGATTTTGATTTTGAAATTAAAGTCATGACATATCATTATATTAATTATAATATGGTAATTATATAATTATTATTTTATAACAATTTTGTAATTTTGAGGATGAAATTAAATAAAATTCTTGTATAGTGTTGTTACCTCTTCTTTGGACAACTTATTTTGGATTTCAACAAAAGGGTTCTTGGATATCATTATAAACAAAATAATTAATAAATTATTATATGAGGGGAGTGAGAAATTTATTTGGGTAGTTAATGAATGAACCAAATGTTTTTTATGTGTTTATAGTAGAATAGATGGTCGATCCTTTTATACGTTGGGTTAGTGGCAGACTTAATTGTTTTGAAAAAAAAGGGGTACGAATGTTTTTCACATGAAACAAGGAACAATAATGGGAAAATTGTTATCATTGAAGATAAAATGCCTAAATATGTAAATCCAATTGGTTGTGAAAAATGTTTTGAGTCCTTTGTAACCCTAAATTTTTTTGTTTAACCTGCCATTAAACCCATTTTTACATTAACTGTGGTAGATAATTTTGAATTTTTTTACAATTTATTATGGTAAAAATTTTAGTTAAACATATTAGATAATAAAATTAATTATTGATCCGAATATGAATCCATTTTTTCAAATTATATTCATATAAGTGGATATTTTTAATTTAAAATTAATCATGAAGACAGGAAGAAAAAGAGGGTCTCTAAAGGGAAATGTTCAAATGATTAAAATGTTTATTTATAAAAATTTATTATTAAAATGAATAAAGTAAACAGAATTGGACGAATAGTTCTAAAATTTAATTAATTATTCTATTATAAACATCTCTCAAAAAAATTTATGTTTTAAAATTTAATAAAATAAATCATAATTCATGATAAAAACCAAAAAATATCCACTAATCATCCATGAATTTATGTTCTTATAAAATAATCATATGTTCAAACTAAGATTATGTTGAAATGATGAATTCAAATATAAAATTTATTATTTAAACTAATATAATTTTAAATATATATATTTTAAAATACCTTCAAAAAAGGTTATGAAACAACTTGTTAGAAAAATATAGTTTTTAATCATAAAATTGGATTTATTCTAACTTCTTATCTAGGGAACACATATGATGAATGTTAAAACAATTATTAAATATATATAAAATAATTTAATTTATAAAAATTACCCCAAAGTTATGTGTTTAATTTATTTAAGTAAAAAACATTTATATATTTTAATATAGTTTTTTCAAAAAATATATTTCTTTTATTTTCAAGTAGTTTTAATTAAAATTTCTACATGATAGGTCACCAAAGAACTTATTATATATATATTTTTAAATAATATATTTTAAAAATTATGTTCATAATATTCATAATCTACATTAGAATTTCTAGGTTATAACTATAATAATAAATAATAATATTTCATTAGTATATCATGTTTCGTTCAAGCTCAGTATTTATTTTAACAAAATTTATACATATTATAGAATGTAATAAAAGATAAACATAGTGTTGTCTCTAACACATGCTAATATTTCTATTTAAAATAATGAAAAATACATAAAATATTAAATTTGTTTAAAAAAATCACAAAATCTCATGGTGCTACATTCTACACCATTTAAATAAATTTATCCATTATAATTTGAACATCTTATAATTTATAAAGGGTTTAACATATAAAAATTCATTGTAGGAAAACCACATCCTTAAATGGGTTAATAGAAATTCCAATTTAAAAGATATAAATGGATGTGTGAAATTTATCTGGAATAACACATAATATCATTCCAAATAGTAGAACATAGGTAGGAAGTGAAAACATGGACATATAATATTAAACAATCACTCATATAATGATGGAGATTAATAGAGAACATTCCCAAGAGAATGTTAGAGACCACAAATCCATAAACCAAATAGGTGTGAAAATTGTAATTAACATCATAAAAATCGTGATAATAGGGAAAATATTCATATAAAAATATTTTTTATAATGTCAGATTATTTTCAGTATAAGATATACATGATTCCATTACCATTCATAAGAAAAATCTCATCCCTTGTTCATTCCTAGAAAAATTACCACTTCATCTCTAACTCTTTGAGATGATTTTTTCTTGTATAAAGCACTAAATATGACCAATAAATTAAGGATAAGTCCTTTCTTTTATCTATAGTTTTTATAAAATTAAAAATGGTAAGAAAATGTTATCCATAAATATTCAATAGGTGAAATAATTCATTAATACCTACAACATCATACAAAATTCAACTTAAACCATTCCATAAATGGATAAAATGTTAACCCTTCCAAAATAAAATGTTTATAATTATGGTCACTAAATTTATCAATATCAACATAACATTAATCACCAAATTATCCCATCATAGATCATGGTTTTAATATATAAAATATTTGAACTTCATAGTCATATATTATTTTGAATCACCGTAATAATAAGAATTAACATAAATCATTAATGAAAAAAAATACAAACTTCCTTGTTACATGAATGAAAAAAATAGATTACTGAGTATATTACATAAGTATAATAATGAAGTAAACTCCATCAATGATAATATATACTAATTTTTACACCAATAATTAATCATTAATAAGGTCGTCAGTACTATGGAGTTTAATTTATTCATATCAATCATATATTTATCCAAACTAAACACCAGTTTCTCAACATGATGAACATATTAAGGATTATCATTACTTAATCAAAATATCAGTATTCCATTAAATCTATTTTCTAGTACATCATATCCATTCAAAATATTTTCTCTATTCCTTAATGAAAAAATTATATTAATCAATCCTTATATATTTTATTATTAATATAACATCATTCATGAATTCTAATTGAAAAACACCTCAACCAGCCAACATTATTCTCAAACCATTAAATTGGATTCAACATCTTATTCCAGAATACATCTTTCCTACAATAGGAAATATGTATCATGCCTTAATATTTATCAACCTAAATATAATAATTCTTATATCTTTTAATATGAAAAATACTATTATAATAGCCCATGACATTTATATGTCCTTTGTAGTCTCCTCAAAATTAGTAGTATAACTATTACTCATACCACATTTCCAATTATATTTATGATCTTTCCCCTCATGAAATCAATATTCATAATTCTCATATATTATTAATTTTAAACATTCAACGAGTGAGGATATCTTTGGGAGACTATTATTCTCAACCATTTTTTAACTGAACCATTCATTTTTTCTATACAATTAATTTATTTCTGTCATTATTTTCTAGACCCAAAATATATTCCCTTCCCTCTAATAAATCCACATGGGTGATTCTTTCGACATTCACGTATATTGGAAACTGAATATTCATTATTTTATGGTCTCTCCAATATAAACTCCCAAAAAACATTATGTTTATCTTCTTTGGTGAGTGAGATGTTTTTTAAGGTGGAATTTGTTAATTATATATCACGATAACATATTTGGAATAATCACAATATCATTCACTACTATTGTCAACCAATTTGGTTGGTCATTAAAAAATTATTTATCAAATTCAACACTGATCTAATTTTTATTTTCCTGCCGCAAACATAATACAAAAAAGCATAGAATGATTAATAATAATCACAGTGGGGAAACAAAAAATCAATAAAAATAACTTATTGTATTTCTAAATAATGAAACAATATCTTAATTCTATAACACCTACAGTTTATCCTAGGTCATTTATAGTCACATTTATTTAAATATTTCTTTATTGATTATAATGTGTTTTTCAATTTCCAATGCATATCCACTTAGATTTTAAAACTAGGTGTTCATAAAGGCCCATTGTTCTACACTAGGTTAACATTTAGTCTATCTCAATGATCCCTTTTGGGAGTTATTAACCCTAGGTAATAATGTTCCAAATCCATAACCACTTATAATATCCATATTGAGATATAACTAATTAGAATCCACTTTTCTATCCTTCAATAAAATTCAAGTACAATTTCTTACAATTTTAATCATCCATAGTCTTATCCATAGAAACATAACTAGACCTATCACTATAATTATCCCATATCAATAGCACTAATGTTTTCTCATACTATTTTCCAAAGTTCAACTAATCCAATCCTCTGATAATGTCTATAGTGGTCTTGAATTATTTCTAATTGATTATAATTAATACCAATTAGGGAAATCCATGGGATACTAGACCAATTATGAGAGACACACTATCATCCCATGTGGTATAACATTCCTCATGAATCCATAAGGAAGATATTTGTTCGTTGTCCAATGCTTAGATGTGAGATTCGTAATGATTGGATTCCATACCTTACCTCTGATAACAACAATAATGACCCAGGATATTCATATATGGATATTACACATTTGTTGGTTAACATTCATTATATTTCACAAAACCATTCCAAATGATCATAAAGCTATTGTGCCTTTGTAAACATGGAGACATAAACAACTGGTTAATAGGTGAGTTATGTTAAATCCCATTATTCACTTTTTAAATAGAACCATTATATGAAATATCATAATAAATTAATTTATTCATAACATGGGGAAAGGAAATATAAGAAAGGGTGAGCACAAATTTAAAAAGTAAGGATAAAAAAGGTAGATACATAAGAAGAATATGAAAATGAGGGTACTCAAACACAAAAATAATATATGAAAACCATACCCTGTAAATCAATGGTCATAATCATGACTCTTGGAATAAATATTGGTAGTTCATAAGCCATTAAGGATTAGGGGATCGAAGAAAATGTTCCATTAGAGCACCAAGTTGAAATAATACCTTGAATTTTGGCACAGATATATATGCCTAATAATCATTTCTTTTTTAGTAAACGCTCCCAACCAAGGCTATCATAGTGGAATGAGTTCACACCCCAAACCTTCATTATAGTCAGGCTTTACCCTCAAGGTCGTCATAGTATAAAACATCCCTTACTACTTTGGTTTCACTCCCTATTCTATACTTTTATATCTCATGAGATATATATCTTTACCCTATAAATTATAGTGAGGTGTAATTTATATCAACCTAAGCATTTTACATATAACATTACATGATTTTAAGAATAAATACACATCATAATATATTCCAAGGATCGTTAATTCAAGTGTCTTGGAAGACTAGGTACGTAAAACATAAAACATGGGGATAAAAAACATTTCTTTTTTTATCTCCATAAAGATCTCTTAACATTATTTGATCCCTTACATCTTCATAGGGTACCCTGGGGAACACATAAACAAAGGGATGAGCTGAAAATATAAGTAAGGGAATGACCATAAGGATACATCTTAAACACATGAGTTTTGAGGCATGGCATAATGATATCCAAAGCATGGAACATTTAAAATCACATCTTATAAGCACAGAATCATATAAACATGGAATCATATAAATGTGTAAGAATCATAAAACATGTCTTTAGTATGGGTCCAGGCTAACGTCCAATCCCATATCCCATTCTAGTATGGTTCAAGGGATAACCTCTAATCTCGTTTCCCTTTTTAGTACGGGTCAATCTAACTGCAAATCCCATTTCACATTGCATCTCATGAGACATTACATTACCCAATGAATTGGAGAGCTATCTGGGTGCATCAATCTCTACATTTTTAGGATTATACTTTCCACATAAATAATTATACATAATCAACTACACATAAACATAAAGATACCCATGGAATGAATTGGGTCCTAAAATCATGACATAATGCATAACTAATGACGGTGTCATGAAAGTTTCCATGAATGAAAGGTATTAGAACACACATGGACGTTAATAAGGTAAAATATTCATTTAACATGGTATGTGGTGTCAAATAGAATTGACAACATATAATAAATGTATTTGAGAAACATTAGCATTAAAACAATTTGGTGCGATTTTAAGGAAAATACAAAATAGCTTTTAAAATAGAAAAGAGGAAAATATTTTATATTAAACCATAATTTAACCAAGAATGTTTTAATAATAAAAATAATGATTTTATAAGACAATGGTTTCTTAAAATAGAGGATATGGTACACTAGAAATTGGGTAAAAATTTGGGAAGTTCCTTTAAAATAGGTTTGCTTATCAGAAAGTTCTAAAGTAGAAATATTTTAAAAACTTGTATATCCTTGAAGGAGAGTGATGAAAGGGTACTCATAAAAAAATTTAATTCTAATTATCATTTTTAATATTTATAAAAACAGATAAGATAACATCATTTTGATATAAATATAGATAAGGCAACCTGGATGAACAAAGAAGGTTCAGGTAGAATTTTTTACGGTTTATCTGCATGGTGTCAGGTGTACTTAAGAGGGCTTGATGAGAGATAAAAAGGGTTAATCATAACTTAGAAAACATGAGGGATGTTTGGGGAGGTGATTAATCATACCCCATAATTACTTATTACACATAAAAAGGCATAACATAGAGGACAATCTTGATTTATGTGTGAAACTGAGAAGATCCCTTATCTTAAATCTGTTAATGTTCTCCACGTGTTATTAAAGACATGAATAAACAAATTAGGGTTATTAATTAATAATTCCACAACCTATTTTATATGTATGTGGTTTAGTATAATAATTATATTTTCATTTATAATCGTTTTGACTGTTTAGGAGGTTCAATTTCATTGTTCGGGCTCTTTTGTTGCTTGGTTTTAATGACTGGTTCACTTATATTCATGTTCGTATAAAAATGTAAGATGAAATTGGTTGTCCAGAATTGAAGTTATATTCTTTTAGGGAACATACATTAGATTACATGATTTCAAATTTAATTTGTTCACTTAGAGTGAAGTCAAATTATTCTATAAAACCATAGTGACAACCGTTTTTGTTAATCGGTGGGTTTGATTACAAAGAACATGTTTTGCATTATAAATTAATACCATTTGTACAAAATTATTAAAAAAAAGAAATTGGATATATTACCTATATGGTAATCTTGTTCAACAATAACACAAATGGTTTCATGTATAGAATTAATGATAAAAATAGAAATTGATAAATTGTATCCCTTGAATGTTCTAAATTAAGACATCTGAAACGGTACGTTCATTTCATTCAAATAAAAGGCGGGGAAAGGAGAAAAGATTATGAAATATCCCATTATCATAAAATATTCCATTACATTTATTTTAGTTGAGTTATCATACTATTTGGTTGAAGGGAGGTGAGGAATGAAGCCAAAAGAAAAAAACATAAATGAAATTAAGGAATTTAAAAGAGAAATTTACCTCTTGAGACTTCCTCCTCTAAGAACCTCTTAAGGGGAGTGGTTTTGGTATTTTGAAAAGGCTAGGGGATTTTGGACGTGGGGGAGGCTCTTTGGGACATATTTGGTCATAATATTGGCATTTTATAGGGTTTGAGAGTAGTAATGAGAAGAGGGAGTGAGGGGGATTTTATAGTGGAGGAGAGGAGGGTTTTCATAATTTTTTAATCATTAGTTTATTATTTCATCACAAGGTATGGAATAGTATGTATTACATGACCAAGAATATTATTTTACAATTCATAAGGGTAGGTTACTATTCACCAAAAAATTATGTTTTTCTTGTTAGACTCCAAATAACTAACTGATCACAACCGTTTGTGTCAGATTTTTGAAATTCCAAACACATAAGTGAAAAACATATGTTGAATGGTCACCTAGAACATAGTAGTTCATTATGTTTTGTTTTTATGGATTTTATGACATATTTATTTGAATGGAATTTCCCTTGACAAAAATTGGGTCGTTACATTCTTATCCCTTTATGAAATTTCACTCTCGAAATTTCATTTTACATTCTATGAGAAAAACCGGTGCATGTACTTTTCCTTCATTACTTCCTCCAATTCCAATGTTTCCTCATCATACTTATAGTTTCACCATAGTACCTTGACTAGATGAGTAGTCTTGTTGCATAGAACATTATCTCTATGATCCAAGATCTTCTCTGGTTTCTCCACATAAGAAAGATCATCCTCCAACTATACCACCTCTGAAGAGAGTTTATGGGAAGGGTCTGGAATGTATTTCCTTAATATGGATACATGAAAGTCATCAAGTAATTTCAACATGGTAGGTGTAAGTGCCATTCGATAGGACACAGCTCTGAATCGATCAAGGATCTCAAAGGTTCTGATGTACCTGGGACATAACATCCCTTTCTTTCCAAAATGCATGACCTTCTACCATGGAGATATGTGTCGAAATACCATGTCTCCAACTTTGAACTCAAGGTCTCATCAACAATCGTCTACATATCTTTTCTATCGACTTTTGGTTGCCTTGATATGTTTCTAAAGGTTTTTCACCTTCTCCACCATTTCTTAAACCATTTATGGTCCTAGTAGCTTACAGTCACTGAAAACATCCCAACACGCCGATATTCTGCACCTTTTCCAATAAAGGGCTTCAAATAGTGTCATTCAGATGATCGAGTGGAAAATGTTGTTGTAGGAGAATTCAACCAGTGGAAGTTGTTGGTATCATCCTCCTTTTAATTCCATAGAACATGCTCTCAACATGTCTTCCAATGTCTAAATAGTTCACTCATATTGGCCCTCTGTTTGGGGATCATATTCCATACTAAAGTTTAGTTCAGTGCTTAGAGCATGTTGGAGACTTTTCTCGAAGGTCGAGGTGAATCTAGGATCATGGTCATATACAATAGATAGTGGTACTCCATGCAGCCTTACCACTTCTTTGAGGTAAATCCGCATAAGTTGATCCAATGAGAATCCCTCTCGAATAGCGATAAAGTGAGTTGTCTTTGTAAGATGATCCACAACGACCCATATAGCATTCATTCCTTTGGATGTCCTTGAAAGACCAGTGACAAAGTCCATAGAAATATTCTCCCACTTCCATGTTGGTATGGGTTGTGGTTGCATCATCCCTACATAATTTTTCCTCTCAGCCTTCACTTGTTGGCATACCAAGAACATTGAGGTATATTCAGCAATCTTTCTTTTCATATAACCCCACAAAAAGTTTTTTCAGGGATCTCGATGCATCTTTGTGCTCCCTGGGTGGATAGAAAATGTTTATCTATGAGCATTATTCAATATCTCGTTCATTATCTCTAGATCGGATGGTAGACATAGTTGTTTTCTAAATCATACAACTCTTTCCTCATCAATTTTGAAATCTAAGGAATTCCCATTTCTGAATGTTCCCACCCTTTTTAGAACTTCCACGTCTATTCTTTGAGCATCCATTATTTTCTCCAAGAGGGATGGTAGAGAAATCATTTGAGAAAGGATAGATTATGTTCCTCCCCTATTGATTACCTTGTCCATCCTTTGAGAATATAAGAATATTGGATCCGTTTAAATTATCATCATTGATAATGATTCACGATCCTTTCTTCTTAGAGCATCTGCTACCTTGTTTGACATACCGAGATGGTAGTGGATTGAGCAGCCATAATCATTGATGAGCTCTTTCCATATTCATTGTGCATATTAATCTCTTTATGTGTGAATATATATTTTATAATCTTGTGGTCAGTATATATCTCAAACTTCTCCCTAGAGATAATTCTACCAGATTTTCAATGAAAATATCACCACCGCCAACTCCAGTTCATGCATGGGATAGTTTTTCTCATGGATTTTGAGCTTCCTTGAGGATTAGGCTATCACTTTATCATTTTTAATTATCACATAGCCTAATACCTTCGTGTAATAATCACTAAAAACCACAAATATTTATCCACTTGTTGTAAGTGTGAGTAATGGCACAGTGATTATTCTCTTTTTCAACTACTTATAATAGTCTTCACATTCCTGAGTCCAGAAAAATAATACTCCCTTCCCTATAATCTTGGCCATTGGGTTTGAAAATCCTGAAATATTCTTCACAAATCTTCGATAATACCCATCTAGACCCAAAATTATACGAATATTAGTTAGATAATTTGGAATGGTCCACTCTTCAATTGCCCTTTTCTTGGAAGGCTCTACAGATATCCCTTTGTTGGGGATAATATGCCACATGATTGATACTTCCTCCATCCAGAACTCACATTTATTGTACATTGCATACAACTTCTCCCTTCACAATGTCTTAAACATAGTATTCATAAGCAACTCATGTTCTTCCTTACTCTTGGAGTATATCAAAATATCATCAATAAAGAGTACCACAAATTTTTTGAGGTAATATCTAAAGACTCAATTCATTAAATAAATGAAAATTGATGGAGAATTAGTTATTCTAAAGGAAATCACTATGAAATCATAGTTTCCATACCTCATTCAAAAGGAAGTCATAGAAATATCTTATTTCCTCACCTTTAATTGGTGATATCCAGACTGAAGGTCTGCCTTTGAGAAATAACAGGCCCCATAAAGATGATCGAACAAGTCATTTATCTGTGGAAGGGGATAATTGTTCTTTATCGTGATTTTATTGATCTCACAACAATAAATGTAGAGGCGCATTGATCGGTTATTCTTCTTGACGAAGTGGACTGGCGCACCCCATGGGGAAGCACTCGGGCGTATTTAACCCTTCTCTATATTCTCCTGTAACTAACTCTCTAGCACTTCCAGATCTATGGTGTCCACTCTGTAAAGTGTCTTTGAGATTGGCAGAAATCCAGGGATATGGCCTATTGGTATCTCAACCTCTCTATTAGGAGGAAAACCAGGAAACTCTTTATCGAATACATCAGTGTAATCCCTCACAATGGGCATGTCTTCTAGCATGATTCTCTCCTTAGTCTCAATCATTTGATCTCGATATGCTTGATCACAAGGAAGCAATATCCACACATGAGATTTTGATTCAAAAAGAGATTCATCTTCCTCCTTAAACTTGTAATGAATCGGAGGATGCTTTGGGATTTGAAAATTGATCTCCCATTCCTGACAGCTAATGTTGGATTTGTGTAAAGATAGAAAATAAATTCCCAAGATAGTGTCGAACTCCACTAAACGAAGTATGATGAGATTTTCTGGGAGGTTCAGTCCAGAAACGTTAACCGGGGAGGAGTTATAATCCATGGATGCAATAATTTCCCTATTTTATATTCTCACATGTAATATTTCCACCAAATGTTGAGTTTGGGGTTGAATAGTTCAACTAAACATTCAAGATATGAATGAATTCATAGAACTAGAATAAAATAGTATGTTCACTATTCATAAATGAATAACTAACATACATATCACCACATCATTTTCTGGCTCCACCTCAGTAGTATTCATAGCATAATCCCTTCATTGTTGCCTTGGTGGTTGTTGATTATTTCCTCTGACAACCCTCTTATTAGGGTAATATTTCCATAATACCCATGATCCTTACAGTTGTAAAAATGCACTATAGGTTGAGTGTTGATATGAACCTTTCTTTCTTCTTCAACATTAGATGGAATTTTCATATCCATTTGATATTTCTTGGCCAGATGGCCAAACATTCCACATTTGAAGTTATTCTTGGATCCCTTCAGTCACTTACCAGGATGCTTCTTCCCACAATTTTTACAAGGGGAAATTCCAGGCTTCTTTCCGTCATGGTATTTGTTTGATTAACCACCCATGTTGTTTCCATTTTCCTATTATTATCATTGGGCCCACGAGACCGCTAAGAATCTCCAATATCAATTTCAACCATGAGGGCACAACATAATATCTTCTTATAACTGTCAAATTCTTCAATCACCAATTCTTTTTGTAGACTCATCTTTACTTCGCTAAAGAAGTGATCCACCATGATTTCGGTGATCATGAAAAATCAAGAGGCGTACCATGAAAGGCTTTTAATTCTTGCTTCATACACCCCGATGGACTCATATTCCATCTACATGAGTCCAAGGAACTCTCTTTCCATCTTGAGATAGAGGTTTTGAGGAAAATATTTATTAAAAAACATCCTCTTGAATTCCTCCTAATCAATGGAATCCATTTCCTCTTGGGACATTTTATTCTGGATCAGGGTCCAACACTGATCAGCTTCTCTATCAAAACGATAGAACACCAGTACAAATTTCTCTTGTTCCGAGCACCAGAGGATAGAGAATACCTTTTCAGTGGAGTTAATCCACTGTTCCACGAGGAGGGGATCATAAGATCTGCTGAACATGGGAGGCCTTTGATTAATGATGGATTCTATGGTAACTATCCCTTTCCTTGGAGTAGGAGGGTGTTCCACATGATTCAAGTCATTATTCATAACTCTAGTCAGCTGAGCAAGTACTACCATGATGTTTTGAGCACCCACACACATCATATTACGCATACCATCTGTTCAATCTTCACATTTTCTGTAAAATTGGTTGTTGTAACATTTTCTTCTATTTCTCTCTATTAAATAAGAAATAGATCATATAATTAGAGGTCTTTAATACATAGATATTGAGCATAAAAATAAAACTTTGATCATAAAAGGATAAACTTATAAAGAAGAAATATATCTTATCTTGTGATTCCTCGGGTTTAAATCTATGTTATCCTTGATCTATTTCTTAACATATATTCTTATGGTTATTTTTTCCCTTAACAATGGTTTGTACTAAGCTTGTGAATCTACCAAAGCATATCCTCCGAGAGTGTCGTAACCATGAGTGTAGTAAGGCCCGTTGTGGTGTACCTGGATACCATGGGTCAAGATCGAAACTCTTTGTCATAGTTTTCACTCCTAGGTGCATCTATCTGAGAGCCTCCTCGACCTACTCATATCCCGACAAGGATTTATTTTCTTGATAAACTACATACTCAATACTCACCATAATTTAGGAATGCATTCTTATACTTAGTCTCATCCTTAAGGATATTACTAAGGTTATCTATTCCTAAACTCCAAAAATAACTAGACCATCCTTTGATACCAACTATAGCAACTCAAGTCTTTTACATATAACATTACACAATTTTAAGCATAATTACACATCAGAGTGCAATCCAAGGATTGTTAATTATAGTGTCATGAAAGACTATGTACATAAAACATAAAACATGGGGCCAAAAAAATTCTTTATTTAATATCCATAAAGAGCTACTAACATCTTTTGAGCCCTTACATCTTCATAGGGTACCCTATGGAACACATAATCAAAGGGATGAGCGGAAAATCACAATAAGGGAATCAACATATGCATACATCTTAAGCACATTAGTTAGGAGGCATGACATAATGATATCTGAAGAATGGAACATTTAAAATTGGATCATATAAACATGGAATCATATAAAAATGGAATCATATAAATGTGGAAGAATAATATAACATGTCCTTAGTATGGTTTAAGGATAAATTTCAATCCCATTTCCAATTCAAGTATGGGTCAAGGCTAAACGCAAATCCCGTTTCCCATTTTAGTACGAGTCAAGGCTAACCGCCAATACCATTTCACATCGCATCTCATGAGAATTAACATTACCCAATGAATTTATGCGCTATCTGGGTGCACCCATCTCAATGTTTTCTTGAATATTCTTGCCACATAAATAATCATACGTAATCAACTATACATAATCCTAAGGATACCCATAGAAAGAATTGGGCACCACAATCATGACATAAATAATAACCAATGAGTGTATCATGAATGTGTCCATGAACGAAAGGGATTAGAACATACATGGATGTTAATAAGGTAATATAGGAATAAAAAATGGTAGCTTGTTTCAAATATAAGTGACAATATATAAGAAATTTATTTCAGAAATATTATCATTAAAACATTTTTATGCGGTTTTAAGGAAAATACTATAGAGCTTATAAAATAGAAAAGAGGAAAATATTTTATATAAATCCATAATTTAACCAAGAACATTTTCATAATAAAATTACTGATTTTATAGAGACATTTGTGTCTTAAAATATAGGAGAGAGTGCACTTAAAATTGCGTAAAAATTTTGGAGGTTCCCCTAAAATAGGTTCGCTTATTAGAAGGTTCTAAGGAGGGAATCTTTTATAAATATGTACATCCCTGAAAGAGATTAATGAAGGGGTATTCATAAATTAATTTTTTAAAACTAAACATAATTTAGAATATGTGTATAAACAGATAAGATAACACCATTTTGATATAAATATAGATAAGGCATTCCCTATGAACAAAGAAGGTTCATGTAGATTTTGTTACGGTTTATCGGCATGGTGTCAGGTGTACATAAGAGGGATTAATGGGAGATAAATGGGTTTCTAATCACATAGAAAACATGATGGAAGTATGGGGGAGGTTCCTAATCATACCCCATCATTAGGTATTACACATAAAAAAGATAGAGGATAGTCTTGATTTAAGAGTGAAAATGAGGGGATCTGTTACCTTAAATCTGTTGGTGTTCTCCACTTGTTATTAAAGACCTGTATAAACAAATTATATTTGTTAATTAAAAATTTAATAACCTATTCTATATTTTATTGGTTTTGTATAATCATTTTATGTTCATTTATAACCGTTTTGATTGGTTATGATGTTCAATTTTATTGTTTGGGCTCGTTTGTTTACTTGGATTTAATGCCCGGTTCACTTATATTCATGTTTGGATAAATATGTAAGATGAACTTGGTTGTCCAGAATTGATGTTATATGATATTAGTGAACATCCAAGAGATTAAAAGGTTTTAACTTTAATTTTTTTACTTAGAGTGAAGTCAAATTATTATATAAAACCATAGTGAAAACAAATTTTGTTAATTGGGGGGTTTGATTACAAAGAACATGTTATGCTTTATAAATTAATCTCATTTGTACAAATGGATTATAGAAAAAAATAGGATATATTACCAATAAAATAATTTGGTTCCACCTTAACACAAATGGTTTATTGGCCATAATTAAATATTATAATAGAAATTGATAAACGGTTGTCCTTGAATGTGCTAAATAATCACATCTCAAACGGTGCTTTCATTACGTTCAAATAAAATGTGTAGAAAGGAGAGAAGTTCGTGAAATATTCCATTATAATAAAAACAATTTTAGTACATGTATGTTACTAGAGTTATAATACTATTTGGCTGAAGGAAGGTGAGTAAGGAAACAAAAAAACATAAAAGAAATTAAGGAATTTGAAAGAGGAATTTACCTCATGAGACTTCCTCCTTTGAGAACCTATTAAGGTGAAGGGTTTTGGAATTTTTATGAGGCTAGGTGCTTTTTGACATGGGGGAGGAGCATGGAGAGATATTTGGGTAGAATATTAGCCAAGAAAAAGGCTTGGGAATAGTGAAGAGAAGAGGTAGTGGGGGTGTTTATAGTGGAGGGGAGGAGGGTTTTCATAATTTCTTAATCATTGCTTTATAATTTCATCACAAGACAAGTAATAGGAAGAATTTCATGACCAAAAACATTAATAAATGAATGTGACTTCGAAAAAAAGTTTTCTTACATCTGAAGATCATCATCAATGACTCAATAAATCCCTTATTTAGCATTTATCATACATTATCGCATTTTACTATTCATCAAAAATTCAAGTATTTCAGAAAAATCCAAAAAATTTACCCTTACCATTTTTCGATGTGTAGAATAAAAAAATGATGCCCAGTTTTCAAAAATAATTTTCTAAATATTGTTAATTTTAAATTTAATTATAATCATAATTTATTATTAGAAACCTAGTTTTATAAGATTCATTTACCTCTTCAAAAATATGGGTATATCATACATTCAACTTCAATATTATATTTATACTATCATAGGTAATATTACTATTCATTGGGGTGTATTTATATTCATAAGGGTATTTTACTATTCATAAGGGTTGGTTACTATTCAACAAATACTATGTTTTTCGTATCGAACTCCTTATAACTAACTGATCGCCACTGTGTATGTCATATTTTTGAAATTCCAAACACAGAAGTGACAAACTTATGTTTAAAGGTCGCTTAGAAAATAGTATTTTATTATGTTGTGTTTTCATTTTATTTTTTGTAATATTTTTAAGAATGTTATTTCCATTGAAAAACATTGGGTTGTTACATATGTCTCATCCATCACATAAGGAAAATCATAAATATGTTTATAATAAGATCATAAAAAAATAATCATACCATTTCCCAGGAGATTAAATGTGATTCATAAATATTTCATCTTATCATACCCTACAGAAAATAGACATGTTTCATAATTATTTTACCATTTCTTCATATAATAAGTTTGAAAACATGTGGGTTTATTAATCATTTTATCATCGTAAAACCCTAGGAATAGAATCATGTTTCGTAAACATCTTATTGTCATAAACATAAACCATTAATATAAATAATAATAATGTTATCCTTGGATTATATACCCATTAAAACATAAGATACCTCCAAGGACGTCATCTAAGATTAAAAATGATTTTGAAAGATCACTTGGAAAACATAACGGCGAAAATAACTTTTTTCCAATAATCAATTATAAAAAATAATAACAAATAAAATATTGTGGAAATAAATTTCTATAAAAATAAAATATTGAAACATATAATGGTTTTTTTAATATAAATTTAATAATTTCATTAGTAAAATATTCTCTCATATATGAAAAATATTTTTAAAACATAAGTCATTTTCAAAATCATTTTCTTTGAAAATAACCTTGAAAATATATAAAGTAAGATTTAAAATTAATTTAAAACATGCCTTGAGGAAATTATACCTTTCCATTTCAGAAACACTTTTCATAACACAAATCATTTTGAAAATAATTTTATTGGAAAATTACTTTGAAAACATATAAAGGAATCATTAAAAATGATTTGAAATATTTATTAAGGAAAATTTCTTTTCTCCTTTTAAAAGAAATTTTTTAGTTATAAATCCCTTCAAAAGTAATTGTCTTTGAAAATTACCATGAATACTTATAAAGTAAGAATAAATTAAAATAATGATCATGATAGAAGGAAAATCCACTCATGGAGTACAGGTTAAAATAAATTTTCCTTTCATGTTTTTTATTAAATCCAAACATGAATTGTTTGGAAAATTACCTAAACATTCCTATAAAATAATGTTTTTAATGAATAAAAAAAATTAATTTTCATTAATAAATAATTTAAAGAGTGTTAAAAAATTTAAAATATTTTTAGGAAACATGGTTTTTGATGAAAAATGTTTTTTACCAAAAATTGAAGTAATGTTGATTTTCAATAATTTTCTTTTTAATTATTGGTTACATAATGAGTTAAAATTGATGGTAAATAATATATCATTAGAAAATAACCATAGGAGAAAACAATTCATTATTTTTTTGATAAATGTATCAAAATAATTTTTCATTAGAAATAAAAACATAAACAATCCTGATAAATGATGAAATTGTATCATAAAATGTTTACCACATTAATAACCTTCAATCCTAATCCTTATGAAAGAGAGATCATAAAATGAATATGTAAATTCCATTAATTTTCATTATAATTATCCTAAAATAAATTATTTTTTATTTTATACTCCACCTAAAATAAATAGGTGGTGATTATGGAATGTGTCTTATAGAAGTAAAAAGTGAGACATAATTCATTTACTGCTTTAGTAGTATTTTTAATCACAATACCCAATAAAGAATAACATCAAATTAAAAATTAAATATCATGAATATATTTAAATACATGATATTAAATGAATAATGAGATGTCTATATAACACACAAAATAAAAAAGTGGGGGATTTTGATATGTCCCCTATAAATAAAACAGAGACAAGAAATCCCTTACCATAAGTCTCGACTTCCAGAATACATGTTCCAACCACATTAATAGTAATATATTTGTTTATTATAAATAAATAAAATTAGAATACTTAAATATATATACCACTCCATATATGATTTACTTTTTTCCTTTTATTTTCTTTTTATTAACAATTCCATGTTACAGTAACATTTCAGGCAATAACAGCTTTTTTTTTTGTTTTTATAATTATTTTTGGCACTATTAAATTTATAATGGTTACAAAGTGTAAATAATATTAAATATAATATAAATACACTATAATTTATTTATATTTTTATTTAAATGATCTATAAATGTTAGAGATAAAAAATGATCTACACCCTTTCTAGAGATTGTAGGTCGCACGTACGCTTGGATGTTATTTCCATGTACCCAATATAAAGAACAATATATGTTAAATAATATATTAAAATTAAATAATCATTTTTAGTTCATATATATAGCATCGAATAATTAATATTCAAGGACATTATATCGTTTTATATGGATATTCGTCACATTAAAAAAATACATGCCCAAAGAACATAATAATTTAGTGTCTTTGTATACTTGGAAACATAATATTCTTACATGTCAAATGATCATAAAAATATATTTTAAAGATATTCACATTTAATACTTCTAATCAAAACCTTTGTTCTTTTCCTATGGAAAGAATAAATTATAATGGGTGAGATCAGATGCTCGGTAAGTGTAAACAAAGTAGATATTTTAGCATAAATGAACATAAGGGTATAAGACCATTAGAAATAAATTTTTAATAAAATTACCTATATATAAAAGATCATAATAATGAGTAATGGAATAAATATTAGCAGTTCATAATATATGAATCAAAAGATAATCAAGAGAATTATCTATGAGATCACACCATAAGAATAAGTCATAGAATTGTGGCAGACATATAAACATATAAAATGATTTCCCTATTATTAAAGGATTTATACAAAGGCCATATCAATGGAAAATGTAATATATTGAATTGATTTCACTCCATGTTCCATCCATGTATTACTAAATAGGTATCACATCCCATTCTTGCCCTATTTTATGGAACCAGGTTCACATCATGTTTCACCCCAATATTACTGAACTGGGTTCACATCCCAGTACATCCATACTTTACTGAACAAGATTCACTTCTCATTCTATCCCTAAATTAATGAATTTGGTTCATAACATGTTCAGTGAATGTATTATTGAACTGAGTTCACTCTCATTTCCATCCTCGTATTACTACACTAAGTTCACTCCATATTCCATCCCAATATTACGTAAACGAGTTCATTTATCATTCTATCCTAGTTATAATAATGAGATATAAATAATTACTCAGTTCCTTTCTAGTATAAATAGGTCCCACCCATCACATAACAAAATCATATATCTAGTTTCCATAAAACAATGAAATATTCATTATATTGTGACCCATAAAAAGAGATGGGTTTCATAAATTTCATCTCATATGACATGAAATTAAAGGGATATTAAAAATCATCCAAACCTAATATTTGGAAAATATATAGGAATAAATATAATTTCATCATATAATATTCCATGAAAATAACTGGGTTTAAATGTATTTTATCATGGAATAACACATGGAATAGAAGCATGCATTATAAACAAGATTTCATAAAATATATAAAATATTCACTGCAAGAATAATAATGATAAACATTTATCATAAACCCAAAAAATAATAATCTAAATATTTGGATTTCACATTATATAGAAAATAATTTTGTGTGATCATTTAAAACAATTATTTTGGAACATAATCTCTAAACATTTCACTGGGTCCTGGACCACTTTGAGCATTTGAATCCTAATCCCCGTGAAATTGTTACATTACATGAAACTTATAATATCATGAAATTATTTAGATTCATGATATAACTTCTAAAATGGTATTATATACACCTCATAAAATACTATAGGTTCATAATGTATCATGTGTCTCAAAGATGAAAAATTGAGACAAAATTACATTATCTATTTGGTAACTTTTGAACCATAAATCCCATGAAAGAATAAAATCAATTGAAAAATAAAATATCTTCATATAAATTAAATTCATGATATAAAAATTAATATTGAATTATATACCCCACAAAACAAGAATAAGGGGTGAATATAGCATATATCTCAGAGAAATAACAGTGAGATGTGAAAAGCCTTTCCTTATGTGTTGAATTTAGTTGTACACATTAAACCTCCTATATAATAAGTATAAGTTTATTATAAAAATAAAAGAGAACCATATTATTTTATATAAAACAATATATTATTCTTTATGACATTCAATTACCCTTATATTAACAATTTCTTGGTAACAATGTGTTTGGGGTAATAATCTCTTTGTTTTTTTATATGTTTTGACAAGTTATTCAAGATCATCTTACTTATATCAGGATTTAAAAAATTATAGAATTTAAAATTTGATATTAATACAATATATATTCATTATATTATTATTTATAATGATTTATAAAATATATAAATATGAAATAGAAAACAATTTTCAGGGATATGGTAGGCCGTGCGTACACAGGAATGTTGTTATATTTTCTTGTCGTATTGAAATATTGAATGAAAAGTAAAAATATTATAATATATATATATATATATTATTTATATTATTATTATTATTTCATATATATAATATAGGTTTTGTGAACACATACTCAATAAATTCAATTTAATTTTTGAACGAATGACATAGCTTTGAGGAGGTAGTAGTCCACACGTCCCCAAACAAGATTATAATTTTTACAAAAAAATGAAAATAATGAAGTTTTTTGTTATTTTAAAATTAAATATGCATAAAAAAATTATAAATATCTTATATTTATTTTATAATTTTTTTTCATTCATAACTACCAACCCTGATAGGTGGAAAAGGAAAAATGAATAACATCGTTTCGTAAGGCGGTAGTCCATTGTTTACATTAATTGTAAGTTCATTTTCTATTTTATGGAGTTTTGTGAAAATTTAGGAATAAAAATTATCATAAAATACATAAGTATATATAGGATACATGTTATTCTATATAATCATGAAATTAGATTATTTGAGAGTGTGAAGAAATAAATAAAATGATAGTACTTCTTGAAGGGTGTTACCTCTTCTTTGGGTAACTCATTTTAGATCTCATCATAGGGATTCCATGGTAGGATTTCATCGCAATGGGAGGAATCTAGTATTATAGGAGGGTAGTTTTTAGGATTACATTAAAATGATGTAAAATTACCCTTTTGAAAAGTATATATTTTTATTCATATAATTTGATTTATTCTTATCTTATTCCTATAAAAAATATTGGATTAGTGTAAAAGATTATTCAATATTTAATATAAAAATTTCATTAAGAAAAATAATAAAAATTGTTTTTATTTATTTTATTGATATTAAATGATGTTAGTACGTAGAAAAGTAGTTATATTAGAAAAGAATTTTTTTATTCTAAAGTAGTTCATACATTATTTTATAACTATTTTATAAAAAAATTATTCATTATCTTTAAATATGTAAACAAAATTTTCATAATTTATTTAATCTCATTCAGCTCTTTCAATATATAAGCTAAGTGGAAATTATAATACTATTTTAATCATAATATCAATAGTGTATTCTAGTTTGTTAAAACCCTTCCTTGTGTGTAAAATAAGCTATCAAAGGGACTCAGAATTGTGTGTAAAATAAGGCAAGAATATGGTTTCATGTATTTCATTCTAATATATTTTTTGTGCGTAGCACAGGCTTCGATTGGTCTAACATACCAAGAACGAATAACATTGTGCTTTAAAAAGATAAATTCACTGTTGTGTTAATTGACAAATATCAAAATGATTAAATTAGTTTGAAAAAATATTTCCAAAAAACAAATAGTGTAACATTATATACCACATATATTCATTAAACACATCCTTTTTGAATTCCATGTAAAGCATGAACAAAAAACATTTGTTCGTGAGGTGGTAGTCTAACTTACACATGAATGATGCTACCATAACTAAATTAATATAAAATAATAATTAACATGTCATATCATGATTCTATAAGAGTAATAATATCTTAAATATCAAATATTAAAAAAATAAAACATTATATCAATCTATGAGTGTTTGTGATGGAAATTGAATAACATCAGTTTGTGTGGTGGTAGTCTGTCGAACACATGAATGATGATTATGTAACCTATTCGATGGAAGAGGAAAATAATTCATGTAATTAAATTAATATAATATAAAATAATTTTATTAGGGAGTCTGATTCAATTATATTTGAATGGTTTAATAAAAATTAAAGGACTTGGTGGAATAAAAAATATAAAATGCTCTATTAGGTATATTGCCTCTTCATTGGAAAACATCTAATAGTATATACTAAAAAGCATCGGATGATAAATTTATGACCAAAATAAGGATTTAAGGAAGAGATAAATGAATTAAGGAAGTTTTTTGGTCTAGTTTCATCCAAAAAAGGATCTTGAAGTGTGAAAAGAATAGGATATGGGGTGGTCTTTTATAAGTGAGGTGAGAAAAGCACTTTTAATATTTAATAATAATAAGGTGTACCCATTTTTCACATGAAAAAAGGTACTAAATTGGTAAATTATTGATCTTAAATATATATAAGGTTGAAATAGAGACATCCATTGGGTTTTGACAAATTCTGGGTCACGTTTACCTCTTAACATTGTTCTTTAACCACTTGACAAATCCATTTTTCCCTTAACCACAATGTATAATTTTTTTACGATTATTTATGGTCCAAAAATTAATTAAATATTATTATATAATATAAATTATTATTATTCAAATTATGAAATGTAATTTTCAAAATTCTAATCATATAAGTAGAAAATTTTATTTTAAAATTACTCCCACGGATGCGATGAAAATGCATGTTACCAAAGAGAAAATGTACAAGAAGTTTAAAGATGTATTATATTTAAATTCAATAATAAAATTCATAAAATGAAATATTTTTAATTAATATATTTATAAATTTAATAATATATATTTTAAAACCATCTTAATATTTATTTTTATTTTAAAAAATCAATACACGAAATGACAGTTTTTAATAAAAACAAGTCCTTTTCAAAATTCATCAAAATATTTATATTCTTATAAAATTATAAAATTTTCACCCAATATAATTTTTAAATAATTATTTGAAAAATGATATTTATTTTTTAAAAAAGAAATAAAAATTTTAAATATTAATATTAATATAAGTGCACAATAAGTGACAAAAGTTCATTTTAAAAAATTACATTTTAAAGGTAATGTTTGTTTAATTTTTATCACATTTCTAGAAAACAACTATGATGAATGTTAAAAAAATTAATTAATATATAATTTTAATTTTAATTAAAATCCTACACCAAAAGTGAATTGTTTAATTTTTTGATGTAAAACACATTTATATTCAAGAAAATAGTTCTTCATAAAAATATTCCCATTATTTTCATGTCATTTTAATTTTTAATTGTAATTAATTAGTATCAAATGAATTTATTATATAAACATTTGTAAACCATATAGCTTAATTATTTAGTAAATCCTATTATTACCCTCCATTCAAATGACTAGATGATAAGTATCATATTAAAAAATTATATTTTAATATTATGTCAAGATTTCTTAAATATAGAGTTGCATATAACACAAGTTTTACATGGTGTTTTGTGTTACAGAAGCTAAAAATAGTGTTTTGTGTAACACAATATAAGCACAGTATTGCGTGTAATGCAAAATATTGAAAATATTTATTTATTTGAAAAAAAATCAAATAACATGAGGTGTTATATGGATCATGGTTATCAATAAAATTATATATTTATCAAGAAAACCCCAATAAATATTGTATATATGGTCACATGATTGGGGCATAGTTTTTTTGAATCTACAGAAAAATCATTTAGTGTCACGTAGTTTTTTCCAATGAGGAGAACATAGATGGAACATGATTTAGTAAACCATGTGGTCAAAATGAATGATGTCATTACTCAAACCACCATAGGACCTTAGGCCAATTATAAATTAAGTGTAAATACCCCAATCCTACATCAAATAAGTGTTAGTCTGGAGACCATTGTTGAGTAGTAATATACAACATATGGAAGGATTTATCCTAAGTTTCTATTTTCACAAACACATCTCCAAGACCAAATAATTCAGAAATTTAATACCAAAAAACTGATACCAGTACATTCATACAACTATATCCCACAACTAGAGTGTGAAAAACATTCTAAAACTGATAAAAAGGTTCCAAATTCAAGCCCACCCAAAAGTTTAAAAATTTTACAACATGCTTAGAAGAAGGGGAATACTATCAAATGAAACACTAGATTGATAATCTGTGTGTTTGTCCAAATAATAAGATCCACCATCTCTACATCCTATCAATACTAATTCATCTAGTGTTCCATCGACCAAAGACATGAAATATGTGGGAATATCCAATGTATGGGTGATTATACTAATACTTAGTAGGACACCCTCAAATAACAAAACATAATTAATCAAGAGTATTGATCTCATCAACACACAAATATGTAAATCCATATATGTAACATTATTGTAATAATAAATAATCTCATATATACTCACAACAGAATCCAAGTATCAAAGGTCTCACCCACTTCCAACCAAAGGATTCTTCTTAACGATTCAAGGTAAATATCATCTAGGATAACCGTGTCAAAAAAGTTATTTTGTTCATTACGTCTCCCTATATGCCTTAATCATTTGATATAGTTCTGAATCACACTGATGATTGTGGATCTTGGGTTCCTTTTTGTTTCAAGAGACAAAATTTCATCCATCTGATCTAATCAGAAATCCACCATCATCACCATATGTCAATGCTATATGTCAAAATAAACAAACATCAATCTTTGTTATGATCTTGATCCACCTTCATTCATCCAACATCATCATTGCGACTAGATCGTGAACCACACCCACAATATCAATATATTTCTCCAATGAAAGGTTGTCCAATGATCATACATCTGGTATTTTCCGAATTATCATCCACGGAAAACCTAGAGATGAATTCTTGGTAATAATATAGTAGAAATATAGAAATAAAAAATGAGGATCAAACTATAGCCATGCTTGGGTTGGACTCAATTTATTTCCCAGAGAATAATGAATGAGCTGTGACAAAAATCAGTTAATCTATTACAAAATCCTTATAATAATAAACATGAAAGAACATGCACGATCAACCCACAAATCAATCTTTTATAATAATTTATTCAAATTCATCATGAGGTATATAATGGGATAATAAAATACATCAAAATAATTCCCTATCATGGGTTTGGTTTGATTCATAATGACTCATGATTCTTCATCATTTTAATTGGAGAGATCACCAAATTTTATTATCATTGATGATCATGGATCAGAGGTCATTTACCAAGCCCTTCCGGAATGTCTACTCTTAATCTCTAGGGTAATGCTGATAAATCAAGGAAATTTTCAGAATCAAATATTTATAGAGCATAAACATTGTTCACTATGATAAAATTAATAAAAGGAATAAATAAACAATTTTTTTTATCTCAACTCATGATATCACCTTACTAAAATACGACACATGAACAAATATTTTGTCAATCCTAGAGAAAAAAATATGTCCCAAACTTAGTAATGAACACAAATTTTTCATCAGATTCCCTATTTTAGAGTTATTAAAATATTTTAGGAAAATAATGTGTATCTAATATTAAAATATTTATAATTTTTATAATATAAATGTAATGTCCCAGTTTTGGGTTCCACTCAACGGGTGCCCCGAACCTGGTTTTCCACATGACATCAAGTGCATTTCCCCAAATGCCAGAGGCCGCCGAATAGCAGTGATGGCCCAGGTCTGATAGTGGAGAAACAATTCCCATATTTTTCAAAGTGTAGAACAGCAGAATAAAATAGAAAGCATACAGCAACAGCAGAGGCAATAAACCATACACATTTAAAATAAACAACTGCAGTAAAATATAACCAACAGTTATATAGATGATGATGCAAAATGTCTTATGTTCTAATAAAAAATCCAGAACGTGTTACACAATAATATAGAACAATACAAAATAGAGTACAGAAAAACCAAAACAAAATAGCTGGTAGCATCGCGATCCTAAGCCCTATCCCATGCTTCCCTACTCCTCAGCAGCAATCAAGTACCTGTATAAGGACCCTAGCCCTTATCCACACCTGCAGAAATGTAATCTGTTTGGTCTGAAGACATGAACCAAATAGGGCGTGCGAAATAAAACCTAGTAGGCACCCACCAAAGGCTCGTGGCCAACTCTGTGAAAATATGCAACAACAGTGTGAAGTAGAAAAATGAAATAAACTAAGAAGTACTAAAAAGTAACTAACTTTACCAGTTATTTTGCCATTTTATTATTCATTTAATCATTCATTATATGGAAACCTCTACAGTGAATCTCTATGTAAACATTCAGTGTCCTCAGACACGAAAACCCTTACCCTTAGGTAATCAGAAACATAACCCGCAGGTAATTTCCCACATGCATAACAGATATATCCCTCAGTCGTACAAAGTGTCGCCCTCAGGCACAGAGTTTATTACCCACAGGCACGAAAGAAGATTCCCTCAGGCAAAAAGACGCACTGCCCTCATGCTAAGTAAAACACTTCCCTCGGGCTAAATAAGTAATCGGGCCATACCCAACATATAAACAACCAATACACATACAATTACTCTCAAGGAAAAAGTAATGCGCAAAATAAACATGGCATACCATCGGGTATCCTGGCCGAATGGCTAAATAGAGGAACGCACCCCCGAGGTGGTCCTGGATCCATGCATCGATCCCAAACAGTAGTTTATTAACACATTTAATTATCTATACAATTATAGGTATTTAAAACAGCCAAGGGCTCAGCCACACGACACCCCAACATGGATTCGTAGCTCAACAATTCACACAAATGCACAATAGTTGAAAATTAAACACCAAGTCGCCTACCTTAAACACCTCTGAATGGTATAAGCATACGACGATCCTCGAATCGTCCAAGAATGACGTCGATATGAGGTGAAAGAAAACCTCCTTCAAACCTAAATAACATCCAATAGATGAATAATTGGCAAGAACATCTTAAGGAAAGTGGATGGCATACCCATGCGGTTCCAACGAGATCGTCAGAGGCAAAAACAGATTCCCGACACTCGATCTAGAGATCCTCGAAGGTCCGACCTCCTCTCCCGACTCCTTCCACTGGTTCTAAGCCTTCCCTGTGAACAGGGGAGGATACTTCCCATTTAAGAGAAAAAAACAGACTACACGGCATGTACTATTGACTACACAGTGTGTACTTTTCTCATTTAACTGTTCCTTTGGCGGCACCGCCACACTGTTCATCCGTTGACATTAGTACATGGCGTGTATTTCTGATTACACATCGTTTACTATTGCTCTACTGGAGCCTGCTTCCACCGCCTTACTATTTGCATGCCTACTGACTACCCGGCGTGTAAATACCCACTACACGGCGTGTAGTCAGTTTTTACACCTTTCGTCACTAACATGGCTACGCACCCTGTGTACTCATCCCACACGGCCAAATTACACGGAGTGTGGAATAGTACATGGCGTGTAGTCCCAAAATTTAGGATTTTTCCCCATTTTCCTTATTTTTCTACAAAACACTTAAGGAAAAGAGAAAATAATAAACACGTACCTCAAAAATAAGAACCACGTTCATACAAACATCCCCCCTTAAAGAAATCCGTCCCTGAATTTCCCTTACAAGGGTGGTGAAGATAAATCTCAGAACAAATCTGGCCACTGAGCACGTACGTCGGTCTCCCTCTCCCAGGTTTTGTCCCGCACTCGACCATGCTGCCATAACACATGTACGAGGGGAACTGACCAGCCTCGGAGAACCTCCATGCTCTTATCAACGATATGAATCGTATTCTCCTCAAAGGATGCATCTACCTCAAGCTCAACCTCCTCAGGCTGAAAGATGTGAGACAGGTCAGAATGATAGTGGAACAACTAAGATACATGGAAGACATCGTGCATGGTTCGGTACCTCTGTGGTAATTGTAAATGATAGGCAACCATCCCGACACTCTCCAGAATCTCAAATGGCCCCACATACCTCAGTGAAAGTTTACCCTGTCTCCTGATCCGCTTGTGTCCCAACCTTGGTGAAACACGCAAGAAAACCTGATCCCCGACCACGAAATCAAAGGGTCATCTACAGCGATCAGCATAAGATTTCTAATGAGACTTCGTAGTAGCCATCCGATTCTAAATCAACTAGAGCTACTCAGAAGTCTCCTGTACGAGACGTGTTCCCATTAAAGCTATCTCACCTGCCTCTAACCAGCATAAGGGTGATCGGAATGGCCTACCATATAAAGCCACGTATGGTGCCATCTCAATAGTTGCCTGAAAACTATTATTATAGTCAAACTCGACTAAGGGTATATGTTTCTCCCAAGAGCCCTAAAAGTCTAGGACGCATGCACACAGCATGTCCTCTAGCACTTGTATCGTACGCTCTGACCAGCCGTCGGCCTAAGTGTGGTAAGTTGTGCTCAGAAGAAATTGTGTACCCAGTGCCCTCTAAAAACTTTTCTAGAATCAAGATGTAAAATGGGAATCCCTATCTAAAACAATAGAACGAGGGACCCCATGAATATGTATGACCTCTCAGATATAAAACTTCCTGAGCTCATCAACACCAAAGGTCTCCTTGATTGAAAAAAAGTGAGCTACCTTTGTGAGTCTTTCCACAACAACCCACACGACATCATTGCCTCGATGTGACCTCTGTAACCCAGTCATGAAGTCCATCGCGGCATCATACCATTTCCACTATGGGATGGGTAACTACTGTAATAGTCTGGCCAGCCTCTGATGCTCCGCCATCACCTATTGATAGGTAGAACATCTCATAACAAAACCAGCTAAATCTCTCTTCATACCCGGCCACCAGTACTGATGTCTCAAGTCACGTTACATCTTGGTAACTCTGGGATAAACTGCCAAGACTGAAGCATGAAACTCCCACATTAGCTCCTCATGTATATCCCCTAGAACCCATACTCGTCCATGGAAATGCAGTACCTCATCATCACCTATCGTCCACCCAGGAGGAGGGTCCTCACTTTCCACTAACTGTCGTAGAACTATGCCTTCTGAATTAGATAGTTGTCTCATCCTCACTCTATCCAGGATGGTAGAGGTCACAGCTAAAGATGAAATATAGGTATGCCCCTGACTGTCGTGCACCTCCAAATGCATCTTATAGGAACAAAGCCATCAGCAGCCATTCACCACTGGCATCCTGCACTGCCTATATCTGAGTCTTCTTGCACAGCGCATCAGCTACTGCATTACCTTTACCTGTTGTATAGGCAAGCTCAATGTCAAAGGACTGAAGGTATTTGACCCACCTCCGCTGCCTCAGATTCAAGTCACATTGAGTAAAAATATACTTGAGACGTTTTTGGTCAGTGAAAACCACAAAATGCTCTCCCAAGAGATAATGTCACCAACAGTGCAACGCATAAATAACTTCATCCAACTCGAGATCATGCATCGGGTAATTCCTCTCATGTGGCCTCAACTGCCGAGACCCGTACACAACAACTCGATCACCCTGCATCAACACACCTCCCAGCCCAATCCCTAATGCATCATAATAAACTGTATAGCTCTGCCCCTGCTCTGGGAGTATTAGGATTGGTGCTGATGTCAACCATCCTTTCAGTTCCTGAAAGGCTATCTCGCAAGCTTCCGACCAAACGAAATTCACACCCTTCTTAGTCAAATCTGTCAGTGGCGCTGCTAAGCGGGATAAGTCCCATATAAAGTGTCTGTAGTAACCAACCAGCCCCAAGAAACTCTGTATCTCAAACACGTTCTTGGGATGCTCCTAGGAAACTACTACTCTCACCTTCTCTAGGTCTACTGCAACTCCTTCCTATGGGATGATATGACCCCGGATGTGAATCTGGTAAATCCAAAAGTGGCACTTTGAGAGCTTAGAATATAGCTGATGCTCTCTCAGTGTACTCAATATGATCTCAAGATGTGTGGCATGGTCATGTCGAGTGTGAGAGTACACCATGATATCATCCACGAATACTACCACAAAAGAATCCAGATAGGTATGGAACACACAATTCATCCGAGCCATAAAAACTGATGGCGCGTTCATGAGTCCGAACAGATTAACCAAGTACTCATACAGAGTATATTTGCTTCTAAAAGCTATAAGTGGTATATCTGATGGTCTCACATGCAGCTGATGATATCCTGATCTCAAGTCAATCTTCAAGAACACCCATTCTCCACGAAGTTGATCAAAAAGATCATCAATCCTCGGCAAGGGATATCGGTTCTTAACCATAAACTGATTCAGCTTCCGAAAATCCACACAGAGTCTGAGGGTATCGTCTGCCTTCTTCGCAAAAAGGACTGGAAACCCCCAAGGAGAAGTACTGGGTCAAATGAAAACTTTTACTGTAACTCCTCTAACTGCCTCTTGAGCTCCTAAAACTCAGGCGTGGCCATCCTATAAGGAGGAATGGACACCGATGCTACTACTGGAATAAGCTCAATAGAGAAATCCACCTCAGGCTCTGGATGTAGACCTAAAAAGTCATCCGGAAAGACATCCCTGAAACAATCAACCACTAGAGGGAAATCCTACTGACAAGCCCCCTGATCATCTAGATAAAAACTCACAATCTGTACTGTGACTCCAACTCGCCCACGATATTCTGGTCCAGCTCGACTTGCCAAAACATCCCACTCACCCTTGTATAGAATCTCTCCGCCCTCTAGTGACGTAAAACTCACCCGACGACGATAACAATCTACAATGGCGCGAAAGAGAACCAACCAGTCCATTCCAAGAATGACATAATAGCTCGTCATATCTAAGACATAGAGGTGCCAAAGAAAGTGACACCCACCAACCTCAAGGGGGAACTGCTTTCACTAATGCACACCAGTTGTTCGATTCCACAATGGAGCATCTAACGTCATAACAACAGAAGAAGAAGAAACACAGAGCCCAAACCTCTCAACAATAGGCATAGATATGAAACTATGTGTAGCACCCGTATCGAAAAGTACTAAAGATAAGTTAGAAGCTACTAGAATAGTACCTCTAGTAGTAGAAGGTCTGGGATCCTACTCATACTTGGTCTGTTGCACTGTATATTCCTGCCCAGTGTTGCGGCCCTGCGACACCGCCTGGCTACCCTGAGCTGTACCGCCCTGTTGCCTCGGAAATCCTGGTGTCTGGCTACCACGTCCAGGACCAAAATCCCTGCCCGCATGCCCGGATGTATTACAGTTTCCCAACTAGTAAGAATCTTGTGGTCCTGCTTCCGTATGTGGAGTCTGCACAGAACCCCTCTCACTAGCCACTGGTGGAAACGCCCTACCAAAGTGTTGCAGATGACCCATCTTTCCGCAAGCATGGAACTCCACTGGTTCTCGTGGACACTGAAGTCACTTGTGCCCCTCCTTACCACACTGGTAGCACATGACCTAGCCACCCGAAACATCCTTCTGGCTAGTACTGCCAGCCTGAGAGAAGTACATCTATCATTTCCTATTTCCAGTAGAAATAGTATAAGAAACTGGTGCTGAACCGCCCTAGCCTGCACCACTAGCTTCCCGAAGCTTCCTTTCTATAATCAGCGCCTGGTTCATAATATCATGTACTGTAGGCAACCTGAAAATGTTCACCAATTCTCGGATGTCATATAGAAGACCATCCTCAAAGCGTCTATCTCTCAATGTCTCATCACCCACCAGAATGGGTGGAAAACGCTGAAGCTCGGTGAAATGAGTAGAATAATCCATCACTGACATATCTCCCTACTGAAGGTTCATGAACCCTTGATCTCTTTCTTCCCTTAACATTTCTAGAAAGAAGAATTCCTATATGTCTACCTAAAAATCTTCCCACGCCATGTCTCTGTGATGCTCTAACTGGGTGGTAACATCCCACCACCTCTTGGAGGAATCACGCAGCATATAAGTCGTGAGGTTGACCCTCTGCCCTGGAGGCATCTCAAGATGCTCGAAGATAGTCTGAATAGACCCCATCCAAGACTTTGTAGCTTGTGGTCTGCGATCCCTTTAAAACTTAGGTGGATGCCGCTTCTGAAAGATACGAGTTAGCTCAGCCATAGATGTGGAAGTCAGCGGTGCTCCCTGAAAGGTCTGCTTGAACCGCATAAAGCCTTCATGGAACTGCGCTTCTGAGCCTGTGTCTGGTATAATGGCTGGTGCCGCATCTGGCTCTGGTGAAGGATCCACTGGTAGCCCATGGCCCACCATCTCTAGAGTATAATCGTTGCCGCTCTCCTAGTGTACAACTTGTGGTTGTACCGGTGGCTTGACTCTACAAGGTCAAACGCACACCATAGATCCAGATTATCAAGCCTGAAAATGAAGGGACCAAAAGGGAACATGATGAATAAGGCATTCAAGATTTTCAATACAAGACTACACGGTGTGTATACTAACTACATGGTGTGTACTTGACTTCTCTTCCCTTCCCAGGTCCTTCTACATGGCTAAGCCACATATCTCCCATTGATCAAAACTACACGGCATGTATATAATCTACACGGCGTGTATGGTGTAAATTTCCAACTGCCCGTGTCATTTGTGACACGGCCAACTACTCGGCTTGATACTACACAGTGTGTTACACCTGCACACGGAATGTACACCACTCCATTTCCCATCCACACGGCAAAGTCCACATGGTCTTTCCTCAGACGAGACTACACGGTGTGTTCCACAAGTACATGGCATGTACTTGATGAGCTTCACTGACCCATGTTGTTATTTACACAGTCAAATACACGGCTCAAACTACATGGAGTGTTCCATATACACACGGCGTGTACATGAAAGGATTGCACTGACCCGTGTTGTTAGTTACAAGGTTGGGTCCCCAGGTCAGACTACACGGTGTGTTCTACAGTGAACACGGCGTGTATGCCTTAAGGTCTCCTCCATCCGTGTTGTTATTTACATGGGCGGACTCCGAGTCAACACTAATCAGAATGTATATCCGGTACATGGCATGTTCGCCCCAAGAATTTCCCTTCCCCATGTCCCCGCCAATACGGTTCTTGACACGGGAAGCAACAAAACGTCATGTACTTAGGGTACATGACATGTACTCAAAAAAATTTTCTTCTCTTCCCGAACAAAAGAACACACGACGTGTGTCCATGGAACTACACGGTGTGTATCTTGGTTTTTCCAGACAGTACATCTCTGAAACTACTACGGAACCCAGAAAAAACTACTGAAACAACTCTTATCTGCCAAATTCTGACCTATGAGGGCCCATACTCCCTGAGAATCATTATTTGGAATCTTATCTGAGTTATAACAAAATAAACAGTCAATGATCCACCAAATTCCAGTCAATGGGGGCCCATACTTCCCAAAAAGCAAAGTTTGGCATCCTTTCTATCAAAATACTCATACCAAGATACCCTATCAAATTTCAGGTATTTATCAAGAAGCTATCACAATAGAATGCTTATCTAGCACAACAACTATCACAACAACATGAAATTTCTAATGCACCTACATGGCATGGAACTATGCATGGAATGTGATTTCCAGCATGTGCCTAAATGATGCATGAGATGTAATACCCTCATCTAATAGGGTACAACTAAATAGAACCCATGGATAAAATATAAACAGCACAATCTCAAGTGAGTCACACAATGGTGAAATCAAATCAACTGTAAAACTTGAAAAATCAGAAGAATTGAAAAAATACGAGGTAGGCTGGATTTTCCTTATACACGGTTTATCTATGCCTGCGCACATCTTATTACCAACTACGGTTCTCGTCCTATCCCTGACTAAGGCTTCCAATATTATGTCAAAGAAAATAACTCCTCTGATACCACTTTGTCACGTCCCAGTTCAGGGTGCCACTCAACAGGTGCCTCGATCCCGGTTCTCCACGTGACCTCAAGCAAATTTCCCCAAATGCCAGAGGCTTCCGACTAGTAGCGAGGGCCTAGGTCTGATAGTGGGGAAATAATGAACTCATTTGTCAAAGTGTAGTGCATCGGAATAAAATAGAAAGCACATAGCAACATTGGAAGCAATAAACCATACACATTTAAAATAAACAACTGCAGAAAAAGATAACCAACAGTTATATAGATGATGATGCAACATGTCTTATGTTCTACGAAAATAGCCAGAACATGTTACACAACAGTACAGAACAGTACAATACAGATTACAGCAAAACCAAAAAAAATAGCCGGTAGCATCGCGTGCCTAAGCCCGGTCCCATGCTCCCCTACTCCTCAGCAGCAATCATGTACCTGTATAAGGACCCTTTCCCTTATCCACACCTGCATAAATGTAATCTGTTTGGGCCGAAGACATGACCCAAACAGGGTGTGAGAAATAAATCCTAGTAGGCACCCACCAAAGGCCCGTGCCCAACTGTGTGAAAATATGCAACAACAGTGTGCAGTAGTAAAATGCAATAAAGTAATAAGTACTCAAAAGTAACTATATTTACTAGTCATATAGCCATTTTTTTATTCATTTAATCATTCAATATAAGGAAACCACCATAGTGAATTTCTATGTAAATAGTCAGTGTCCTCAGACATGCAAACCCTTAGCCTCAGGTAATCAGAAACATAACCCGCAGGTAATTGCCCATAGGCATAACCGATATTTCCCTCAAGCGTACAATGTGTTGCCCTCAGGCACAAAGTCTATTGCCCATAGGCATGAAAGAAGTTGCCCTTAGGCTAAAAGATGCACTTCCCTCAAATGAAGTAAAACACTTCCCTCAGGCTAAATGAGTAATTGGGACATGCCCAACATATAAACAAGCAATACACATACAATTCCTCTCAAGGAAAAATTAATGTGCAAAAAAACATGGCATACCCTCGGGTATCCTGGCCAAACGGCTAAACCGAGGAACACACCCCCGGGGTGGTCCTGGATCCAAGCATCGATCCCAAACAGCAAGTTATTAACACATTTAATTACCTATACAATTCTAGGTATTTAAAACAGCCAAGGCCTCAGCGACACAACACCCCAACATGGGTTCATAGCTCAAAAATTCAAACAAATGCACAATAGTTGGAAATTAAACACAAAGCCACCTACCTTAAACGCCTCTGAATGGTATACGCGAATGACGATCCTCGAAACGTCAAAGAAAAACATAGATCTGAGGTGAAAAAAACCTCTTTCAAACCTAAATAACTTACCTTAGAGGAAGAATTGGCAAGAACGGATTATGGAGAGTGTAGGGCTTACCCGTACGGTTCTAACAAGATCGTCAGAGGCGAAAATGGATTCCTGACGCTCGATCTGAAGATCCTCGAAGTTCCGACCTCCTCTCCTGACTCCTTACTTTGGTTCTAAGCCTTCCCTGTGAACAGGGGAGGCTACTGCCCATTTAAGTGAAAAAAAACTACATGGCGTGTACTATTGACTACACGGCATGTACTTTTCTCATTTAACTATTCCTTTGGCGGCACTGCTGCACTGTTCATCCGTCGACATGAGTACACGGCATGAATTTCTGATTACATGGCATGTACTATCGCTCTGTTGGCGGCTACATCCACTACCTTACTATTTTCCTGCTGACTGACTACACGGTGTGTAAATACCCACTACACGACGTGTAGTCGGTTTTTACACCTTTCGTCATCGACATGGCTACACACCCTGTGTACTCATCCCACATGGCCAAAGTATACGGCGTGTGGAAGAGCACACAATTTGTAGTCCCAAAATTTAGGATTTTCCCCCATTTTCCTTATTTTTCTCAAAAACACTAAAGGAAAAGAGAAAAGAAGAAACCCATACCTCAAAAATAATAACCGGGTTCTTACAATAAATATCAGGCTCATCAGCACTCTAATATTACTGTGTCTTAGTTACTAGCTCCAAAAATATTATTTGATATATTACAAATCATTAAAAGAAAAAATAGACATAATTTCTCCCTATATTATGCCTTTTTGTGTCAATATGAAAAACAAAGTTATACTCAAATAGATCTGGATACTATGAACACATCTGGTTCTCCCACTCCTTGGTGTTCTCCTTTAGATTCCCAAGACACCACCAAACTTGAACCATGGGAATAAATAATCGACAAAGGATATTATCCTTATGATGCATGATCTTCCTTGGGTACTCCACTAAGGTATCTTCATCATTTATGTCCATCTCACCATAAGTGGCAGCATGTGAAGGGTCATTCAGGTACCTCCTCTGTTGGGGCCAGAGGAAGACGTCATGTAACCAATCTAACTATTGTGGTATTACCAATTAATCTAAGAGACAACATGACACAATGGTAAAATATTCATAACCCATGTTTCAGTGTGACATTAAGGAACATGTGGTATCTCTCCATGAACTACAAATTCCACCATCATCGATTCGTATATGAATTATGATCACTCTATGAATTCTTATTCTTCTATTAGATGATCCAAACCTGATTTTCTATATCTCACACCCACTCTAGGTCCAGGGGTGTTGACACACATGGACTAGACCCACATAGTGGTGACCTATAGGGTTGTTCATGAATATCCTTAAATGATATCAAACTAATTTTGGAATGTAGCTATGTTTGTACCCAAACTCCACCAAGGGTAGGTGGTCCTCCCAATTGTTGTTAAATTATTTCATGAAATAACATAGAATTTCCTCCAAATCAAGAATTGTCTACTGGGTCTAGCCATTATTTTGGGGGTGAAATTTCATGCCAAAACCAAATAGTCATAATGGAATCATGTAATCGTCTCTATAATAATGATGTGAAATGAGTATCACAATATGAAATAATCATCGTAGGAACTCTATTGAGCCATATTATCATAGGCATGTAATGGAATCCCAATTTTTTCAGAAACATTCTCTCATATATCTTTGTAGTTGGTCTGTATTGTGAGTCGGTATACAATCTACTCGATTATATAATGTTCTCTAAAAAATCCATGGTTGACTCATCATAATTTCCATTGATATACCATCTAAATTCTACATTGTAACCTCAAGTGGTTCATCTAAACCCACTATAACCACGTGCTCATTCTTCACTAGAGAAATAGTGAGGCATCGAGAGACCAAATATTCTACACACTTCTTCATTCATGGCCATAAAAACTAATTCCAATGGTCCTTGGACATCTTTTTCATATATAGATGTACCACCAAAGGGGATATATGTAGCTCCCTCAAAACCTCATATATAATAAAATAAGTATCATTATCATTCCATTGAAATGGATAATGTTCTCCCCATTATCCAAAAATCCCTCAAGTTCAAATCCAATTTATATGTGATCAAAGGATGTATAATATTTAATATCTCTAGTACGAGTCACCCTAAAAAAAGTTACAATAATGGGGGAAACAACCATCCACTAGAGATATGTTGCACCATCCATGTACAATATAGATAAATGCAACAAGGCTAACTATTATAAATCCATTGTGAAAAACAAATGTGCTAGATCACTTTCTAAGAAAACGTTCTACTATATTCCCCTTCTTAAGAGTATATTATATCTTCAATTCCTAATCCTGGAGGAACTCTATTCATCACCTATGGCTATAGTTATGGTCCTTATGTGTGAAGATAAAATTGGGACTCTTATGGTTATAATATATGATAAACTACTCCCCAATAAGTTAGTTTCATCACCTATTCATGGATGAGTCTATTGATTTCAACTATAGATAATGGGTCATGTAGTTATAATTATGTGGTCTCAACTGCTATTACCCATACACTATCACTCTTTGCCTCTAAAACTAAAAAACAATTTTCAATACATGAGGCATAATAGAACACATCATATATGACACTCTCCATTAGCAGTATCATAATGATATCACTTTTAAAACACTTTTGTCACTCCTGAAAGGCATGATGGAACCCATTTGTAAAAAAATTCTTGTCCCTTCTCGATCAATGTATTCTATGTTTCCAATATTCTGGTGAAATAATACATAAATCTCCTGTAATATAATTCTTCCTAAAGGAAACATCACACTAATATCATCCTCTTGGGTGTCACCCAAGTTTACACTACCTCAACCATATTAAGATCAACTATTACATCAACTATTTAGATTACACGTCTTAGAAAGTTTACCTTTAAAAATAATAACTAACACATCAACAACTTCCTATAAAAAGGTGAGAATATAGTATGTCAACATCTTTCCTCATGTTTCTTGAGTGATCCTCTAAGGATCCATTTTACATTAGGATATATTTTATGAATTACACCGTAATATATTCTATGAAATGTAGGAATATCCGGTTCATGAATCCCATGAAAAAAATAGGGATTTTTGCATGCCAAAAGAAACCCCCAAGTACACATAATGACTATATTGATATTTGAATTCTATCTCAAATATATCTTCATCTTTTTCTAGATCCTGGTGATTGAAAAATCTAAGCTCTCTCTTCGAGAACGATCACATCCATCTTATCTAATCTATGAGGTAATCAATCCTTGATAATAGATAATTATTCTTCATGTTAACTAGTTTTAGGAACCGATAATCATATATCTTTTATCCACCATCTTAAGGGAGAACACTGAGGATTCCCTTAGTTGTTCACTTGTTCTAAAAAATCCATTCCTCTATAAGTCCTCTAACTATACATGTAGCTCTCAAAGCTCACTAAGAGATAGCTAGTATACTGTCTTAGATATCAGGTCCATACCTTGGTGAATGTCTGTGTATTATTGTATCTATCAATATAGAGGTATACATGACTCTCCCTCCGGAAAGTTACCTTCATACTCTTTAACCACTTTAGAGAACTAAATTCCCACAGAATCCACTACTCAATGGTATATACTATCCAAATTGTGTGTAATCAGAATATCTTATTATATATGGACCATCATAATCGACCATAGTTTCCATCCCTCCCAGGAAGGATAACCTTAATCATTCACTGTGGATTCACCACATCCTCCACCTGAAATAGTTAATCTTTTCAGGAATTGTGGATATCCTATTTATACTTATGTTGAAATAAAATGTCTACATAGCTATTATAATGAGATTCCATAGAAAATAATATCCAACAATTATTAGATCACACTTTTTGTAGCATTGTGTGATCAACTAGTCACCTTTTGTTGTAGTTTCTAAGTGAAAGGTTTGATCCAACAACTCCACCAGAATTTCTTTGTTTCCAAATAGATAATTGGATATAATTTAGTGGATTTCACCCATGTATATCATTATTTCAACTAAAGTAGAAATTACATAGGCTTATGTCAAATAATACTATGATACTTCAGGTTATTGGTATGCATTCCAACAACAGACCTCATCCATAACCACTACATCCCTTATCCAAGAATGGAACACCTCGGGGTGGTGTTGGAAATAATTTACACGAACTACCACCTCTAGCTATTATGTCTTCTCCTCTTCCACATCCATCACCCTTTAGATCTTCCTTCTCCTACAATTGTCTATTTATTTGTGTTCCATCGACTATTTAATTATTAGTTGTTTTATAGGTAATATTATCCAATGCAAGATGTCAATGATCATCGGAGGAGAAATTATGCCTCTATATGGGATGAAAATAGCCAAGATAATATCCTTGAGCTACATAGCCTTGGTCCGAAGATCTCCTCGTGAGGCATATTTCATGCCAATATCACTGACTCTATAGTCATATACCTACTTTTTATATCTCAGATCATGTGTTCCCATTCCTCCACTAACCATCACATTTATCTCTCCCATAATTATCTCCACCAACAAGGCTTACAGAATATGTTTGTCATTATTCTGAATATAATGAAATATCACTAAATCGTTGATAACTTTTAGTAATCTGTATTTAATAGACATTGATTGTAAGAGAATACATCAGACCATATCTTGAGAGATTCATCAAATTTCAATGAACCTATTTCAAAACCCTTCCACAATAAAACCTCCCTCCTGAAAATATGAATTCATCTGAATGATCATTAACTACAATGTGGTTTTATATAAATCCTCCCTTAAGAGATGCAAGAAATTAAATCAGCAAAGAGATATGTCGTAATGTGATTGAGTCACCCGAATCAACCATTGCCCTATGGATCCCTGATGAATATTCGCATATATGACCAACATCTCTCCTGTAGGTTTCATCATAAGGTGTAAAACATGGGCCACTACCTCAACACATTTTTCAGATACCAATATTTCTTTCACAACCCAAAACCAGGGAGGTCAATACCTTGGAAACTCATGGGGTTCTCACAACATGCACACATCCTCAATTATTACTACAACTTAATCCTGATTCTCAAAGTGTGGTGGAATAATTGGAAAACTACTCAGATGTAATAAATCATATACATGAACCTGTATTGAACACTCATCCCTCAATGAATCATCTTCATTATCACACAATATAATCATGGCTAGTTTTCTATGCTAAGGAATCCTGAAATAAACAATACATTCGATGGTCAATTATTATATACATTTAGATAACTCATTAAGTACGTAGAAGTTGAAACAAATTTCTATATAATGTATTTAATAATTACTTTCCTCAAAATTAGTGTGTATATGTACCCAGACAATAAATAGGTTATTCAAGTTCTTATAGATGGATACATCATCCCCACACCAATACCAGATAGAATTCCCAAAATTCTAAGCATCAAAATATTTATTATTATTACCAAAAATCCCAAACAAAACCTCATAGATATAAAATATCTAATCTCCCATACTAAGGTACAAATTACCCCGTATATACCACACTATCTTGAATATAACCTTTGGGGCTTGCTTGGAATGAGATGAGCTTAGTTTGAAAAACCCAACACCACCACCAATAGGCAATGTGATGGAAACTATATCTTGGTAGATATATCCCACATATGATAAGCATTATAATAACTACTTTTAAACCCCAAAAAACCTATAATCCTATACCATACTGAAATGTAAAGCTAGAAAACTAATACCAATTCATTCATACAACTACAACCCACAACCAGAGTAAAAAAATTACATAAACTGATAAATGTGGAAAATCAAAACCCCTCCAATTATGGAAATGGATTCCAACCTTCAACCATGAAAGGTACTAATGTCAAATTAATGAACGGAAATAAAATGTTTTTCTTGACCAATATTTATCTCTAACTACTTTTGGACCTCCGAAGACTCTATCATAAAAAATTGTATACCTAAGTCATGACATGTGTGGGTCGAGCCAATGCAAGGGTGAGTATAAAAATATCCATTTGGAAACTTTGAAATAAAAAAACAAAAAACATTTGGAGGTAGTCTCATATATAGAAAAGTATGTAAATTAAGATTTTAGACATGATAAAAATAAGTTGAAATAATGGTATACTCATAAAAGAGTCCATGAATCAATGGTAACAACCATTTCCTTCCATAGGATTCTACTTGACGGTCCATTGTAAATCTCATCTAGTATAATCCACTCAATGAGATATGTTGTCACTAATGAGTCTCATAAGAGAGGTATTACCCACCGTATCCCCCCCCCGGGAATAACTAATTGTATATAAAAATATCACACTATCTAGATAATGGATCACACCATGGTCCCCTATGGGACTCCACAAATCATAATCAGTGAAAATTTTCGATGGGGGTTGATGCTTTGTGCTTGGTTATAATGAAGATTCTAAGAATCCCACCTTGGAATTATATGACAGATGATCCCACACTAGGTCTCATCGAGGGATCCTGTAAACTCTACTCGAAATAGAACCATTAGAGGATATCACAATCCTATAGAAATGATAATATCTAACATCATTACCCTCATCATTAAAGGACATTAATTATCATCAGTTGACCAATGTATTTTTTTTTGTGCCATCGAACATTCTCAACCATCCTTGATGTGCCTTAGAATTCTAAATTATTTTCTTATATATTTTTCATGAAATTATTTAATTAATGCATCTATGAAATTTCTCATAATTATTGGTATTTAAAAAATATTATTTTAACTAGTCATTGGTTTTTCATGGTAGGATCAAATGATTTGATGGTTTATGGTCTGATATATCATTTTTTAGGTTTATAATATTTTTCATCATTTTTTAGATTGTTTATAAATAATAAATTTTTATGATGCTTGTATAATTTGTTAGAAGTGTTTTAACTTGATGTTTATATGGTTTATTGATCCTTGTGGGTTTTAATGTTTGACTCTTTACATCATTTGAAAGTTGATTCAAATTCTATTGGATTTCAATGTGGTTTTAATGTGTATTTTAAGGTTTTATTTAAAAATAGTGATATAAAATAACTTTTGGTGCATCAAATATTTTATATATGAAAAATATTAGCAGTTAATTTTTTTATAACATAATATTCTAAATTCAAATATTTTTTTAATATTTCATTCCACAATTAGCACATGATATAAATAGTTCTCTTTTTCTAAATGAACTACACCCATAACATTATATTAATAGTTTATGTGTAAAATATTTTATTGGATGATTATGATTATTTTAGATACTAATAGGAATCAATACAAAGAGATTTAGTGGAACGGGAGTATGGTTGTGTGTTAAGTAATATTATTTTGTTGGATTTCCATGTGTTTCGTTAGTGTTATATGTGTAATATATGTCACAAATCCATACATACACATAATTACTGGTATCATGGTTATCCAAGGTGTTTAGTGAGATAATTTTAGAGTTTTGTTATAATTTTTCCAATCAGAAGGTCATATATTCTCTAGATTCAAAATAATACAAACATTAGGGATGAAGAAAGATAAATGAATTAATTGTAAACTTGTTGGTTATATATTAGGGATGTATCAATTGTATAGAAAATTCTTCCACTAGAGTATGTCTTCGATCGCCTCACTTGAATTTTATGATATCCCCATATATACATTACATGGAGTTTGTATTACTAAATATGTTGATGTATCAACTTTATAATTACAACTAATTTTGTAGTATTTTATGTGAATTTTATCTTTTTTCTATAATTATATCATTATTTAGTAGTTATTCACTGTTATAGGCAATGCTTTTATGTATTATTTTGATCATATCCTATTTAGATATCTATTTCTGTATATTTATATTGAAATGATAGATTTATTGGAAGATGTTTTATTTGTAGGGTGTGGTGTTTTTCTCCAATGTTTTATTTTTCTAATGGTGGACTATTATGATTTTGGGGAAACAATTTAAAAAGTTAATTAACGTAAATGATAAACATTTTTTCAACAATTATATAGGTTTATAAATGAGAGTGAGTTATTTTAAAAAAATAAGTTTTATTAGTTATTTTAAGACATATTATTATATATCATATTTGAAACTATAATTTATGGATTTTTTTAAAATAAGATGTATATACATCTTATAAAGTATAACTAGGTTGCCAGGTCCCACAATACATTCACAACTCAGTGTCTATAGATTGATTGAGTTTCTTAGAAGTTCATTTTTTATATTTTTTAGAGTATTTGTCTTTTATTATTATTATTTTTCATTCCTGGTGGAGTAGATTGTGTTTATATGGTGATATAGTGACAATGGTTCTTGTGAGTAGAGTAGTTTTTTGTACTATTTTTTATTTTTTGATCGTTTTTCTATTGTATTATTCATGAATTATTTTTATAAATTTTATTTTTCCAATTGGTTTATTATTTTTCAAAATATTTCTTAATTATTTTCATTTATTTATTATTTCATTATAATTTTATATTTTTTATATAATTTTTAATTGGAATCCATGTTATCGATAATTTGTGATAGGTTCTCTATGGAATTATGGTACATGTTAAATATTATTTATCTGGGTGAAATTATTCTTGCAAATAAAATTTAGGATACCCTAGAACTAGTTTCCAGACTACAGAGATTATTATAACGCTTTACGCCTTAATATTGTATAACTGAGGTACCCGGATCAATGGTTCCTTAAGGTGGTATTTGAAAAATTGAATTAGAGCGTCCTTATTATTTTGGAAGTCTAATAGATAAGAGATAAGATCATCAAATTTTTGGAGATTAAACATGAGTGTGTTCTTAATCATTACCTCTCACGATGAAGACTGAATTACAAAAGGATTTTATCCTTTATTTCATTAATTTTGATCTTTCTTCATTTATTTATAGTTTTTTTCAATATGGTATATTGAATGGTGTGAATGTTGTATGTTTCATTTAGTGGTTTTTAATATTTTTGGTGTGAATACAGAGGATGTAGTATAGGTCTATTGTTAGATCACATGGTTAGGAAAAATATGTTGATCCCATTAATATTTTACTTATTTTATATTTTAGATAGATTGGAAATTGTATTAGGGTGTGGTTCTGTTCTTTATTTTAATTTTGATGAGATTTTTAAAATAAAAATAGTTGAAAATACATAAATATGTGGTTTGATTTGTGAAAACCTATTACATAAAAGATTTTAAATAAACCATATTCTTGATAATTTTAAAACGGTTTTGATGATAATTTTTCAATAATTTATAGATAATTTATAAATAGAAAATTAAAATTTTAACTTAAGATGGGGAGATTTTACAATAGTTTAATGGGGAAATTTTAGTATGGTTTTGAAAATATTTTCACTCAAGGGACATATCAAATTCAACTCCTTCTTTGAGTTTTATGTGTTAATCATGATAGGCACTTGGGATTAAAAAGGTTTTCTAGTTTGTTTGATTTTATTTGTGTTTAAATTATGACTGTTTTTTATTTCATTTTGTGTTACGTCTCTATATTTATATTATACATATCAAGAAAGCCTATATAGATCATTGGCGTGTTCCTATATAGGATATCTCTCATGTATTGAATATTTTTCTTACAGATTATATTTAGGATTACATTACTCAATGTTTAAGAGATCCTAGATATTGTATTCATTACATAGACTCTTTCATTTATACAAATATATATATATGTATACTTTATTCATTTTCCTTTTTACTACTATTCTGGAATGGAGTGTTCCTTTTCTCATATTTTCTTTATATTTGGGTTTAATTTCATCTTTGTTCAGTAGTTTTTCTCTAATACAATGAATAATTTTATGACTACATTTTATCCTTTCCTATTTATATATACTTTTCATCATATTTCTAAAACATGTTTGGACATATTTGCATGATGTTTTAATTTGGGAGTGTTGAGTTATATTAGAAGAATTATTTTTCAATAGTTTGTATATAAATATATTTGTAGATGTTTATTTTAATTATGTGTTAAATGATAAATAAATAAATATTATATTTTATAAATTATTTATATTTAAAAATTGGAGTTGGTTTTTTAATGTATTCATAGTAATAATGTATTACAAAACATATTCTTAAATTTTGTATTTCGAAATATAATTTCTAAAATGTTTTAAATATGATACAAATGGACTCCTTGATAAAATAATTCTAGGTTATTAGCTCATAACATACCATTAACACATAGTTTATATAGACAATGTGAATTTATTTCATGATCATGTTTGGCTCTAGGATTTTTGAGATGCTTTGGCATATTGGATTTAAATTTTTAGTCAATTGTGGAGAAATTATTGTTCATTTTTTGGATATTGACCACTGGTAAATCAAATATTGTGGTATGGTATTTAGTTTTAATTTTTATTCTTTAGGAATTATCTTTATCGATGTACATTGTGTATTTTTATTATGTATAATGTTTTAATATTTAAAAGATGGGTGTTTTTCTAGGATATGTGTCATTATATTAATTTTTTTTAAGAATGTTTATGTAATTTTTCAAGGACATTCCATGTACAAATGAAAAATATCAGGTTCTTAGTGGAATTCTTAATATTATTAAATATCATTTATCATTTTGAAATTCATCTTGAAAAAAAATATTTGATTCAATGGAACTTCTTTCTAGCCCATGTGGATCAGGAATACCCTTAAATCCTTTATATGAATAAGATTAAGATATAAATTTAGGGGAGACCAAGCTTGATTCAAGAGACTCTTCATCTAAGTCACCATGAATAAAATTAATTTTCATATTAAAATATTCTAGATATAACCATTCTATGTTAACCATATTGATGAATTTCAGAATATTCATGTGTTTTAAAATCACATAAAACATATTTAAATAATATAAAAATTTCACTTATTGAAAACCCTTCATGAAAACCCATTATGTTTAGATCATTCTATTTTATTCTCCCGAATTCAATTGATAAACCCATTTATTATAAAGTAATATACACCTAGTTATAATTTGGTTATCTCTCAGTTTTCAAACACATATAAGGACTCCATTTCATCCTCCGTCGCTAACTCATACTATCATTGGTAATTCATACATTCAACATAATTAAGGAACAAATGCTCTCTAGTATCTAATGGGAGTAAAATATTTCAAGTCACTTCTATTTAATTGTACATAGAATTGAATCCTAGTAGATCTCTACAGCTCACTATAATGTTCTACAATTTAATTATATACATTTACTTAATTAAATACCATGTGAGTTGCTTATCATGCACACAACCGTGAAATAAAATGAAAACTATGTATCATTAATAAAAATATTAAACATTTCCATTATATAATGACCATTAATTTTTTAGGAAACAAAATTTGTATCCTCTCTACAAAAAATATAATTAAAATGTAATAAAAATAATTTTTTATAAAAGGAGACTTGTATATCAGAAAAAATGATGCATTATGTGCACTTATAAAACCATATCCTTGATGATTATTGAATGTTACCCAATATTCTTATAAATTCAAAGGATGTACATGGGATGAATAAAAGAATCCTTATCCTACTATTCTAAAATAACGGCTCAACCCTCACCTTATTAGAGGATCATGGAGTACCAAAAAATATGATGATTATTTTTAATGATTGATAGATAATTGTTTAAGGATAAAAATTGATAATAATGGTGTTATAATGTTTAGAACCCCAAATATGTGTCCCATAAAACCAAATATGAAGTGAGAATATTTCAATAAACTCCACATATCATTATTCTCTATTCATCGAGGAATTATTAATTTTGAGTCAAATGTATTATTTCAACACTTTATATCAATATTTTCTAAAATCATAAACATGCATCATTAATAAATTACAGATCCTTATAATTCCCTAGTTCAATTAATGTTCTTGTATAAAATTAATTTTGTGAAAAATAGATATATATCATTATGGGATGAGATTTATTTGTAATAGGATGTACCTATATCATACATAAAATTAAAATCATCATTAAATGAATCTTCATAAAATGTTATAATTATATGTTTAATGAATTTCATCATAAGATGTTATACAAAGACATCCACATAAACATTTATTAGATGTAGTCAGAAATTATATATAGAAAAACTGTTCTAAATTAGTTATTTGTAGAATCTCATTTTACCAAACAAAAAAAGTTATATTCTATCAGATAGAATCCAGAGTCATTATTGTGATGTATTAAAATGAAGGTCATCTGATGAATTTTCTATGAGTAAATTTCAATGTTAAGAAAACATTCATCTGAATTCATTGAAAAAAACTCCAATCATTGCAGAATATTTCCATTAGAGGATTTCCTAAAAATATTATCAATATTAGATGAGGAAAAATATATGACATAATTGATGACATTACAGTTGATGTGAATCCTTTTTTAACAACTATTTACATTTATTGATCACATAAAATTAATTTTTATGAGAGTTTCTACAAAATGTTCTTGAATTGTGAGGATCATTTTAAATTCATTTAGTTTTTATCTATTTATAATATTTTATCCATTCTAGTGTGATAGAATTCTTCTGGGGATTAGAACGTAGAGATTTTATGATCTTTCAAATCGAGGGATCATGTGGCTGTGGAAATATTGTAACGAACTAAACTTTTATTAATATTTTTTCCCTAAATTGTGTGTGTTATTTTATTTTTATACTCAACAAAACTATATTATTTAATTAATGAAGTGAGTATATTTAAATGAGACCATCGGGTTTCGACTGTTATATGACCATTGCTAAATATGATCATTCGAAGCTAAACTCTTAACGTTGAAATTTTTTGTTTATAAATACATGTGATCTTGGTTAATTAATACAGAATGAATATTCGATAGCCTAATCTAGTAATCTCAGGCCAATCGAAGCCCATCTAACGGAACGCGGGAAGGAGGCAGCACCATTGGGCTTTGCTCTGGACCAAACCCAAGCAGAACTTCACCGTGTGAAGTTGGAATTGAATCGCCTTTGCGAGATGTTCAAGCTGATAGAAATCACCACTCGGGAAATGCTGGCCATGCCTCCCCAAAATTATATCACCTTATAACACCATACACTTAGGTCTTATGCTGGTGTTATAAGGGGATATATAACGAGACCTTAGCTGCCTTATGTAATCCATTGATATAAATAAAAATTGTGATTTATTCTTATGGTGATGTTTGTGAATTTTAAAATGACCGGATAAATATAGGATGTATATTATATATGTTTATAAATAAAGGTGATATTTTAAATATTTATGTAAACCGTAAATAATTAATAATGTGTAATGATTTTCAAAAAACGGTCTTATACAGTTATGTTCAGTAAGAAATTTAGAGTCTAATAAGATCAACATAATTTTTTTGGGGAATAGTAAATTATGAATAGTGATTTTATGCTTATGATTAGAAATGTGACCAAATGGATTAAATAACCTCACTAAAGAAAGTATTGATATAATTTAACTACCTTGATTAAGTAATCTGATTCAATAAATTAGGTAAATAACAGTTTCAGAAATTATTAGTCAAGTATTAGTTTTTCTTGTGTCAATAGAGTTTTTTAATTAAAAATTAAATTAAAAAAAAATTAGAATATTATTTTTATAAAATGGAGTTAGTTTTTGAATTCAGATCATTGATATTAGGTTAAGGAGATTTTTGGGAATTTTTCTAAAAAAATGAATTTTTGGTCAATAGTGAAAATACAGTTTTTAGTCTCAGGTGTTTATTGACATCATTAAGGATGAAATAATTATGTAATAATTCTAGCCGACTTATGAATAGTAATATAACGTATGAGGTGTCCCAAGTGGTCAATATCATGGGAAAATACTATGGGAAGGCCCATGGTTTTTCAATACCACTGATGAGGTGTCCCTTGGCCATTATTTACTTGTCCCCTCACTTCTTCTATTAATACCAAGACATTACCTCATTCCTTTCATTTCAGAATCCTCATAAATGATTTTCATGTCTCCTTACCTCCCAATGATTCCTCCCAAGGTTCCCTAAATCCTCCCAAGGTCCCAAACAACAAGCTTTCTAAGTTACTCTTCAAAGTAAGGGAATCTTTCACCCTCCTCTTTTAAGACATTACTTACTTTATGTTGTGTCTTCTAGTTTCCATCTATTTTTTTGAGGGTATCTTCATATATGTTATAATTACTTTCCATTCCAATTACAATTGTTTAGAGACCTTTTCTGCTCTCATAAATTTGTTTTCTACATTTTTATGTGATATCGTTAGTCTGTCGAATTTTTCGTTAAAGGAATCGTGTCTTCTCTTTTCTTTCATGTTTCTTTTCATGTGCTATGTCATTTAAATTACCATGCCATGATCATATCTCCATGTTATTCTATATTTATACTCTATTATAAGTTATTTATTAGTGGGTTACTCTTGTACCCTCTCTATTAAATGTTTTCTAAAACCATTTTATAAAGTCGTTACGCTGCAGATATTTCGTCTCAAAACTTCTATCTCTTTCTCCCATGAAATTATCTTGTTTATTTATGTAAATATCAAGACAAATTTCATTTTTATGGGTTTTCATAAATATATAAAATTTATATATTTGATTCTAGAATTGACAAACATATAACCCTCACTCCCTTTCCATGGGTTATAAATGATATAATGGTCTTATTTTTTAGAACTTTTAAAACGTCATGATTTTGAAATGAAACCCATATCTTTTATTATCTATGGGTTATTTATGAAATGTTTGATTATGATATATTTGGATCACATGAATGTAAAGACATATTAAGGGGGCACCTTGATAGTGCTCTAATGCATTGGGTAAAGAATTAATCTCTGGAGATGACATGTTTCACGATACCTAGGTGAATAACCTTGGTAATTTTTATGAAACCTTGTGGATGGACATTGGTGATATGTTCATAAATGTATAAATGAAATTTTGAAGCCACATATTCACGTTATGTTCCAAGTTCCTTTCATTATGATATTCTTATACTTCAATTGATCATGTCATTATGTTGTTATTCAAGTTCTTATTGTTAACACAAGTAAACTGATTCCCTTGTTTACCCTTACAAGGAAATTCTTCTCACCCTTTCCTTTGATGTATGTCTCCAGGATATGAGATGAAGTATTTGTATATAGGATGAACCTATGATTAAGCCCTAAAATAGTTTAGAATAAAGTTTTATGTTGTATTCAAATTTTATTGTTCATTATTTCCAAAAGACTATACTTTAGAGATCCTCTATATGTAAAATGTAATGAAAAGTTATGTATTAAAAAGGGGGATGTCATAGTTGGTATCAAAGGATTGTTTAGTTATTTATGGAAATTAGGTTATGAAATCATTAGGAAGAACCCAATATAAAAGTTTAAATATTTGAAAACTTCTTTGAATTTTTGTGAGTATTGAGTAAGTGGTTTATCAAGAAAATACATCCTTGTCTGAATACAAGAATGTAGAGGTGGCTCTGGTATAGATGTACATAGGGGTAAAACCCGAAAACACCACTTTGAACTAGACTCGCACAGGAACTGGTACATGACAGCGGGATTTGTTTCACTCTTGGTTATGACACTCTTAGAGGGATATGTTGGGTTAATCAGAATATTTTTATGAATTATTATGAAGGAATTATAGAGAAATGTAATAGTTTAATCATGAAGTTTTAAGACATAGAATTCCTTATAGTTAAAAGATTCTTAAATTAAATAAGTTTCTCACTAAGACAATATTTTTTTAAGAAATGGTGGTATATAGGAGGAACCGTGCAAATGGTGACCGCAATGGACCATGCACTGACGACCCTCTGATGGAAGCAGGAATGGAAACATCCATGCGAATGATGAACCAACTAACTCAAGATATGGGAAATAACATGAATCAAGCTGTGAGATCGATAACACCATGAAGGGAACAACATTTTGTCGAGTCCTTTATGTTTCAATGACCACCAACCTTCAGTGGATCGACTGGCCCATTGATTGCTGAGCAGTGGATCAGCTCCATTGAGAAGATCTTTTCTGTGCTCTGTTGTTTAGAGCAAGAGAAGGTCACCCTAGCTGTCTATAGCTTAGAAGGAGAAGCTGATCAGTGGTGGGAACTAATTAAAAACACAGGGACAAGAGTGGAAGTTGAATCTATGAAGTGGTAATAGTTCAAAGGGATCATTTTTAGTAAGTATTTCCCTCGTTCAATGAGAACAATATTAGAGAAGGAGTTTCTCGAGCTCAAGTAGAAAGATAATGAATCTGTGGGAAGCTAAGAAATAACTTCACAATGCTTTCACGATATACCTCTAGATTTTTCATGGATATAAATGGTAAGGTTGATAGATTATTTGGTGGACTGAGAGCTCATCTGGGGAAGAATCAAGCCAACTGAGTCTATGATATCTATGGGGAGGCTGTGTGGAGTGAGATGAAAGTTGAGTTGGAGTTTGGTGAGACATAGTGGTCTCATAAATCCAATGACAAGAAGAGATCGATGGATCCCACTTTAAGGAGGACCTTCGATTAGGGAAGAGGAGGCAAGCAAGTGCATCTTTCAACATGTAATAACTGTGGGAAGAATCTTTTGGGGAACTTCTTACTCGGGAGCGGGAAATGATACATGTGTGGGAGAGATGTTCATATTGAGAGGAATTTTCATAGTGAGGTGAAACATTAACTTCCAAACACTAAAGACAAAGGGAAGATGGTGCATGCCTTAACTGATGTCCATTTCTTTGAGTGTGGATGACGTGGGAACTTTTCCAATCAGAGTCCAACTCAAAGGGCATTGGAGGGGAACCACCATCCGCCTCAGTAAAGGCCATGGGATAAAGGCCATTCTATTTCTATCATGACAGCTAATGTCGAAGATTCAAATGATTTGGTAGCAGGTACTATTTTTGTTCTCGCAATGCTAGCAAGTACTTTGTTTGATTATAGTTCTACGTATTTCTTTATTTCCTCCATGTATGAAAAGAATTTATAATCAACTCCCGATTTTCGAAAAGTAGAGTTATCAGTCATGATTCCATGGGGGGATTATCCAAGGATCATCAGTGTTTAGAAACTCTGGTATTTACTTTAGTTAGCTTAATCTTATCGCAAGTCTAGTAGTCATTCCCATGCAAGAATTTGACATTATACTAGTGATGGACTGGCTCTCAAAGTATGTTTCTAAGATCGAATGTAGAAGCATGGAAATCTCATTAGTCCTAAATGGGAAACCAATAGTAATCTTCCAAGGAGAGATATATCAACCTGATCTTTGTCTAGAGAAACCCCCTATAGCCTTATTTATGGAGTTGATTGGCGAAGAATAAGAAGGGGATGAGAGTTTTAGGATCGAAATTGTCCCCATCGTCTAGGAATATTTTTACATATTTCCTGAGGACTTTCTTAGACCTCCCCCAGAACGTGAGGTAGAGTTCTCAATTGAACTTCTACCTGGATATCATATGATATCAAAGACCCCGTATAGGATGGAAAATGTGGAGCTGGAAGAGTTAAAGAAACAACTCCATGATCTTTTGGAAAAAGGGCTTTATCCGACCAAGTGTGTCTCCTTGGGGAGAACCTATTCTGTTTGTGAAGAAGAAGGATGGATTGATGCTTCTATACCTTGATTATAGAGATCTTAATGGTATCACAGTAAAGAACAAATACCCTCTTTAAAGAATTGATGACTTATTTGACCAACTTTGTGGTGCTCAATTCTTCTCTAAGATTGATCTTCGAACTGGTTATCATCAATTGAGGGTGAAGAAAGAAGATATTCCAAAAACTGCATTCCGATCAAGATATGGGCATTATGAGTTTTTTGATATGCCCTTCGGACTAACTAATGCACCATCTATTTTAATGGATCTGAATAATAGAGTCTTTAAGGACTACCTTTATAACTTTTTCATAGTTTCTATTAATGATATTCTAATACATTCAAAATGTTGTGAAGAAAATTAGTATCATATAAGGTATATTTTTTCATACTCTATGGAAGGAGAGGCTTTTTGGAAAGTTCAGAAAATTTCAATTTTGGTTAAAACATGTTTCTTTCTTGGGGAACATTATAACCAATGAAGGAATCCCAGTTGACCCTGTAATGACACAATTTCTAGAGGAGTGGCCTCAACCAACAATAATAACTGTGACTGATAGTTTTCTAGGATTAGCAGGATATTATAGGATGTTTGTAAAAAACAGTCACGAAATTCTAATCAATTAAATAAATTAACTCTAAAAGGGGTCACGTTCATCAGGACAAAGGAGTGTGAGGAATGTTTCCAAGAGCTGCAGATGAGATTTTTTATAGCACCCGTGTTAACTCTGGCCTCAAGTGGAGAAGGATTCATTATTTTTAGTGATGCATCTATAAAAGGGAATGGGTGCGTCCTCATGCAAAATTACAAGGTGTTTCTTTGAATTTCTCCTTGGAATAGAGTCATGAGGTTTGGGAAGAAACATAATCTTAGCCCTAGGTACATTGGCCCCTATGAAATCCTTAATCACGTGGGAGCAGTGGCCTCTGGGCTTGCACTTCTTCCAAATTTAGCACAAGTTCATGATTTCTTCCATGTATCCCTCTTGAGTAAGTACATACCTGACCCTTCATATGTACTAAACCAAGAGGTGGTACAACTGGAACATGAAATCTCTTATGAGGAGCAGCCGGTGGAGATAATGGATCGTTGAGACAAGGTTCTACAAAACAAGACTACCCACATTTTTAAGGTGTTATAGAAGAACCACAAATATGAAGAAGCCACATGGGAACCAGTGGAGTCTATGAGGCAGAAGTACTGACACATTTTCTCCTCTGAGGGTATGTGTTAAAAATTTCAGGGACGAAATTTCTTAAGGGGGGAAGAATGTACCGACCCAATCTTTTATTAATATTTGTTTCCTAAATTTTGTGTGTTATTTTTTTTACTCAACAAAACTATATTCATTAATAAATGAAGTGAGTATAATTAAATGAGACCATTTAGTTTTGACTATAATATGACTATTGGTCAATATGACTGTTGGAAGCTAAACTCTTAACGTTAAAATTTTTTGTTTATAAATACAAGTAATCTTGGTTAATTAATACAAAAAGAAGATTTGATGGCCCCATCCAGTAGTCTCGGGCCAATCAAAGCCCATCTAATGGAACTCGGGAAGGAGGTAGCACCATTGGGCTTTGCTCTGGACCAAACCCAATCCAAACATCATCATATGAAGCTACAATAGAATCGCCTTTGCGAGAAGTTAAAGCTCATAGAAATCACCACTCGGGAAATATTGGTCGACCTGCACCAAGATTATATCACCTTAGCACACCTTACACTTAGGTCATATGCTACTGTTATAAGGGGTAATGTAATGAGACCATAACTACCTTCTCTAATCCTTTGATATAAATAAAAATTGTGATTTCTTCTTATGGTGAAGTTTGTGAATTTCCAAATGTCCGGATAAATATAGGATGTATATTATTGATGTTTAGAAAAAAGGGGATATTTTAAAATATTTATGTAAACCATAAATAATTAATAATGCGTTATTATTTTAAAAAAATGTTCTTCTACAGTTATGTTCAGTAAAAAATTTAGAGTCTAATAAGATCAATATAATTTATGGTGAATAGTAAATTATGAATAGTGGTTTTATGCTTATGATTAGTAATGTGAAAAAATGGATTATGTAACATCACTTAAGAAAGTATTGATATAATTTAGGCACCATGATTAAGTAATGTGATTCAATAATATAGGTTCGTAATTGTTTCAAAAATTATTTGTCAAGTATTAGTTTTTTCTAGGTGAATAGTATTTTTTAATAAAAAATTAAATGAAAAATATTTAGAATTTTTTTATAAAATAGAGTTAATTTTTGAATTCAGAACATCAATATTAGGTTAAGGTGATTTTTGGGGATTTTTCTGAAAAAAATGAATTTTCGGTGAATAGTGAAAATACAGTTTTTAGTTTCAGGTGTTTAATGACATCATTAAGGATGTAATAATTATGTAATCATTCTGGTCTACTTATGAATAGTAATATAAGGTATGATTTTTCCCAAGTGGCCAATACCATGGGAAAATACCATGGGCAAGCCCATGGCTTTTCCAATACCATCGATGAGGTGTCCCTCGGCCATTAATGACTTGTCCCCTCACTTCTCCTATAAATACCAAGCCATTCCCTCATTCATTTCATTTACAAATCCTCCTAAAAGATGTTATGGTCTCCTTACCTCCCAATAAGTCCTCTCAAGGTTTTCTAAAGCCTCCCAACGTCTTGAACATCATGCTTTCAAAGTTACTTATCAAGGTAAGGGAATCCTTCACCCTCCTCTTTAAAGCCATGACTTCCTTTATGTTGGGTCATCTAGTTTCCATCTTCTCTGTGGAGGGTATGTTAATATATGTTCTAATTACTATCCATTTCATGTATAATTTTTTAGAGACACTTTCTTCTCTAATCAATTTGTTTTCTGAATTTTTGTGTGATGCCGTTAGGCTGCCAAATTTTTCGTAAAAGGAATCATGTCTTCTCTTTTCCTTCATGTTTCCTTTTCATGTCGTCAGTGATTAAAATTTCCATAACATGTTTTTATCTCCATTTTATTCTATATTTATAATTTATTATAAGTTATTTATTAGTGGGTTACTCTTGTACCCTCTATTTTCGATGGTTTCTAAAACTATGTTATATAGCTGTTATGCTGCAGAAATTTCTCCCAAAATTTCTATCTCTTTCTCCCAAGAAATTATCTTGTTTATTTATATAAATACCCAGACCTATTTAATTTCTATGGGTGTTCATAAATATATAAAAATGATATATTTTATTCTATAATTGGCATACATATAACCCTCACTCCATTTCTATAGGTTATAAATGATATAATGATCTTATTTTTAGAACTTTTAAAATGTAATGATTTTGAAATGAAACCCATTTATTTTATTATCTATGGGTTTTTTATGAAATGTTTGATTATGATATATGTGTTTCAAATGAAAGTAAAGACATATTAAGGGCTCACCCAGATAGTTCTCCAATGCCTTGGGTAAATAATTAATATCTAGAGATGACAAGTTTCATGATACCTTGGTGAATAAACTTGGTAATTTTTACTAAACCTTTAGAACGGACCTTGTTGATATGTTCATGAATGTCTAAATTAAATTATGAGGCCAAATATTCAAGTTATGTTCCGTTTTATTTTCATTATGATATTCCTATACTTCCATTCCTCATGTCTTTATGTTGTTATTCAAGTTCTTATTGTTAACACAAGTAAACTAATTCCATTGTTTACCCTTATTGGGCCTTCTGCTAACCCTTTCCTTTTATGTATGTCTCCAGGATAAGAGATGTAGTAGTTGTACGTAGGATGAACCTATTATGAATCCCAAAAAGTGTTTTTGAAGAATTTTTTATGTTGCATTCAAGTTTTATTGTTCCTGATTTCCAAGACACTAGACTATAAAGATCCTCTGTATGTAAAATGTAATGAAACATTATGTATAAGAAAGGCAGGATGTCATAAATATTGTTATTTCAATCATTGAATATAGGGATACTTTTCTTATGGAAGACAACCCATTATTTTTTGGTTAAAAATATTGATACCTAAATTCTATGTTATATACTTCCAGAATGAATTTTTTTGAAGAGTGGATCATTTTTATAAAACCTATATAATTTTTCAAAATACATTTGAAAAAGTTTCAACTAAGTTGTTTTTAGAGAATTTTATTTCTATTTTGAATTTCCATAAATAATGTTGTGTCAAATAAATTTTTCATTAACCTTGATTTTATAAAGTATTAGAACAATAACTTTTATTATTACTTTCATTTACCAAATTGGTGTTTGTCCATTTATCCCATATAAGGAGGTTATTGTAATTATCGGATTTATATTTTGAAATACACTTCACACCACCCAATATTGTGGTGTTCATACAGTCTCTTAAGATCCAAAAATTGTAGTCAATTTAGGATCTATTATATTTTATAGTTTTTTCATTTCATAAATTGTTAAATTTTATATCATTTGTTCTATTTGCAAATAAATATTTACAATAAAAGGTATTTGGTAGAAAGAGTATATTTTTCTATTTGTATTGATTTCATTTTTAAATCATGGATATTAATAAAATAAAAATACCATAAGAGAATTAATATTTCCTGGTGCATACTATGATTATTAGAGAGATTAGACAAATATATTCATTATAAATAATGGATTATAAAATATTTATATGTTCAAAAAGTAATTATAAAATTTTAGACAAAGAATTTTCTATTTTATTAAATATGACAATATAGAATACAAGATATTGTACAATTTAATCAATAATTTATCATGTTATATGACTTGAATAATCTATAGTAACATATCTTCTATTAAAGAAACTAGCACTATATGGGAAAATATTTAGGATGCTCGTTTTTTAACAAAGAACGATATCCAAAGAAAGAGATATATGTTATGATTATATTATCAAACATTTTATTTTTTACTAAGAGATTTTGTTGATAATATGAATCAGATATTTATAAACCACCTGAATACATTAAAATTTATTTGAGATTAATATTGGACTAATAATATTTTTTTGAGTTGATTAATAATATTATGACTTATGAATTGGAATCCAGGATTATATTTCTTACCGATACTATGAAGATAAACAAATTCATTATAGATGATATGACTGGTACTCTTATATATTAAGAAGGTAGAATATAATGAGATGCTTAAAAGGTGAAATATAAAAATGAATTATATTTTCCTTCCATTTAAAATATTTCCAAAAAGTTTAGATCAGCTGATAATATTCCAGAATCTTCAAGGGAGAATATTTTTAAAAATGATAAGAAAAGTAGTTCATGAAAAAAATATAAAATGAATTATAAAATACTTCTAAAGGGATAAAAAATATAGTTATAAAGAAATATTTTCATTATAATTATAAAACAATCAATGGAATAATGTGAGAAAAAAGAATCCTCAATAATGATATTATATGAATATAAAAAATATATTCATATTAGACCTGACTTTCCAATACATAATAGAAATTACATGAATGAAAATTGATAAAAAATAATCTAGAATCATAAAGGAAAACAATTTCGAAAGAAACAAACACGTGAAGATTTAGAGGGGGAGATATTTATTCATAAATTTATTCTAATGATAGTTTGTAAAATCATAATTTCATGTTTTATTTTACTATAATTCCTATTATTATTTTTATTTCATGGAAAAGTTATCTATTCAATCACTTCAAAATTTAATTTTTCTAAAAATTATCTTGATTCTAGGAAGAATTATAATTACACTTATTCTGAAGAATATATATCAAGTTCATCCAATGATGATTATTAATTATCTTTTTTTTAGATTTTTCTAGATTTTATATGTTTTATGAAAGAAATTATAATGTTTCTAAAAATAATTAAGATTATATGGTAGATCATTTCATAGTGAGGAATATTTCAAAGTATCCTCTTGATGTTTTTAATCATACTGTATAATTGGATAATAAATGTATCTCTACTTTTAATAATGAGGATAAAAAAATTTATTATTAACAGATGTTATGAAATTTTGTATCAGAAAATTTTACTATTATATTTTACCTCTTGAATGAAAAATATTGATTATATACACACAAAAATAAGGCCACATGAAATTATCTTTGTGATTGGATTTACAAACCCTAAAACTCATTTTCAAAATAACCATTTTTTTATAAAAAATATACCATTGATAGTAAATGTAAAAGTGGTTGAGACTGGAAAAATAATTTTTCTTTAAATAAATGATAATCATTTTTACTTCCTAAAGAATAATTTTTAATGGAATTATATGTTTTTCAACAAAAAATAGTTTGACTTATGAGGATTCAAAAAATATTATTTTCAATCAATAATGGACTCATGAATGTCTAGGTTTAAACAATCAAAAAAAATTCATTATTATGAAAATAAGAAGAGTTCCAGTAAAAACCACATTTGATACATGAATAGTTTGTTTTACCTTCAAATAAATTTAAAAAATAAATTATTTTAAAAGATTATAATGTTGAAATGTAGAAAAGTCACTTTTTTTAATAATGCTCACGGATAAATTTATAGAATTTGTAATATTTTTTATCTTGTAGAACCATTAATATAAAATTATTATTTATAGGTCTTAAGAAAAAAATTATAATAATAAGGAAATTATGTGATGGAGGTTACCTTGTGAACTGTAGGAATAAAATAGTATTCTTCAATATACAGAACGTAAAGTTTTTCTTTATACTCATAGGCACAATAATTCTTACACACATAACCTATAAGACCATAGGATCCACGATCAATATTTAAATAGTTCAATGGAGGATAAACATTGGTTTTGGAATAGGTAAAAGATATTTGAACATAATAACTATATCCCAATATTCTGTGAATGTATTAGTTAGAGATCTACCAAATCATTGGCATAAATCATTTAAATTTTGTAATACTTTCCATTTTGGATGGAATCATATTTCTTGTTTTGAATATACTTATGAATATTCAACCTCTAATGCTTTAATTTTAGTTAAAATGTATTTATTTTTCCAAAATAAAATGGGACATATTGGTCTAGAATACATTGTGTATGGTTTAGTTGATGACAAAACTAGATACCCAAGGGTTAATATTCTATGAAAAAAATTGAAACATTTTTCTATTTTATAATTTTGTTATTTTCAATTAAAATTGATAATAGTTTTCCTTTGTTAACAATTCATAGTAATAATTATGTATAATTATTAGTTTATGAATTAGAAGAAAAAAATATAATACATAGTTTCCCTTCTCATAGAACACCTAAATAAAATGGTGTAGTTTAAAGACTAAATAGACTTGTTTTGTAGATTACAAGTACCATGTTGAGTAAATACTAAATTTATAAACATAAATGGGATAAGTAGTTAGTATTTCTATACATACTATCAATTTATTTTTATAATTAGAATTTATTTGGAATAATAATTATTTTTTTATGACAAGATGAAAATGATAGCATCCATAAATTGGTGATTTTATATTAATATTAGTTATCATATATACCAATGAAAATTTAAATAAAATCGATCCAAAATAGGATGATGGATTTTTTATATGATAATTGACAACTATTAAGTCCAATAAATTTTTAAAAAAAATCAAGTACTACTGAGGAAATGGTAATTTAAACATTTTATGAAACTGATCCATTTGTTTTCATACAACCTAAAACCACACATTCAGATGTTTTCACAAAAAATAATTTTCTACCCATGGTGTAAAATTCATCCCATGAGAGAATAAATAAAAAACTATTTATTAATATTTTCATCAATAATAAATTAATCATACTATTGAAGAATATACAATTTCAAATCTAAGAAACTATAGAGGCCTTAGAAATCATCCTAGTGATAATATCATTGTTTATGTAGATCATCCAGTTTAAACATGAAGTTCCAGATTAAATAAAATTATACATTGTACTTTTCTATCAAAATTCAAATTAAAGAAACCTAGATAGCCTTTATGTGATTGATATTATATAAAATCAACTCATGTTGAAATCAATGAGTTTGAGTGGAATCAAGATTATCATTTGGTTGAACGTCCAAAAGAAATTATAGTATTTATTGTAAAATTTGTTTAACATAATAAATGAGATTAATATGGAGTAGTGTAATAAATAAAAATATACATGTTACAAAGAGTTATAATAAAAAAGAAGGAATTTAATATGAAGAAACTTATGCACCATTAGATAGACTTGATGAAATTCCTATAACAACCCTTCTTTTTATTTCACACTTACACTTGATTTAGTACATAAAATCATCACTTGATATATCATGGAAGATAGAGAGGTATAGTTTATTTGGGTATTAGGAACATTTCATAACAACATAAAACATAAAACACACAACATCTTTATTGAAAAATTTACTTACATAACCATGACATTCCCTCGTACATAGCATTGCATGGGATAACCTAAGGACAGACATGTGAAAAGGGTGAGCTATAAATCCCTGTAAGGAAGTAAACAACACATAACATGATGAATAAAATACATTTTATGCAATAGTCATATCAATGGAGCATAAAAGAAACATGAACATAAAGGAAAGATATAGCATGATTATCATAACATGGAAATGAGGCAACGACACTTAACATGGAATTAGCATGATCCAAGGATCATTGCACATGGAGCATGAGTAAACTCTCATTGAACTTGAATTGGAATGAGTAAATCCTCATTGAACTATAATTAGTGTCATTACCTGTATCCCGGGGCCCGTGTCGTGACTACCCCAAGCCTGCCTTCCATAGGCCTAGGGCTGGAGACTACCACCAAAGGCGTAAATCCCTAGTACTGGGAAGGAATAGCCATTATAAACTAGAAACACACACAACAGAGTAAGCTGGAAGCAAATCACTAAGTAAATATGTATACAAAAGGAGTGATGAAAAGTAAAGGGGCCGGAAATACAAGCCCAATTGTAAAGTACAAGGAAACTAAAAACAAGTACAACTGAAGAAAGGTAAATAGCTGAAGGGTGAAATACATCTCCTGGAACATCCACCATGGATCCTACCAGAAGGGTAGGTACATGTAGCCACCTCATCACTCCATGTCCGTCAGTCTCCTCCGTGTACCGACTAGTCGTAAGGTCCACCTCTAAGTATCGTTCAGTCCGGGTGCTCTTAGCCTACGTCAGCGATGTCCATCATTTTCATCCAACACAATGAGGTGTGGGAATACACCATGAAGGGGTGAGTATAACGGTACACAGTAGGGATCTCGAGGCCACCAAAGTCTCTCAAAATCCACCAAGGGCAAACCACAGAGTAAGAATTCAACGAATAGCCATTACTTAGGTATATGCCCATACATATAGCTAAGTTATCAAGTAACCCATCTCAATCACGAGAAAAACCCAGAATTCACTGACTTAGCTCACACAGGTATACAACAAATGTGGAGATATAGATATGGTCAGATATATCCACTGAATCATCAGAGCTGTCGGACTAACACGTGATCAAGGACCAACTATTTTGTCGGACCAACACATGATCCAGGAATAGTTGTCAGAACTGTCAGACCAACATATGATCCAGGAACAGTCATCGGAGCTGTCGGACCAACACATGATCCAGGACCAGCTATTCTGTTGGAACAATACATGATCCAGGAATAGAAGTTAGAACTGTCAGACCAACACATGACCCGGAACAGTCGTCAGTGCACTGCCAGCCACAGGGTTTCCACAAAGCATGCTTGATTCCTACAGGGTCCTCTCTTCAAGCCAAGTGTCGACATGTCAAAAGCCACCATGTCCCATGAAGAAGTGTCTCAAAGGTCTGTCTCGTCATAGGGGTCTCAATGCAATAGACGACACGTCAATCAGACGCCCAGTCTATAGGTTATTAGCTTTTTAGTCCTAGGTGTCTAGTTGGATTCGTGTATGATCCAACCTGAAGGTACGTCAACATTCCCCAAACTCCTGTGGGGTATACTAAAAGGGACTGTCATGATCCATGAAAACCAGTGCCACTAACGGTTCGTCAAACGGTCGTTCGGTGTCAACGTTACGACCAAAGGAAGTAAAAGGGTCGGCAATGGGCCTGGGCCCAGTCTGACCCGGTCAGACCCAATCAGCCCAACCCAGAATTGGTTGACTCAGTCTGTGTCGACCCGGTCAGCCCGCTATGTTCGTCCCGGTCCGCTGGGCCCGACCTATCTGACTGCGAGGGCAGTTCGGCCCGGAGGCCGCCGAGTAGGCAGCTCGGCCTAGAGGCCGGGGGCCAGTTTGGCCAGCACCACGATGGGTGTAGCTCGGGCGACTTGACCTGAAAAGTTGAGCTGTTTTGCCTAGAAATTTCGTGAAGGACGTCGCGGGCCATCTCTGGTGGTCAGTGTGGCTCAGAAGGATCGGCTAGGAGCCAGGGCACAGGCAGACCACGTGGGGCGCGGGTAGGCGGGTGAGGCACCAGGCAGTGAGTGGGCAGGCTGTAGAGCGACGGCAAGGTGCGGCCAGGCCGGTGGGGCACGCGGGCAGCGAGCGGGCAAGCTGGCGGGGCATCGGCCGCACGTGGGCTAGGGGCGGGGCAGCGCATGGTCCGGAAGTCAGGGGCGACCAGGCAGTCCGGTTCGGCATGGCTCAGAATGGTGTGGGCCAGTGGTGTTCGACCGGGAACACCAGTGGGCTGTGGGGGCGGCGCAGTTCGTGGAGTCCGTGGGTAGCACAGCATTTGTCATTTCTACCTTCGTCACCTCATTTCCGCTTCAAAGATCACCAGAAGGAATAAAATCGACATAGGGTGTCGGTCCATGTTAGGTTGGCCTGCACCCTCTGCGTTTAGGGAGGTATCACTTGGCTCATAAAGAAACTTAGATGATCAATAACACGTCCCCAACAATCCCTTTTTATTTGATGAGGAAGATAAGATAAGGGTATAATATTATCAAGTAATAAACCCCTACCTTGCTCATAGTTGGTTGAAGTTGGTGCAAGAAGATGGACGGCGATTCGTTGTGGATGAGGACGTCTCACGTTGGAAGGAGTTCCGAGGAAGATGGTCGAAGTCGAGGTCGACGTCCTTCGTCAGTGGAGCATTCTTCGTTGGAGAGTGTAATCCTCCTAGTGTTGGGCATCGCATCACATTACCAGTGCTTCGTCGCTTGGTGAAGCCATCCCAAATCCTCCTCCCAAGCTCCCTATATATAGGAGAGGGAGAGGTATATAACCATCGTGGAATTTATGACAATTCATTTATTAGAAATCATCCTAAATTCCAATTATGCGGTTACTTAATTTAAAAATGGGGTCAAACGAATTAAATATCATTGGTGCAATTTAAGAGGTGTGTTGGCTTAATTGTTGGGAGGATTCCAAGAGGCTTCCCCTACATAGCCTACATTGAAACAATTGATAGGATTTAATTTTATATTGACACATAAAATTAATTGATAGAATTTAATTTTTTATGTGGACACATGAAATTAATTGAGGGAGTAAAGAGGTTTTCCTCTCCTCCCATTAATAGGGGTTAAGCCTCGTGTGGTCCCCACATCATAACCTCTCACGGGAGGTTATGCTTGGGTGGGCCCCACCACCATAACCTCCCAAGGGAGGATAAGGTGTGGTGGTCCCACCTCCAACTGTCATGAGGAGGTTTTAACCACCCAACCTCCACGTGGGGGTTAAAAATAAAATATAGTGATCTTACATTATTTTATTACTTCACACGAAAACCCAAAAACTAACTTTTATCCTTGACTCACTGCCATTGAAGTGAAGGTCTTATTAAGTGAATACATACGCTGCAAGTTCAACTGTGCTATTAAACAGAAATTCCAAGCACTGGTTCAAAAGTTATAACAACCTGCTCATACGTTTACTGAACGTACCTGAAACAAACATAAACAATTGATTACGGGCACACCAGGTCTCAGAATCAAGCACCGTAAACTTTCACGGACTCGTAAAAATCCCATGTATTAAAAAAACTCCACTAGATTTCTGGGTCTTTATATCCTACCCACCTATGGGCATTACACCCCTCTTAAACTACAACTCGAACTAAGGGAACAAATGGAGGTACTGAGCACGCATCTGAGCCTCCTGCTCCCATGTTCTCTCCTGGAGGTTCACGTGCTGTCAGTGAACACGCACTAGAGGTATCGAACCTCCACGTAGGACCCGCTCCTATCAATCCTCAATCCCCACTAGAACCTCCATGAAGGTTGCCCTGTCATTGATATCCAACTCTCCATGGTCGATGATGTGGGAAAGGTCGTGCACGTATCTCCTCAACTGAGATACGTGGAAGATGTCGTGCACCTGGTGCAACTGAAGTAGAAGAGTCATGCGGTAAGACACATCTCCTACTCTACTGAGGACCTGAAAAGTTCCAATAAATCTCGAAGATAACTTTCCACATCAGCCAAATCTTCATAATCCTCATTGAGGTGAGACCCATAGGAAGACGTGGTCACCATACTAGAACTCTAGAGGTCTCCGTCTCCTGTCAGAATATGAATTTTGTCTGCTCTGTGCAGTATTCATCTGCTCCTGGATGATTTTCACCTTCTCCATGGTAGCTCATACCATATCAGGTCCCACTAGTGCTGACTCCCCTGGGTCAGTCCAGCACAAGGGTGATATACAAGGTCGTCTGTACAATGCCTCAAAAGCTACCATCCTTATGGTAGAGTGATAACTATTGTTGTAGTAAATCTTCACCAAAGGTAAATGATCCTACCAGCTACAACCAATGTCGAGAAAACATTCACGGAGCATGTCCTTGAGGGTTTGAATGGTCTGATTAGTCTGACCATCTGTCTGAGGATGGAAGGCGGTGCTTAGATGAAGTTGCATCCCGAAAGCCTCCTGAAACCCCTTCCATAGCCAGGATGTAAACCGTGTATCACGATCAGAGACAATAGAAGAAGGTACTCCATGTAAACACACAACATCCTTCACATGGAGGTGCCCCAAGCTCTCTACTGAACCCCGCTCTCTGATCCATAGGAAGTGGGCCGACATGGTGAGTCGGTCGATGATCACCCAAATTGAGTCATGTCCCCTAGATGTACGTGGATGACCCATCACTAAGCCCATGAATATCTCATCCCACTTCCACTCTCGGACCTCTAAAGGCTGAACCAAGCCTGCTGGTACCTGGTGCTCCTCCTTCACTTGCTGACAAGTGAGGCATCGTGAGACAAACATTGTTATCGCCTTCTTCATACATAGCCACCAGTGCTGTCGTCTGAGGTCATGTTACATCTTCACCACACCTGGATGTACCACTAGAGGAGAGGTGTTGAACTCCCTCAACAATTACTCCTAAAGTGATACTAGTACCAAGGTACGTCCTCTGAAGGGGATGACGTGGTCCCCACCTACATAAAATCCATCAGGTGCCTGCCCTGTGGATATCTGAGCACGTCGTGTCTCACAGTTAACGTATCCATGTTGCGCCTCCCTGACTCACTAATGGAGTGGAGAAGTGACTATAAGATACTGTAGATTTGTTTCCCCATCTCTATCCACAAACGATATATGTAAAGCCTCCAGCTGCTCTGTCTCCTCTTCTGACAGTTGTATACCAGATCTCCTACTGAGGGAATTCGCAACAACGTTCCCCTTCCCAGTAGTATATACTATCTCAATGTCATAATCCTGGAGGAAATTAAGCCAACATCGCTGTCTCAGGTTCAGTTCCTTCTGAGAGAAGATATACCTGAGAATCTTGTGATCAGAGTATAGGGTAAAACATTCTCCCATAAGATAGTGTTTCCACATCATCAATGATAAGACCACTACTACTAACTCCAGGTCATGGGTAGCATAGTTCTTCTCAAGTTGTCTCAGCTGCCGAGAACTATATGTGATCACTGCTCGCTCCTGCATCAGGACACACCCAAGTCTGGTCCCTGATGCATCGCAGTAGACTACATACCCTACACCTTCCTCTGGAAGCCTCAAGATGGGGGGCACTGGAAAACCATTGCCTCAGCTCTTGAATGCTCCACTGGCATCTCTCGGGACACACGAAGGGTTTCCCCTTCTTCATCAAGGATGATAGTGGTCCTGCAACTCTCGAGAAGTCTGGTAAAAATCTCTGGTAGTAACCAGCCAAAACCAGGAAACTACGTACCTCTGTCACACACCTGGGTGGATCCCAAGAAAGTATCACTTCAATCTTCACTGGATCTACTACAACTCCAGCATCCAAGATTACATGTCCCATGAAGTGAACCTCTCGGATTCAGAAATGGCACTTCGAGATCTTACCATAATGCTGGTGCTCTTGGACTGTGTTCAGTACTACCCGAAAATGGTAAGAATGCTCCTCCTCAGTAGTCGATTAGATTAGAATGTCGTCGATGAAGACTAAGACAAATCAATCGAGGCAAGGCTGGAAGATCCTATTCATGTGTCCAATGAATACTTCAGGAGTGTTGGTTACGCAAAATGGAATAAACAAGAACTCATAGTGGTCGTACCGACACCCGAAGGTCGTCTTCTGCACATCCTCATCTCGAACTCTGAGCTGCTGATAGCCTCATCTGAGATCTATCTTCGAGAAACATTGTGCTCCCTTTAGCTGATCAAAGTGGTTGTCAATCCTCGAGAGTGGGTACTTGTTCTTCATGGTCACCTAATTCAGGCGACGGTAGTCAACATAGAGAGTCAAGCTCACATCTGCCTTCTTGGAAAATAGAATCAGGGATACCCAGGGAGAAACACTAGGATCGATGAATCCCTTCCCCTGTAAGTCCTCCATCTATACCCGCTGTTCATGAAGCTCAGCGGGTGCCATCTGATATGCTGGAGTTGATATCGGTGTCGCCTCGGGGTACAAGTCTCTGTAAAATTACAACTCTCTATGAGGAGGTAGACCTGAGACATCATCAGGGAAAACATCTACATACTAGTCCACCACTATAGGATTGCTCAGACTCTCCACATCAACTACTCTGAGGGTATGGCAGGCCAATTGATGAGTGATTGACTGCCCCCTCCTCCAAGTATGTATGTCCTGTGTCACAATGGCTCCCTTATCGCTGGTGAAGTTGAACCTGGTCCCATATCTGTGGACACGCTACATTCTGTGCCTAATACAGTTGATCTGAGCATAGACTGTAGATAACCAGTCCATACCCATGATGACGTCATAAGGCCTCAACGCCGCGATGAGGAGATCCTAGCTGAATCTCATGCCTCCTAGAGTAATCTCACACTTCCGAAACCAGTGCGTAATCGTTGAGTCTTCTCCCGTAGGAGTATCTAGCTGTAAGGATCGAGAAAACGTCTCTATTGGAATCTCTGAGATCTAAATGAGGGCAGTGACAATGAAAGAGTAACTGGAACCAGTGTCTATAAGAACTGCATCTATAGTGGTGTAGACACTAATCATACCTCGAATCATCTCCGGAGGGCCATTATTTTAAGCCTCAGCTGCTTGGAGCTGAGCTCTCCCCGGTCCACCTACTCCCTGTGGTCAGCGTGGACCTCCTGGTAGTGGTGGTGGTAACACCTCGAATCATCGTCCACCACCAACTGCATGTCCAGCTCCTATGCCATGTCTACCTTCTCCTTGCGGTCTGCCTCGATCGAATCTCTATATCTGCCTAGTTTGTCTATTAACATTCTGTGGATCATCAGTACGGTGGGTCGAACAATAACATGCCATGTGACCCTTCCCGCTGCAAGAGTAACATTCCCCGCTCCTGGAATGACTAGCTCGGTCTCATGTGCCCTGCCCAACTGATCCTGTATCCTGAGGCCGGCCACTGGATGGCCTGGTCCGCTTGGACCTTTGAAACATCTATCTCCTTCCATGGGCAGAAGACTCCACTACATGTCGACTAGTGATGGGTCTCGCTGCTGGTGACTGCTTAGCAATAAAACTTTCCACAAGGAGGGCTCTCTCTAACACCCCTGCCTGCGTCAGGATGCTGAGAGAGATCATCGATGCTCTGATCTCTCTCATGGGCCCCTTCTTGAAGGACTGTGCCCTAAAAATGGGTCTGTCACCATATCTGTGGAGTACCACGAGAGATCGGTGAACCTCGCAGAGTATTGTGCCACCATCATGCTACCCTTCAGTAGATGCAGTAGTTCATGTATATGTATCACACGTAGGGTGGATGGGATAAACTCCACCCGAAACAGGCTCTAAAATTCATCCAAGAGTAGTTTCGCCTCATCATGCACCTGGAGCATCTAGATCTACCATATTCCTCTTGCTTCCTGAAGTAGACTCACAGAAAGGATCACCATAAGTTCTATTAGTGTCCCTACTAGTTTGAAGACTCCCACCACAGCCTTCATCCATTCCTCGACTGCCTGTCGGTCTGTCTCACCCCTAAACCTGGGCGGCCTCTGGCGCTGCAACTCATGCAACACGCTCAAGCGGCGTGCACTCTCTACTACAGGGGCTAGTGGTATCGGTGTCCCAACGGGTAGTGGTACCGCTGGTGCCACTGTTGTGATAGGGCCCTCCACTGAGGCCTCGTCTCTCGGTGGGAAGTCATCTCGTACAACTCCCGAAACCCTGGCTGGCTATCTGCATGAAGGCATCCTAAAAAGAAACAGGTGTGACATGGTCAATATGTTATACCTGGTGATCTGACTCCAGAGATCACAAAGAAAACTCTTAAAACACACACAGAATCAGTGTTTACGTGCACTGAGTCGGAAATTAGAAGTCAGGGTCCTAGTGTATGGATATGTCAGCTGCTGCCCCAGCACTGGACTCACAGAAATGAAAATGATACTTAGTACCCTTAACACTATTGCTTCCCAAAAACAAATATGAGAGTCCTATGTTCTGTGGTAGAACCGACTCCACTGATACCAATTTTTCACGACCCGTCCCCCGGGGCCCATGTCGTGACTACCCCATGCTTTCCTTCCATAGTCCAGGGGCTGGCGACTAGCACCAAAGGCGTAAATCCCTAAAACTGGGAAGGAATTGCCTTTATAAACTAGGAACACAAACAACAAAGTAAGATGGAAGAAAAACACTATGTAAAACTATATACAAAAGGAGTGATGAAAAGTATAGGGGCCGGAAATAGAAGCCCGACTGTAAAGTACAAGGAAACTGAAAACAAATACAACTGAAGAAGGGTAAATAATTTAAGGGTGAAAAGCAGCTCCTAGAACGTCTACCATGGATCCTACCTGAAGGGTAGGTATATATAGCCTCCTCATCACTCCAAGTCTGTCAGTATCCTCTGTGTACCGACTCGTCATAAGGTCCATCTCCGAGTACCGTCCAATCCTGGTGCTCTCAGCCTCTGTCAGTTCTATCCATCATCTGCATCAAACACAACGAGGTGTGGGAATAGCCCATGTAGGGGCGAGTATAACGGTACTAAGTAGAGACCTCGATACCACCAAGTTCTCTCAAAATCCATCAAGGGAAAACCACAGAGTAATAAATCAACGGATAGACATTACTCAAGTATATTCCCATAAATATACCTAAGTAATCATGTAACCCATCTCAATCACGAGGAAAACCCTAAAGTCCCTGACTCAGCTCACACAGGCATAAAAATTATGTAGGGATATAGAGATGATCAGATATAGTAACTAAATCATCAGAGCTGTCGGACCAACACATGATCTCGGACCAACTATTTTTTCGGACCAACACATGATCCAGGAACATAAGTCAGAACTGTCAGACCAAAACATGATCCAGGAATAGTCATCAGAGTTGTTGGACCAACACCTGATCCAGGACCAGATATTTTTTCGGACTTACACATGATCCAGGAATATAAGTTAAAAATGTCAAACCAACACATGATCCAGGAACAGTCTTCAGTGAACATCTAGCCACAGGTTTTCCACAAAGCACGCTTGATTCCGAGAGGGTCCTCTATTCAAAAAAGTGTCAACATGTCAAAATCCACCAAGTTCCATGAAGAAGTATCTCAAAGGTTTGTATCATCATAGGGGTCTCAACGCAATAGACGACACGTCAATCATACACACGGTTTGTGAGTTATTATATTTTTAGTCCCGGGGGCCCGGTTGGATTCGTGTACGATCCAACCTGACTGTATCTCAACATTTACCCGAACTCCAGTGGGTATACTCAAGGTGATCATCATGCTCCATGAACACCAGGGTTGCTGACAGTTCATCAAATGGTCATCTGGTGCCAAAGTTACAGCCAAATAAAGTAACAGGGTCGGTAATGGGCCTTGGCCCGGTCAGACCCGGTCGGACTGACTCGGCCCAACCCAGACTGGGCTGAACCAGTCTGGGTCGACCTGTTCATCCTTCCATGTTTGGCCCAGTCCGTTGGGCCGGACCCTGTGGACTGTGAGGGCGGTTCGGCCCGGATGTCACCGCGTAGGCGGCTCGGCCCGGTGGCTAAGGCCGGTTCGGCCAGCACCGCGAGGGGCGCGGTTCGGGTGTCTCGTCCTAGAAAGCCGAGCTGGTTCGGCTAGTGATGCCGTGAAGGACGCCATGGGAAGGCTTGAGTGGCCGGCGCGGCTCACCCATTTCGGCCTGATGCTGGGGCGCGGGCAGGCCGCGCGGGGGGCGGGCAGCGTGCTGTCGGCCGACAGTGCACCAGGCAGCACGTGGGCAGCGTGCAGGCAGGCCGGTGGGGAATCGAGCAGCGCGCAGGTAGGCCGGCGGGGCGCCGGGCAGCACGTGGGTAGGCCGCAGGGTGCCGTCAGAGTGCTGGCAGGCTGGCGAGGCGTGCGGGGAGCGAGCGGGCCCACCGGCAAGGTGCCCGCAACGAGCGGGCAAGCCGGCTGTGCGCGGGCAGTGCACGGGCAGGCGGCCGGGAAGCCCGCGGGCCGGTGACCGGGCAGGCCGGTTCAGTGCGGCTTCAGCGGAAGCGGGCCGATGGTGATCAGCTGGGAACACTGGTGTGCTGTGGGAGCAGCGAGGCTCGCGGTGGTCGCGGTTTGCACGACCATTGTCGTTTCCACCTTGGTCACCTCGTTGCAGCTTCAAAGATCACCACAAGGAAGAAAATCAACAGAGGGTGATGGACCATGATAGGTTGGCCCACACCCTCTGCGTTTAGGGAGTTATCATTTGGCTCATCAAGAAAAGTAGATGGTCAACAAAACTTCCTCAACAATCCCTTTTTATCTGATGAGGGAGATAAGAAAAGAGTATAATATTGTCAAGTAATAAACCCCCAACCTTGCTTCTAGTTGGTTGACATTGCTTCATGAAGGCTGACGTCGATTCATTGCAGACGAGGACGTCTCACATTAGAAGGAGTTCCAAGGAAGATGGTTGAAGTCGAGGTTGACGTTCTACATCGGTGGAGCATTCTTCATTGGAGAGCATAATCCTCCATGTGTTGGGTGTCGTGTCACTTTACCAGCGCTTCGTCGCTTAGTGTATCCGTCCCAAATCCTCCCCCCAAGATCCCTATATATAAGAGAGGGGGAGAGGTATGTAACCATTGTGGAAATTATGATGTTTCATTTATTAGGAACCTTCCTAAATTCTAATTTTTCAGTTTCATAATTTAAAATGGGGGACAAGCGAATTAAATACCATTGGCACAATTTAAGACGTGTGTTGGCTTAATTATTGGAAGGATTCCAAGAGGCTTCCCCCACATAGCCTACATCAAAACAATTGATATAATTTAATTTTATGTTGAAACATAAAATTAATTGATAGAATTTAATTTTTTATGTTGAAACATGAAATTAATTGATGGATTTGGGAGGTTTTCCTCTCCTCCCATTAATAGGGTGTTAAGCCTCATGTGGTCCCCACGTCATAACCTGTCATGGGAGGTTATGCTCAGGTGGGACCCAGCACCATAACCTCCCAATGGAGGTTAATGTGTGGTGGTCCCACCTCCAACTCCCATGACGAGTTTTTAACCAGCCAACCTCCACATGGTGGTTAAAAATAAAATAAAGTGAGCATACTTTATTTTATTACTTCACACGAAAAACAAAAAACTATCTTTTATCTTCGACTCACAACCATAGAAGTGAATGACTTCTTAAAAGAATACCAGCGCTATGAGTTCAACAGTGCTCTTGGATATCAATTCCAAGAACTTGTTCAAAAGTTATAACAACCCACTCATGCGTTTACTGAACATAAGCGAAAAAAACTTCAAAAATTGATTCCGGTCTCACCGGGCCTCAGAATCAAGCGCCGTAAACTTTCAAGGACTCATAAAAATCCCATGTATTAAAAAAATTACATGGGATTTATGGGTCCTTAAAATTAGAATGAGTAAAAACTCATTGCACTTGACATGTCTGGATACTAATATTTACCCAATGCATTGGAGTGCTATCCAGGTGCACCCTTCAAAAACATTTCATTTCATTCATAAGTGCGACACATCGACCATAAAACACGGATTCATCATCATTTATTCCACAATAATGGAATGTGGAATTCATACATGAATGTTTATAATCAATAAGTAAATTTTCATAATGTTGAATACCCTTGATAGAGAAATGGGCTGGTATTCACTACAAAATGACTTCGGCTTGGAAAAAAATGTGGTGCAATTTCGGCAGCATAACGGCGTGACATAAGAATTCATAAAAATGGTTGATGAGAGGGAAATGGGTGTATCATTATATGTACATTAAATAGGAATTAATTGGGTTATAATTATATATTTCTCCATATAATTAATGGAATTTGGATTTATAATACAAAACAATTTCATTGATGTAAATAAAGAGATATAAATTCCTTACCGAATTTCAGCATGGTAACAGGTGTACATATGAAGAATTAATGAGATAAAAATGGGTCTCTAATCATTAAAACATAAATAGGGAAGTATGGAAGAGGTGATAAATCATACCCCAACATTTATATTTGAATATTAAAGGGCGTAACAATATTACAAAACATGGATAAAATGAGAAAGGAATGAATCCCTTACATGGAAGTGTGATCCCAAATGCATGGATGAGGCTTGAGAGAGAGTTATTGGGAGAATTGTGTTCCTTGAGAGGATTATAGAGAGATTAGGATAGAGTTTGGACGAACTAAAAAGGCTTTTAGTGAAGAGTAATTGGGAGATTGGGTGGGTTTATATAGGAAAGAAGAGGGAATTCTTAATTATTTAGGTTTGGGACACCACGCATTAAACTAATCAAAACCACAAACCAGACCATGGTTTTTTCCTATTATTTTTTCCAAAGTGGATTGTAGAATAATATTTTATATGTCAAATTAATGAAAATCTTAAAATAATATGGTTACTTATGTGGAGGTGAGTCACACTCTCAAGGAAATCAATTTAAAAGGCTAAAATGTTTAATAAGTCATGGAGTGTCCACTAAGGCTTTGTAAAATAAATCAAACAAACCTAAAATCACATAATATTAATTCTAAAACATATATTAGCCGAACATAATGTTTATATTATTTTATTACATCACTATAGGGTCATTATGATGTCATAAACACATTATATATTTAAACAGTATTTAATTTTTACCCAAAAATTCGACAGTCTCAGAAAATTATGTAATATTCAGCATTGGATAATTTTGAAATCCAAATTCCAAAAATAATTTTCATTTTAGCTAAATAATTTCTTAAATATGTGAATTTTTAAATTTAAAATAAAAATGGACATTTATCGAATATTCATTATTTTTGACAAAAATATCTTTCAAACCTTAATAAAAATCACAATAGTTTTCATAAAAATTATATGATAATTTATATTATATATAAATTAATTGAGTAATAATATTTAATTGAAATATTATTTATTTCAAAAATCCCTTAATTCATAAAAATATATTTCTTGATTTAATATTATCTAAAAATATTATTTGTGCTTTAAAACCAATTTACAACGTAACAATAATAAAATGAATGTATATTCTTTATTATATACAAAAATAATGCACATAATAATAGTACTAATGTGAGGACTGGACACCAGAATGCCCGTAGTTGGTGGCTTCATATCATTATGTGAATTTTTTCACTAAAAATATGCACTGATAAATTACACATCATGTCCCATGTAGAGGATCGAATTCAGTTCAGGTTCAGGGAAACTATCCACTTCTGTCCAACTTCTTTAGCTCAAACTGGTACCTAAAATATTTTAGTCAAATACGTAGGGTGGGAATATGAATGCCTAGTAAGGGGTTTTAAAACATCATAATAACTACTTTTAACTTTCGAAAACATTCTCTAAAACATTTCATAAAACATTTTTCTTAAAGAAAAACCGTAATAAAAGTGCACAATTAAAAACATGCTAATAGAATTACCAGGGTATATGATTTAGTTATAGGCATGCTCATATGGACTAATAAATAAAATTCATTATAAATTTGTATGACATATGAATATGTAAGTACAAATTAAAAAAATAAGAGTAATGAATAATCCGAGTTGCACATAAAGGTAATAACTTCAATTTTATACATTGAATACTAATTCACTAAGCGCAAAACATATGTCATGACATAAGCATTTACTTTTCTAGTACTCATATGTACTGGCTCATAACCATGGATATTCTACTAGTCTAATATCCATTAGGTTAATAAATTATCATACACATAATGAGGGAATGTATAATGTGGGACAACATACCCATAATGTCAAGGCCTCGTGCCGAGACCATAAATACTCATTTTGTCAAGGCCTTGGGCCCAGACCGTAGGTTGTCTCATGAGACCTATTTATGTACCGAGGGGCTGTATTGGGCCCCTCATGACACATACTATGTCCAATACATTCCTCATATGCCAAATCAGGTCATATATTCAAAATTTCCTCTACCACTTGGATTAATTAATTTCTCATTTCATATTATTCAAGGTGTCCCATACCACCTTGAATAATTTAAAATCGTATTTCATAAATTATCAAAAGTGATAAATGATAAATTTTTTGATTTATCACATAAATTAATAACTTTTCAACTCTTCCATAAACTTTCAATGCATTACAATGCATGTTTATAACTTCGAACTTGTATTATTCATGCTCAATTCATGCGCTGATAAATGGAAATTACAATGAACCTAATCATAATATTTCAGTTATTATTTAGATAATAATTTTTCCTAATGACATGCATAAACTAGTAAACATTATTTGTGAATGTGATATTAATTTAAAACACACAATTAATGAATGGATGGGGTAACCACATAAAATGATCAGTCCTTAATTTTCTAAATAATTGATTCATGGAAATGAATATTTACAGTTTAAAATGACTAATTTTAAATCATGACAGTTTTCATTTGTACACAAGAATGCACTCATAAACAGGCATGTCTTAATAAATGGCCATGCCTTATATTTCATGGTATATAAGGCCAATGATTTGTAGTGAAACAATTGTTTTATGTAATTCATGTGTTCATGAGGATTCAATTAAACATATCATAAACATACTTTAACCACCAATGTCTGTTTTGGGCCACTTTAATTCGGATTATAGTTAAAGCTTATAGGTTCATACATATAACCATATATAAATAAATATGTATATATATATATATATTATTTACATGCAACACCTACATACATTGTTTTGAAGAAAATAGTTGTCGAGTTTAAAATCATATACTTATATAAATATATTTGTATGGTGGAGTAAAACTGTGCGACCCCACACCTATATTTATGTACTTATATATATTTGTCATGGATGTAAATTTAAAAATAATTAATTGGTTAACTATAACCTAAATGATCATCAAATAAATATATGTTCAAAAAAATGATTCTCTCTATATAAAAAACTAGAAAATAGAGAATAAAATTAGAACAAATAAACAAACATCTCTTGCATTATTAAATATAAATAATTTTCATGAACCCATATACAACCTTAAATGAAACATGACTTGTCTAAATAAAAATAAATAAGACAAATTTGAAAAGTCTTCTATCATTAACAATTTGAAAATAAAATATCGTAATTGAAAGTAATTTCGAAAAAATCAATGTAAATCAACACTTAGAAGATTTAAAACCTGGTGGAATAATACTATATGAATGTATATATATATTATATACTAGTGTATATATTCAATTTTACTAAGGGAAGACAATGTGTATTGAACCATTTCAAGAAAATAATATTAATTATAAATTATTTTGAAGAAAATAATCCCTTACCGTAGATTCCCCAAAACACAACATAAATTATAAATAATTACTCTTTTGCAGAACAATAAAATAGAGAGTATAATAAAAACCATGAAAATAAATATTAATTCCCTTACAAAACATAAGATCATAAAATAAATAAATGTTATTAGAAAATATTTAACCCATACATGATTTTATAATTGCCTTGTGGAGAGACTCGGATTCCCCAAGAAGGAGGTGTAGTGCTCCGGTTGGGTATGCAAGAACCTCAAGTGCGTGTGCAGGACCTCATTAAAGTGAAGAACCAAGAAGGCGGGCAGTAACACCGTTGATTTAAAGACTCTCCTTCATTATCTATATAGTATTTATATATATATATATTGAAATATGTATAGAAAACAAATAGATATATATGTTTCAAATAATATGTTTTTTTATGATTCGGTTTAGAGTAGAAGCAAAACAAAACGAGCGTATAGATTATACCCAGACCAAAACAACAAGATAATTCTTTTATAACAAAAATCGTGAAAGAAGATTCATCTGATGGAGACATTGAATGGATACAAATTTAAATAACTATAACAGATTTAATGATTAATACATACATAGACCAAGATAAAATATACGATGTTCATATTTCGAAGAAAGACAAACACACGAGTTAAACCAAATCAGATATCCAAATGATAAAATTGCATGTCTACCTAGTAGATTAAAGATACTCAGAAAACCTGAATCTAGACCTAGAGACAAAGAGAAAAAACCCGACGACAACCCCAATGATAATTGATTAATTTTTGACCCCTTGTCCTCGACCACACGACGGTTGAGCTCATCTGTCGTTTCTCGACCTGAAGCCGCAGTCACGACCACATCTTATAGATCCCTCAGCATCGACCAGTGTGACTCCCTCTCAATGTGGTGAAATACTAATCCTCAACTCATCCCCAATGCGGAAGAATCGAAGACCAGTCTGAGGTGTACCTCGCATAGCTCACCCACAGATCGACGCCTACTGAAACCCTAAATCGGGTTTCCAAAAATCAAGACCCTCCCATCATAGATCTTCCTATTTTCTCTTAATTTGAGTTTGTTATTATTATAATCTTATTAAATTATTATATCCTTATCAACTTATCTTTATTATTTTAAATCTTTTACTAATTATTATCATATATTATATTACTAATAACTTACAATGTCAAATGTTAATCTATTAAAATTATTTTATCACCACTTTTTAAAAAGTTTATTTTATTATTATTAAATTCTGTTTTAAACATAAATTTATATATTTAATATTATATACTTATAATGTTATAAATTAAATTAATAATTGATAATTGAACATATATTATCAAAATAATAATTATCATAATTTGTCCCATATATTAGTAATTTTGAAGAAAAAATTATATGATATATATATGATTCAACGTAACATTAATCCTTATTTAAAAGATCATTCATATATGTATAATTTTAATCATTCTATTAAACAAGTTTATAAATGTTAATATTGTTATGAAACTTTAATACAATATATAATCTATTAATTTTCATACTTTCAAATATATATATAAAACCCATAATTATTCATACAAAAATTTAAATAATCATTCGCATAGTTAAAATAGCACAAAAATTATCATTAAAATATTTTTAAATAAAATTTTTCAACGTCATTAATAACTACAACATAAAATTATAATTTTATAATAGTATTTTCATTCAAATATAATATACATATATATATATATATTTAACATTTTGGAAAACAAACAACAAATTAGTTATATTATTATAATTATTTAAAATATTCAAATAAATAACTATTCGATAAGAATATATTTAGTTCAGTAAAAATAGTTATCTTATATTATTCTTTGAACAAAGTGATACAATATTTACTTTAAAAAACCATACTTGTTAGTATGATAACTAATGCATAAAATTATTATTATTATACATGAAAAAGCTTGGGGTGTCACATTATTCCCATCATAAAATAATTGTGTCCTCACAATTCTAAAATATTTGTACACAAACCACAGCAAGACCAGACACACATCACTCACAAGGTCCCTTTACCAAGAACACCACTGATGCTAGGGTGATGAAGACCTCAGGTGGATTCCTAAGGTAGTACTCAGCTGCTTGATTTCCTTGGCCTAGATACACTGTGAACAGCTAGGGTAGAACATGTGCCTAAAGCACACAACCTTCCATAGAGAATCATGAGAAGTGTGGTGGTCAGAAATTTAAGAGTAGAATAAATCCACATAAGTCCCACACACCACATTGTTCTTGAAAATATTGATGTCGTAGAGTTCTGTAAACATACTAAAACTCTGGACCAGGAATAGGCAAGCTGATCGATGGTCACCATCCAAAGAATCTTCTATAAATTTACCTAGAGATCAGTAGTTATTAGGAAAATTGATACATAGAAGAAGACCTTCATGATACTTCTCTCTTTTCCAATATGCTGAAAATTGTGAAAATTCAATAAGGGAATAGACAAGATTACTTCCTTGGAATGATGGTGAATGTTTCGGCGGTTCGACACCCAGTGGAGTAGTTTACAAGTCAGACATTAGTTGGCCTAGGTTTGGTCCTCTTCAGAGCATGTCTTAACAATTACAGTCTCTAACAACTCGGTATGTGTAACAACCCGAGATTTTATAAGAAACATTCTTTTTATTTTCATTAATATCTTCTATTTTACGACACACCAAGATTATCTTGCGCTATACGCAACACTGTATTAGCTTGCAGTATACGCAACACTTTTCTTGGCTCTTGTTACACACAATTTCAAGTTCGTTTGATAGAAGTTATTCTATGAAACATTGAGTGTATATATATATATATATTCAATGTATAAATAAAATATGGTTGGATTCTGTTATACGCAACAACAAAGAAGTTTTTCACTACACGCAACCCTGACATGGCTTGCATTACATGCAATCGCGACCTTCTTCGATAGCGTGTGTTGTACGCAATACCGGGTTTTACTAAACAACGATATATTATTATAATATTGTTATGAACTAGCTGTTATGAATAGTGTTAACTAAATTTTGAATTTTATAACATTATTATTCATCTTACACATTTCTAGAACATGGTATAAGAATAAAATAAAATTTTCGGGTAAAATAAGTATTTTTCAAAAAATGCAGTTTTGCCGCCTTTTAATGGCACACCCACTTTAAATCTAGTTTTTGACATGTTTATAAGTTCAATTTGACAAAATAAAATTCTTCTTTTGAATCAGGATATAAAAATTTACATTAGATAAAGTTTTGATATTTTTCCGATAACTTTCATATTTTAATGAATAGTAAAAACACACTATATTTTAATTAAAAACAACTTTTTTCATCGTAATATCTTATGTGGTTAAATTATAATATTGAATGGTTTTAAAGTATAAATAGAATATATTTTTACCATTTAATATAATGTATGTCATTAGCATTGATTTTACCTTGAATTCGTAGGTTAAATCAATTCAATCTTTTGTAATGTTTTAAAGAAAAACCCATTTTCTTTTGACAACAGGATTAATTTTAATTTAATTTCTGCATCTCTTTTGTATTGAATTTTGAAAAATGGATTCCATATTTGGAATCATTGGGTCCAGATTATGTTAATAATCTACTTTTTTTTGGGCATTGTGAATAGTAACTACGTTAAATTTTATTTACTATAGTTAAAGGTAAATCGGGTAATTAAGGGTAAATATAAGATTATAAAATTACCCTAACACTTGGAAAAATTCTATTGGATGGCTAAAAGTAGACCCATATAACCTAAGGGTCAGATTAGATTCATTTTATGGACTTTTTTCCATGAAAATAATTTAATTATTATTAAAACCAAAGAATTTGACAAAATGCCACTTTCTTAAATCTTATAAGTATAATAATTTTAATTTAGTGATAAACTTCACGAAACTTCGAACATGAATAGTATCCAGAAATATAACACAATTTTCTACATTATAGGAATTTATTTAGAATTTTTAGGGATTAAATAATTATCATTTAGTATGACACAAAGATGATGCAGTAATTGTCTTATTAATGAAATATTGACATAATTGATGTTATAAATGCCCAAATAAATGTAATTTGAAACTTTTTATGACTTAAAATAATTTTATAGGTTAATATGACATGTTATTGTTAATATACGTAACTTGTTTTGAACTTATCATTCTTTTAGGAATTTCATAAAAATCATGTACCAAATAGTGTCAAAATTGACATAAATTAGTTTTTAAAACAAATATTATATTATTAATTGTTAAAAATCTAAGGTTCGGCCAAATGACTTATATAAGGATAGATATATTAATAATAAACAACTTGGGGTTAGTTTGTCTTGTTATGTTAAGTTTATTAACCATATAGTGTAAGAATACAAAAAGACAAGGTAAAAGATAAATTATTTAACTTAGAGTTAAATCTAATTGATATGGTTAAAATAATAACCTAAACTTGTCAAAATCCTATTAGATGAGAGGATTTCTACCCATACCCACTTTATCTTCTAAAAAAGACCCTTTGGAACCATTATAAACCGAATTTGAGCTAAATATAAAATAATATTTTGAGATTTTCCTAAGGTGCCCCTCTCCTCCCTTATAAAAGGGCACCTCCTCCCTCTCCTCCTCACACCAATTTGAGCATTCAAGCTCGGCCAACCCCTGCCAAAATATCTTCTCCACTTCCATAGTATCATCCTATAGGTCCTGGTCTTCTTCAAAGACCATCCTTAGTTTTTTAAGTGGAGGTTAAGTGAAGGCGCGTCAAAAAGAGGTAATATCCATTACCGATCTTTTTCAATTTCTTTCTTCTTCAACTTCTTCTTCTTTAGTTGTTTCATGATAAAGTAATAACCTCAGTATTTATTATATACTGATATGTTATTATAAATATTAAACAACTCTAATTAACCTTCTATCCATCCTACGGAAAAAGGAAATCACCGCGCGTGCGTACGTATGGAATACCGTCTCCACGCCGTGGTGTAATCTATTTTCCGCCACAACCTTAATTGGATGGGTATAATGGTGTAATGAGTAACTATATATTATTATTATAAAGTGATATTGATACTGAAATAGTATACATACACTTCAACACAATTCCACGACCATGGGAACAATATCATCACTCGTGCGTACGTATGGACTACCGTCTCCACGACGTGATGAGATTCATTATCCATGTTAACCATTCCAGAATGATTATAAAGTATATATAATGAATAATAATGAAATATATGACATTTTAAATCTAATGGATTTATGTATATATATATGTCATCTACTTACTTCCATTCAAGACAATAAGTAAAGGAAAACAGCATTCATGCGTACGTATGGACTACCGTCTCCATGAACGTTGTGTTTCATTTCATTTATCTATCTATTATATATATATACTGAATATATATGATATATAAATCATATTTTATATTCTGGAAGTAAGCAAATCATGAAATAAGTAATAATAATGTCAAGAACAACAAGTCCAAACACCTTCGATAAATGAAATGATTTTACCTAAAACGCTTCTTTAACATGGAATTTACAAAAGAATGGGTAATATAAAGTCATAATTGAACCATATATGATATCATAACAATGAATATGATTCTGTAATATGTTAATGACATTATTTAAATCATTATACAGGAGGTTCGGATACGTACAAAGCATATCAGACATAAGGTAAGGAAAATATCACAATCTCATTTTTATCTGAGATTGTTTATACTTTAGTATTTACAGGGGTGTATTTTATCATCCACATCCATGTTTCCTCAATATTTAATATTATTTCAATTCACCTACAATTTTTTAAATCCTATTTTACCCTTCGTCGAGTTTTCAGTAAAAGATATGAAAGGAATCTTTTGCTGTTTTTTATACGAGGTACTTTTTTGACTTTTCCGACAAAAGTACGAGAAGAATGTTTTTTTAACTTATACGACATGAATGGATATTTAAAACATTATATCCAAGAAGCATCCTTTTCAAGTTTTCAAGTTTATTTTTAATCAACTTCTTTTAGTTTAAAATTGTAAGACATGTTAAGAACGGAAAATGTTTTTGAAGTAGAAAGGATATTTTCCTCAAGAATGGAGTTCAAGTGTTTTATCAAAATTATTTTCCATCTAAGATAATAAAGGGTTATATTTATATCCCTATTATTACATGGATTTGATTATGTTGTGATGGAAATATTTTTATGAATTCCTTTATCTTATATGAATTGTTTTATGATGTCATGTTGTTTAAAAATACCATTTTTATTACATGGGTTATGCTATGATGTATGGTTTATGATTTTGTGGAACACATAAGAATGGTATCATTATGAGATAGGTGGTACCTATATCTCCCTCCAATGAATTGGGTAAAGATTTTATATCTCATTAGATAGAGATGGCTGGAATGGTAGGTTATACCGGTTCAGTGAAACAGGACTGAAACGAGGGTGACTCGGTTCAGAAATGGACTTTTTCCACTAAGATAGTCTTGGCAATGAGTCTTGAATAATAAGATATGATTATCTATGATTATGTTTGTATGACACAAAGTTTCATGTTTTAAGTTATTATTATTGGGATTTCATTTCACTACTATGATTTATCCCATGTTGTGAAATTATTCTCTCTTTTGCAGGTTAAGATTTCCAAAATGTTATGTTCTTATGAATATGATGTGATTGATATTTCTTTTGTTTACCCTTACTGAGCATTTGAGCTCACCCTTTTATGTTTTCTTTTCCCCAGGATATAAATAAAGGTTTTATGTATAAAAAAAAGGAAGATCTTTATGGGAGATGTTGAATATCTTTCACCACGATTAGAAGATTATATTCCGAGTTTCCAAAGACACTAAACTATTACGATCCTTGTGTGTGTGTTTTTGTTATGTACTAAGTATTCCACAAAAGTAATGTAATTTCCATGTACGTTAAGATTCGGGTCTCTACAGTTGGTATCAGAGGAAAGGTTTAGTCAACCTTTGGAAACTAGGATGCGAAAATGTTAGGGAGATCCCTAGATATATTTCTATGGTATGTCTAGGGATTTCTCTATGGTTAAGTATACGTATAGGTTATAGTCCTAGAATTGTGCTAAAGATCTTAGAATTTAACCTAAGATGTTATATATTGAGGGTACTCCCCCTTTACTATGTTGTTTTCTCTAGCATGATTTTTGCCTCTCACAAGATTCTTTTTGTGTTTTAGTTAATGGAGGGAACCAGAAGGAATTCGGTTAACATTGAATCCAATGGACAAATTGGTGACTATGAGAAACAAAATTGTGTAATTCCTAGAGAGAAAGATATTGTGATTATGCCGAATCAGTCATCGCTATATATGATTAACATGGTGAAATTTAGTGGTCTGCCTAATTCATCAAAGAAGAGGAAGATAAACTATTATTCATGTTCACATGTTGAGGAGCATAAAGAAAGGAAGATTGAGATTTCTAAAGAAGTGAAGAAGAACCTTGAGGCATACCTCAAATGGAGGGACCAATGTTATCTGTGTGGAGAAAAAGGTCATAGAGTGACATACTATTATGGAGTTCAATGTCGTATTTGCGGAGAACATGGGCATTACCCAACTCAATTCCCTGACCTAAAAAGTTACTTCTAAATCAAGGAAGGACTTATTCTAGGACAATCATTTAAGTGGATGGACTGAAGTGTTTATGTATTGGTATTCAAGAATAATGTTGTTGAGGTAATTTTATGGTGTGTTGAAATATTTATGTATTGGTCTATTGTGGTTTTCAATAATTTTAAGGTACCGGTAACCATGAAAAGTGATTCAAATATTTTGGAAAGTAGATGATATGCGCATAATGAAGGGATAAAGAGAATCTAATATGTTTGATAGTATTCATGAGATCATGATTGATATAAGGACTAAGTGATATCATGGTTTGAGTATATATAATTTTGATGATTTTGGTATCTGTAAAGTGTTAACTTTTAACTACATTCATGTTTTCACTAAGGTTCAATGGGTATTCAAGAGAATACATGATTAAGGCCTTTGAATGTTTGGAATGTGACCAACAAGACATATCTTATGATATATAGGGATCAATGATGGTATTAAATCTCTGGTAATCGTTTTCACTATATTATGAGAATGGAATGCAGTATTATGGATAAGCCTAAAGATTGGAATGGATTATGTTGGATATAAGTTAGTATTGTTTAAGGATAGAAGTTTTTTTGATATTATTGATGGGATGTTATAGTAATATAGTTTTAGAAAAAGCACAACCTGCAGGACGGGCGACAGCCCATCGCGTCGGACAAGGTCGTAGGAATCAAACCCACAACCGAAGTGCAACTGGCCTTTATCGCCTACCACTGGGCTACAGGAAGTCCCTGTTTAGTAGAAACTAGTTTTATTATATTAAGCAGTATGATATATGAAGTATAAGTCCATTTTAGGAACCATATATGATTAATCTCACTATAGATGGACTTATGTATTTTTTGATAACTTTTCAAACCTTTTGTTTGAGACAGATGGAATGACCCATCATTATATCACATGATGTGCTAACACATCACGAATGACAAATTCAACTTCATCTCGTTAAGAGATGAAGTGGAAATTGTCCAAAGAACGACCAACGGTTATACTATACCAAACTCATGAAAGTATTTCTTCTAATTCCAATTTCATCAACATTAGGTAAATGATCGTGAAAACAGAAAATGTTGTCCTAGTTCCCTTATATCCGATAAATCAGATGGTACCCTAGATCATCACAAATTTATGGCTTTGTGATTGTTGTATTTTTCATAGCCATGTTCTCTACCACTCTCCATCAGAACTTGATGGTTAGATTTTTCATCCATATCCATATTTTCACCTATGTTATCCTACGTGGAAACCCAGTGATGAGTTAATTTGGGTAACTGTTACATTTCATACTTTAGTTTTTAAAGCCATGTTTTGTTATTCCTTATTACGATGTCATTTTTTATGAATAGTAAACGATTTATAACCCTGACGAATTTCGAGGGCGAAATTCATTTTAAGGGGGGTTGAATGTAACAACCCGAGATTTTATAAGATATATTCTTTATAATTTCATTCATATCTTCTATTGTACGACACACCAAGATTATCTTGTGCTATACGCAACACTGTATTAGCTTGCAGTATAAGCAACACTTTTCTTGGCTCTTGTTACACACAATTTCAAGTTCGTTTGATAGAAGTTATTCTACGCAACATTGAGTGTATATATATATATATATTAAATGTATAAATTAAATATGGTTGGATTCTGTTATACGCAACAACAAAGGAGTTGTGAACTACAAGCAACCCTGACTTGGCTTGCATTACATGCAATCGCGACCTTCCTCGATAGCGTGTGTTGTACGCAATACCGTGTTTTACTAAACAACGATATATTATTATAATATTGTTATGAACTAGACGTTATGAATAGTGTTTACTAAATTTTGAATGTTATAACATTATTATTCATATTACTCATTTCTAGAACATGGTATAAGAACAAAATAAATTTTTCGGGTAAAATAAGTATTTTTCAAAAAATGCAGTTTTACCGCCTTTTAATGGAGCACCCACTTTAAATCTAGATTTTGACATGTTTATAAGTTCAATTTGACAAAATAAAATTCTTCTTTTGAATCAGGATATAAAAATTTACATTAGATAAAGTTTGGATATTTTTCCGATAACTTTCATATTTTAATGAATAGTAAAAACACGCTATATTTTAATTAAAAACAACTTTTTTCATCGTAATATCTTATGTGGTTAAATTATAATATTGAATGGTTTTAAAGTATAAATAGAATATATTTTTACCATTTAATATAATTTATGTCATTAGCATTGATTTTACATTGAATTCGTAGGTTAAATCAATTCAATCTTTTGCAATGTTTTAAAGAAAAACTTGTTTTCTTTCGACAACGAGATTAATTTTAATTTAATTTCTGCATCTTTTGTGTATTTAATTTGGAAAAATGGATTCCATATTTGGAACCAGTGGGTCCAAATTATGTTAATAAGCTACTTTTTATTTCTGTGCATTGTGAATAGTAACTACGGTAAATTTTATTTACTATAGTTAAAGGTAAATCGGGTAATTAAGGGTAAATATAAGATTATAAAATTACCCTAAAACTTGGAAAAATTCTATTGGATGGATAAAAGTAGACCCATATAACCTAAGGGTCAGATTAGATTCATTTTATGGACTTTTTTCCAAGAAAATAATTTAATTATTATTAAATCCAAAGAATGTGACAACATGTCACTTTCTTAAATCTTATAAGTATAATAATTTTAATTTAGTGATAAATTTCATGAAACTTCGAACATGAATAGTCTCCAGAAAGATAATACAATTGTCTACATCATAGGAATTTATTTAGAATTTTTAGGGATTAAATAATTATCATTTATTATGACACAAAGATGATGTAGTAATTGTCTTGTTAATGAAATATTGACATAATTGATGTTATTAATGCCCAAATAAATTTAATTTGAGCCTTTTTATGACTTAAATTAATTTTATAGGTTAATATGACATGTGATTGTTGATATAAGTAACTTGGATCGAACTTATCATTCTGTTATGAATTTCATAAAAACCATGTACCAAATAGTGTCAAAATTGATATAAATTAGTTTTTAAAACAAATATTATATTATTAATGGTTAAAAATCTATGGTTCGGACAAATGACTTAAATACGGATAGATATATTAATAATAAACAACTTGGGGTTCGTTTGTCTTGTTATGGTAAGTTTATTAACCATATAGTGTAAGAAAACAAAAAGACACGGTAAAAGTTAAATTATTTAACTTAGAGTTAAATCTAATTGATAAGGATAAAATAATAACCTAAACTTGTCTAAATACTATTTGATGAGAGGATTTCGACCCATACCCACTTTACCTTCTAAATAAGTCCCTTTGGAACCATTATAAACCGAATTTGACCTTAATATAAAATAATATTTTGAGATTTTCCTAAGGTGCCCCTCTCCTCCCTTATAAAAGGGCACCTCCTCCCTCTCCTCCTCACACCAGTTTGAGCATTCAAGCTCGGCCAACCCCTGAACATATCTCTTCTCCACTTCCCTAGTATCATCCTAGAGGTACTGGTCTTCTTCAAAGACAATCCTTAGTTCTTTAAGTGGAGGTTAAGTGAAGGCACGTCAAAAAGAGGTAATATCCATTACCGATCTTTTTCAATTTCTTTCTTCATCAACTTCTTCTTCTTTAGTTGTTTCATGATTAAGTAATAACATAAGTATTTATTATATACTGATATGTTATTATAAATATGAAACAACTCTAATTAACCTTCTAACCATCCCACGGAAAAAGGAAATCACCGCGCGTGCGTACGTACAGAATATCGTCTACACGCCGTGGTGTATTCTATTTTCCGCCACCACCTTAATTGGATGGGTATAATGGTGTAATGAGTAACTATATATGATTATTATAAAGTCATATTGATACTGAAATAGTATACATACACTTAAGCACAATTCCATGACCATGGGAACGATATCATCGCTCGTGCATACGTACGGACTATCGTCTCCACGACGTGATGAGATTCATTATCCATGTTAACCATTCCAGAATGATTATAAAGTATATATAATGAATAATAATGAAATATATGACATGGTAAATCTAATGGATTTATGTATATATATATATGTCATCTACTTACTTCCATTCAAGTCAATAAGGAAAGGAAAACAGCGTTCATGCGTACGTACGGACTACCGTCTCCATGAACGGTGTGTTTTATTTCATTTATCTATCTATTATATATATATATACTGAATATATATGATATTTAAATCATATTTTATATTATGTAAGTAAATAAATCATGATATAAGTAATAATAATGTCAAGAAAAACAAGTCCAGACACCTACGATAAATGAAACGATTTTACCCAAAACGCTTCTTTAACATGGAATTTACAAAAGAACGGGTAATATAAAGTCATAAGTGAACCATATATGATATCATAACAATGAATATGATTCTGTAATAAGTTAATGACATTATTTAAATCATTATACAGGAGGTTCAGATACGTACAAAGCATATCGGACATAAGGTAAGGGAAATATCACAATCTCATTTTTATCCGAGATTGTTTATACTTTAGTATTTACTGGGGTGTATTTTATCATCCACATCCATGTTTACTCAATATGTAATATTATTTCCATTCACCTAAAATTTTTTAAATCCTATTTTACCCTTCGGCGAGTTTTTCGTAAAAGATATGAAAGGAATCTTTTGTCGTTTTTCGTACGAGGTACTTTTTTGACTTTTCCGACAAAAGTACAAGAAGATTGTTTTCTTTAACATATACGGCATGAATGGATTTTAAAAACATTATTTCCAAGAATCTTCCTTTACAAGTTTTCATTTTTATTTTTAATCAACTTCTTTTAGTTTAAAATTGTAATACATGTTAAGAAAGGAAAATGTTTTTGAAGTAGAAATGATATTTTCCTCAAGAATGGAGTTCAAGTGTTTTATCAAAATTATTTTCCATCTAAGATAATAAAGGGTTATATTTCTATCCCTATTATTAAATTGATTTGATTATGTTGTGATGGAAATATTTTTTTGAATTCCTTTATCTTATATGAATTTTTTTATGATGTCATGTTATTTAATAATCCCATTTTTATTACATGGGTTATGATATGATGTATGGTTTATGATTTTGTGGCACACATAAGAATGGTATCATTATGAGATGGGTGGGACCTATATCTCCCTCCAATGCATTGGGTAAAGATTTTATATCTCATGAGATAGACATGGCTAGAATGGTAGGTTATACCGGTTCAGTGAAACAGGACTGAAACGAGGGTGACTCGATTCAGAAATGGACTTTGTCTACTAAGATAGTCTTGGTAATGAGTCTTTACTAATAAGATATGATTCTCTATGATTATGTGTGTATGCCAAAAAGTTTCATATTTTAAGTTATGATTATTGGGATTTCATTTCACTACTATGATTTATCCCATGTTATGAAATTATTCTCTCTTTTCCAGGTTATGATTTCCAAAATGTTATGTTCTTATTAATATGATGTGATTGATATTTCTTTTGTTTACCCTTACTGAGCATTTGAGCTCACCCTTTTATGTTTTCTTATCCCCAGGATATAAAGAAAGGTTTTAGGTATATAAAAAAGGAAGATCATTATGGGAGATGTTGAAGATCTTTCACCACAATTAGAAGATTATATTCTGAGTTTCCAAAGACACTAAACTATTACGATCCTTGTGTGTGTGTTTCTGTTATATACTAAGTATTCCTCAAAAGTAATGTAATTTCCATGTACGTTAAGCTTCGGGTCTCTACAGTATGTACTGATAAAATCTTTGTTGGTGAACTCATATCTTCTATCTGAAAATATTTAAGAAATTATCTTTTAGTGTGGAAAAATTATTTTTTTTAAGAGTCATTGTTTTATATAAAATCATATTAAAACCTATAATACCTTATTATCAATTTATAAAACTGATGATATTACATAATCACTTTCTCCCTATCACAAAAAACTAGTATAGATTTCTTGAAATACTCTCAGATGACTCCTTATAGATAACATCAATGTTGGGGATTTCCCCAGTTTTCAGATAAATGGATTCCCAAAAAGGTTCTAAATTCCTCTATCTCTTTGGTCAAGATGCAATGTGTTCAACTAGGATCATCTGTGTGTGAACACCAAATGTTTAGATTGAGAGAATCATGTTGAGTATCAAGTTTAGTGACATCAGTATAAACTTGATGTCCCCAATGTAAATGTGTAGTCTTGTTCTCAAGGTCTTCCAAGTCCATAACATGACCACAGTGACCGTAGGTCAAAATTTGACATCGATATGCTGCCTGGAGGTCACCCCCTTGTGCAGCCTCCGTAAAGTCCTCAAGATAAAAGAAATTATTGTCTGGAGTAAAACATTTATATATACACTCAATTTTTTTCCCATTTCATGCATAGAATGACAATTGATCATTCATCATGAGATAATAGATGAATCCTGCTCTTCGGTGTAGTTGGAGTATAGGAGGACAATTAGAGACACGATAGAGGGTTTTTCATGATAAACGAATATTTTCAAAAGTCTAGAAGTTTTCTATAAATGATTTTCCCACTATGGTCTCTAATAATTCTATTGGAAGAGACAAAAGACAAGTATTTTTGTTTCCATCTGATAATTGTGAAAACATCACTCTTTGTAAAGCTACAAAAAATTTGTTCCTTTCTGGTTTCTAGAGTTATCTAAACTGAATCCTCTGATACCAACTCTGAGGACCCACCTCCAGAATGCCTGGAGCCGGTATCTTGATAAAATGATGTTCAATTTATCACTAAAAACATGCGCTGATAAATTACACATCATGTCCCATGCAAAGGATCAATTTCGGTTCAGGTTCTGGAAAACCTACCACTTCTGCCATACTTCATTAACTCAAACGGATACCTAAAAAAATCAAAGGCATTGGGTGAGCATACGAATGCATAGTAAGGGATTTTAAAACAACATAATAACTATTTATAACATTTGAAAACATTCTCTAAAACTTTTCATAAAACATTTTTCTAAAAGGAAATCTATAATAAAAGTGCCCAATTGAAAACATGACAACAGAATTACCAGGGTACATGATTCATTTATAGGCATGCTCATTTGGAGAAATAAATAAATGACATTCAAAATATGTAAGACATATGAATTTGTAAATACAAATTAAACAACTAAGATTGCGCGTAAACGTAATAACATTAATTTCATATATTGAATACTAATTCATTTAATGCTAAATATATGTCATGGCATAATGATATACCTTTCTAATACTCATAAGTACTGGATCTTGACCATGGAAACTCTACTAGTCAGATATCCACATGGTTAATTAATTATCATACACATAATGAAGGAATGTATAATGCATGAAAACATAACCATAAAGTCAAGGCCATGTTCCACGACCATAAAAACGTAATTTATCAAGCCCTTGAGCCATGACCGCAGTTTGTCTCATGAGACTTACCGATGTACGGAGGGGATATAGTGGGCCCCACTGGAAAATTACTATGTCTAATACATTCCTCGTATGCCAAATCAGGTCGTATATTCAAAATGTCCCATACCACTTTGAATAATTAATTTCACATTTAATATTATTCAACGAGTCCAATACCACCATAAATAATTTAAATCCTTAATTCATAAATTACCATAAGTGATAAATAATAAATTTTTTGAGTTATCACATAAATTAATAACTTTTCAACTCTTCCATAAACATTCAATGAATTATAATTCATGTTTATAACTTTAGATAGGTATTATTCATGATCAATTCATGCACTAATAAATTTAAATGACAACAAACTAAATCATAATATGTCAGTTATTATTTAGATAATAAATTTTCCCAATGACATTCATAAAATAGTAAAAATTATTTTTTCATGTGTTATTAATTTAAAAAACATAAGTAATGAATTGATGGGGTTACCACATAAAATGATAGTTCCTTAATTTTCAAAATCATTGAATCATTGAAATGAATATTTATATTTTATAATGGCTAATTTCAAATCAAGACAGATGACATTAGTACACAAGCATGTGCTGATAAACAGTCGTGTCCTAATAAATGGTAATACCTTAGGCTTAATGGAATATAAGGCCAATTTATTTTCAGTGAAACAATTGTTTTAAGTAATACATGAATTCGTGAGGATTTAATTAAACATATCATAAACATACTTTAACCACTAATGTTTGTTTTGGGCCAATTTAATTCGAGTTATGGTTAAAACTTATAGGTGCGTACATATAACCATATTCATATATACATACATATATATTTTACGTACATGTCACACCTACTTACATTTCTTTTATGAAAATAGTAGTCGAGTTTAAAATCAAATAGTTTTATAAATATATTTGATTGGTGAAGAAAAATCTTGTGATCGCACACCTATATTTATATACATATATATATTCATCATGGATTTAAAGATAAAAATCATAAGTTGATTAATTATAACATAAATGCATTTCAAATAAATATATGATTGAAAAAAATGATTCTCCCCATATATAGAACCAGAAAATAGTGAATAAAACTAGAATAAACAAATAAACATCTCTTGCATAATTAAATCTAAATAATTTTCATGGACCCTTATACAACCTTAAATGAAACATGAAATGTATAAATTATCATAAATAAGACAAATTTGATAACTCTCATCTCATTACCAATTTTAAAATCAAATAACCTAATTGAAAATAATTTTTAAAATATCATTGGAAATCTACAAATAGCAGATTTAAAATTGGGTGGAATAAAACTATATGAATGTATATATGAAATATATACTAATATATATATTCATGTTTTCAAAAGTAAGACCTTGTGTATTTAACCCTTTCAAGACAATAACCATAAATAAAAATTAATTAGAAGTAAATAATCCCTTACAACAAATTCCCCAAAACACAACATATATTATAAATAATAACTCTTGTGCAAAACCAGAAAATAGAGAGTATAATAAAAGCCATGAAAATAAATATTAATTCCCTTAAAAAACATAAGATCCTAAAATAAACAAGTGTTTGAGACAAATATTTAACCCTTACATGATATTATAGTTACCTTGTGGCAAGAATCGGATTCACTAACAAGGAGGTGTAGTGTTGAGGTTGGTTATGCAAGATCCTCAATTACGTGTGCATGACCTCATTAGAGTGAAGAACCGAGATGGCGAGCGGTAACACCGTCAATTTAGAGACTCTCTTTCATTGTCTATAGAGTATATATATATATATATATATTAAATAGGTATAGTAATATATATATATATATTAATAGGTTTGGATAACATTAGGTTTAGAGCAGAAGCAAAACAAAAAGAGCGTATAGATTATACCCGGACCAAAACTACAAGATAAGTTTTTTTATTAGAAAAATATCAAAGGCAGATTCATCTGAAGGAGGCATTAGATGGATTTACAATTACATACCCATAATAGAAACAATGATTAATGCATACACAAACCAAGCTAAAACATCTGTTGTCTATAGTCCAAAGAAAGACAAACACATGAGTTAAAACAAATCGGATATCCAAAATGATAAAATTGAATTCCTAACAAGTAGATTGAAGAATAATCAAAACCCACGAATCAAGACCTAGATACTAAGAGAAAAACCATACCTCAACCCTGAATAGTGTTGATTGATGTTCGACCCCTGGTCCTCGACCGCACGATGGTCGAGCTCCTCCGTCGCCAGTCGACCAGAAGATGCGGTCATGACCACATCTTAAAGATCCCTCGACATCGGCCAGCATGACTCCCTCGTGACGTGATGAAATCCTAAACCACAACTCATCCCCTTCTTGGAAGACTCAAACACCTGGCTGAGGCACACCTCTCATAGCTCACCCACATATTGACACCTATTGAAACCCTAAACCGGGTTTCCCAAAATTGGGACCCTGCCCTCACAGATCTTGCATTTTTTCCTTCTTTTGATTTTGTTATTATTATTATATTTTAATATTTTTAAGTCTTTATTACCTGATCTTTATAATTGTAAATATTTAACTTATTTTTATCATATATTATATTATTAATAAATTACAAAGTCAAAAGTTAATCTATTTAAATTATTTTATAACCACTTTTTAAAAAGTAAAAGTAATTATTATTAAATTCATTTTTAAACATACATTTATATATTCTATATAATATACATATAATGTTATAAATTAAATTAATAATTAATAATTGAAAATATATTATCAAAATAATAATTTTCCTAATTTTTAAAAAATATTTGTAATTTTGAAAAAAATGTTAATATGATATATATATAGGATTCAAAATAACATGAGTATTTATTTAAAATATCATCCATATATGAACAATTTTAATCATTCTATTAAATTTGTTTTATAAATGTTTATAACATTATGATACTTTAATCCAATTTATAATCTAATAATTGACATATTTTTACCCATTATTATTCATATAATAGTTTAAATAACTATCTTCTTAGTTTAAATAGCCCAAAAATAATGTCAATAAAATATTTTAAAACAAAAATGATCAATGTCATGTATAACCACAATATAAAATTATACTTTTATTATAGTATTTTCATTCAACTAAAATATACATATATATATATATTTAACATTTTGGAAAATAGACAAAAAATTATCTATATTATTATTATTCTTTAAAATATTTTATTAAATAACTATTTGATAAGAATAAATTTTTATTAATAAAATTTGTTATTATAAATTATTCTTTGAATAAAGTGAGATAATATTTATGTTGAAAAAATGTATTGGTTAGTATGATAATTAAAACATAAAATTATTGTTATTACACGTGAAAAAGTTTGGGGTGTCACAGATAAGGTCTTGTCACATAACCCCTGTTAAAACCCGCATAATACCAAAGGGTAAGGTGTGCGATGGTGACAGACTCTTGGGTTGGCTCGGATAAAATCTCTTGGGTGGTAATATCTATCAACTTCCTCTTTTCACCTAGGTGGTTCCTCTCGAGCTTAATGTGTTAAATCTCGGCTTGGGCTTGGTCAAGAGTGAAGCCCAATGATTCCATCTTCGTTCCGAGCTCTGAAAAATGGGATTCATACGGGGAAAATCTACTAGATGAGGCCATCACTTCCTTTGTCTGAGTAAATTGGATTTGGTAATGCCCAATATTTATACTAGACATGTGATCACTATTCAATGGCTATATTAGAAATGGTAACAATCCTTAATGGTATTTTGAAATCCAAAAACATAAAACCATGGAAGTTCATATGTCTTACATAACAATTTTTTATAATAATACATTTAATTAGATAGAGAGGAATTTTTATTGTTAGATGTTTGGGTCGTTACAATCTCCCCCCTTATGAAATGTTTCCCTCAAAAAAATTTTCCCACAATTAAACAGATGCGGGTAACTCTGCTTCATCACTTCCTTCAGTTCCTATGTTGCCTCTTTCAACTTGTGGTTTCACAAAGACACCTTTACAAGGGGCATTGTCTTATTTCATAGATCGTTTTTCTATAATATAAGATCTTCACTGGATGCTCCTCGTAATAAATAGCATCCCCTAACTATACTACCTCGGAAGAGATTACATGTGAAGGGTATGGTATGTACTTTCTTAAGAAGGATATATAATAGACATCAGGTACTTTGGACATGGTAGTTTGAAGTTCTAGTCGATAGGCCACAGACTCGACACGATTAAGAATATATAAGGGGCCGATATACCTAGTACATAACGTCCCTTTCTTACCAAACCTCATGGCCTTCTTCCACGGGGATATGCGTAGAAATACCATGTCTCTAACATTGAACTCAAGGTCTCATCGACGGTTATCTTCATAACTCTTCTTTGGAATTTGGGTTGTCTTGATGTGTTGCTTATTGATTTTTACATTCTCCACTATTTCTTCAACCATTTGAGGTCCTTGAAGCTTACGCTCACCAACTGTATCCAAGCACATCTGTGTTTTGCACCTTTTCCCATAAAATGCATCATATGGTTCCATTCAAATGCTCAGGTGGAAACTATTTTTGTAGGAGAATTCAACCAGTAGAAGATAGTGGTCCCATCCTCTTTGAATTCCATAGAACATGATATTGACATATCTTCCAGTGTTTCAATGGTTTTCTCATATTGGCCATCAATTTCAGGATGATAGGATGTACTGATTTTCAGTTAAGTTCTTATAGAATGTTGGAAACTTTTCCATAACATCACGGTGAATCATGGATCATGATCGGATATAATATATACTAGTACTCCATGAAACCTTAACAATTCATTGATGTAAATCCTTGAAAGTTGATCTAATGAGAAGTCCTCTCAAATAGAGATAATGTGATATGTCTTCATAAGAAAATACACAATGACTCATATAGCATTGTTTCCACTAGATGTACTTGGAAATCTAGTGACAAAGTCCATGGTAATGTTCTCCCACATCCATGTTGGTATTGTTAGTGGTTGCATCATCTCATTAGGCCTTTCTCTTTCGTCCTTAATTCGATGAAATTCCAGGAACATTGATGTATATTCACCAATATCCCTTTTCATATTGTCCCACCAAATGATTTCTCAGAAATCCCGATACATCTTGGTGGTCCCTTGGTGAATAGAGAGTTTGAGCTATGTGCATCATTCAGATGAACCTTCTATATCTCTGGATCGGATGGTACATATAATCATTACCCAAATCTCACAATTTCATCCTTTTCAAACATAAACTCCAAGGATTTCCCATTTCTGATGGCTTCCACCCTTTTCATAATTTCCACATCCTATCATGGAGTATCCATTATTTTCCTCAAGATGGATGTTTGAGAAATCATTTGATAATGTATTGATGAGGTTCCTCCCATAATGATTCAAATTTCCATCCTCTACAAATCAAAATATATTGGATCCTTTTCAATTATAATCACTGATAAAGATGTAGGATCCTTTTACATAGAGCATCTTCCACCTTGTTTGCCTTACCAGGATGGTAGTGGATTGAGCAGTCATAATCCTTGATGAGCTCTATCCATATTCTTTGCTCATATTAAGATATTTTTTGTGTGAATATATAATTGAGGCTCTTGTGATCAGTATATATCTCACACTTATCAACACATAGATAATGAAGCCATATTTTCAACAAAAATATCACAACCACCAACTCCAAATCATATGTGGGATAGTTTTTCTAATAGATTTTCAACTTCCTTGAGGTGTAGGCTATTACTTTACCACATTTCATTAGAACAGATCCAAAACACCTTATTTAAGAATCACTATAAACCACAAAGAATACTCCCCTTATTAGGATTGTGAGTAAAGGAGCAGTGATAAGCCTCCTTTTTAACTCCTTGAATCTCTTTTCTCTTTCATCACTCTAAGAAAACATTACACCCTTCCAATTTATCTAGGTAAGAGGGATGTAAAATCATGAGAAATTTATAACAAATCCGTGATAATATAAAACTAACCCCAGGAAGTTATCGATATCCATTTCTGATATTGGCCTCGGCCATCCATTAATTGCATCTCTCTTGGAGGGATCTATAGATTTCACATTACATATGATGATATTTTCCAAGAATGAGACTTAAATCATCCAGGTCTCACACTTTCTGTACTATTCATAGATCTTATCCTTTTGAAAGGTCCCTAGTACAGCACTTAGATACTCCTCATGCTCCTCCATGGTTTTGGAGTATATTAGACTATCATCTATAAACACTACCAAAAATTTGTTGAGGTAATCTCTAAAGACATTATTCATCAAGTCCGTGAATAATTCTGGAGAATTATTAAGTTATAAAGGCATTACTATGAATTCATAGTGCCTATACCATGTATGGAATGCTGTCTTGGAGATATCCTCCTTCATCACCCTTACTTGGTAATATCCCGACCACAAATCCACCTTGGATATGTATTGTGGTATGCGTAGTTGATCGAAAAAGTCATCAATTCAAGGTCGAGGATACTTGTTCATTATTGTGATTTTGTTGAGCTCACAATAATCAATGCAAATGCACATTGGCCCATCTATCTTCTTGACGAAGAGAACTGGAGCACCCCCTAGTGAAGCACTTGGGAATATAATCCCTTTATCCATATTCTCATGCATTTTTTTCATCTGATCCTCAAGCTCCACAAAATCTATTCTATAAGGAGTCTTTGACAATGGAAAAGCCCCAGGTATAAGGTCAATTGAGAATTCAACATCTCTTCTAGGATTAAGACCAGACAATTCCTTAGGAAACACCTTAGCGAATTCTCTCCCAATAGGCATGTCTTCAATGATGGTTTCTTCCTTAGTCTCAATCATCTGAGCGAGATATGCCTTCTCATAAGGACGTAATATCCATGATTGAGATGATGGTGCTAAAGAAGATTCATCTTCTTCCTTTCACTTGTATAGAGTCACGGGTCGATTCACCATATAGAGAGTGATTTCCCTCTAACAACAATTTATATTTGATCATTATAAGGAAAGCCAATCCATGCCGATAACTGCATAAAATTCCACCAAAGGGAGTATGATGATGTTCACCAAGAAGTTTAATCCACAAATTATGAAAGGTTAGGAGTTATATTCATGTGAAGAAATGATTTCCCTGTTTTCTATACTCACCGAAATATTAACATCAATGATTTTTGGTGATCTTGGGTTTATTGTACTAAATTTTAGGGATATAAAAGAATGTGTAGAACCACAATTAAAAAGTATATTTGTTGTTCTTGAATTAATAACAAGTTTACCTATCACCACATTATTGTCGGGGTTCACTTCAGCAGTAGGGATGGAAAAAAGATGACCCTTGCTGTCTTGGAGGTTGTTGGTTGCCTCTGAAAACCCTTGGTTTCGGGTGCTAATTTGAAATGTGCCCAAGTTCATTGGAGTTGAAGAAATGAACAATGAATTGAGGGTCGAATCGAGCATTTATCTCCCCTTTCGCAGCTGCAGATTGTTTTTGTTGGTAGTTAATAGCTAGATGCCATTCTCTTCCACACCTAAAGCATTTCCTCATCCCCTTTAGGAAATTTCTGGGGTGCTTCTTTCCACACCATTATAAAGTGGGGTGTTGGGTTTTCTTAGCACCATTGGATTTATCCATTAGACCACTAGAATTGAAGTCCACCTTATGCTTCTTATCCACATGATACCCCTGAGATTTGGAGATCTCCATTTTTTTCTTTTAGGGAACATCGTCCAATTTCATTATAACTATCGAAGTCACTGATCTCTATGGAATTTCTTAGGTTAGGTCTTACCCACTAAAGAAGCGATCAACCTTTGAGTTGGGGGTAATGAAAAAGCCAAATCTGTATCGTGAAATCCTTGTGATGTTTTACTAATATTCTCTAATCGATTCTTCATCTTTTTTCATGAGGGAAAGGAATTCCCTTTCCATCTTAAGTCGGAGGGTGCGCGGAAAGTATTTATCAAAAAACATTTTTCTGGAAATCCTACCATAAAAATTCCAACATCTCATCCACAGGATTTGTATTTTTGATCAATATCCACCATTTATCATCATCACCCTTTATAAGATAATACGCAATAAGAACATTCTCTTATTCACAACAATAAATGATAGAGAAGATCTTTTCAATGGAAGTTGATCCACCGTTCAGATATTGAAGGATCAGATGATCCATTAAAACCAGGAGGACTTTGTCTCATGAATCTCTCGATTGTGACAAGTTATTTCTTAAGGATGGTTGAATGTTCCTCTTAATGCATGTTTCTATTCAATTTCTTGAGTTAACTGATATATTGTAGTTCAAAGTTCACGATTCAAGCTCCCATCGGATTGGGCATCTCATTATAACATTAATCACATTGATCATCACATCGGTTGTTAGCCCTAGTCATATTACTGGCCATTGGCTGGAATAGAAGGAAAGTTAGGGGTAACACATAAAGGGTGATTTAAGGAAAAAATCAGATGACATATAAATGACTTTTATTTCCTTATCTTATGAATCTATAGGCTTGAATCTTTGTTATCCGTGATCTACTTCCAAACATATATTCGTAGAGGATTTTTTTACTCCCTTAATAATGGTTCATACTAATCTTGTGAAAAGACCAAATAATATCACTTAGGAGTGTTGTAACCAATAGTGAAGGAAGTTCCATTGTCGTGTACCAGGATACATCGAGTCAAGCCCAAAACTCCTTGTCGGAATTTTCACTCCTAGGAACATCCGTGCCAGAGCTGCCTCTACCTGCTCTTATACAAATAAGGATATATTTTCTGGATAAACCCCTTACTCAATACTCACCAAAATTTAGGTATATTATTTTTGTACTTATTCATATCCCTATATCCTTCACTAGGGTTTTCTATTCCTAATCCCAAAATTAACTAAACCTTTCCTCTAATACCAATAATAACAACCCTGCTTTTTATTACACAGCTAAACATGATTTATTACATAAACTCATCACTTGATACAATAGGGAAGATCAAGAGGTCTAGTGTATTCGGGGATTAGGAACATTATATGACAAATTAAAACATAAAACACAAAACACCTTTATTTAAAACATCATTTACATAACCACAACATTCCCTCATACTTAGCATTACATAGGATACCCCAAGGGCGAACATTTAAAAAGGGTGATCTATAAAGCCCAGTAAGGGAGTGAACAAAGAATAATAGGAAAAATATATTGCATGTTAGGAAATATTCATATCAATAGAGAATTAGAGAAACATGAACATAAAGGCATGATATAGCATGATTATCATAAAATGGAAATGTGGAAACAACACTTAACATGGAATTAGAATGAGCCAATGCTCATTGCACATAGACCATGAGTAAACACTCATTACACTTGAATTATAATGAGTAAATCCACATTTCACATGAATTAGTATGAGAAAATCCTCATTTCACTTTATGTATCATGATACTAATCTTTACCCAATTCATTGGAGCGCTATTAGGGCGCACCCTTCTTAAACATTTCATTTCATGCATAAGTGTGCCACATGGATTAGAAAACATGGATTCATAATCATTTTTTACATGATAAAGGAATATGGAATTCATAAATGAAAATATATAATCAATAGGTAATTGAGAATCAATATTAATACCCTTGATAGAGAAATGGGAATGGCATTCACTACAAAATGACTTTGGATTGGAAAAAAAGTGGTGAAATTTCAGCAGCACAACGACATGACATAAGAATTCATAAAAATGGTTGATGAGAGAGAAAAGAGTGTCTCATAATATGTACCTGAAATTTGAAATAATGGGGTTATATAGATACATTTCCCAACATAAATAATTGAATTAGGATTCATAATACAAAAGAATTGCTTGAATGTAAATGACGAGAGATAAATTCCATACAGAATTTCGGCATGGTAACAGGTGTACATGGTAGGAATTAATGAGAGATAAATGGGTCTATCATCCTTAAAACATAAATGGGTTATTATGGGTGAGTGGAGAAATCATACCCCCATATTTTTAATTGAAAATAAAATGGCATAAAAATATTAAGAAACATGTATAAAATGAGAATGGAAGGTATCCCAAACATGGATGTGTGATCCCAAAGGCTTGGGAGAGGCTTGAGAGAGGCTTCATGGGATCTTGGGGTGCCTTGGGAGGACTCAAGGTAGAGGAGTACTGAGGGTGGATAAACTTAAAAGGAATTGATTTCATAGGAAGTGGGATATTCGGTGGGTTTATATAATAAATGAGAGGAAATTCTTTATTATTTTGGTTTGAGACACCACACATTAAACTAATAAAAACCACAAACCAGACCATGGTATTTGCCAATGGTTTTTGTCAAAGGGGAGTGTAAAAAAAATATTTTATAATTCCAATGGCCGAAATTCTTAAAATTATAGGGTTTCTTATGTGGAGGTGAGTCACACTCTCAAAAAAATCAATTTAAAAAGCTAAATTTTTTATAATTTTGGAGGGTCAACTAAGGCTTTGTAAAATAAGTCAATCAAACTATCTAAAAAAATTATAAAAAATTCACCATTGGATAGCTTTGACGTCTTGAATACAAAAATAGTATTCATTTTATCTATATAATTTTCTAAATATGTGAATTTTAACTTTTAACATAAATACCGACATAAATAGAAAATTCCTGGGTTTGGACGAAAATAGCTTTCAAACCATAATAAAAAACACAATTGTATTCATAAAAATTATATGACCTTTTATATTATATAATAATTAATTTACTAAAAGTATTTAATTAAAAAATTATTTAATTAAAAAATTGATTAATTAATCAAAATATATTTCTTAATTGATTATTAACTAAAAATACAATTAGTGCTTTATAAACTATTTACAACATAAAAATTATAAAATGAATGTGTATTCATTATTTTATAAAAAATAATGAACATAATAATAGTTCTAAGGTATTGTTACATAACCCCGTATAACACCCACTTAATACCGAAGGGTAAGGTGTGGGATGCTGACAGACTCTAGAGGTGGCACGGATAACATTGCTTGGGTGGTAAACTCTATAAACATCCACTTTTCTTGTAGGTGGTTCTGCTTGCGCTTTACGTGTTAAAGCTTGGCTTGGTCTTTGTCAGGAGTGAAGCTCGATGACTCCAAATTCTTTCTGTGATCCAACAAATTGGATTCGTATGGGGAAATTAAACTGGATGAGGCCATTGCTTCCTTTTTCTGAGTAAATTGGAATTATTAAAGCCCTATATTTATAATAATCATATAATCCCTATTCAATGGTTGTATTAGAAATGGTAACAATACTTAAAGGTATTTTGAAATCAAAAAACATAAAACCATGGAGGTGAATATTTTTTACATAACCATTTTTCATAATAAGACATTTAATTAGACAAAGATGAATTTTTATTGATAAATTTTTGGGTCGTTAAAATTCCAATACTTCTAGAATATAAATTATTTACAAATTTCAAAATTTTTAAATTGATATGAATTGATATTTCTATAATAGATATGTAAAATATTATGTTTATGTAGACTAAACATTAGGTATTGAAGATGAAAATTTTAGGATCTTGTTTTTAGACTTACTATGACACTTTCTGGACTCAACCAGACTCTTATTGCGTGGTAGGATAAATTAACTTGGTTTTTGGTTTAAAAAATTAGGGAACTTTATTTTGAAAAGTCTTTATTAAAATTGGATTCAATAATGTCATAATTATTAAAATTTATGTCAATTAAATAATATTTCTTATAACTGAAAATTATCCTACTGATTCCATTATGAATTTTATGAAATCATATTATATAATGTGCATGATGGGGAAATTAATTTGTTTCCATGTTTTCGAAACATCCCAATAACATAAACGATCATATATATATATATACATATATAAATAATATATATAAAATATATTCTTATAATGTTTATTTATTAATGTATTAAATTTATTAACACTCATATCTGGACCATAAAAACTGTTGATATTGACAAAACTAGGAAACTAGATGACAACCCATTTTAAAAAAAGAATCGGTATATTTGTATATCTTAAATATAATCATCAAAACTTCTTGTATTTTGTATACATATGTGAAGGATGTTAATAAAATTTTAAAGATACCTATATTAAATTTATAATACAAAATTTTCATTATCTTAATGGAATTATGGATAGTTTTATCATTTTATTCCTCTATAAATAATTTTGTTTTAAAAAATAGATATTCATTTCGATAGTTGTAAAATAGACAGAAAAAGTACATATGTAACATTTTATTTATTAGGTGAAGCTTTTGTTTATTGATCTTGTAAAAAAAATATATTCAATATAACATTCCACTATTGATTTAGAATATGTGGTAGGAGGAATTTTTAATGGTCGATTGTTGTGAATTAAATAAACAATCACTATCTTTGGCACGAGTTTTCGAAAAACTAAAATTTTGTGTGATAACACAAGTTTCATGTGATTAACTAAATACCTGAGAAAATAATCACAAAATAATAAAATGTATATATAAGGCACAATTTCCTTCAATATAACACACTAAAAAGATATATTAAATTAAAATTATTCATACTACAAGAATTCATTGCCGATATTTTCAAAAAACCCCTAAATTTTAATAGTTTAGAAAATATTAAATAGAAAAATGTCATAATATAAACATCATAATAGGTTAATATATAACTTAATATGTTATAATAATTCATATCTACATTTTATTTAAACATCTCCTTATAATAAAAACTCCATAATAAGGGTGAATGTTTTTTACTTTGAATAATGTTTTAAAAAAATGTCTTATAATTTCATTTTAAAAAATAATAAATTATTAGCCAGAAGGTTCAAGAGGCAGGCAGAAACCTGCTCCCATTAAAATTAATAAATAAATAAAGTAAACAATAAATAATAAATTATTCTGAATAAAGAAATTTATAAAAAAAATTAAAATAAAATTTTGAAAAAAGCATTCAATAGTTTAAAAAAATTCAGACATATGTGTTACTTTAAAATAACCTGACAATGAATTTTACAAAAAATATCATGAATTAATAATTAATGGAAAAACATTCATAAGAAAGTATATAATTTTATAATATAAAAAGTATTTTATAAAACATTATTTTTACTATCAACTAATATAGTCTTATTCCCTTGTTTAAAAAATTTACATGTATTCTTTAAATTTCATTATTTAAAAATTATAAATTAAATCAGAACAATGATTATCCTAAAGAAAATTAAATCTTCATTTTGTTAAAAAAAATTCAAGGGTTCACTTTTTTTTCAAATATTTCGACATTTGATAACAAACTTGGGCCAAAAGAGGGTCTCAAATTCAATTGTTAGATCTGTAAAAGATGAAATATCTCCCTTATTATGCCAGTATGTATGGGTGTGGGTCCCACCTCTTCATTCTCTAAATGTATTGTAAATATCTCTCAGCAGACAGTTTCCTCTACATTCGATTGATTGTGGTTTTTTCGATATGTCTTCTTCATCTAATCAAAAAATATGGTGTCTTCACTTGATTTCTCAAAAATATAGGTTTTTAATAAGATTATGAATGAAATAACATGGTATGATAAGTATTATTGTTTTCTTTTTTTGGTTATTATCTTTGATGTTTGGGAATATATTTTTATTCAAAAATATGATATTAATCATAATTATCTAGATATTATTAATGAATTCTATTCTTTATTTGAATTTAGTAAAGAAGATAATCTCCATGTTATCACTTTTTTATTACTAGTTAATATTTATAAGTTAAAATATCACCAATTGGAATAATTGGTTTGGGCTCATTGTTAATGTGTAGTAAATATGGTTACACATATCTTACATGATATGTTGGATAATTTTTATGACTCATGCAGAAACATCATTACATCTATCTTATGTTAACGTATTATGAGTACATCATAATTATTCTAATTCCAATATAGAGTCTATGTGAATAATGGAATGTCCTTTCTTAGGGAAAGGATATCAAAATACAATCATATTTCAAGATATATATCTTATTGATGTTTTGTGTATGATTAGATTGATAAATAATACAATGTTTGTTTTTATATGCATTAAGGCTATCTGGAGAGGAACTATTATGTCGAGTATTAGGTTGTTTCAATGTATCATATATATATATATATATGTCTGTATATATTTAAATTTCATTCTTGTTTAGAATATTCAAAATAATTATACTCTGGTATGGGGGAATGTTTCCATAATTTTTTAAGAGGAAATGAGAAAGATGATGCTTTTATTTGTTCATTATCTAAACAATTTGTTGAAAAATATATAGAGCTATTGCTAAAATAAAAAAATTTATATTTTTTTAGAGAAATTTCTAGACATGAGAAAATCTAGAGAAGAATCCCCACATTTTCCATGAAATAAGGTTAAAACATTGATGGATGGGGCATTTTCATCTCTTATGATGAAAAGGAGGAATATAATCCCAATGACCCATGTTTTGGATTATATGAGGCTATGGAAATGGTTTTTAAAGAAAAATATTACAAAATTATTTGAGAAAATGAGAATAAGAATCATCAAAAAAATAAAAAATCACACATTGTTAAAAAGATCTTAATATGTGATGAGAAAATGAACAAAAATATTGATGTTAAAACACATGGATAACTTATCAATGTATCTCATCTATCCATTTTAGAAATGTTATTTTTTGTGTAAGTTCCACAAAAATTTCACCAAGATCAAAAATAAAAATTTCTTCGATCCATTGATAAAGATAATTTAAATTTATTCATTGTTGAAAAATATAAATATAATGTTGAATCTAAATATAATAAAATTATTAAAATACCTATTAAATGGATGATAACAGACAAATAAGAAATCAAAAAATAAGTTGAATATATATATATATATTGGATGCTTAAGAATAACTAATCCAAGATCTTATACTTGTATTTCATATATTAATAACAAATACATTATTCTTCAATATTCAAAAATACATTAAGGTTATAAGGAAGAAGAATAACTGTTTTCTTAGAATAAAAGTTCTTATAAAAAAATGTATGGTAAATAAGTTATAGTAGAATAAGTTTCTATAGAAAAACCTAGTGAAAATAAATAGGGATTTTTTTATTCTATACCACCTTATCATCCATCAATTCTAGTTGTTTTTCATAATTAAACATAATCTTCTCGCATTACATGTTATAAATTAATTGAAATTTTGTTGAATTAAATCAGAGGAATTAAGAAAAAACTCAATTATTCAAATAATTTCTTACCTAATGTTGATTCATGTTGAAAATTTATAAAACGGATAAAATAATTATTGGGATTTTCAAATTCATTAAAAAAGTAAATAGAAACCAATATTCATAATGAATCCATTTTTAAACATTTCAATGTTAAATCAAAGGATTTATGAATAATACTAAAACAACATCTTCGTTGGGTCCAACATTAATAAGGCGATATGAAGTTTTATGATAATAAAATAATTAAGATAAAAAATTATATAAAAATAAGTCTTAGAGAATGTAATAGATTAGAATTATGATGTTAACGATAATTCAAGTTCTTTTGAAAATATAAAATTGATAACAATAATACTTGATGATTAATTTCATAAAAAATTTAAATGACTCATATCATAGATGAAGATGTATATAAGCTAAATAATGAGAAATTTATTTTCTTAGTTATTGTAAGATGAACTGTTAACGCTCATGGAAGACAACTTGAGTTTTCAAATTCCTGAATTTTAATTTTTGAATAAAAAATCAAATATGGTTGATTTAGATAAAATTACGGATTTATTGAAGAAGATAAAAGTTATTATAATGAAACTATCAAATAAAGAATAAATTTCAAAACTCTTGTAAAACATTTCTAATAACAAAATATAATTTTATTTTGAATTATTTTTTTGACTCAATGGTTATAAATACATACATTTGATATATATTTTCACTACATTCATTAGGTGAATATCATTTCATATTTTATTTTCCATTAATGTTTGTTTGAATATATAAAATCATTTTTTTGATTTCATTACCTAAAATTATCGGTACACATTACACCTTCCCAAAGTCTTTTTATTTTGAATATATAAAATCATTTTTTTTAATTTCATTCCCTAAAATTATAGGTACACATTACAGCTTCCCACAGTCTTTTTGATAATCATAATGTGGGGGGAGTGAGTCGACCTAATAATTCAATAAAATATTATAGAAAACAATAATATAATAAAGTGAGAGAAATACATAAATAATGAAACATAAATAGAGTATCAAAAATTTAATTCTTATAAGAGTTAGGGGAGTAAGTAATCTTTAATTTTTTTTAATATTTATTTCATTTCATTAAAAATTATGTTATATTCCTTCATAAAGGGGAATATAATTGTGTCAAGTTATTTATATTAAAACTTTCAAAACATTGTATTGGAAATCTCAAAAATGAACTACATTAAAACTTTTTTAACAATTATACTTCCTTAGTTCAAAGAGTGTTATTATGGAAAATTGGAATTTCATGACATAGAAATATATGTTTATTAGATGGAATCTCTTTATAATAAGATCATCATGTATCAGAATAAAGTTTACAATCATCATTTGCTATATATTTATAAAATTATAGAAGTATTTGTATAATGATGTTTAGATTATGGAGTTATAGAAGACCACAAAAACAAATTATCGTATAGAGACATACATGGTCTTTGGATAAACCTTTGTCAATTCTTAATTTAAAGAATTACCTTTTAGTGGAAGAAAAATATTTATTATATCATGGGGAATCTAAAGAGACTTTAATGGTGTAGAAACATGAGGACCATCAGATGATGTAACTATGTAAAACATTCCATGTTAAGGAAGATTCCATCTGAAGTAGTTACAACCATCCTTAGTGAATGAAAATATGATCATTGGAGGTGTTCCTGAAAATATGAGTAGTATTTCAGGAAGAAGATACTTTTTATCATTAAGGTTCTAAGAGTTATTGTGATGGTTTTTTTAATATATTTCTTCATAAGTGATGACATCATTGTAATCCTTACATATTTTTTTCATATGGAATCCTTCTTGTGAGGATGTTTTTTAATTAGTTTAGTTGTTCTATTTGTTTGAATTATTTATCTCATCTAGTGTGATCAAGGGTATTTGGGTGTACTAAAACATTTTTTTTCAAATATTACTTATAAATGTTTCTTATGGATTGGGAAATATAGTGCTTATGATCTTTCTATTACTATATTCTTTGGTTATGGATGGTAGACCATTGTAGCTTTGATAAAATTGTGGATACCTTATTTTTGGTTTATATACATATATAAAAACTAAATATTAAATTTTGAATCATTATTATAAAACTTCTATTTTTTTCTTATTTGTTTTATAATTTTTTATATTGTATGTTTTTATGAGTTTAAATTTAAATTTTTCATGTGTTCCAGGAATGTATTATGTTATAAAAGAATTCGTAACATTGTATTTAAATAGTATCAGATCAATTTTTTACAACACTTTAATTTATTTGGCATTTCATTTTATGATTAACCTATATAATTTGGTTATGATAATTAGTATATTTTCTTTTTAAACTACAATTCCCACCCCTCTTATAGTGTATATATTTACTCTTATGATTATATTACAATGTTGTATAATTATCTGATAAAAACATATAGTGGAAAAAATAAAAAGGGATATTTTTTAATTTTTATCTCAATGATTTATATTCCAAAAAGTCAAAGAGAAATGACAGAATTTTAAGTGTATTATGTATTTATTTCCCATACCATCATTGATATAGGAAACTATAACCAGGAATTTCATCATATGAATCTACAAGAAATCATAATAACATGACTCCATATGGGTATTAGTCGATCACTATACAAAGTTATTGAATTACATTTCTATCAATAAATATTTATATCATTAACAACTCAATAATATATTAAAAATTATGTTGAAATCTTATACGAGTTACCACTATATATTATATCTCATCAAGATAGGAGGGATATCTCGAGGTTCAAGATAAGCCTTCAATTATCATTTGATATATGAATGAGTTATATTAATCCTTATCACCTGTAATCATTCAAAATCAAAAGGGTATGATGAGATCATGATCAATGGATCTCCATATATTTCGGGATAAAAAAATATCCTACTAGTGTACTAATATAATAACATTTTTCTTTTCTAGCATTAAAATATAACCTTATGAGGATCTATATAGAAATATTTTTTATACTCTAAGATTTTGAGATGAAGTTTTTGAGAGGAATCTGATGGGACCCTATGTAATCCAATAGAAGATTTAGAATTTCAAAACCTTTCAACATCATATGAAACAATAAAAGGATGATAGAAAATAAATTAAATCAATTATTGATAATACCTAATATTTCAGGTGTGATATATGTTTTTCCCTTCGTACAAAACCATGGAATAAAATCATGTGGTTTAGGAATAAGGGATGTATTAGTACAAGATACATGAACCTCTTTGTGATCGTAGATTTCATTAGATTTATAGCATGTCTAGTATGACTCCCACCTAACAAATCCCAAGTAACATATGTGTTATATGTATCCTTCTACAGGAACAAAATACCACACCCCCCACACATATACTGAATCTGGAGGTGGTATAATTAAATATCAACATATCATATTAAGAGAAACTTGTGGTGATTAAAGATCATAGATAAGCCATTCTAAGAAAAATGAAAACCCACCTGGTCAAAAGTATTCTGGTGAATATCATGATTGAGGAGGCAACATGGGAACTGTTAAATCATATATTTTACTATATGAAATGAAATTTATAAAGTGGGTGACGATATCCCTTAAAAAATTTATAAATGAAATTCTCTATAATAATTTATAATGGAATTATTATGTAATGTAGTTATAGAAATCACATATTATACTTTAGTTATTTTGGATACAAATAAATATACAGCCTCTCTAATTTAACAGATCATTAAGCATCTTAACCATTAATAACATAGCTATTGTGTAGTAACTATTATGAATTATAGCATAAGGGTTATGATAAATTAAAATTGAAATAGATGAAAGAAGTTACTACCTCAACCTCTAGGATTCTTCAATATAAAGACCACTTATTATAGATTACAAGAGAGATGGAATCAGTGGGTTTTTCTATTGACTAGAACCAAGATGAGACTCAAAAACTAAAGCTCACAAAAATACTTTAAAAGGATAATTTAATGATTATTGAGATCATGACCCAAACCATGTTCACCAAACCACACCGTGAAAGCACCACTATCTCACACCTTACCCTTAGGGATTATGTTGTCTAATCAGTGGATATATATATATATAACATAGTCAAATGAATTTTTATATTTCATTTAAATTAAAATAAATATTATATTTATCCATTTTACTTTTAAGTTTATAAATTTTTGTCAAATAGGTTTAATAAAAATTATGTTTTGATAAGAAAAAATCATAATTTTATTTTTGAGAAATATATAGTTTTTATTGAGAAATATTTTTTATAAACACAATATGTTTTGAAAAAAACGTATTGTTAATAAAATTTTCTATGAAAATTAGTCTTACTTAAATATAAATGATAATTTAATTTAATTGTGTCCAATGAAATTTTAATAAGGCTAGGAAAGTTGTTAATATCTTAAAAACTAGTATTTTTTGGTAAAGATTGATTTTTATTTAAAAATGTACATTCTTATATTTAGAATATTATTTTGGAAAAAAGTATTGTATTATAAATTAGAAAATATTTATTATCCAATGGTGATGTTTTTATAATTTTGTGACACAGTTGAATTTTTGGGTAAAAAAAATATTATATAAATATATGATCTGTATTATGTCACCATAATTGAAAATTACTAATGTAATAATTTATATAAAAGGAATAAACAACGAACTATTTATCTTACCTTTAAAATAATGTACATTATGATGTTATTTTATTAATTAAATAAACCCATTGTGAATCCTACAAAATGTAAATTATATTTTAAGGTTTTAAAATAAATTATTTACTAACATGACTAACTCAGACACCAGCAATGGTATTATTTGATAATATTAAATTCATGGAAATATAAAATATAGAAATTATCTCTATTTTTTAAATAATGGTAAAATATTATGTTTTATGGTTTGCATTATTTTTTTATATAGAGCCAAAAACCCATGTTTTTAAATTAATAAAGTATTCTCCACTCCTTTGTTATTAATACACACCCAAAATACAACAACTCTATACTAAAAAACCATAAATCTGTAAATTTATCTACCTACACCTCTCTGAATCCCTTCTAAGGTATTTATATCCACCAATGAATCTCCTCCCATGATTTTAGAATCATCCTCTCATGTTCTGGGATTGTCTCATATTCCTCTTTATTCAAGAGCATTCATTGTATTAGGTCTTTTTATTTCCCATTTTTCATGTTGGATAGAATTTTTCAACATAATTTTTATGTTTTTTATGATTTACATGTAAATATATACCTACATTTACCCTAATTATACCCATCCATGATGTTTTAGGAATGACTATTATTTTTTATATCTTATACTTTTACTTTTCATGTAAAAACGTTTATAGTGAATACCCATCCCCATTTCCACTCAAGTGTATTCACCTAGATGTACTAATAAATAATTAATTTTTTATATCCATTTATAAAACCAAAATTCCCTAATCATGGTATTATATTTGATTAAATGAGTTCTTATGTTGTATAATTAGTGTGATACAAAAATACAAGTACGTGATATGAATATCATTGGTGGACCCATAATTATATAGCCATGTAATGCATTTGGTAATGTTTTTTATCTCATGGGATATCATTTATGGTGCATGAGAGGTTATCCTAGGAACACTATGTTATAATTTATCGATTCTTTCTCATGACCTATGGATATTATTTCATCGTTTATGTTGCTTCCACATTCGTATATCCCATCGATGTTAACATCATATAACTTGATAAGATGTTCATATTTATGATTCTCAGCATTTTATGTCACATTCATATTCCTCTTCAATAACATGTATTACATTCATTATGTAATTATATTATCATTCCGTTAATATGATTTATCGCTCACACATTCCTTATGTAATAACCCTAGTTTTTATGAGTACTCTTAGAAGAGAAGTAAATTTTTTGGACAGTGTTATGGTGTTTTAAATAATGTTGTTTTATAAATTTTTCAAGTTATTAGTATATCAAGATATTTACCCCAACATAGGTCCTTTTTTTCTTTTTGGATTGTATAATGTGTATATTTTGGAAAAAAATTAATGAATTAAGGTGTACTAATGATATGGATTTAAAAAGATTCAATGATTTATGTACCTGTATGGATTGGAAAAAACATTACCCTTGACTTCATCATTAGACTCCCAAAAACCTCTATTCTCTATAATTCTATTTTGGTAGTATTAAATGACCTTACTACGTCAACAAATGTTATTTCTCTAAAATAATATTTCTCTCTCTACCAAATCACCAAGAAATTCAAAAATCGTGTCGTTAAGGATACATGGAATTTCCTTCTCAATTATATCTTATCGTGATATGAGGTCTATATCAGGGTTGTAGATAAGTATTCAGAATGAGTTGTGGATAGAATTGAGTTTCATCAATACTTATGACCCGCAGACATATGTCCATTCTGAGAAGACAATTCACACTTTGGTAGGTATTTTGATATCTTATTTTATGGATGTCCAACGATGTTTTCATCAACAACTACACATGGTAGAGTTCTTATATAATGATAGTTTCCATTATAGAATTCATATGGAACCATATAATGCAATATATGGAAATAGATGTGGGACTACAACATGTTAGGCTGAATTTTTATAGACGAAGATGATTGGTACTAATATTTTCCAAGAAATTATTGAGAATGATCAAATCAATCAGATACATATGAAGGTGTTATACCGTCAATATATGAATTATCAATATAATCATATATGAGATCAATAGTATTATGTTGGTTATAAGTTTTTACATTAAATATATCCTTGGAATACGAATGTGATATTTATGAAGAAAGGAATGATGATCCTTAGATATATCAGTCACTTCAAGATCTCATATCGTTTCAAGGTCATAGCATCTCACTAATCATTCCACTAAATCTCTCTCAATGCTTGATGTGTTCCACATGTCACTTTTAATGATGTATATACGATATCTATCACAAATAATATTTTGAACATCTATATAATAGAAACACAATATTTCTTTTGGAGAACAACCTATATAGATCATCGATAAAAACAAAAAGTTTCTTAGAAAAATAACCCTCTATTTAGTCAAAGATCTATAGTATAATCAAAATATTGAGGTGGCTAAATATGTACATGAGGATTTTATTTTATAAAACTAACTTCAGTTTTTTATCATTTGGATAAAATTAAGAAGACAATATTATCTTAAAAGGGTAAAATGTAATGACTCATTATTTTAATAAATTCTTTTCTTTAACTAGATACCATGTGAGTAGCTTGTCTTTGATGAAACGCTGCACTATCAGTAAAACCACATTACCTCAATAAAATTATTAAAAATTAACATTATATTATAACCATTAATATGTCATTTATAAATATAATTAATATCTTTATAAACACTATATAAAAATGTATGGTTAAACAATGGTAATTTTACTCTTAGAAGATACAAGGATCATAAAATTGTTTTTTAAGTGTTATGTGTTCTTATAATAACATTTATTATTATTAGTTTATGAAATTGAATCATTTAAAATTAGTTTAATATTTTGAGTCAGAAATTTCAAATTATTTAATGCATTTTATTTATTTTTAGGTAACAAAATAATTTACCATTGTAAATACTTGTCAATATGATAAGAGAGTTATTTTTTAAAGAATGATATAATTCTAAAAAAATTTAATTTTTTAAAATTAAATGAATATATTTAAAATTAATTCACTAATATTATTTATAAAAATATATAAAATTTAATTATCACTCATTAAATTGGTAATCAGTGTTATATAATGTAAATTATACTTATTTGTTAAATGAATTTTGTTATTTAAAATCCTTTCTAACCAAATTATATATTTTAATTTAAAAGATAATTTTATCATATTTAGAGATTGAATTCGATTAAAGGGGAATGTAAATTTTAAATTAAAATGATGAAATTGTATAAAAATGGCAATCTTATGTCTCTAGTGCTAAAATAATAAAAGTCAATAATATTTTATCAAGATTAATAACTATTAAAATAATTAATTTAATGGTACTAAAATTTTATAATTTGTATTTAACACGTAAACCTTATTGAATACATTTGGTAAGTTGTAATTTAATAATATTCTATATCAAAAAACATTACGCTCCATATCTATATCACCGTCAGGAAATTCCATTTTTACCCCATACCAAACATTCATTTCCAAATATTTGTTCCTCCTTTTCAAATATAAAATTATCATTGTTCCAACCTTCTCATCACACAACCCTAATGCAACGACCCAGGTATTTATAGAATAATACATTTTCATATCTATTAATATTAATGGATAAGATATTAATTTTATGTTAAAGAGGACACTTTGATCCAAATCCTAATCAACATGCACCAACGTGTTTCTTTGAAATCTTATATTGCACACAACTTTGAGTTATTCCGAAAAACAATATAATAATTTTATTATTTTAAATGGTAGTTAACGCATATTCATTATATTAATGGGAAATAAAATAACTAACAACATTATTATTACACATGTTTGTTAATTGTCTTTACATTTATCCAATAAATTTTTAGAGGATCAAATTATGAATGAATCTAATTTTAAGCCTGAAAAACTCTTATATTTTTTTAAGGTCGATTTACCTCATTTTGATGGAGAAGCCTTTTTAAATGTATTCTTAGTCACTTTTATATATTAAATTTGAAAAAATAAACCTCTACATTAGAATATAGAAATAAAAATTTACTTTGGGTAAAAAAATTATTTTTCTGATAAGGTCATTTTTAATGAATAGTGAAAAATAATGCATTTTAAGTCAAAATAGTCTTTTTATCTAATTTATTTATTTGATTATATTGTCCATTTAAATGGTTTTAATGTATAACTATATTATAATTTTATCATTTAAAACAATTTGGGTCACTTTATATAATTTATTATTTAAATTGGACACAAACCCATGTCAATCGTTTGGTAGTTTTTACTTCTTAAAAACAAGATTTTTGGTTTTGACAACAAGATTCATTTTAAACTAATTTCTAAAACTTATTTGTTTTGAATTTGTAATAATGTATTCAATATTTGGAATCGATAGTTCCATATATCATAAATAGGTAACTTTTATTTTTAGACCTTAGGAATAGTAACCTCAGTAAATATTTTATTTACCATGGTTAAAGGGTAAATCTTGTAAATAAGGGTAAAAAATAAAATTATAATAATATAAAATAACCCTAACACATGTCCTGACCCTATTGTATCATATATTTCAGACCATGGGCATCAATGGGTTGATTTTAGGACCCCATGGAGCCATTTTTGTGTGAAAATAAAATTTAATTACTGTTAATTTAAAGTTAAGGAAAATATAACCTAAAAAAGTATCTTTTAGTAAAACAATTTTTATATGGGGTTATATAAGGGATCTCTTAGACTATAAATAGTCATTAGAAATAAAATAAATCCCTACATAATGGTATTTTATTTTTAATTTTTAGACATAAAATAAATAAATTTATTTATGAAACATTGGTGATGTAGTGATTACCTTATTAATGAAAGAGTTTAATACATGAGATTATAAATATTAAAATATAGTTATTTTGAAACTTTTTTTGTCACCCACTAATTTTATGTATGTTTATTACTTTTTATATTTTAATTAATGATGTTTTTGTCTAATTAATCAGGTTTTATGGATTTATAAAAAAGTTCTAATATGAATAGTATAAAAATGACGTAAATGAGTTTTTAAGTCAATTAATATTTTATTAATTGATATAATAGTCATAAAAATCTGAGATTATGCCAAATTACATAGATAGTTTTTTAAATGTAATTAGTGAACCACTTGAGGTTCTATTGTAATTTTATGGTAATTATATTAAACATATAGTATGAATATAAATGAAGACATTGTAATAGTTAAATTTAGTTAGCTAAGGGTAATAGCTAAATGAAAAAGTTAAATTTGAAACCAAAACGAGTCAAAAACCTATTATTTGTGAAGATTTTGAGCCATAATCATCTTATCCTTTTAATATATGACATTGGTGTTTTTAGAATTCTTAAATCAATTAATAATAAAATAATATTTCAAAAACAATTCTTAAGTGCCCCTCATCCCTCTTATAAAAGGACAGAACATCTATCCCAATACTTACACCGATCTAGCCCCTTGGCTTGTCCAAAATCTGATACAATAATCTTACAACATTTCTCCCTTCCTCCTAGAAGCCTTTTTCTATAAATAAGTCAATTAAAGAGAGCCTTTTGGCTAAAATCAAAAGAATTTACATGATTTGAGGTAACATATTTTCTCAAGTTCCTTTCCATTATTTTTACTTATCCACTCCCTATTCTCATAATAATATTAATTTATATAAAAAAACCTTTATTCACAATTTACTTGGTGTTTTTATGATAATTATTCATAGTACACATAAACACACCTCTATCTAATCGGTATATAACATAGTATTCTTGTGGATGTTGAACTACTGCCTCACGAAATGATGATTGTTAGATATTCTCCTACCACCTCTTTTGGTGGCCATTATGATCGCACGGTTATTATATATTATATATAATACATTTATTTTATATTTATTATTCTTTAATTATCATTTATAACATAAAATTATGCTTTTCATGTTGTATAAATATGATAATTTCATTTGAGTAAGTGCGGACTACCGCCCCCTCAAAGTGATATGACTCATTCATGTAATACATGGAGCATATAAATTATGGAATTAATGAAATTATTTATCCCATATAAAAAATTATATTATACTGGAATCATAATATACCTATGTATCATCATGCTTTCATTCCATTAAATATGAAATACAAATGAAATTAGTGTTCATGAGTACATACGTCTAACCATCTCCATGAACGATGCATTTCATTTATTGTCTCCAAATGTTGTAGAATATTATTAATACACACATATACTACATATATATGATATATATCATATCTAAATCTTTAATATAATTTTTTATATAGTTTACTTTTTACCAAATATGCAATTTTTAATTATAACAAGTTCATTTTTGGCATAGGTACCAAATATCGACAAAACATCTGATTTGAACATAAATAATTTTGTAATTTTTATAACATTTTAATAAGAGATATAAATGGAGTAATAAAATTGAAAAAGGTTTTTATGAAAGTATAAATTAACTTATGTTTATTATTCGGGAAATTAAATAACGAACGAGTCAAGTCGGAGACGAGGTAGGGGAATTTGTCTCAATCTCATTTCTTTGAGGCATATTTTGATTTAAACATGACTTTATTTTATTTGGGATATAGACCCATAGAAAATTTAATGTTATTCATAGGGAATCATTTAATATTTAGTGTTTTACTAAATGAAAAATGGAATGTTTCTTTTCAATGTATGTGTTGATAGTGACCTTTCCGCTACCACGAGCATTATTTAATATTTTGCTTCCTTAACAAGATGTGATTTTTTTAAATGGAAAATAAATACCATATTACTTTTTTTACATATTTTGGTATTGGAAATGGTTTTAAATGTGGATTTAATATTTTAATTTCTTGAAATTATTTCATGTGATTCCAAAAGAAATTTTCATGATTGAAGTGTTGATATTTTCAATCTTTTACATATGATGATTATATAATGGTACATAGACATTTGATGGGTGTTTACATGATAAACAAAATGGTTGGTTCATGGATAAACCAATGATATGTGGTCTCATTATAACCTCCAATGAATTCAGTAAGGAAAATGTCTATATGGATTTTCTATTTAGTGGTATATGTGGAAGTTGACTGTATGGTTATTCCATTTCAGTATGTTTATATCTCAAGTTATTTTTATATGATATATATTGCTTTCTATGGGATTTGTGGTAATATTTTAGATATAGTAAGGGTAATCTATGAGTTTATATTTAGTGAAGTTTTTTTCTACTTCTTAAATGTTAAATGTATTGTTTTATGATAAAGTATTCATGTTTTACTTATTGTTTTGAACAACTAATAATTTTCCTTCATCATGTATCCTTTATTGATATTTTTATGCTCATCCCAATAATTTGAAATGTCTTTCATAGGACTTTAAGTTAAATAGGTTCAAAGATGTGATCTAGGAAAATTCATATTGTTTAAAACATTGAACTAAACATGTTTATTAAATTTTAAGAGTTTTTATTTTATGAGAAAAAGTACACTGACTAGAAGTGTCTACAAGTAATATTCAAGTTGTTATGAATAAGTTATGATATAATTATCTTGATATCTAAACTTAAAAAGATCCTCAATTTTAATTCTTAACAAAATTAAATATTATTTAATGTTTATGGTTGGGGAATTATAGTTGATATCAGAGGTCTGTTTATATAACAATAGAGGTTTGGGAGTTATTTGGGCATAAGTGACATAACCATAATGGTTAGAATATTAGAAAGAATAATAGTTATTATAGATAAATTTAATGAGTTTAAGATAACATTAATAATTATATCTTATTATTTACCCTCCTCATTATATATTATATAATGATTTTACTGATATACTCACACTCACCTTTTTTTTAGATAATGCCTAGATCTTGCAGGAACCAAAGTAACAATTGATGTGAAGAAAACTTTGACGATTATCACAATAGAAAACTGAATAAAATGGAAACTTCAATGATAAATCTTGTGGTTATTCTCAACTAACTATTTGAGATCATGATTGACCACCTGAACCTTGGTTATTTTTATAAGTCATTATATATGTGAGAAACAAACCCCTACATATGTTCAGGTAATAATCATAAAGGTAAGTATGTTCAAAAATGTATTTGTCAAAGATGTGGAAAAAACACCAAGGGAAATAATTCAAAGGGATGAGAAGATTATATAGATTTGGTAATGATGTTCACAAATAATAAACCTTCCATGGAAAAATGAACTATCTAGTTGACTCCATGAAAGGGAATGATGTTCATTTCGATGGACTAATTGAAGGTTATAAATGTGTTATGCACGGTCATTATAAAAATAGATGTCATATGAATATGGTTTATGAATTAAATCAGTGGGACAATACAAATATATGTGTACAAATACCTAATCTCATTACAATTGAGGATGAGAAAATTAGCAATGACCAATGAAATATATGTATTATTTCTTAGCTGATGGTTTGACAATATTAAATCTTAGGATATGATTCATGGTTTTAATTGAAAGTAAAAAGTATTACGGAATAAGTTGGAAAAAATGGTTAATGGATCATGAATATTTTTGAATGAGTAAAAATTATACATATAAGGGATTTAAGTGTTATGGTAGATTTTAGGATGAATAGATGATTAAAAATTTTAAGGCGCTTTTGAAAATAGGATAAATTTGGAAGTATTTTTCTTTTATGTGTAACCATAAAGTTGGTTAAGTGAAAATGTTTTTCAAGAAAGAGTTATCTTTTATTATATGTACATATTGGATAAACTTAGAGGTTAATATTATCTTTTTTTTATGTGATAAATAGTTTTTACATTTTGGGATGAAAAATGAAAGGTATTAGATAACTTTTGAGGATAAAATAGGCTATGGTTATTTTTGATGAAATTATCTTATTTTTTAGAATGTTATAAGAATGATATGGTTTTAGAAAAATGACAACCCATAGGATGGGTGACAACCTATTGTGTCCTGCAAGGCCATGGGGATCTAACCCACAACTGAAGGGTGACAAGGGTGCATTTCCTACCACTAGACTATGTGACGTCCCTGATTAGTATGACTAATTATTTTAGTTAAATGATTTTATTGATCAATAATAAGTTGATTTCGGATATTATGTTGTATCAAATGGATAACCATAGTATAGGAAATTTATTTGGTGATTAAGTGATAAAGGTCATTTGGGAAGACATTTTCTCCTTTGGGAATACTATATTCTTAAGTAAAATAGAATACTTTTTTATTTCAATTTATGAGTAATGGTAGAATTTTATTTTGGAAAAATCTATATTTTTATTGTAGACATATAGTGATTTAGGTTATTTTTGTAAATGATTATCCTATCATAGAGAATATGTGATTTTGTTAATTACATGTAATTATGATACATTAAGAGTAGTCTATGTTATAAATGTTATGATTTATCATTGAAGACTATGCAATCAAATTCTTTTGAATTTTGGGTATCAAACATAGTTTGGAATATCATAAATATTTTTAAGGAAAATTATGTATTGAATAGTGTTTTTATACATTGGTTATTATTGGTTTAATTTTTGATATTAAGAGTCGTATTCCTTTCTATAAAGAATTATCCTTTTTGGCGATTATCTGATCTCATACTAACCATTTTTGGTTTTGGTTAATGTCTAATGATAGGTGAAGTATATAGATCATTTTCTAGATTACGTGATTATATAGAAGTTGACTCTAGTGCTTCAATTGTTACCATGTCATCGTGAAGACTCGTCTTTTAGAGAAAAGATGAGTTTGCGTTTGAAGATTAGTATAGGGTGAAAATATATATGAAAAGTATGTATGCTTCCATATGTTCTTTGTCAATCTCATAAATAAATTCTTCAACATTATGAAAAGGAACTTAAAACAAAAGTGTTTTCCATTTACTTTTCATACTGGGGAGTCAAATACCATTTATCCCCTCACAAGTTTGTGATTTTCTGGTGGTTGACATTCTCATAATCATGTTTTCAATCACACTCCATCAGAACATGATGGATAGTTTCTATTCTATATACATGTTATCCTATATAGAATACTATATGGGTTATCTCATGTGACCTTTGTAATTCTCCTTCCTTATTTTAATTTGATAGTTTTATTGACACTTTTTCGAATGTGGGATGTCCAATGATGTTTCCAAGCCTTATTTAAAAATTGCAAGGATGTAATTTCTATAAGGGGGGAAGGATGTCACGACCCAGGTATTTATAGAATAATATTTTTTCATATCTATTAATATTTATGAATAAGATATTAATTTTATGTTAAAGATGACACTTTTTTTTGATAATGTTCTCAACACTCAACAACAGGTTTCTTTGAAATCATATATTGCACAAAACAATGAGTTATACTGAAAAAATTATATAATATTATTATTATTTTAAATGGTAGATAAGGCATATGCGTTGTATTTCTGGAATGAACATAACTAAATAAATTACTATAAGACATGTTTTTTAAATTTCTTTACATTTTTCTAATAATTTCTAGAGGCTCAAAATAAGAACGAATCTTTTTAAGCATAAAATACTATAATATTCTTTAAAAGGTCAATTTACAGCCTTGTGGTGGAGAACCATTTTTAAATCAAATTTTTTTCACTTTTATATTTCCTATTTGGCAAAATATAATTATTCATTAGAAGCGGGACCTCAAAGTTTACTTTGGGTAATTTTTTTGTATTTATCAGATAATTTTTCTTATTTAATGAATAGTGAAAAATATTACATTTTAAGTGAAAGATGCCTTTTCATCTAGTTTATTTATATGATTAGATTGTATTTTCAATTGGTTTTAAAGGATAATTATATTATATTTTTTTAATTTAATCCAATGTTTTTCATTGAAAGTAATTTCACTTTAAAATAGGATATAAACACATGTCAATATTTTGGTAGTTTTTACTTCTTCGAAACACACATTTTTGTTTTGACATGGAAATTATTTCTAAAATAATTTCTGAAAGTTATATATTTTGAATTTTGAGAAAAGGATACAGTATTTGTAATTAGGAATTCAAACTTTTTTAAATAGGTAACTTTTATTTTTTTTGACATAATAAATAGTTTCAACGGTAAATATTTTAATTACCATGGTTAAAGGGTAAATCTGATAAATTAGGGTAAAAATAATATTATAATAATATTAAATAAACCTAACACATGTCTTAACCCTATTGGATTATATTTTTTACCATGGACATCATTGGGTCGATTTTAGGACCCCATGGATCCAATTGTGTGTGAAATTGATAATTAATTACATTTAATTTAAATTTAAGGAAAATATAAAGAAAACTTGTATATATTACTAAAAAAAATTATATGGGGTTATATAAGTTATATCTTAGACTATAAATAGTTATTAGAAATTAAAACATATTTCCTACATCATAGTATTTTATTTTTAATTTTTATACTTCAAATAAATAAATTTATCTACAACACATTAGTGATGTAGTGATTACCTTATTAATTAATGATTTAAGTAAATGAGATTATAAATATTAAAATAAATTTATTTTGAAACTTTCTATTTCACTCACTAATTTTATCGATGCGTATTACTTATTAACTTCTAATTAATTATGTTTTTTCTAATTAATCAATGTTTTATAGATTTATAAAAAATTAATGATATGAATAGTATAGAAATTGACATAAATGAGTTTTTAAATCAATTAATATTTTATTAATTGATATAATAGTCCTAAAAATATAATATTCGTCCAAATGACATTGATAATGTTGGAAATGTCATTAATGATCCACTTGAGGTTCTATTGGAATTTTATGGTAATTATATTAACCATATAGTATGCATATAAAAGAATGCATAGTAATAGTGAAATTTAGTTAACTAATGGTAAATGCTAAATGATAAGGTTAAATTTTAAACCAAAACATGTCTAAACCTATGGTCTAAGAAGATTTTGAACCATCCTCATCTTATCTTCTTAATATATCACTTTGGTATTTTTGAAATTCTAAAATCAATTAATAATAAAATAATATTTCAAAACATTACATAAGTTCCCCTCCTCACTATTATAAAAGGACACCACATCTAACCCATTACTCACACTTATCAACCCCCTTTTCTTGTCCAAACTCTGATAAAATAATCTTTCAACATTCATGTCACACCTGGTTTTTCATGTCATTGTTTTGATCCGGTTCAGTTGAAATACCAATACTTTTATTGGGTCTTACGTGAGATTAATTTTGAGTTTTTAAATTTAATCTATGTCTAATTACCCAATTTTGGGTTCCCCATTTCTTGTTTAGGAGTTTTTGGAGAGAGAGTGGTTACTTCATGATTTGGGCCAATCATGAGCCAATTTCCAGTTTTAAAAACCATTTTTTTTACTTTTATAACTCCTTTGTTTTTTTAACCTTTTTCACCCATTCCACATCCCACATGGACTAAATTTATATATTCAAACTAACATATCCTTTTTACCCCTTAAGAATTCATAATCGAGGTGAATTGGTGTTACTAATTTAGGCACTGGGCCATCCCATGTGCCCATTTCTAGTTTCAAAAAAAATGATTTGTTTATTTTATATCTAATTCAATATTTAATTTTTTGGGGGGATTCTACCTCCCACCTGAATCAAATATACCTATCCTCACCCCCATTATCTATTTTCTCTTTTTATAGCTCAAAATAGTCGCAGAGTGGGGAAGCATTCTCAATGTCTCTCAAATCATCCAGAATTGACTAGGTAAATTGTATCCTTCATAAATAAATCCATTATTACTCTTTAGGACACCAATCTTATTTAACTGGTTTATCCAGCCATCAGTTTTCTCTCCATGATGTTTCGAGACATTTCCTTTTATATAAGGGTGCAGATCTAGTGACATATGAAGAGTTTTCTAATTGAAATGTTGAGATTCCTTCTCATTTATCCTCCTTCTTCTTCCTCCTTTCATTATTCCTTGGTTTTATAATCTCCAACAGTACTGTTAGAATTAGGGTTATGTTATTACATGATTTTTTATGAGTTTTTTATTTATTATGTTTTGGTAGTCATAGGATTAGGGTTTGTAAACCCTTAGATGGTGATTCCGGGTGTGCATTTCCATTATGCTAAGGATTTGAGGTAGGATATCCCTTGCACTTTCCCTTTTTATTACGTTTCATCCTTTTAGTACTGTTAACACGTGATAGATATAATTTTATTATTGTTTTTAAGCCTTTGTATATTTTTCTTCGTGTGCTTAATGGTTGTTTATGTCTTGTTTTGTGAAAGGTAGTGTTGTTTTGTCACAAAAGTGCACACCAAGTGTTTGATTAAATGAGCTGCTATCTTTCAAAAATATTTTGTGAGTTTTATAAGATGTTTTATGTTATTATGAACATGTTACAGTATATTGAATAAAATATGGCATTATATTGGTGTTTTATTTCATTTAATGTTCTTAAAATAAATTGTTTTGTTTAAAAAGGGCATGCCATGTGTTCGTTAAATTTCTCGGTTGGCTTTTATGTGTGATGTGTGATTTAAAAATTATTTTTTTGGATTTATAAATGAATTGGGAGAATTATAAATGGTTTTTTTGGGTCCTTATATGGATTTCCAATTTGGATTTGTTTTTATAAACAAATGGGATTTGGTTTACAACATGTTTTGGCATGAGTTGTTGGAAAATGGTCAATTTCACATTTTTATGAAAATGGTTGTTTTTTGAGTATGTAACCTCAGTGATTTAAGGGATTTATGAATTTGGTTTGCTACTAGAAATGGTGTGTATAAACCTCCTTAATAAAATTTAATGCATACCTTGGTAAAATGTTAGTATTGAGAAAGGCTCAAAGGCCCCTTTGGCATTTTTTTTTTGTTTTGTAAAAATGGTTTTTATGTGCATTTCATGTTCTATATTTTTGGGAAATTTTATGGTCCCTAAAAATGATTTATTAATTGTTTTTGGTGCTTTGAAATATGTTTTGTTATTTTATTGTTGTGTTTTTTTCATAAAAGAGAATCTTTTAATGGATTTTATGTGCAATTCCTCGTGATACTCCTTGAAATTGTTTTACAAAAAAATTTAGTGGTTTATTGATTCGTGAAAGAAATGTGAAGAAATATTATGGGATGTTTTTATGTTTATGGACTGGGAATCAATTTTTTTATGTGTAAATTTTATTTTATAATACGTGTAACTTTACTGAGCACCAAAGGGAATCTCGAGTATCTAGCTGGGCGGACGTGTACTAGTATGCAAGTGATTTCATGGGGTCTGGCTCCTATTTCAAGTAGCAAGTTTGACGATGAAAACACTAATTAACTATGATGATGATGATGTTGGGGGACCACTAGGTTATGGGTATTATACCTACTAGTGGCTCATGTTCAAGAGAACCTACATTTATTATGGTTACTTTCACCAAGATATGAGACACCTGGGGCTCACAACTAACTAGTGCCTAGGGGTGTTCCCGTGAGTTGTGCCCATTGGCTATTTTTTACTCACTGTCAGCATACAGTGTGTTTGGTTGGTAAATTCAGTAGTGTGTGTTTTTTGTTTAAAAGTGTACAATCTTTAAAGCATCCCTCATTAAAACAGTTTTCATTTTGATGTTTCACATCTTTAAAAAATTGTTACTTGCATTTTTTTTTATAAAACATGCATGTTTTTGTCTCATAATTATAATAACATTTAACCCCATTTGAAAAACATAATTTTGTATCTTGTATTTAAAAAATTAAATTGATTTTTATTTTATTTTTAAGGATGTGCATTGGGAATATAATATCGGGCTAACCAACTGAGTTTTAATACTCATGCCTATAGTCTTCTTCTGTTTTTATCCCCTGTGCAGGTTTCAGCTTGAGTTTGATCACCTTGGGCGATGTGTGATTTTCGTGTTGGAGAGTGACCAGGGGTGTCACATGGAGTTAGTTGGTTATCGGGTTTGGTTAGTTGAGTTGTGGGTTTAGTTCTACTTTTAGTTTCTTGTTCAAATAAGGTTTAGTTCAATTTTTATATAAATTCATTTTGGGATGTCCATTTATTTCCAGTGTTTGTTTGATTGTTTATATATGGTATAAATAGTTCTATTGTGTACTCTATTGATTCCAATGGTTCATGTGACTATCCTGGGAGGATCGGGAATGCCTCTTGGGACTTGTCACGAGCTGGCCTGGGTGACCGGTTTCGGGTCGACTCGGGATGGTTCGTGACAAAATGGTATCAGAGGGGGTCGACTCTTAACAGACAATTTATTTTAGAGTGCCCTTGTTATTTCGGGATTACAAAGTAGATGTAGTAGGATTTTTGGGACTTGAGTGGTATGTTCAGGAAGAGAGTTGTGAACTTATGCTTGTTCTGATCCTCGACATTCCGTGGGATGTCTGGTTTTATTAGTGTCCTTTGATCTTGCTGGTTGTTTGGTGTTGGGATATGACAAGGGGAGTCTAACTAATGGAATTTGTGATCTCGCAGGGCCTGGAAAGACATTTGGATCCGTGGCATGGTCATAATAATTCTCTCTATGTTGGTGTTGTGTTTGACATACGACCGCCAACAATATGGTCAAGTCACCCACCGACACTAGTTCCCTTTTGTGGGTTTCTTGAACCTTTCATGAATTCTAGAATATTTGTTTTGGAAATCCTTTGGTGATAATCATAAAAATGGGTTTTAAAGGAAGGGTTGGATTTGGGAAGGTAGAAAAGGGGCTTTCAAAAATTAAATATAATAATGGTTTTGGTACGGTTGTGTTTTTTTAAACAAATTTTGGGGAGGAAGTTGAAATGATTTAACGGGATTGGACTTTCCCTAATCTAAACATGTGGTTTTTTGAAATAAAATGGTTTGAAAGTGTGAATCATTTTAAAGTAATTCTGAAAATTTGTTTTCAATTGGGTGTTTTGGGCTATTGAAAAGTGTTTGAATATGATGAATAGTTTTTGGGAATTCAGTTTTGTGTGGCTGGTGTATTTTGGGAAAGGGGTTTAGGCTTTTGTGGTTGTCAGATTATGAAAAGATACCTTACATGTTTTTTAAAAAAATAGGAAAGGGCTATTTGGAATAGAATGGTTGTTTTTTTAAGTACTATTAAATGAATTGGATTTTATTAATCAAATGGTTCTTGATGAAGTTTGGTTTATTCTGTGGAATATGAAAAGTGTTTTTGACTTAGTCGTTGGTGTTCCTTTTGATGGTACATGATTTTTGGAATGATGTTGTTTTGTTTTAGCCTTTAGTGTTTTCATGGGTTCTCACATGCATGTTTCTATTGATATCTGGATGTGTGGCCTATATGGTATGGTTTTTGAGTGCTTGGGATGGCAAATAAATGTTCATGTGAGTGAGACTTGATGAAACACCATTGGTTAATGTGAAAATTCACTAAGTTAGTTTTTTTCAAAAGTGTTTTTAGCTAAAAAATTGTGGTGTTTGTTTTGAACCAATGGTTATGTGTATGTTTTATCCTATGTCGTAGTAGTGTTGTTTACTCAGTATGCTCCCTTATGATCTATAATTTATACTCTTGTTTCATCTTGAGATGAGATGTTGTTGGTGGCTTGGGTTGGGAGTAATGTTCACTGGGTTTCTGAAGATGTGTTGGATGTTGTCATGTGGCCAGAGATAGTTCTATGTTTGCAAGATTTCCAATTGATAAACCTAGGATTATTTCTCATGTTTCAAAAGATATATACACCTCCTAAAATAATTCTTTATCCTGTCATTTTAAATAGATATCTATTTGTGATCGATTTAAAGTGCTTCCAGTTTGTGATAATTCTTGTGGACATAACAATTGTGTTCATTGATGTTAATTCTTTTCTCTATATTAATTGTCCATTCTACTTCTCGTTTCAAGTGAGATAGAAATTTGATGTGTATCTATGAGTTCCTATTTATATGAATGTGTTTTCTTGAGCAGGTGAGTTTTTTTTAGTGGTGTGATGCTTAGCAACTAACTGTGGGGCAGCAGATGCTTCATGATTTAGGGCTCCGGCCATAGGCCTCAGAGTGAAGCTTTTCACGCAGTCTGGAAATATACAGAGGTGTGGGGTACTTGACAAAGCTCAAAAATCCTCCATTGTTGTAAGGTAGTTTCTATGTCTGTATTGTGGTTCCTCATTACTGTGAATTTCCATTTTTCACAGGAAATGTGGTGGACTTACCCCTCACATAGTGTCTATGGTTATGCCTTCACGGATGCAGGTTTCCGATCAATGTCACATTCTGGACCGCCTCTGTAAATTGGGAGCGGTCTTGTTGTTACTTATTCATAGGTGGAGATTTTTGGCTTCTTCCTTGGTTTCTTTTGTTGTTCTAGTGGCGAAATTATTGGGTCCCCTTCCCTCCCCTCCCCAAGTGGTGGGGGTCCAGATCGGTGCTGAAAGTGTTGGAAACGTTTTCATCCCCTTTGTTCGGGAGTGGGTGGTTTATATGTTCATGTTTCAACCCTATTAACTTGGGTTGGTGGGTTTTTGTGGGAGAGTTTTTTATTGGACTTGTTAAAGTGAGGTAATGTTGAGTTCTTGTTTTTTATTGCTAGTTGGGTTCTAATGGTGGGGAGACCCACCACAGGTCTCGTTGATTTTTTCACCTATGAACATGTCTAGTGCTAGTTGTTTATTAATGTTGGGGAGTCCATTATTTAATCTCCTATATTCCTTGGTTTTCTTGAGTTCTCTTTAGTTTGGGTGATTTTTTGTTTCATTTGGATAAGGCCCAACAATCGGGTAATTGGCTTGGTTGTGGAGGTGGTGGGTTGACTATTCCGTTGATTTTCAAAATGTGGCTTTGAGTTGCTGTTTTGTTTGGGAAAGAGGATTAAGCTATGTTAATGGAAACTGATATTTCACTATATTGATAGGTTGGATCATGTTTATAAGGAATATTTAGGTGTTTCTTTTTCAGCTAGAAAGTGTTATGGCTTTCCAGAGGCGGAAAGCTTTAATGGTGGGGAGAATTGTCACACCCGGTTTTTCAGGTCTTTTTTTGATTTGATTCATTTGAAATACCAATATAATTTTTTGGTTATTGTGTGAGATTAATGTTGAGTTTATAAGTTTCATCTATGTCTAATAACCCTAATTTGGGTTCCCCATTTCTTGTTTAAAAGTTTTTGGAGAAAGGGCGGTTACTTCATGATTTGGGCCAACTGTGAGCTCATTGCCAGTTTTAAAAACCAAATTTGTTTCTTTTATAACACCTTGTTTTCAGCATTTTTCCCCCATTAAACTTCCCACATGTCTTCCACTGATATATTCAAACTACCATATCCTTTGGGACCCCTTAACAATTCATAGTCACGGTAAATTTGGGTTACTTAGTTAGGCATTGGGCCAGCTCATGGGCCCATTTCCAGTTTAAAAAAATAATTTTTTTATTTTATATATAATTCCATATTTAATATTTTTCAGTGATCCCACATCACAATAGAATCCAATATCCCTATCCTAACCCCCATTATCTATTTTTCCTTTTTGGAGCTCCGAATAGTCATGGAGTGGGGAATCATTCTCAATATCTGTCAAATCTTCCCGAATTGACAAGGTAAATTTTATCATTTGTAAATCAATCAGTTAGTACTCTTTTGGACACCAATATTCTTTAACTTGTTCTTCCAGAACATATGATACTCTATAATTATTATAAATAGATTCCCTTTTATTTAATGGTGCAGATCTTCTGGAATACAAAGATTTTTCTAGTTGAAAAGTTGAGATTCCTTCTACTTTATCCTCCATCTTCTTCCTCCTTTCATTATTTTTTGATTTTATAATCTCCCCTAGTCATGTTCAACTTAGGGTTCTATTATTCCTATATTTTTTATGGGGTTTTTATTCATTTTGGTCTGGTCATCATAGGTTTAGGGTTTGTAAACACTCAGATGGTGATTTCGTGTGTGCGTTTCCATTACTCCAAGGATTTGAGGTAGGATATCCCTTAAACTTGCCTTTATTATTTAAGTTTCATAGTTTTTTTATTGTTAACACTTGATATATATATTTTTATTATTATTTTCTAGCCTTTGGATAGTTATCTTGGTGTGAAAAATGGTTTTTTATGCCTTGTTTTGTGAAAGGCGGTGTTGTTTTGTCATAAAAGTCCACACCAAGTGTTTGTTTAAATGTTCAGCTATCTTTCAAAACTATTTTGTGAGTTTTATAAGTTTCTTTCTGGTATTTTGAAAATATTAAAATATCTTGAATAAAATTTGGAATTAAATTGGTGTTTTATTCCATTTCATGTTCTTAAAATAAATTGTTTTGTTTAAAAAGGGGATGCCATGTGTTCGATAAATTGACCAGTTGGATTTTATGTGTGATGTGTGATTTAAAAATTATTTTTTTCATTTATAAATGAATTGTAAGAATTATAATTGTTTTTTTGGGTCCTTATATTTCTTCCCAATTTGTATTTGTTTTTAAAAACAAATGGGTTTTGGTTTACCACATGTTTTGGCCCGAGTTGTCGGTAAATGGTCTGTTTCACATTCTTGTGAAATTTTTTTGTTTAGAATATGTAACCGGAGTGTTTTATGGGATTTATTAATTTTTTATGCTTCACTAAATGGTGTGTATACACCTCCTAAATAAAATTTAGTGCATTCCTTGGTCAAATGTAGTTTTGAGAAAGTCTTAAAGGCCCGTATGGCATTTGTTTTGTTTGGTAAAAATAGTTTCCATGTGTATTTAATGTTCTATCTTTTTGGGAAATTTTATATTCCATGAAAATGATTTATTAATTGTTGTTGGGGCTTCCAAATATGGTAAGTTATGTTATTGATGGGTTTTTTTCATTAAAAGAGCATCTTTGAATAGATTTTATGTGCAAGGCCTCGTGATACTAATTCAAATTGTTTTTCGAAAAAAAATTGTGGTTTGTTGATTTGTGAATGAAATGTGAAGAAAGTTTGTGGTATTTTTGTGTGTTTATGGTTTGGGAATGGAATTTTGATGTGGAAAGTGTATTTGATAATATGTATAAGTTGATTCAGCACCAAAGGGAATCTTGGGTATCTAGTTGGGCGGACGTGTACTAGTATGCTAGTGATTCCGTGGGGTTTGGCCCCTGTTTCACGTAGCAAGTTTGAAGATGGAAACACTAACTAAAATATCATGATGATGTTGTTGGGGTACCACTAGGTTATGGTTATGATCGCTACTAGTGTCTCATGTGCATGAGAACATATATTTATTATGGTTACTTTCACCGAGATACGAGGTACCTGGGGCACAAAACTAACTAGTGCCTAGGGGTGTTCCCAGGAGTTGGGGTCATTGACTATTTTGTACTCACCGTTAGCATATAGTGTGTTTGGTTGGTAAATTCAGTAGTTTGTGTTATTTATATAAAAGTTTACAATATTTAAAGCATCCCTCATTAAAACAATTTTCATTTTCATGTGGCACCTCTTTGAAAAATTGTTACTCGCATTATTATTTATAAAACATGCATGTTTTTTTGTAATTATTATATCATGGAACCTCATTTGAAAAAAATACTTTTATATCATGTATTTAAAACATGAAATTGATGTTTATTTTATTTTAAAGGAAGTTTATTGGTAATAGAATATCGGGATAACCATATGAGTTTTAATACTCACGCCTATTGTCTTCTTCTGTTTCTATCCTTATATAGGTTTCATCTTGAGTTCGATCTCCTTGGGCGATGTGTGATCATTGTGTTGGATAATGACCAGTGGTATCACATGGAGTTAGTTTTTTACTGGGTTTGGTCAGTTGAGTTGTTCGTTTAGTTCTACTTTTAGTTTCTTGTACAAAAAATGTTTAGTTCGATTTTTATATAAATGCATTTTAGGATGTCCATTTATTTCCGTTGTTTGTTTTATTGTTTATATATGGGAGAAATCATTCCCTTGTGTACTCTATTGATGACATTGGTGCTTGTCTCCATCCTAGGAGGATAGGAAACGCCTCTTGGGACTTGTCACGGGCTAGCCTAGGTGACTGGTTCAGGGTCGACTCGGGATGGTTCTTGACAATTCCTGACTTCGTCCAAGAATCCATATTCTATGTAGAAGGAAATTCAAGAGAGCCTTTTGGCTCAATTCAAAAGAATTTACTTCATTTGATGTAACATCTTCTCTCAAGTTATTTTCCATTATTTTCACTTCTCCACTCCCTATTCTCTCATTATTATTTATTTATATAACAACACTAGTATTCTCAATATACTAGTTTTTTTATGAGAATTATTCATACTACAATTACACACAACTTTGTCTAATGGGTATAGAACATACTGTTCCTATGGACGTCGAACTACTGCCTCACGAAATGATGATTGTTCAATTTTATCCTACCACCTATTATGGTGGCCATTATGATTGTAATATAACTATATATGATATATATGATCATTATTTTATCACTATTTATCTTTAATTATCATTTATAACATAACTTTATACTTTTCATGTGGTATAAATATGATAATTTAATTTGAGGAAGTGTGGACTACCGCCCCCTCAAAGTGATATGACCCATTCATGTTATACATGGAACATATAAAGGATGGAATTAAAGAACATATGTAACCTATATAAAAAATTATATTATAATTGAATCATAATATACCTATTTATAGTCATTTTTTAATTCTTTTAAATATTAAATACAAATGAAACTAGTCTTCATGAGTACATATGTCTTACCATCTCCATGAACGGTGCATTTAATTTATTGTCTCCAAATGTTATGGACTATTATGAATACACATATGCTAGATATATATTATATATATGATATCTAAATCTTGGATATCATTCTGTTTATAATGTACTTTTTACCATATAGACAATTTTTAATTATGACCAGTTCATTTTGGTCTTAGGTACCGAATATAGAAAAAATATCCTATATGAACATAAATAATTATGTAATTTTTATAAAATGTAAATAAGTTATATAAATGGAGTAATAAACATGAAAAAAGGTTTTTAAGAAAGTAGAAATTATCTTATGTTTATTAATCTGGAAATTAAAGAACGAACGAGTCATGTCGGACACGAGGTAAGGGACTTTGTCTCAATCTCATTTTTTTGAGGCATATTTTGATTTAAACATGAGTTTATTTTATTTTGTTTATAGACACCTATGAAATTTAACTTAATTCATATGGAATCTTTTTATATGTATAGTTTTACAAAATTAAAAAGGGAATGTTTCTTTTTAATGTACGCGTTAACAATGACCTTTCCGCTGCCACGAGCATTATTTAAGTTTTGGCTTCCATAACAAGATGTGATGTTTTTTAAATGGAAAATAAATACCATATACCAATTTTTACATATTTTGGTACTGAAAATGGTTTTGAATGTGGATTTATTATTTTAATATCTTGAATGTATTTCATGTGATTGAAAATGATATTTTTATGTCTTAAATGTTGATATTTGAAATCTTTTACATCTGATGATTTTATAATGGTAATTAGACATTTGATGGGTGGTTATGTGATAGACAAATGGGTGGTTCCTTAATAAACCAAGGATAGGTGGTTACATTATAACCAACAATGCATTGGGTATCGAAGTTGCCTATATTTCTATTCTATATAGTGTTATGTGTGGAAGTTTACTGTATGGTTATTCCATTTCAGAATGTTTATATCCCAAGTTACTATTATATGCTATATGTTGATTTCTATGGTATTTTTGGTAATATTTTAGTTACATAATGGTTTATAAATGAGTTTATATTCAGTGAAGTGTTTTTACTGCTTCTTAAATGTTAATGGTATTACTTTATGAAAATGTATTCTGGTCTTAGTTGTTGTTTTGAAAAACTAATAGTTTTCTATCTTCATGTATCCTTTATTGGGATTTTTATGCTCATTCCATGTTTTTAAAAAAAAATCATAGTACTTAATGTGGAATAGGGTCAAGGATGGGGTCAATGAAAATGCATGTTGGTGAAAACATGGAACTAAACATGTTTATTATCTTTTAAGAGTTTTTATTTTATGAAAAAAAACTATACTGACTAGAAGTATCTACATGTAATATTCATGTTGTTATGTATAAGTTATGATGTAATTCTCTAAATATTTAAACTTGAAAATATCCTCAATTTGAATTCTTAACTTAATTCAATATTATGTATTGTTTATGTTTGTGGCCTTATAGTTGATATAAGAGGTCAGTTAATATAACTATAGAGGTTAGGGTGTTATTTAAGCGTAAGTGACATAACCATAATGGTCAGAATATGAGAAAGAGTCTTAGTTATTTTAGATAAATTGAATGAATTTAAGATAACATGAATAACTATATCTTTGTAGATACCCTCCTCATAAGATATTATATGATGAATTTACTAATATACTCACACTCACCTTTTTTTTAGTAAATGGGTATATCTAGCAAGAACCAATATAACAATGGGTTTGAATAAAATTATGAAGCTTTTCTCAATAAGAAACCGAATGAAATGGGATCTTAAATGAGAACTCTTGTGGTTATTCACAACCAACTATCTGGGGTCATGATTGACCACCTGAACATTTTTTTATAAGGCACTGTATATGCGAGAAACATACCCCTACATATGTTCATGTAATAATAAAAAAGGAATGTATATTAAAAAATGTATGTTTCAAAGAAGTGTAAAGAAACACCTAGGAAAATAATTTAAAGGGATTGAAAGATTGTATTGATATGGTAATGAAGATCACAAATAAAAAACCTTCCACAGAAAAATGAACTGTCCAGTTGACTCCAAGAAAGGGAAAGAAGTTCATTCTGAGGGACTAATTGGATGTTATAAATGTGGTGTGCATGTTAATTATACAAATAGATTCCATATGAAGAAGGATCAGAAATTAGATCATCAGGACCATACAAATATATGTTTACCAATACCTAATTCCATTCCAATTGAAGATGAGAAAACATACAATGACCCATGAAAGGTATGTATTATTTCATAGCTCATGTTTTGACAATATTTAATCTTATGATTTGATTCATGCCTTTCTTTAAAAGAAAAAAGTATTATAGAATATGTATGAAAAAATGGTTAATGGATCATGAATAATTTTTAATGAGGAAAAAGTCTACATATAAGGGATTTAAGAGTTATGGTAGATTTTAGGATAATGAAAAGCTTAAAATTATTAAGGCTCTTTTGATGATGGGATTAATTTGGAAGCCTTTTTCTACTATATGCGACCCTAAATATTGCTATGTGAAAATATTTTTCAAGAAAGAATTATATTTTCTTATGTGGACTTAATGGATAACCTTAGAGGTTCATGTGATATTTTTTGGAGGTGATAATTAGTAATTACATTTTGAGATAAAAATGAAAGGTATTAGATAACCTTTGAGGATAAAATAGGTTATAGATATTTTTTTGATGAAATTACCTTATTTTTTAGAATTATATAAGAATAACATGGTTTTAGAAAAATGACAACCCATAGGATGGGTGACAACCCATCGCGTCTAGCAAGGCCATAGGCTTCGAACCCACAACTGAAGGGCGACAAGGGTGCATTGCCGACCACTAGACTATGTGACGTTCCAAATTAGTATGACTAATTCATTAACTTAAATGATTTTATTGATCGAGAATATGTTGATTTTTGATATTATATTTTATCAAATTGATATCCTTAGTATAGAAAACTTATTTGTTGATTAAGTGATAAAGGTTATTTTGGAAGACGCTTTCTCAATTGGGAACACTATATTCCTAAGGAAAATATAATACATTGGTTGTTAAATTTATGAGTAATGGTGGAATTTTATTTTGGAAAAATCTATATTTTTATTTTGGAAGTATAGTGATTTATGGAAATGATTAACCAATCATATTGAATATGTTATTAGGTTAATTACTTTTAAGTATGATAAATTATGAGTAGTCTATGTTATAAATGTTAAGCTTTATCATTGAAGACTGTGCGATAAAATCCTTCTGAATTTTGGGTTTCAAACCTATTTTGGATTATCATGAATAATTTTAAGGAGAATTTTGTGTTGGATAGTTTTGGTACTTTGGTTAATATTGGGTTAATTTTTTATATTAAGTGTAGTATTACGTTTTATAAAGGATTATCCTTTTGGGGATTATCTGATCTCATACTAACAATTTTTTATTGGTTAATGTATGATGATAGGGGAAGTATATTGTTCATAATTTTTAGATTACGTGATTCTCTAGAAGTTGACTCTAGTACTTCATTTGTGACCATGTAATCGTGAATACTGATCATTTGGAGAAAAGATGATTTTGTGGACAAATTTTAGTAAAGGGTGAAAATCTACATGAAAATTAAGTATACTTCTCTATGTTATTAGTAAAGGTCATAAATAAATTCCTCAAAATTATAAAAAATAACATAAAACAAAAAAGTTTTCTTTTTTCTTTTCTTACTGGGGATTAAAATACTATTTAACCTATCACAATTTTGTGATTTTCTCGTGGTAGACATTATCCTAATCATGTTTTCAGTCACACTCCATCAGAACTCGACGGTTAGTTTCTTTTCCATATCCATGTTTTCCTATATGGAAAACAATATGGGTTATCTCATGTGACCTTTGTACATCAATTTCTTTCTTTTAATGTGATAGTTGTATTGACTCTTTTTCCAATGTGGGATGTCCAATGATGTTTTCATGTCCTATTTAAAAATTACATGGTTGTAATTTCCCTAAGGGGAAGGGTGTAAGGACCCAGGTATTTATAGAATAATAATTTTTAATATCTATTAATATTTATGAATAAGATATTAATTTTACGTTAAGGATGACACTTTGTTTAATAGTGTACTCAACATGTAACAATAGGTTTCTCTGAAATCATATGTTGCACAAAACTTTTAGTTATACTAGCAAAATGATATATAATATTTTTACTATTTTAAATGGTACTTAACGCATAGTCGTTGTATTTATGGAATTAACATAACTAAATACATTATTATTAAACATGTTTTTTAAAATTCTTTCTATTTATCTAATAATTTTTTGAGGCTCACAAAAAGAATGAAGTCGTTTTTAATCATGAAATAATCTAATATTCTTTTAAAGGAAGATTTATAGCCTTATGATGAAGAACCATTTTGAAATCAAGTTTTTTTTAACTTTTATATACACCATTTGACAAAATGAAATTCTTCATTAGAATCGGGACATAAAAATTTACATTGGGTAATTTTTTGGTAATTTTTTGATAATGTTCATTTTTTAATGAATAGTGGAAAATATTGCATTTGAAGTCTAAACTAGCTTTTCTTCTAATTTATTTATTTGATTAGATTTTATTTTTAATTGATTTTAATGTGTAATTATATTATATTTTTAAAATTTAATCCAACTTTGGTCGTTTTAAGTAATTTCACTTTAAAATTGGACATAAACACATGCCAATCTTTTGGTAGTTTTTACTTCTTAAAAATTCCCTTTTAGGTTTTGACATGGGAATTAATTTTAAAATAATGTTTGAAACTTATATGTTATGAATTTGAAAAAATGGATACAATATTTGGATTTAGGAATTCAAAATTGTGTAAATAGGTAACTTTTATATTTAGACATTATAAATGGTAACATCAGTAAATATTTTATTTACCATGGTTAAAGGGTAAATCTGGTGAATAAGGGTAAAAAATAATATTATAATAATATTAAATAACCCTAACACATGTCCTAACCCTCTGGGATGATATATTTCTGACCATGGGCATCCATACGTCGATTTTAGGACCCCATGGATATAATTGTGTGTGAAAATGACATTTAATTACTTTTAATTTAAAGTTAGGGAAAATATATTCTAAACCTGAATTTTTTTGCTAAAAAAATTATTTGGGGTTATATAAGTGATATATTCAACTATAAGTACTAATTAAATATAAAACAATTCATACATAATTTTATTTTATTTTTAATTTTTAGTTATATAATAAATAAATTGATTTATGACACAATGATGATGTAGTGATTACCTTATTAAGGAAAGATTTAAATAAATGAGTTTATAAATATTTAAATAAATTTATTTTGAAACATTATATGTGACCCACTAATTTTATTGATGCTTATTACCATTTATATTTTAATTAATGTTTTTTTAATTAATCAGGTTTTTATGGATTTATTAAGAAGTCCAGATATAAATAGTATAAAAATTGGCATAAATGAGTTTTTAAATAAATTAATATTTTATTAATTGATATAGTATTCCTAAAAATATAAGATTCGTCAAAATGACATAGATAATGTTTTAAATCAATTAATGAACCACTTGAGGTTCTATTGGAAGTTTATAGTAATTATATTTACCATGTAGTATGAATATAAACGAGGACTTAGTAATAGTTAAATTTACATATTTAAGGGTAAAAGCTATATGAAAAGGTTAAATTTGAAACAAAAAAATTTCTAAAACCTCTGGTATGAGAATATTTTGACCCATCCTCATATTATCTTCTCAATATATCACACTGCTGTTATTATAATTCGAAAATCAATTAACAATAAAATAATATTTCAAAACAATATTGAAGTTCCCCTCCTCCCTCTTATAAAAGGACACCACATCTAACACATTACTCACACCGATCAAGCCCCGTGTACTGTCCAAACTCTAATAAAATAATCTTCCAACATTCATCCCTTCCTCCTAGAAGCTTTTTGTTATGAAGAATTCAATTCAAGAGAGAATTTTGGCTCAAATCAAAATAATTTACTTGATTTGAGGTAACATCTTCTCTCAAGTTCCTTTCCATTATTTTTACTTCTCCACTCTCTATTATCTTATTATTATTTATTTATATAACAACAATAGTATTCTCAATATAATGGGTTTTTATGATAATTATTCATAAAACACTTACACACACCTCTATCTAATGGTTATAGAACATACTATTCCTATGGACGTCGAACTACTGCCTCACGAAATGATGATTGTTCAATCTTCTCCTACCAACTCTTATGGTGGCCATTATGATCACACTATAATTATATATGATATTTATGATATTTATTTTCTCTCTATTATTCTTTAATTCTTATTTATAACATAAATTTATGCTTTTCATGTTATATAAATACGATAATTTCATTTGAAGAAGTGGGGACTACCGCCCCCTCAAAGTGATATGAATCATTGAAGTTATACATGGAAGATAGAATGGATGGAATTAATGTAGTTATTTAACCTTTATAAAAAATTATATTATACTAAAAACATAATATACCTATGTATCGTCATTTTTTCTTTCCTTTAAATATGAAATACATATGAAAGTAGTGTTTATGAGTATATATGTCTTACCATCTTCCTGAACGGTGCATTTCATTTCCTATCTCCAAATGTTATGGAATATTATGAATAAAAATATACTAGACATATATGATATCTATGAAATCTAAATGTTGAATATCAATCAGTATATAATGTAATTTTTACCTAATGTACAATTTTTATTTATAACACATTCATTTTTTACTCAGTTACAGAATATTGACAAAACGTTCGATATGAACATAAATAATTATGTAATTTTTATAATATGTTAATAAGTGATATAAATTTTGTAATAAATATGAAAAGGATTTTATGAAATTATAAATTAACTAATTTTTATTATTCTGGAAATTAAATAAAGAATGAATTAAGTCAGGAACGAGATAAGGGACTTTGTCTCAATCTCATTTCATTGAGGCATATTTTGATTAAAACATGAAATTATTTTATATGGTTTATATACCCATAGGAAAATTAATTTCATTCATTGGGAATCTTTTTATATGTACCGTCTTACTAAATGACAAAGGGAATGTTTCTTTTTAATGTACGTGGTGAGAATGACCTTTCCACTACCGCGAGCATTATAAAATATTTGGCTTTCTTAACAAGATGTGAAGTTTTTTAAATGGAAAATAAATACCATATACCCTTTTTTACATATTTTGGTTTTAAAATGGGTTTGAATGTGAATTTACAATTTTAATATCTTTAAATTATTTCATGTGATTTCAAATGAATGTTTTATGATTCAAATGTTGACAATTGCAATATTATACATCAGATGGTTATATAATGGTACTTTGCCATTTTATGGGTGATTACGTGGTAAACCAAATGGTTGGTTCCATGATAAACCAAGGATAAGTGGTTACATTACAACCTCAAATTCATTGGGTATGGATTTTGTCTGTATGGCTATTCTATTTAGTGATATGTGTGGAAGATAACTGTATGGTTATTCCATTTCAGTATGATTATATCCTAAGTTACCTTTATATGCTATATGTTGCTTTATATGGTATTGGTGGTAATATATTTGTTATAGAGAGGGTAATCAATGAATTTATATTCAGTGAAGTGTTCTTACTACTTCTTAAATGTTAAAGGTATTAATTTATGACAAACTATTCATGTTTTACTTGTTTTGTAAAACTAATAGTGTTCCTTCTTCATGTAACCTTTATTGAGATTTTTATGATCATCCCATGTTTTTGAAAAAATTTTCATAGGACATAAAGTGGAATTGGTTCAAGTATTGGATATAGGAAAAGGCATGTTGTTTAAAACATGAAACTAAACATGTTTATTATCTTTTAAGAGTTTTTATTTTATGAATAAAAAGTATACTGAATAGAAGTGTCTACAAGTAATATTCAAGTTGTTATGTATAAGTAATGATATAATTCTCTAAATATACAAAATTGAAAATTTCATCAATTTGAATTCATAACGTAATTCAATATTATGTATGGTTTGTGGTTGGGGCCTTATAGTTAGTATCAGAGGCTAGTTTAGATAACTTTAGAGGTTAGGGAGTTATTTAAGCATAAGTGACATAACCATAATGGATACAACATTGGAAAGAGTTATAGTTATTTTAGACAAATTCAATGAGTTTAACATAACATGAGTAATTATATCTTATTATTTACCCTCCTCCTAAGATATTATATGATGATTTTATTGATATAATTACACTCACCATTCTATTTTATGTAAATGACTAGATCTATCAGGCAGCAAAGTAAAAATTTATGTGAAGAAAACTATGATGGTTTTCTCAATATGAAACAAAATGAAATGGGAGCTTCAATGAGATCTCTTGTGGTTATTCTCAAACAACTATCTAGGGTAATGATTGACCACCTGAACTGTTGTTATTTCTATAAGGCACTGTATATGCGAGAAACAAACCCCTATGGATATTCAGGTAATAATAAAAAAGTTAGGTATATTTGAAAATTTATGTGCCAAAGATGTGGAAAGAACCCCCTAGGAAAATAATTAAAAAAGATGGTAAGATTCTATATATTTGGTAATGAATTTCACAAAGAAAGAACCTTCCATGGAAAAAAGGAAGTGTCCAGTTGACTCCACGAAAGGGAAAAAAGTTCATTCTGAGGGACTAATTGAATGTTATACATGTGGTGTTCATGGTCATTATAAAAATAGATGTCATATGAAGAAGGATCTTGATTTAGATCAAAAGGGCTATACAAACATATGTTTACCAATACATAATCCCATTCCAATTGAGGATAAGAAAACTGAAAATGCCCAATGAAAGGTATATATTATTTCTTAGGTATTGTTTTGACAATATTGAATCTTAGGATAAGATTCATGATTTTGTTTGAAAGAAAAAAGTATTATGGAATAAGTTAAAAAAAATGGTTAATGGATCATAAAGAATTTCGAATGAGTAAGAAGTCTATATATAAGGGATTTAAGAGTTATGGTAGATTTTAGGATGATGACCTGCTTAAAATTATTAAGGCTCTTTTGATGATGTGATTAATTTGTAAGTATTTTATTGTATGTGTAACCCTAATGTTTGATATGTGAAAATGTTTTTCATGAAAGAGTTGTCATTTTTTATATGGACATAATGGATAACCTTAGAGATTTATATGATCTTTTTTTGCGGTGATAAATGGTTATTACATTTTGCGATGAAAAAGGAAAGGTATTAGAAAACCTTTGAGGATAAAGAAAGGTTATGGATATTTTTGATGAAATTATCTTATTTTTTAGAATTTTATAAGAATGATATGGTTTTTTAAAAATTACAACCCATGGGATTAGTGAAAACCCATCGTGTTAGGCAAGGCCATGGGAATCGAACCCTCAACCGAAGGGCGACAAGGGAGAATTGCCTACCACTAGACTACATGACATCCCTGATTAGTATGACTAATTATTTTTGTTAAATGATTTTATTGATCAAGAATATGTTGATTTTTGATCTTATGTTTTATCAATTGGATATCCTTAGTATAGGAAATTTAATTAGTGATTAAGTGATAAAAGTTATTTTGGAATACGTTTGATCTTTTGGGAACAAAATATTGCTAATAAAAATACAATAATTTGGAATTTCAATTTAGGAGTAATGGTGGAATTTTATTTTGGAATAATCTATATTTTTATTGTGGACATATAACGATTTGGGTTATTTATGAAAATGATTAACATATCCTAGATAATATGTGATTAGGTTAACTACTTTTAAGTATTATACATTAAGAGTAGTCTATGTTATAAATGATAAGATTTATCATTGGAGACTATGTGATCAAATCCTTCAGAATTTTGGGTTTCAATCAAAGTTTGGATTATCATGAATAATTTTAAGGACAACTGTGTATTGAATGGTCTTTTTGAACTTTGGTTATTGTTGGTTCAATTATTGAGATTAAGAGTAATGTTCCTTTTTATAATGGATTATCCTATTTGGGGATTATCTGATCTCATACTAACCATTTTTGGTTTCGGTTAATGTCTAAAGACAATGGAAGTATATAGTTCATCTTTTTTGGATTACGTGATTCTCTAGAAGATGACTCTAGCACTTCAGTTGTGATGATGTCATCGTGAATACTCATCTTTTGGAGAAAATATGAGTTTTTTGTCAAAGTTTATTAAAGGATGAAAATCTACAAGAAATGTAAATATGATTCTTTATGTTCTTATTCAAGATCATAAATAAATTCCTCAACATTATTAAAAGGAACATAAAACAAAAATTTTGTTCGTTTACTTTTCCTACGAGGGAATCGAAGACAATTTAACTCATCACAAGTTTGTGATTTTCTGGTGGTTGAAATTCACTTAATCATATTTTCAATAACACTCCATCAAAACTTGATGGTTAGTTTCTATTCCATATCCATGTTTTCTTATATAGAATACTATATTCGTTGTCTCATGTGACCTTTCTTACTTATCTTTATTTCTTTTAATGTGATAGTTGTATTGACACTTTTTCCAATGTGGGATGTCCAATGATGTTTCCAAGCCCTATTTAAAAATTGCGAGGATGTAATTTTCATAAGGGGGAAGGATATAACGACCCAGGTATTTATAGAAGAATAATTTTTCATATCTATTAATATTTTTAATAAGATATTAATATTATGTTAAATATGAAACTTTTTTTGATAGTGTACTCAACAAGCAACAATGACTTTCTTTGAAATCTTATGTTGCACACAACATTGTGTTATACTGACAAAATATTATAATATTATTATTATTTTAAATGGTAGTTAACGCATAGGTGTTGTTTTTATAGAATGAACATAACTAAATACATTATTATTAAACATGTTTTTTATATTTCTTTTCATTTATCCAATAAGTTTTAGAGGTTTAAAATAATAATGAATCTGTTTTTAAGCATGAAATACTCTAATATTTTTTTAAAGGTCAATTTATAGTATTTTGGTGGAGAACCATTTTTAGATAATGTTTTTTCACTTTTATATGTTCAGTTTGAAAAAATAAAATTCTTCATTAGAAGTGGGACATCAAAATTTAAATTGGGTAATTTTTTGGTATTTTTCTGAAAATGTTCGGTTTTTAATGAATAGTGAAAATATTGCATTTTAAGTCAAAACTGTATTTTCATCTAATATATTTATATGCTTAGATTGTGTTTTTAAGTGGTTTTAAAGATTAATTATATTATATTTTTATCGTTTATTCCAATTTTGTTCATTAGAAGTAATCTCACTTTTTAGTTGGACATAAACACATGTCAATCTTTTGGTAGTTTTTACTTCTTAAAAACACGCTTTTTAGTTTTGACCTGGGAATTAATTTAAAATAATTTATGAAACTTATATGTTTTGTATTTGGAAACATAGTTACAATATTTGGAATTAGTAATTCAAAATTGTGTAAATAGGTAAATTTTATTTTTAGACATAATAAATAGTAACATCAGTAAATATTTTCTTTACCATGGTTAAAAGGTAATTCTTGTAAATATGGTTACAAAAAAAATATAATAATAATATTAAATTACCCTAGCAAACATTATAAACCTATTTTATGAGATATTTCCGACCATGGGCATCCTTGGGTCGATTTCCGGACCCCATGGAACCAATTGTGCGTGAAAATTACATTTAATTACTTTAAATTTAATGTTAAGGAAAATATCACCTAAACATCTATCATTTAGTAAAATAATTTTTATATGGGGTTATGTAAGTGATATATTCGACTATAAATAGTAATTAGAAATCTAAAACTATTTCCTACATTATTTATAATTTTTAGTCATCAAATAAATAAATTTATTTATGACACAATGATAATGTAATTATTACCTTATTAATGAATGATTTAAAAAATTGAGATTATAAATATTAAAATAAATTTAATTTGAAACTTTTTAAAACATCAACTTATTTCATGGATGAGTATGACTTTTTATACTTTAATTAATGATGTTATTTCTAATTAATCATTTTTTTATGAATTTTAAAAATGTGGGGATATGAATAGTTTAAAAATTAACATAAATGAGTTTTTAATTAAAGTAATGTTTTATTAAATGATATATTAGACTTAAAAATATAATATTAGGAAAAATGGATTATATAATGTTCTAAATGTCATTAATGAACCACTTTAGGTTCTATTGGCATTTTATTGTGACTATATTAATTATATAGTATGAATATACAAGAAGACATGGTAACAGTTAAATTAGTTCACTAAGGGTAAAAGCTAAATGAAAATGTAAAATTTAAAACCAAAACATGTCTAAAAGCTATTAGATGAGAGTATTTAGATAAATCCTCAAATTATATTATAAATATATCACTTTTTTATTATAATTCAAAAATCGATTAATAATAAAATAATATGCCAAAACATTCCTAATGTAACCCTCCTCCCTCTTGTAAAAAGACACCACCTCTAACACATTACTCACACATCTGAATACCCTTGGCTTATCAGAACTCATCTATAATATACTCACACTATTTATAATTTCCTCTTAGAAGCCTTATCTAAGGCAGAAGTCAATTAACGAGTGTTTTTTTTCTCAAAAAAAATGTAACCTGATTTGATGTAACATCTTCTCTCAGGATCCTTTCCATTGTTTTTCAATCTCCACTCCCAATGATACTATTATTATTTGTTTATATTGCAAAACCATTATCCTAAATATAATAGATTGTTTTAGGAGAATTATTCTAACTAAACTTATGCACACCTCCATCTAATTGGTATAAAACATATTGTTTCTATGAATAGCGAACTACTGCCTCACGAAATGATGATTGTTCAATATTTTCCTACCACCTCTTATTGTGGCCATTATGGTGGAACTATAATTATATATGATATATATATTATTTATTATACCTCTATTCTTGTTTAATATCAATTGGAACATACCATTATTCTTTTCATGTTGTATAAATAGGGTAATTTCATTTGAGGAAGTGCGGACTGCCGCCCCATCAATGTGATATGACTCTTTCATCCTATACATGGAACGTATAAAGGATGAAATTAATGAACATATGTAACATATATAAAAAATTATATTATACATTAATTATTATATATCTATGTATCATTAATTTTTCATTCCCCTAAATATGAAAGAGAAATGAAAGTAGTGTTCATGTGTATGTATGGCTTACCGTCTCCATGAATAGTGTATTTCATTTCTTGTCTACAAATGTTTTGGACTATTTTAAATACATATATACTGGATAAATATGATATATTTGATATATAAATCATGAATATCATTTTATAGAGAATGTAATTTTTACCACATGGACCATTTTAATTATAACAAGTTCGTTTTTGACTCTGGTACCGAATATCAACAAAACATCTGATATGAACATAAATAATTATGTTATTTTTATAATGTGGTAATAAGTGATATAAAAGTATTAATAAACTTGAAAAAGTTTATGATTCAAGTAGATATTAACATAGTTTTATTATTCAATAAATTATAGAATGAACGATTTATGTTGGACATGAGGTAAGGGACTTTGTATCAATATCCTTTCTTTGTGGAGTATTTGGATTTATACATGACATGATTTTACACAATGTATAGACCCTTTGACTTTTAATATCATTCAATGGGATTATGTTTCTACAGATCATTTTATATAATGAAAAAGGGGTAGTTTCTTTTTTACGTACTCTGTGAAAATTACCTTTCATCCACCACAAGCATTATTTGATATTTTGCTTCATTAACAAGCTGTCCTGTTTTTTAAATGTAAAATAAATAACATATGAAATTTTTTACATATTTTTATATTGAAAATGGTTTTGAAAGTGAAATTACTATTTCAAAATCTTGAAAGCATTTCATGTGATTGAAAATGAAATTGAAAAGTTGATATTCAAAAACTTTTATGTTTGATGATTATAGAATGGTACCTGGACATTTAATGAGTGGTTACGTGATAAACCAAATGATGGGTCGTTCTGTGATAAAGCAAGGATAGGTGGTTAAATTATAAGTTCTAATGCATTGGGCATGTAATTCAGTCGTATGGTTATTCCATTTAGTTATATATTTGGATGTCGACTGTATGGTTATTTCATTTCGGTTTTTTTATGTTTTAAGTTACCATTATTAGATATGTGTTTCTTTTTATTGGATTTGTGGTAATATTTCAGTTAAAAAAATGTTAATCAATGATCTTGTATTCATTAATGTTTTTTACTACTTCATAAAGGTGAAATTTATTGCATTATGATAATGTATTCATGGTTTGCTAGTAGCTTTGAAATACTAACATTTTTTTTTTCATATATCCTTTAATGAGAATTTTATGCTCATCCCATGTTTTTTAAATGTTTTTCACATGAGAGAAAGTGTAATAGCATCAAGGATGAGATTAAAGAATAATTCATACTGTTTAAAACATGTAAAAAATCATGTTTCATTTCTTTTAAGAGTTTTTATTTTATGAAAAAATTGATACTGAGTAGAAGTGTCTACATGAAATATTAAAGTTGTTATATATAATTTATGACCTAATCCTCTAAAGATATAAACCTAAAGTGATCCTCAATATGAATTATTAACTTAATTCAAGATTATGTAATGTTTAATGCAAGGTCCTTACACATAATATGAAATTCCCATGAAAATATTCTTAATTTTAAACCTCTAGAGCTGCTAAACAGTTTTGTTAACCTTTTTAATCATTAGTGATATTCTATTACTTCATTTATAAATGATAATTCAAGGGAAGATAAAAATTATCAATATTAATATTACATACCCTTTAACATCCTTTCATTATCCTTATCATACACCATCATCCTACCCCTTTCTAACCATATTTATATAATTACAATAGTTTAAATAATATATTCAAATTTTATTATATTGATGGTATTACTAAAATTTATTCATCTCATATTCAATTGACAAAAAATGAAAATGTTTCTCATATGTGTGTGTGGACTACCACATCCATGAACGATATGTTTAATTTTTCCTCGCCAAAATTTATGTATGGTTATAGAAATGGGTTTAAGGAATATATATGTTATTTATATCATTCTTTTTAATTTTGGAATATAAAATAGAAAGTATATATGTAATATTAGATATATGGGATCATTGTATAACTAACAACATTAAATGAAATTACAAATAAGAAAAGAGAATTAATTATAAGTGGCAATATAGTTTTATTTTAACTTAATCTTATAATTCATTCCAATTGAGATACATAACATTACTAAAATATCAATAATTTAATCATTTTTTTCTGATATTGCTAATATAATAATATAAATTCTTCTATTTTCATACTCACATATTGATTATAGCATATTCATATTGGGTTGATATAACAACCTATATGAAAAATTCTATAAATTATTATCAATAATGGAATGGGAAATATAATTTTAAATTTTAAGAACTATATAATGATTTTATTTATTATGGACTCGTAATGTAGATATTTAACTCATTAATTATTTAACCATAGTTAATTTTCTAAAAATCACCAAATCATGCTCGTTGTTAATTTCATCTAAATTAAAAAAAACTAAAATACTAATATTATTAAATTATAATTATAAAATCCATACTAAAACATGAATTATATTAAGTTTTATCATTTAGTAAATAAGAAAATTTAGAGAAGAATGAATAAAAACATCCCTAATATGGAACTTGTTCAAAACAATTCATATTACTTACACCTAAAATTGAAAATTGATATATACTAACTAATATACCAGTACAGAATAATAATAAATTATGTTTATAAAATGGTATAGTTTTTATTATGGTTCTAAATTTTTTTATTACAAGTGTTATTATTATTATCCATTATTTTATGTCACTTATATTTAATTTTAGAGTAATATTAATGGATATGGTAACTCAAACATCTTTGTTTGAGTTATTCAACTTATTAACGAATTTATTTTCCCTATTTTTTCTACATTCATTATTTTTTCTTTTTAAATGATTGTATTTCTTATAAATATGAGGAAATTGATATTTTAATTTTAAACCACTCTAAGATTTGTTTTATTTTTACATGTTTTTAAGAAAATAATGGAGACAATAAGAAAATAGAGTCATGATTATGAAATTTTAATCGGATATTTCAAAATGATTTTGGAAAAAAATCTGTTATGATTTAGTTTTCTTTTTCCTGCCAATCATAAAATTTATATATCTCTATAGTAGTTATTTTTCATGTTTCACCCTATATTTTTTTATTATGATATTTTTTTTGTGTGATCATGGTTTTTATGTCATTTTATTTAATTCATGTTGTTAGACTATTTGGAAATGTTATGAAACCAAATATTATTTTCATTTAATTATTATGCAATGAAAATTGGATGGTTTTTCAATGAATTTATTAGGAAAACAGTTTATTTTTTACTATGGTATGTGAGGTATAAGGGGGTATAATTAATTTTTCATGCAAGTATGGGTGTAAGAGTGTGAGTAAAGAAGGTAATGATTCCCTATTGTAATGATTACACCATTAATGAAATATATTTTTCATAATAAAATTATTCTCTAATGATTAAATGATTAAGTTAAAAAAATTAATCCTTTTAATGACTATTATGTTTCCTTGTTGATATATTTCGCCTTTATGTTCTCATTATATATCCTTTTAAAGACACTTTTTTTCTATAATTATCAGTCACAGTCATAAGATGTTTATATTATGCTTATGTTTTATATTATACATATGACCTAAACCTATAAAAAATGTTTATCCATTAATTACTGATAGTTTTAGCCCAACCAATTCTTATGTTTTCATTACCCGGATAATAATGATGATTTTTTCAAATTATACATTTAAATAATAAACAAGTATGGTTAATGTAAGAATAAACCATCACAATAATACTAATATACGTTAATTATTTTGATTCTCTCGAAATTTTTAGAACCTATAATCCTATGGGATACAATTACTTTTTTTAAAATTTAATTTTTACATAATGTATATATGTAAAATAAATCATGTTTAGCTTGGGCACTATAAATTCTTTATGAATATACTTCTTCTGAATCCATTTCATATAGAGACGTTCCCTGATCATCAATAATCCAATATAATTTGGTAATTATATCTTTCGAAACAACACTAAAATGGTAATATCATATTGAAATTATTCCATAAATTTGGGTATTTTTAAAAATATCCAACTCCCATAGCTTTTTAGGACGTCTATAACTTCCATTTTTTATTAATCCAAACTTCAAAATGTGATCAATATTTGATATCAAATTTACATTTCTCTTGGATACAATATCTCCATACTATATCTTCATTGCAGATATCATTCTGGATTCTAGAAAACATTCATGATTTATTATCCCATAGTTGAAATTCCAAATAATCATCATCATACATAGTAAAAAAATTCCCATTACATAACTTCTAACTTTTTGTTTCCTTGTAAGCAATGTGGTTATGGTGAGTTAACCTAATACTTTATCAAAGGAAATTTCAATATTTCTTATATAAAAACATGATTTTTGGACTTCCTAACCTAATCAAGAAGTGGATATCTTGTTCAATAATTTGGTTGAATAAATTATAGAATTCACCTAATAGAACTTTGGAAAACTAGCATGAATCCTCGTGATTATTTCCATATTAAATTAGTTTTTATTAATCATCTTTATTTATCTATTTTTTTCTAAATCACATCATATGTTCTTCTAAAACTATATTCATTTAATCCATTAGAATCATTATAACTTCCAACATCCATATTCCATACCATTTTCATACCGTAAACATTTTATATTATAGTGTGTTCATTTTTTCAACATGCATATTTATTGAATTGAGTTTTATAAAATGTTAGACATATTATTTAGAAAAACACCCACACCATTTTGGTTACATAATCTTTGAAGGTGACATATGATAAAGGAAATTATATTGAAATGAACTGGATTTTTTAAAAAATTTCCATAGAAGAATCATTGAGTTCTATACATTCAGAATCTAACCTTCCATTAAGAATGATGTCATCGGATGCTTCCTAAAAACATAATGCCCAATTGTTTCTTACTCAATGAGTATGATAATATAATTTTCATTATATTTTTTGATTTTAATATCTTTATCATTTAAGTTTCAATTACTTTTATTCCCTAATAATTTTTATGTTATTTTCCAGCATGAATTACACCTTCTGAAACTATTATTTTTTGAAAATTTATTTCAGCCACTTCTATGGATAGTACCATGGAATTGTGCTTATATTTCTTCAGTCATTATATATGTTTTATATAAATACCTGTATATTTTTACTATAATACCAAAATTAATTTAATAAATAATTTCAATGTGTTTTTTACTCATTATAATTCTTTAAATCATTCATTCCTTATACAGATAGACGAATCACTCATTCCAACTATCCCAAGAGTTTCACTATGCACAATATGTACCTTGTTATATGTTTTAAAAGAATAATTCAATATAATACTTATATCTAATATATTATTAAATATATCTTGGAAGTTTTTAATCCAAAACTCAACTAAATAGAATACTCGAGGTTGAAGATAACTCTAATATTCCAAAATTATATTTATGTATGTACTTCCAAAAGTATGTCTTCTATAATTGAATTTTCATTCAGAAATTTTTTTATGTGTAATTTCTTCCCATAATTATAGTACAATAAAATACCACCTTCATTAAAGATACAAATTATTTTAATTCGATTTCTTTTTCATTTATTGTGACTCTTTATTATTTTGTAATATCTTCTTCTTTCCAAAATATATGTGTTTCTGGTAGATTAATTGAAATCTATCTTCTGAATTTCCCCATTATTAATCAGATTCATAATTTTGGAAATTATAATTCTATAATTCATCTTCAATTACTCTTCATATTAATAATTACATCCCATGATTCTTGGAGTGATGTTAGTAACAACAATTCCCGTTTTGGACCCTCAAAATATACCTTCATTGATTCTAACTAACTCGGAATCATGTTTATGTCATTAACATGCTCATCTACCATCTTCCATTTTATATCCAAATTCCAAATATCATCTTGAAAGGGACACATTATTCATGTATTTATATTACCATATTTCAAAATAATGTTTTTTTAATTTTTGAATTTGAATTCATCAAACGTATGTTCAAATCCATATTTTCCTAAAGTGACTTATCGGTCATTTAAAAAGCATTATTATCAATAAATTCATATAAATCCTTCTTTATTGCTACTACATTTCTACTAGTTAATTGATGATCATGATACTTCTATAGTAAAAACTCCTCAATCTATAACTTCCAAAATATGAAATCATTCTCATCAAACTAATCCACTGGAACCTTTCCCTTATCAAACTCGAGTACTTAAAATATGAGTCACCTCCCAATAATTTTTTTAAAACATAACGGGGATATATATTTATAACTTCACACTAGAATTATTAAATAGATATTAGGTTAGAATGATATTAAAAACCATGCTCTGAAACACCATGTACAATGCTTGGTAATCTAAAATATTATAACTAGGGTGATGATACAGTTTTTTGGGTATTTGAAGACTTTCAAAATAATGTTTTTTTAATTTTTGAATTTGAATTCATCAAACGTATGTTCAAGTCCATATTTTCAGAAAGTGACTTAGCAGTCATTTAAAAAGCATTATTATCAATAAATTCATATAAATCCTTCTTTATTGCTACTACATTTCTACTAGTTAAATTATGATCATGATACATCTATAGTAAAAACTTCTCAATCTATAACTTCCAAAATATGAAATCATTCTCATCAAACTAATCCACTGGAACCTTTACCTTATCAAACTCGAGTACTTAAAATATGAGTCACCTCCCAATAATTTTTTTTAAAACATAAGGGGGATATATATTTATAACTTCACACTAGAATTATTATATAGATATTAGGTTAGAATGATATTAAATACGATGATCTGAAACACCATGGACAATGCTTGGTAATCTAAAATATTATACCTAGGGTGATGATATAGTTTTTTGGGTATTTTAAGCCTTTTAATAACTAGATATTATCCTCAATATCATGAATAATGGACACAATGAATCATAAATATCCCTCACTAATTATGTATCAATACATAGAAGGAAAGCATCACTCAATTAACTTCAACATAATGTACAATTATAATAAAAGTAGATAAGTACTTCTTTGACAAAACATTTAAACTATATGAAGTAAATTAACAATAAAAAGATATTAAGTGGTTCATATATAGTGTGAATACATACTAAAAAACTAAAATAAATTTATTATAAGAATAAAGAATGATAATAATATAAAATATTCAATCACGTATAAAAAATGTTCCCTTTCTGCTACATAATGTAGAGCCCAGCCAAAGTAACTAATGCATGTGTCTTTCAATATCCATAGAAAGTATTTCTACACTGATATAATAAATATTGGAACCGCATCATATGGTCGAATGAATCCGTAACATTAACACCTCTTAATAAGGAATAATTCATTCTTCTAGAAACATTTCTTTTTCAATCTTACATATAATTTATAATACTCATACATATCTGTAACACACTATATATGAGTATGTATACAATTTCACTAGGTTTCTTTTTTTATTTTATTTTTTTAGAATAAAATCATATATTGTAAATAAATCAAATTATAAGTGAAATTATTTGACAAACAATTAATTCAGTCATAATAATTCAATACAATAAAAGTACAAGAAAACACGTATTATTTTCCAAAAAGATAAATTCCCCTAAATGTGAATAAAAATTAAAAGGGGATAATAAATAAAAAATAATTGTATTTTTACTACTAATAAATCACCAAGATCATCTTCAATAGAATTTATCAAACAACTTATATTGAGAAAAAAATCATAAAAGGAAAAAAATTATATAATCCAATAAGAAAACTATTGGAATGTTATTTATTATTTTTAAAGCCATAGTAGATTGAATTCATAAGAGATAATGGGGGGAAATATAGTTGTCATATGATAGTTATTAAAGGGAATATTTCCAATAGTTAAAATACCATAAATCAGCTTACTATTTTGGAAATATTGGTATAAATTTGATATTTTTATGTTTTTTAGATACCACAAAAATATTTCAAAATTATATATAATTTTATGGAAATAAAATAATACATTTTGGAATATGATTAAAAGATACCAGTTCAATTTTTGAGAAAATCATTGGTTCTAAAAATCACTTTTTATGAATTACCTATTTTTTATAAATTTATTACTTTTAAAAAATAATATCAACAATATTTAGGTATAAAATTCATGGAATTTTTATTAAAAAAATTAATAACATCCTATAAATTATTATGTATCTCTAAATAATGCTAGTTCAATTATCCATTGAAAAAAATTATTTTGTTTAAAAATAGATTTTTATAATATAATATAGATTTTTATTTTAAAGTTAAATTCTAATACATTTTTATATGAACTTTTGTGAAATGAATTTATTGTATATATAATTAATGAATAAACATTGACATGTTGATTATTATGTAGTTATTAATTAAATATTAATTCATTAAAAGATAAAAAGACCTAGTTTTTTCAATAAATTTTTTCCCTATATATGTGTATTTTAAATTTAATAAATTAAAATGGCCTCTGTTAAATTAGTATTTAATTAAATAAAAAATTTATATATATATTAAAAATAATTAAATAAAATATTATTATTTTTAATTGTAAAGGTATAAGAATATATTCAATATTATGCTGAATAATACGTCATTTATAAAAAAATTGTGAAACATGTTCTTATATTAAAAGTAATTTTTATCACTATTAGAAATAGAATCAAATAAAATGTTTTCAATATTTGGAATTAAAATCTATAAATTTGTTTAAAAGTTTTATTTCATTTTTATTCCAAAAAAAATATGTTATCGAGGTAAAATTTGACTTACCGTCACAAAGGCAAAATCAGTTAAAAGGGATATAAAAGAGTTAAGGAAATAAAATAATAGAAATTTTTTTCCATAAGTGAGTATATGAGTGAATGGTAAACGTCACATTTTCCTATATCAATAATTCTCTTCTTAGGATGCACTTTCCATGGTAAATTACATTCATTATCCATTGAGGAAAGGGTATTCGCCGATATACCACTAAAACTCACCTATAAAAGGAATGATTCTATACCTACCAAAAACCACACGTTTTCTTCAATTTACACTTATGTACAAGAATAAATTCTATACCTAACAATGTTATCCCATTTTTGGGAACCTATGGTCATAATAAGATGTCTGAAATCACTTGTTTTAAAGAGGGCTTTTAAGAGATGATTCAAGTCTTTAACATAATTAATATCATATCCTTAATAATTATTATTTTTCTTCATATTACGGATCACATTAATTCTTATTTATCATATTAATAGCATGTTTTTTAAATAAGTTTTATTTTGGAAACATAACACTATTACTATAAAAATACATTTTTAAAATCATTCAACCATTATAATGTGTTCCTATTTGGGTCGATTTTACCATAAACAGAAACAATGTTATAATATTCACGTAAAAATTATTAAGATAAAATAAATACTGATAATATTATCATATATTGATTAATTTATATTTTTTTTGTCTTAATAAAAAATTTCATATTTATCATTGAATTCAATTATTTTATTGATTAAATAACCATTATAAAATTGATTTTAAAGATTTATTAGAATATTGTGAATTTAAGTTCCATGATATGACCATGGGAAATCAAATATATATTAATAATATATACTAAATATTCATTATCATTCCTTATTATAATAAACTATTACCAATGATTAATGATTACATCTACCACACAGTCGCCATCCTAGAACAAATGGGACAATTAACACCTAAATATTAATTAAAAAATGTTCAATAAGAAATTATAAATTATTGGTAAAAAGAAAAATAAATAAAAATATGTATATGATATATATTAATTATAAACCTTCATTTATTATACATTTAGTTAGATTTAATCCATCCAATCAAAAGACAATGATAGGGGGTTCTCTTTTCAGTTTCCCTTCACTGAGATAAGCTCTTTATTCCAAAAAAAAATTTAATGGATAATATAAAAAAATGGATTTATATTAGAATTATTTTCATTATATTAATAGTTTTTAATTATATATATATATTATTTTCCCAGTATCAAGGACTTTTGATTCAGAGTTTACTAATCATTATCAGTTTCATATAAGTGGTGGTGACCTTCTCTCATCTTTCTTGTCAAGAATATTTACCCACCATAATCATAATCATTACTTTGTTTTAATAATAAATTTTTTTAAATATATGATAAAAAAGTTAATTTACTATTTTATTTAAATTTATATACAAAATCATTAATTATTCCACATTTTAACATTTTATTCATGGATCATTTTCTATTGTCTTTGAATTTCATTACCAAAGTGTTAACAAAAAATCATTTTCTAACATTTTATATTCAATAAAATTTTCCCTCTATAATCTTAAATATTTTTTCTTCATATTTTATATTAATTTTATTAGTTTTATAAATTATTTTTGGACTATTTTATTCTATTAATTATTTTAATAAAATGATACTCTTTTCCAAAATTAAAGGATAATTATTCAAATTCTTAAAAGAAGTATTCCACTGATCTTGAATTGTTTTTTATATATATTTTAATGTGAATTATTGTTTATTATTATTAAATATTTATTTAATTTAAAAAATCTATTCAATAACATTCACTATATGTTTTATTATCATGTCATACACAAGTTTTTATGAACCCATTATTTTCCCATTGGTAAATTATGTTATAATGGAATTATGAATGATGGAATTTTCATGTGGAACACTCATGTATTGTTTTTCATTGTATAATTTTTGGTACCTGAATTATATATTCCACTAATAAAATAGTAAAAGATGTACACCTCATGGGACTATAAGAAATAGTGATTAATCCTTAACTGCTAAGGTATTTTCTGGTTGAAAATAATATAACCATTCAATGCATTAGATAAAACCTTATCTCTCATATGATGACATGTTAAAGACTAGAGAGAAAATCTCATCCACAATATAACACCTTCCACTATATGTTGACAGTTGTTTTAGTTATCAATAATATACGAAATGACATTCAATTCTGATGTATATAAAACACTCTTATTCCACAAAACTATATTATTAAAAAATACTTTGATATATTTAATAACTATTATTTCCACCATCTTGTGTCTAATTTCATATGTTATGGGAAAAGTATCATTTCATGAATATTGTTTTGATATCTATTTTTATTGTGGATGAATTTTTGATGTTGTGTTCATGTGCCTCAATTATGCTCTCAAACTCGCTTGTTCAATGTATGCTAAAATGTGATCTACGATTGATATATCTTATGTCCATGCCTTATTGGGCATCTAAGATAACCCCTCCTTATGTTTTTATTCCCTAGTTAATTAATAGTATTATTATGTTTAATATATCATTAAGGGTGTCGTGTTATAATATTTTTCTTTAGAGACACTTAATAATACTGTTAAAATTTTTGGTCATAAATATAGATTTTAAATATACTAAACATAGTGGTTATAGGGTCTGTGTTATTGTGAAATTTAATAAATACTCAATTAAAAGATTTCATATGTATGTATGTTAATTTTTTATCCCCTTAATTGGTATAATACATGGTTTATGTAATTTTTGGGTTTAGGTTATGAATAGTTTGAAGAAAAAACATAGAATAGCCTATGTTGTACCAAAATTATAATAGGAAGAACCTGAAATGTCATTGGTTGAATTTACGTAGTCGTAATTTGAGAAATAGTTTTATTAATTTCCCTAAACCTATTATTAGAAAAACATGTTATTATTTCTTAATACTTACACTATGAATTTAATTTTTACTATGGGATTAAAAACATATCATTTTATCTAATTTCTATATATTCTTTCATGTCATGAAATGTTTTTAAGACTATTTATTCATATCCGTAATGGATAGATTTAATGGAATATTTATTCTAATTGGATTTAGAATACAATGAATCATTACTAGACTTTAAGAAGCATCCCCAAGACACAAAAGTCTTGAAATAAATGTTGAATGGTTTTAGATACAAGTGGGGTATGATTTGCCATTTAAGAAATAAAACAATTAACGAAAAACCATAACCAACAAAACACCATATGATGTATGAAATAAGAAAGAAAAATCAACATCTTATTTTATAACAAAAACCAAACCAATTTTACCAAAATGGAAGAAAAATCCACTATCCAAGTAAATAGTGGAAAGGTAACTAATCAAGTGAAATACAACAATGAGACTCCATGCTCCCCATGATCCTTTCTCCAATCACAAAACATCCCAAGTATCATGAGATGGTGCTAAATACATGTGATTCATAACCATTGCCCATATCCTGGAAGATAGAATCCTTAAAAGAAAAAAATATCCAAAGAAGAGGTGAGTATAAATCATCGTAGGCAATCCCTAATGACTTCCGTACTCATGCCACTAGGATATAATAGTTAGAAACATTTATATAAAATAGTTTATATAAAAAGATTTCCTAAAAAAGATCATAACTAAATATAAAAAAGTTACAAAACCATTTATTACCAAATGTAAACAATTGGTTTGTTAACCCATTTTCCATAAATTCATAAATCCATAAAAATAACCAAACTATGATTTAAACCCATTTTCATTCACTTTTTGTCATAACCACTCCATTCTACTTATCCACACATTCAACCATGCATGCTTCATTATGAAACTTCTATACTAATGAGTGGTATCTCATCGATATGCCATGTTGTCACATGATAATTAAACCCCATGTTCCATTACACCTTTAGAACTGAGAATAAGTTCATATTCTGACTAATCCATGTAAATTAAATATAAACCCACACCACTATTATGCCTACACCATTTCAAACCATTTGAATAAAATCGTTCTTTTATTAAAACCCATTTAAAAAACCCAATTCCAATCAACCATTTTATATCAATGATATCATTAATTTTATTGAAAACCTTTTTATTAATTCCATTCACCATTATTTGAGAGAAGTTCCATTTTAAAATACACAATGAAAAATTAAGAAACAAACACATTTATTAGAAACACCAATTTTCTAGATTTCCACTATTTTTTAAACCATCAATAAAGATATTTTCCAACTATTCTAAAACATCCAATTCACAAAAAAAAATACATGTATATAAATAAATTTTAAACTATTCCATTCATTTCTAAAATGGGTAGTCATTATTGATGCTAACTACCTCAACTGTTTTGATGAAAACTAAAAACAGACAAGGAACACTGAAGAAAACCGTGTTGATTCTCCACCAATCCCCCTTAAATATCTTCTTCTACCAACAAAATAAACATATATTAATGTTTTTTCATTCAATATCGTATATCTACCCATAAAAGATGTATATATAAGAAATTGAGAGGATCGGAAAATTATATCTAAGTAGATATAAGACACTGATCGAGAACGATGAAGAACAATAACGTAACTCAAGAATATTTCATCGAATCACAAAGGGAAGCCTTCAGATGTTCTCTGGATCTATTGGAGAACAATTTATTCCCTTAAGAGAATAAAAATACTAGGTTATATCTCGTTTGGGGGGGAAATTAGTGGATTAAGGGAAAGGTGAACCATGATCCACTTTTTGAGGACGTTTTTTTACCCGCAGACAGTTAGTCTGCATAGTTAGGAAAAGCACGCGCTAACCATGCCTTATCTAAATAATTAAAAATCACCCTGCACAGCTACCTTTCATGGTCTTCCTAAGCATGCAAACACCATACCTAGGCTACTCTCTGGAATTTGTAACATCACACGATTTCTACTAGGCATTCCGCACAGTTTGGACAAACTATACGCATCCTGTGCGTCTCTCCTTTTTCCACAAAAGAAATATTGAATGTTCTACAAACACTCTCATATATCACCATTACACACAATAGACATAAAAATCATAGAGTAAGGATTAAAAAATAGAAACTGGGGGTATTTTAATCTACACACCTTTGGTATTTACGTCCTTAGAAAGTAGAAAACCATTGTTTCACTAAATGAGTTCTGACAATTGGTCTTTAATTTTCTTCTCATGTTCCCAAGTCTCATCTTAAATCTAAATTTTTTTCATAAAACCCACACTATACTAATTCTTTTTCCATTCAATACTTTATCATTCCTATCCATAATATGTACTTGGATATGTACTGATGAAGAATCTAGCACTAGGTCAACATGATCTGTAACACCCCAAGATTTCGTAGTGTGTTATTTCTTCAAAATAATTCAATAACTTGCACTACACGCAACACCGAGTTCAATTGCACCATGACTTACCAAGAAAAAAAGCCATTAAAAGAGGTCATGAATAGTATTATCTAAATTTTAAACTTTATATAATCCTTATAATTTTAGAATCCATATTATGAGTTTCTTAGATATAATGCAAGAACAAATTCATTTTCAGTATTGCACTTTTATCAACTTTTAATAGGGAACCCTTTTTAAATACAATATTTTAAACTTTTTGACTAAATGGGGACATCAAAAATTTAAAATGAAACATCCCAAGCTTCCACGGTACACTTTCTTTGAATAATACAGTAGCGTGTGTTGTACGCAACCTTGAGTTTTAACACACACCAAAACCAATCAAACTAGCCGTTATGAATAGTAATACCTACTTTTTAAAATTATATATATTTTATATTTTAAAATGGACTTCATATTTGGATTCGGAATATCGAATTTATCCTAAGGTTTAATTTTGGTACATTTCGGATAACTTTCATATTTTGATGAATAGTGAAAATTACTAAATTTTAATTAAAAACAACTTTTTTAATCAAAATAATTAATAGTGATAAATTATGAATTTTAGTGGTTTTAAAGTATATTTAGAATATATTTTTACCATTTAATATAATGTTGGTCATTGGACATAATTTTACAATTAAACCGAACATAAACAAGTGTCAATCTTTTGATAGTTATTATCTCTTAAAAACACGCTTTTTGTTTTGACAGCGGGAATTAATTTTAAATTAATTTCTGCCACTTCTTTGTTTAGAATTTAGGAAAATGGATTCCATATTTGGAATCAGGATGTTCAAATTGTGTAAATAGGTAACTTTTATTTTTAGACATTTTGAATAATTACTGCGGTAAATATTTTATTTACCATGGTTAAGGGTAAATCCGGTAAATAAGGGTTAAAAAATAATATTATAATAATACTAAATTACCCTAAAACGTGTCTTAACCCTATTGGTTGATACATGGTCGACCATGGGAATCTTTGGGTCTATTTTGGGACCCCATGGATCCACTTGTAAGTGATAATGACACTTTATTTTAATTAAGTCAAAATGAATACAAAAATGACACAAGCATATATCTTTTAGAAAAACAATTGTTACATAGGGTTATATAAGTTGGATTTTAGATTATAAATATTCATTAGAAAGATAAAAAGATTTCATACATAATGATATTTTATTTATAATTTTTAGACATTAAATAATTTATTTTATTTATGACACAATGATGATGCAGTAATTACTATAATAGTGAAAAATTAAAATAATTGATATTATAAATACCCAAAAAAATATAATATGAAACTTTTAATGAATTAAACTAATTTTATAGGATAATATGATATATTAGGATTGATTTAATTGACATTTTTCGAAGTAATCAATCTGTTATGAGTTTCACAAAAATCAACTATTGAATAGTGTCAAAATTGACATAAAAGAGTTCTTAAAACAAATATTATATTATTAATTGATATTAAATTCCTAAAAATCTAAGGTTCGGCCAAGAGACTTATATCATGATAGTTTCATCATTAATGGAGCACTTGGGGGTCGCTTGGATGTATATAGTAAGTTTATTAACCATATTATATAAAAATACAAAGAGACATTGTAAAAGTGAAACTAATTAACTTAGAGTTAATACTTAAAGATAAAGTTAATATAAGTACCCAAACCTGTCTAAATTCTATTGGTTGAGTGGTTTTCGACCTATCCCCACCTTAAACTTTGAATAATCAACTTTGGAGCCATTAGAAACCGAATATGAATTTATTATAAATTAATATTTCTAGCTTTTCCAAAGGTGCCCCTCACCCCTCTTATAAAAGGGCACTCCTCCTTCTCATTTCTTCACACCTTCAAAGCCTTTTGGTTCGGCCAAACTCTGCCCAAATACTCTCCCAACATCCGTCACTACAACCTAGAGGCCTTAGTTGGATCAGAAAGCCAACCTAAGGATCCCTTTTGATCAAATAAAAAGGAAGAACCCGAAGAAGAGGTAATGATTTCACCACCCTTCTCCAAGTTCATTTCTTCTTCCACTTCTTCTTCCTTTGATGTTACCATTCTAAAATAATAACTCCAGTATCATATATATACTGTGATGTTATTATAAATATGGTAAAACCATATTCAGTATTCTATCCACCCTTTGAATAACATGTCACCATACGTGCGTACGTACGGCTTACCGTCTCCACGTCGTGGTGTAATTGTTATTCAATATATTATTATTTGGATGGGTATAATAATGATGTGTAACTCATGTAAATAATAAATATAACATGTTAATGATTCTGTATATATGATATACCATCCATTTATATATTATTTTAATATCAAAAGAATGATATTGTCGCTCGTGCGTACGTACGGACTACCGTCTCCACGAACGCGATGAGATTCATTCTCCATCGTATCCATTCAAGTATAATTATCATTTTATGATTTAAAAATAATGTTTAAGGACTGGATATCATTCTGGATATGAATAAGATACAACAACCATGGCTTATGTAACAAAACATATAAAAGAAAATGAGTAAGTTAACTCCCGAAACAACGATAATTCTAAGACAAATCAATGTTAAAAGATCATATATGATATCATATTAATATATATGATTCTTGTATAATTTAATAACAACTATTTCACCATTATACAGGAGGTTAACCTACCCCAACCAAGGAAAAGTACAAGGTAAGGGTTATTTCACAATCTCTTCATTATCCGAGGTTGTTTATACGTAATAATCTACTGGGATCTCTTTATCATCCACATCCATGTTTCTTAAAAATGTATTTCAAAACATTTTTACTATTTACAAGAATATGGGTTAAAGTCATTTATACCCTTCTTTGAATTTTTATAAGAGGAATATTTCCGTCGTTTTCCAAACAAGGTCCTTTTTAACCTTTTCGACAGAATTAAGGTAAGAATGTTTTTTTAACTTATACGGCGGGTGCGGCTATTTACCGCCGTTATAAAATCTTCAAAGCTTCCCTTACAAGCTTACAAGGATATTTTCAAAGTAAATGTTTTATTTTATAATTATGTGACTTTTAAATGATTTCAAACTGAATATTTTAAGAACTTCAGAAAGGTACTCTTTATCAAAATCAGAATTTTCAATGTTTTAAAGATTTATCTTTCTAAATCTTTTCAATTAATGTCCATGTCTTAAAAATGGTTTTTAAGGATTTATTTATATGGACATGAATGTTCTTAAAAATTTTAATTCCTTTTAAAAGTTTCAAAGTGGTATGGGACACTTTGATTCAAAAAGCTATTTTTAATTACTTCCTTTATAAATGTGTGACTTTTAAATGATTTCAAAAAGGAGATATTTCTCTCAAATAGTTTTGATTTCATCTATGTCAACATCCTTTGATGGATTTTTACGCTTATTTGAAGTTGATTTATTATGATACAAAACTTCTATATTGTATTGAAGGTTTTGTGATATGTTTGACTGTGGATGTGCTATTTTTATACCATTCATAGTTTATGGTGAAATTATTGACATTTCGTATGCTAGTTTTAATACGAATGTTTATGTTATGTTTAAACCTTTTCATATGGGAATGCATTGGACTTAATAAGTGACGGGTGGAGCCCGCTATAGCTCCTCGATGCATCGGTAGGTCTCATGAGACAAACTAGTGTCTTGGCACAAGGCCTTGACAAAATCTTATTTGTAGTCTTGGCACGAGGCCTTGGCTATGTGGTTATGATAGTCTGGAATTATGCATTCCAACATTATGAAAGTGGTTATTGATATTGCATGTGATTATTCGATTAGTAGAATATCCATGTGAATAAGTAAATGGCATTATTTCATTTTACTTTTTCCATACTATGTTGAAGTTCAATTTTAAAAGGCTTTTGTTTTAGTAATTCATTGCCTTAAATGTTTATGATTATTTTGAATGTTCCGCTATATTGTTATCCTTACTGGGCATTTGAGCTCACCCCTTTTCTATGTTTTATTTTTCCCAGGTAGTGAAGATGTAAATTATGAATGACTTGCAGGGATATTATGAGGGGTTAATAGTGTGGATATGAAGACTTTGTTGTTGTAGTAGTTTTTCACTTTGAAATGTAATGTAAAACATTATGATTATATCTAGTGTTTCCAAGGCTACTAAACCAATCGGTCTTTCAGGATTTGATCTTTCTTGTGATCATGCCAATGTTACGAAGTAATGCACCGACTCTGGGTAGCTGGGGTCGGGGCGTTACATGATCCCATATGATTACATGGTTAGGATCTGGCTGATACTTTTCAATTGAGATAAGTGGAACAACTTATGCACCAAACTGATCAGTAGTGGAAATAAAAACCAACATTACACCTCTCCAATCCATTACAATGTCTCAAAAGGTCCAATATATCAAGGGGATAACTTGGAATGCCTCCCATAACAATGATGTCCAAGCCTTTGATAGATCCTAAAGAACACATGATCCCTCACCACAAAGAGAAATGGTCGTCGGTGATGATCTGTATATGATTTATTAAGACTCTAAGACCTCTCCATCCTCTTTCTGATCAAATGAACCATATCTATCATTTCATAGAAAATTCTCATCCCAACTAGTAAATTATCACATGTTTCCACCCAACAAAATAGAGAACAACACGGACACCCATAGAATGCTTCAAAATGATCTGTACGTATTAATGCATAATAGTTATTATTATTTGAGAACTCCACTAGAGATATATTCTCTTCCAATGATCCATAAAAATCCATTACACAAGCCTGCAACATATCATCTAGGTTTGTGTCATCCTTTTGGATTACCGATCCATCTAAGGACGATACTCTGTACTCATAGTCATCTGAGTACCAAAGGCTTTCTATAAGGATTCCCAGAAATGATACATGAACTTCAGATCTCTATCTAAGACTATCAAAACTGGTATTCCATGTATATTTACAACTTCTTGGATATGTATTGGGATAGATAATCCACTGTAAGAATTTCACAAATAGGAATGAAATGGGACGACATGGTGAGATGATACACTATCACCCATAAGGAATAATGTTTTTAGAACATCCTGGGAACGCATGTAATAAAATACATCGATATATGCTCCCATTTCCACTCTAGAATAAGAAAATACTGCAACATACCTTTTGGTCTATGATTCATTACCTTAACTTGCTGACAAGTTAATCACCTTGAAACGAACTCAACCACTTTCCTTTTCATACTAATACACCAAAACTACTTTTTCAATGCCTTATATATATTCAGTATTCCTAGATGAATAGCCCATCTCGAATGGTGGTAAGAATGATAATGTTTCTTATGAAAATACATAGGTACAACCATCTAATATCATAACCACAACATCGAACTCCCATCAAGTTTTCAGCCCTCAATAGTCTCCCCACCATTGAGTTTTAAACTCATAATATAGAATTATGTATCAGATAATTGTTCTTATTTGTCCATCTTTACCAAATTTGGAATTATAGAGACTAAAAACAAGTTGCAGCACCATTGTGGTCTTTACAATCAAGATTCTGATCAACTAAGACCGAAATTAACTTTCACTCATCTAAAGCTTCTTTTACCAGCATTGCATAAGAGTTTCTAATTAATGCATCTCCCACTGCATTACCTTTTACCAATGTGTACAGTAAATAAAAATAAAATATATGGAGATGCTCCATCTATCTACATTTCCACATATTCAAACACCATTGTGAGAAAATATTTTTCAAGCTTTTGTGCTTCCTGAATAGAGTAAATTTATCACCAACAAGATAATGATGTCATGTCTTCAAAGTAATGATGACCAAATCTAACTCCAAATTCTGTGTTGGTAATTCTTCACATGAACTCTCAACTTCTTTGAACCATAAGAAACTACATGATCTCCTTGTAAGAGAAAACATCCCAACTGAGATCCCAAAGAATCAAAATACAACATATAACCCTATCTTTATTCTAGAAAAATCAAGATTGGTTCTGATGTAAGATGAAATTTTTATTGATGAAAATACATCAGTCATTCCTTGTTACATTGGACTGGATAATTATTATTTGCAATGATTTAATCAATGAAGCTAGTTATGAGAATTCATAAACAAATCATTGATAATCACCATCTAGACCATGAAAATATCATATCTCAAAGACATTATTCATAAGACTTCAAGAGAAAATGGCTTCTCTCATTTCCAAATTTAAAGAAACACATTTTTCAAAAATTATATGGTCGAAAAAGCATACGTATTGAATCAAAAAAATCATACATTGATAATTTAGCATACATCCAATAGTCCCTCCCGATTTTCAACACTATCTACAAGTGTTTCTTATGATCAACCTTTGTCCATGAAAACAACAATATGTCATCCAGAAAACCTGCATCAAAATAATCATGATATCTCTAAAATATTTGATTCATCAATTCCATAAATACTGAAGGTGAATTTGTAATACTAGAAGGCATGACTATGTATACATGGTTCCCATATCTGCTTCTGATAAATATCTTCGAAATATCATCCTTCCAAATTTACAAATGATGATATCCTGATCATATGTCAATTTTGGAGAACCAATGAGAACCCAAAAATTGATCAGAAAGATCATCAATGTGTGGAAGTGGATATATGTTCTTTATCAAAACTTGATTTACTTTACAATAATCCGTACATAGCCTTAGAGTTATATCTAATTTCTTCATGAACAATACTAGTGCTACCCACAGAGACGTACTTGGCCGAATGAATCCTTTTCTTTACAGCTCCTCCAACTACACTTTCTATTCCCTCAAATAATTTTTTTGACATCCTCTAATATTGAAGATAAATAGAACTAGTCCTCGGAAGGAGATCAATCGTTAACTCTGCATACATTATGTGTGGTAACCCTAATAAGTATTCAGGAAACACATTCAAAAATTTATCCACAACTGCTGGAAACTAGTATCATCAATCCCACATATTAAGGCAATGTCAATGCTGCAACTGGTAATAGATATTTCCAACTTCTACTATCAACAACCTCATTTCACCTATCTGTACAACTCTTTTTTGTCTAAAGAGATGCTCAACACCGTCCCCAGTTGTGAAACTAAATCTTCTGCTATAATAGTCGATGTGAGCCATTAATTTTCTCAACCAATCTATAAATAGAATTATATCAATGATATACATCTCCAAGACTGAGAAGTCCCATTTCTACTCACCTATATCAATAGTAATAGAACATTCTCTATAAACAAAGGCTCTAGATTCACATTCACTAAGATTAGATTTATGTTTTATCATGAAAGACATCATCACATGTTTTAAACATAGAAAATAATTATCTTGATAAGAAATGATGAAATTAAATTCAGTAGTATCAAAAAAATTCATAAGGGTATTACTCAATATAATCATACCTCTCACCATATATAGTATAGAATGTTCATCAACATTCATCTACTCAACTATATACAACTATTTCGTCATTATACTCTACTCCTTTTTGACATGATGAGATTACCCTTTCTGAGGAGTCATGGTATTCCTAGTATCACTAGGTCTAGCTCTGCTCTATTGATGATTTTGATTCTACTAGTCTCATCTTGTTGAATCATATGACACTTGTGACACCTAAAAAGTGTCTCGAGCACCTGAACTCAGAGAAATGTGACTATATCACTAAATATTTCCCATGTTGTTGCAATTATGGCATGATCAAGGTGGTTTTGTACACACTCTATAAATTTGGTAAATGGAATATCACTAAAAACATCATATGTGGCACTTTGGTCATGGAGGAAGGTTCACATATTTAGCCGTCAGATTCTATGTCCCACTCCCACCATAGAAATTGGTGTCCCTCTTCTGCTTGCTCCCAGTATTATATTTCCCACTATTTCCCATTGATATCATCGTACTTCCTCCTCCCACATTTTTTGAGATATCATGTGCATCCACTCTCACTCTATTCACTATCTATGTATAATCTATAATATAGAGCACCGTAATCTTCGAATGAATCTCCTACCTTAACCCTGATTCCAAAAAAAATTCCTTCAAGGATGAAATCGATGAAAACTTTTATTTGAAGCACACTTAATGGACGAATTTGGCAACATACTATGTGATAGAGATATTTTCCATATTTAGGATGAAGAAACTCATCATTCTCCTGATCCTGAATTTGTGAAGACAAAATGTTTTGTTAAACAATTCTTTAAAATCCCTCAAGGTAAGTCCCTGAACAAGTTTATCATTCACAGCTAGAACCCACCACTAGTGTGAAAGAACCTAGAGCATATATGTCTCCATCTTGACTTTCATCTCAGATTTTGTGATAATGAAATTAAAGATACAATTCATATTTTTCAGCCACACCTCTGCCTTTTGGGGTTCAGAATCACCCCAAAAGACCGGTGGATTCTGCTTCATAAACTTGATGGAATGGTCCAAATTCTTAGGATCATCCATTTGGTTCTCAATATCAAGAGTTTGGAATTCTTGAATGATACTCTGAACTAGCATTTGGTTCAACTATGGCTTATGTGCCACAACATTCTATGCAACTTCTTCCAGTGGGTTTCTACAATGCCTACCAGGTTCCATTTTCTAAACCACAAGAAACTATGTATGTCTCACTCTCTAGAAAGTAATGGATTATTCTTTAAAATTATATCACATAAACTATCACAATGTTGCTTTACAAAATCAACCATTTTTTAAAACATGGAACTTTCTTTTTGAAAATCCAACCATTTTTAAAATACATCAACCACTCTCTTTTCAAGGTCCTTCATTTGAAAAAAATCTCATGTATTTCAAAAATCATTACATTTTCAAAAAACCTAAATCATTACTCCAAAATAAAATTTGTAATTTTAATGGTGAGTAATTACATTAATGCATTCCATGCATGTCACATTTTCTAAACCCCTGAAAATGAGATTCTATAATTATATAAGTGTCACCAAAACACTATGTACCCAACTCCCTAGTAACATGAAGTTCAACATTAAAAGGTTAGGTACAACTTTTTATTATCTACATTTAATATGATAACAATACTTCTCATTTCTAATATCACAACACTAGGAATAGACAATAATGACTTTAAACACAAGACCATGAAAACTAATGACTATATGTTCCACAAGGACAAAACAAGTTGATACAATTTATCTCAAATAATCTTTTGGATCGAACAAACTAAAACCATTTGTAAATACGCACTAATTACCATTGTATTGAAAATAAAATGAATCATTACTAAGCATTAAGTGACATCCCCAAGACACTAATGTCTAGAAATAAATGTCGAAGGGTTTCAAATAAAATTGGGGGACGATTTAACCTTTATGAAATTAAACCATTAACCAACAACCATAACAAACCTAACACCATATTATGCATGAAATAAGAAAGAAAAATCAACAATATCTTTTATAACCAAAAACAAACCCAGTGTACCACAATAGAATATAGAGAAAATATCAATCTAAATAGTGTGATGACAACAAATCAATTGAAATTCGAAAATCAGACTCAATTTTCCTTAAGATCCATGCTCTAATCACCAAACAACCCAAGTATCATGAGGTAGTTCCAAATACGTGTGATAGATTACCTTTTCCCATGTTCTGGAAGATAGAATCTACAAAATAACCAAAGTTACAAAGAAGTTTTTTTATAAAATTTGGTTGGATTTCCCCAATTACATCCCTAATCATTCCACTATGATAGAAAAGTTATCAACATTTATATAAACTTGTTTATATAAAATGGTTTCCGAAAACAATTTATAGTTAAACCTAAACAAGTTCCAAAACCATTTATTACCAAAAAAATCAATTAATTTGTTAAACCATTTTATAGAAAGTCATAATTCCATAAAAACAACCAAATCAGTCTTTAAACCAATTTCTCGTTCACTTTGTGGAATAACCATTCTATTCCACATATTCAAAAAGCTAACCATGCATGATTCATTATAACAGTTGCACACTCGTGAGCAGTCTATCGTCAATCTACCATGTAATCACATGATAATTATACCCCATGTTCAATTACACCATTATCATTGAGCACAAGGTCATATCCCAACCAAGCCTCATAAATTATTTATAAACATACACCATTATTTTTCAAAAACAATTTCAAACAATTTCCATAAAACACTTCTTTTATTGAAACCCATTAAAAAAATTCCAATCACCCATTAAATTTCAATAAAATAATTCATTTTATATAATCCCTTTTTATAAGACCCATTCACCATTATTCTAGAGATGTCTCATTTTAAAATCCATATTTTTTAAATCAAGAATCAAACACTTTAGTCCAAAGAACCAATTTTTCAGATTTTCATAATTTTTATAATTGTCACTAAAGAGGGTTTTAAACCATTATAAAAAATCCAATTTACAATAAAATAAAAACAAATAAATCAATTTTAAACCCTTACATTCAGTTTTACTAACATTAGTTGAGTTTTAATCCACCTATGATAATTGTTTTTACAAAACCTGAAAACAGACAAAGAACACTCAAGAAAACCAGATTGATTCCCCACAAAACCTCCTTTTATATCTTATACTGAAAACAAAAAAACAAAATATTATTCTATTTGGAATTAAATATGTTATATTTACCCATAACGTATGTAGATCTATGAAACTGAGAGGAGAGGAGAAGTACAACTATGTAGATCTTAGAAACCGATCCAGAACGATGAGGAACGATCACATATCTCAAGAATACATCATTGAATCACCATGGGAATACTTAATATTTCCTCTAGATGGATGGGATAACTTTTTTTGGCATCAGGATAAGAAAAATCATGAGTTATAGAAAGTTTGTCTAAAACCAAGTTGATTAGAGGCAAGGACAACCAAGATCCACTTTTTTAGGATGTGGTATTTAACTTGTGCATTGTAAGGCTACACAATTTGGAAAACCTTGTGCTAACCATTTGTTACCTACTACCTTATATATCACCCCACATGGCCTCCTAATATGGTCTACCTAACTGTGCACACACCAGGCCAAATCTACTATACAAAATCTGCAAATTCAAATGGTTTCTACTAGGCTTTCTGGACAGTTTGGACAAACCGTGTATAGCCCGTGTGTCTCTACTTTGGCCCCAAAAACTTATTAAATGTTTTTATAAACCCTCTCATCCTTCAAAAATACACTTTATAAACATAAAAATCACAACTTAAGTGTTACATAATATATTGTAGGGGTACTACAATAGATATTGAGTTATCAGTGAAAAATCTTAGTGGTGATTTTATTGAATCACATGTCTAAAACTCCTCTTTAATAAGGTATTGTGGGAATTTTATTATTGTGAATATAACTATTATCTCTTTATCCTAATTTTATGTGACATTAAGCAAAAAAATCTTTTTATTTAGAAATTCTTTTAATTTGTTTTATGAGTAAGTTTTATTTATTCTCTCAAATAAACATATGATCACATATCTATGAAAGGATAACTATATACTCTCTATTTCTGTTAATCCCATTCAATAGGTTTCAATACCCATTCATTGTGGGTATTTAGGTCAAATATTTTAAGGGAAATTAAATATTGATGATGTTCATTTAAAACAAGAATATGTGGATACATTTTTATAAGAGTTTTATAGTCTTATCTTAGATCATATGTTTAATTTTTCAATAGATATCATACTCTATTATATAGGAATATTAAATACTCCGCATGTAGATTCCCTGATTGAATGGGAATAATTAAAATATAAACTCCAATATAATTTTGATAATTGAATTATATATAATAGTAATTCACTATTGGATTAACCATTCCATTTTTAATAATAAACATGGATTAATGTGTCTCTACATAGATTATCATAAACCTAAGACGATTATAATCAATAAAAATTATATTCTAACCCATATTAATGTATTTTTTATCAAATATAAGAAGCTCAACACTTGTCAAAGATAAACCTTAATTATATATAACATCTATTAGGATGATAAGAGATGATGTACCCAATAAAATCATTCATATAAGATGTTTATAATATCAATTCATAGAGATTCCATAGGTACTAAAAAACTCCCTCTATATCTTTAGGGATCTAATTAATATAGTTTTTAGAGATTATGCAGTTCAATTTCTTGTCGTATTTATATATGATATTATAATATATTATATGTTAAAGGAACAACATAAATATTATTTTAATATTATGTTGAAGACATTGATAAAGGATAAAATGTATGTCAAATTTATCAGGTGTGAATTATATACACAAAATATATCATTATTGGTTCAGGTTATCATATGTAGGGAAATATCTATAGATACTCTAAGGATAGCATTAATAAGGAATTTTATATACTAACCATTGTAGTATAGATCCATAGATTTAAGGTATTGACTATACACTACCAATTATTAGTTATAAATTTCATAGGATTTTGAAATCTTCTAAATGAGTTCACATAGAAGGTAGTTATGTTCTTTTTGACTAATGACTATAATGATAATTTATATAATCCTAAGAGATGTTTGGCCATGGAACCTATATTGTTATGTCCATAAAGTATAGAAGGTTTTTCAAATAAAATGATACATCAGAGAAGGGATTTAGATGTTTCCTCACGTAAAATGATGTGGTTGTAGTGTAACATCTCGCCCCTCCTCATTAGAAGCAGTTGATATAGAATTTCTGATTTCCCTTAAGATACATCCCCAATATTCTAAAGGCTTCCAATAAATTAAAAGGGCTTCAAGATAATAGGGGAATGATCTTCCCATTAATGAATAAACAACCCAAAAAAATTTCATAACCAAAACCACTACATGATGCATAATAAAAAAATAAAACTACTCAAATGGATATTATTTATTTTAATACCAAACTTTAATAGAAACAAAAATGGAATACTATAATCCTTAAAATAAACATAGAATAAAAAACTCACAAAATATCAAATATTCTGGAGACATAACTCTATGACTCCAAACATGATCTATGCTCTAACTCCATAATACTGCCCATGTGTCCTGAAGAACCACTAAATATGTGGGATACGTTACCTTTTAATGTTTCTCAATTAACAATATCTAAAGAATAACCAATGTCCCCAAAGAGGGGTGAGTAATTAAAATCATTAGGATTTATAAAATTGACTTCCCTACTCACGCAGCAAGGATAAAACGTGTTAGAGCAATTATACAAAATAATTTATATAAAAGAATTGAAAAAAATTCATATCAAATCCATGTAGTCTCACACCAAAATATTTTTCCACACTAAAATAGTTTCTATGTAAAATAAACGAAACAAAAATTTAAACCATTTTATAATGATTTTTCGAATACCCATTCCATAATTCACACACACACATGCATGATTATAAGAAAATTTCATATTCACGAGTGGTTTATTTTCCATCCACTAAGTTTTAAAATTGTATAAAATATCCGTGTTCCCCAATGACACATCCCCCTTAGCCAGGGTCATATCCCTCTATACTCTAATGGTACATACCCCTGATTCAGGATCATGTTGAATGCCAAAACTCACACAACCAATTAATGCAAAAATTCATTTCAAATAAACCAACCAAGACATTTTAATAAAAACATACTTTTATTGAAAAAATTCAAATACCAATTTTCATAAATCCAAAGAATTCATATTTTAAAATCAAAATTTTTAAAACCTCAAGACCTAGCACAGGGAATAACCAATTTCCACAAATACACAAATCCATATACAATCACTAAATAAAGACTCTACCATTATTTGAATGAAAATTTCAGAATAAAATTAATTCAATTCAATAAATTTAAAACTAATACTTGATGTTATAATAATAGTAGTTGAGAGTGAATCCACCTCCCTCAAAAATTATGGTGAAAACATAGAATGGCATGAAAACACCCAAAAAACCGAGTAGAATCTCCAAAAACCCATCATAGACACCTTTTAATAACATTAAAAAGGAAAAATCTAACCACTAATGGAATAAAACACCAATTATATATCCAAATCAGACTAGATATAAGTAAATAAGAGAGGGGAGAGAGTAGATCTAAGAAAAACCCTGAAAACATACAACAAAGGAGGACTTTCCAATGGAATTGGGCTTCAATACACTATGAAACACCTTCAAATCAAATACAATTTTAAAGGGAAAGCATATAAAGACTTTGGGAGGAATAATTATCATGTTAGAGAAGAAATGGATAAAAAAGTTTAATGGTTTATCCTGACCTAGATCCACTTTTTTGGGATTTTGTTTTCAAACCGTGCATGATTAGTTGCATGGTTTGGATTATAATGTGCTAATTATGTGCATGACTCTACCTCTAGGTTCACCTTGTATCATTGTCCCACATTTTCATAAAAATTGTGTGCCAACCATGAAAAATTCCATTATCCCACTTTTCACAGTTTCTCCTTGGTGGTCACAGGGTATGGACAAACTGTGTGCCTTCCCCTTAGTCTATGTCTCACAGTGCACAATTTCCTATTAGAGTTGCATGGTTTACCCAAATCATGTACAAACTACGAACCATTAGAAAAGTACCAAAAATATAACTGAATTCTTCCAAACCATCCTAAACACTTTACACACAGAAAAATCGTAATGAAAGGTTTAGTTAGTTGAAACTGGGGGTGTTGCATTTTTTGAGACAACATTGTGTAAAAGGTTGTATTTTTTTCAATAGTTTTCAATGAATATCGAAATGAATAAGAAGAAGAAGAAGAACTCCAATGTTTTTGAGATAAGAATTCCAGACGATTGACGAACAGATATTAAGTTCAAAGTACATGTATCAAAGGTGATAAATTGTCTACAACAATGAAACCATCTAAGAGACTCAGAGAGTGTTGAAGGGGTCGAAGTTATGAAGTGATCATGTAGAGATTCTATGATTTAATAATTATAATAAAAAAATGAGAAGATGATACCAATAATTTTAAGAGTTGACTGGAAGGACTGATGTTTCTGGAAGATAGAGATATTTCAGTACTTTCCCTTGACAAATCTGATGATGCTAAAGGTGATCGATCAAAGACTATACATCACGACAGATAAGGTTGTGATGAAATCGAATTATTGTTGAAGATGAATTTTGTTAGTGAATTGGTATGGGTGTTCTTGTTGAATCATATATTTAAGGTGGTGTCATTTCCCATTGTTTTCCAAATTGTTGGACCTCAAAATTGGGATTTTTTGTCAATGAAAGGATTTCTACATAGAAGTGAACAAGATGTGGAACGGAGAAGGAAATCGATAAAAGAATAAAACTTCATAATTTGGAGCATGGACCACCTACCATGATCCAGGAATGGTTCATGTCCGCATACCTTGGCGGGGAAATGGTACGCAGAGTAGTGCATAGAACTAAAAATGGTTCGCAGCGACGGTATGCTGTGAAGGCACGCGGTACGTGGAATGTTGCCGAAAATGGTTAGTAGGATGGTATGCAGTGAAAGAGGAACAGTTTGTGAAATGGGTCGTGGTATTGAAAATGGTTTTCTGAAAAAGGAGTTGTGGTATGTAGAATGGATCTCTGTTGGAGAAGAGATGAGGTACACAGACCGACAGACACACGGTATACGGTGAATGTTCGTAGTTTGCTAGAGGGTCACAGTACGTGATTGAGGCGTATTGTATGTAGATGAAGTTAAATATGTGATGAATTTTGTCCCACATTGAAAATTTGGGTAAGACATATTAACCAAATTTATGTATTTATTTTCCTATATAAGTAGTGCTAATCGCATCATTATGTGAGAGCGAATTCGATAATAAAATATCATCATTATGGAAGATCTCAGTTAAGTCTGAAAGTGGTATACAACAGAGATTCTACGTAGAATGAAGTTCTATGTGAAAGAAAAATTAGTTCACAAAACTGGAAGGAGTATTCCACATAAGGAAGAAATAGTGTGATGAGGTGGTATACAGAGGCAGTATGGAAAGGCAGTACACGGAGGCGGTACAGAAAGGCACGGTATGTAGAGCAGGCATGGTAAACGAAGAAGGAGAAGTACACGGGGCAGGCACGGTAGGCTTAGAGGCAGTACAGGGAGCGTAAGAAGTATGTATAGTAGAGTCTCTACAGGGAGAAGGCAAGGTATGCCAAGCAGGGGCGGTACTCAGAGGAGGCACAATACACTGAGCATGGGTGGTACACAATGCAGGCGCAGTAAGCCGAGCAGGGGAAGTACGCAGAAAAGGCTCAGTATGCCAAATAGCAGCAATACATGGAACAGGTGCAGTATTAAGACAAGGTATGGTACGCAGAGAAGGCTTGGTATGTAGATCAAAGACAGTCTGCAAAATCAGGGACAGTTCACTGAAACAAAAACATCATAAATGGAGTTTGTGATTCTAGAGAATAAAAAGGGAATAAGTTCTACTAAATTTAGTAATTGCACTAAGTGATAAAATTGAATACAAAACAGCATCAATTCATGAATTCGATGCAAGTAGTGTCTCTTGAGGAATAAAGACAATGAATTTTCAGGCCAATCTGTTTATGTGACCTTCAAGTCGATAAACTGAGTGAAATAACCCCCAAGGTAGTAGCCTAGGGGGTGTCAACAGAAGTGATCTGAGGGAAGTAGCGGACTATCCCTGAACCTTTGTAAAAGAAGTGTTCCTAAGATTGAGTTACTATTCCTGAACCATTATAATAAACAACTAATAAATATTAGTGAAATTTGGTACGACTGATAACCTATCAGCGTATGCTCCATGGACGTATCCCTTAGTGGTGAACCATGTAAAAAGGTTTTGGGTTGTCCTTATGTAATATTTAATTACTACATATATCCATTATATAGGTTAAAAAAGGTACCTACCAACATGGGAACATGATTTAGTAAAGAAGAGAAAAAGTTGGCACCCTGATTCACCCCCCCCCCCCACCTCAGGGTGGTCTAGGGTCCTTCAATTTGTATAAAAGGGAAAAGGATTACGTATGATGGATACTCTTAAGTAATTTTATTTAGAAGAGGATTTGAGATTCTTTCCTAATTTCAAAAATGAATTCCATTCTTGATGATGATTCATTCATTTCTGAGAAAAAGTCTATATCCAATAAGACCATAATAAATAGGGAAAAGATTGAGAAGAAGTTGTTGAATAATACCCTCAAGCCCAATGAAGATTCCGTGTCTCGTTCTATATTCCCTTCCATTAATTAAGATATATTAGGCACCGAAGGTAATGATTTGGTGGCTCAGGGGTTATCCATAGGAAAAGAAGACACTTCTATATGAAGTGATCAGGAAAGAGTAAGAACCTATCTGCGTGATCTTCCTGAATAAATAATTTATGTAGTTTGTAGAATATTTCAATGTATGCTTGTTGAGATCACCAGATTGGATAGAAAAGCTGATAATATAGATGAAGGCTTGGTAATTAATGTTTCATAATGTTTTAATCTCTCGAGATAGATTTAATCATTTGAAGAAGAAAAGTGGAAACATGAAATAAATACATCAAAATGGCTTGAAGAAGTTGAAGAGGACGAGGGAGTTATAAAGACTCTAGAAGAAATGATTTATGCACTTGAAGCTGAGATGAAGAAGGGCATCGAAGACAAGAATTTATATTTGGAAGAAACATCCAATAAATTCAAGGAACATGACTCTTTTTTATAAACCAAAGTTAATTTTCATGAAGTGGATATTGAGAGAATGAAGAATGCCTATAAAGAGAAGATTTTTATGATTGAAGATTAGAAAGTCATCCTGAATATGAAACGTCTAGAACTATAAAATCAGTTGACCAATGTTGAGAAGACACATATTGAGTCTGTACAAATGAAGGAAATAGTTTATACAGGTACTCAGTTCCCACTAATGGATTCTAAAGTTAAAAGACCATAAAATGTGGCGAGAAGATCATGACATCTTTCGATGATAAACCGCAAGCAACATAGAGGAATAAGGTATCATCAAAACAATATTGTAATCACATTTCTAAATATGTTCCCATAATCAATGCCTGATGGAAGAGAAACTCATAATAAGTATTCATGAGGATAGGTTAGGCGTTACCTATCACTATATCTAGGGTGAATAGGAAGAAGAACATGTTAGGTGGTTCTCCACAAAGAGCACACCAAGTCAAGAATAAGTCCCAACAATAGAATACAATGAAATATAGATTTTTTGGTCATTTTTGGTGCTGAAACAGATTTGGTAAATATGAATTAAACTATTGGTGCAATCATCATAATGTAAATTCACAAAGGAACCCTACCTCAAGGGAGAGAAAGCCAGAGAAGAAGAAGGAACATCCGCTAGTCCAGAAGCATCTGTTTTCCACAAACCAATTTTAAATGCTTGACAAAATCTCTGATATATTCAATGGAAGTGGTCATAAGGTAGTTACATTCCCATATCAACATTCATTCATCATTAATAAGAAAATTATACCTCTAATGCTGGCTAAGTATGAACCAGCTACCACAGAATGAAATCATAAGAATATTTTGGACACAAATTTCCCCAAGAAGATCTCAACTAGGGAAGCTATGAATTACCTGTATTTTAGATCCATGAAATTGAAGGGCAATTCATCCAAAATTGAAACTAAGAGGGATGACAATTAGATAAACCCGTGTGGAAGATCCTAACTAACTAAAAAAGTTCCAAATGACAATTTGGTAATCTGGATAGAATATTTGAAAATAATAAGGAAAAATAAAGATTAAAAGGCCAAGGCTACTGATGAAGGAAAAGGAAAATATTCATTTGAAGGAAGATAAAGTTCATGAGACAGTGCAATCCAAAATAAATTCATGTGTTAAAGAAGTTTTGTGTCAGAGATGTATGAAATCTAGTCACATTGCCAAAGGTTGTCTAACCTTAATATGAGAGAAAGAAGAAGTCCTTATAAGGAGTAAGAATATATCTTTAATGATGATTGTTAAGAAGAAAAATTCTCCACACAAATCAGAAGAGAATGTGACGAGATCTATTCCAAACTAACACAGATCAGAACATATGTTCAGATGTGCAAGCATGAAGGCTAGAGTAAATGAAGGGACATGGATTAGAAAATCATCTCAACCAGGTAGCTTATATTGATGATTTAATGAGGAACCACCCTATTCCCTAAATCATTTCTATATTTTTTTTGTGCTGATAATATAGGGAATTTAAGGTGAATCATTCTCTTAGGGGGGGAACCTGAGAAGTAGTGAATGCTGTCAACTATTGATAGCTAAGAAGAAGAATTTTACATCCATGGAAGATTCTTCAATTGTTATTAAAAGAATAAAATGATGAAGGATCACCCATGATGAGGATTTTGATGTGTGTTTCTCTCTAGGGGAGACCAATAAATAAGCTACCAGAATTATTATTTCAATCAGTTACACCTTCAATTGATATTAAATTCAATTACTCTGGAAATTTCTTGAAGATCATGCCATTGGAAAAGGTATGTCATTTTTTAATCACTCACCTTTGGTTAAAAAAATGAATATTATTTTACAAAGGGGGAGTAACTGAATTAATCAGTTACCCAAGAGGAATGGATGTTCCCCAAGGCCACTTATCCGGCCAATTGCACTTGAATGTTTTTTATCTGTCTGTTAAAGTGTGTGTAGGACTTTCAGGTTGATTATTCCCTATCACATTCAACTTCTTAAGCCTGGAATTAAATTGAAAAACACAAGAAGAAAAATTACATGAGTTCTCATCTCATGAAGTATCATGGTCAGTGGATAATGGATAGTTTTCTTGTCTACATCAAATCCTCTTGTTTTCTACATCGAGCATTTCTCACGTAGACTTAGAGTGAAATGATCAGTGGCATGTTGCTCAAGTATGAAATGATACCCTTTTCCTATGAACTTTTTATATCTTTTTTAATTAGGGGGATAGAAGTGAAATGAATTTTTTAAGGATATAAATATGTAAGGGGGATAGAATATTATCATTTTGATATTAACTCATTCATTTGAGGGGAAAATTATTGTATTGATAGCAAAATAAAAAGGGGGAGATTGTTGGGACCACTTTGTGTATAAGGATGTATTGGTTGTCAATAGATGTAAATGAAGATAAAAATTAAGAAGGAGATGAAGAACAAATCCAATGTTAATGAGGATCACAATTTTGATGATTTATGAACTAATCAACAATTCAATGAACATGTATCAAATGTGATACATTGTGTACAACAATGAAACCATATCAGAGACTCAGAGAGTGTTGAAGGGATAAAAGTTATAAATTGGTCGTGTATAGATTTTCTGATTTAATAATGATCATATAAAGATGAGAAGATGATGCCAATCATTATCAGTGTTGAATGAAAAGACAAATTCTGAAGGAAGATAGAGAAGTTGTAGTACTTTCTCCAGACAAATCTAATGATGCTAAAGGTGATTGATCAAAGACTATATATCACAACAGATAAGGTTTGTGATTAAATAAGATGATTTCTTAAGAATAAATATGACAATGAATTTTTATGGGTGTTATTCCCGAAGAATATATTTAAGATGGTGTCATTTTCTTGTGTTTGCGAAATTGTTGGACTTCAAAATTGGGATTTTTTTGGGAATGGAAGGATTTTTTCATTAGAGTGAATGAGATGTGGATCAATGAAGGAAATTGGAAAAAGAAGAAAAATGCATACCTTAGAGCATGGACCATGTACCATGTTCCGGGAATGGTTCGGGGCTATGTACCATGCACAAAAAATGGTACATAGAGCGGTGCGCAGAACCAAAAATGGTTCATAGCGACAGTACGTGGTGACGGCGTGCGGTTCATAGAATGTTTCCAAAAATGGTTTGTAGGATAGTATGTGGTGAAGCTGGAATTGTTTGAGGAATGAGCCACAGTACTAAAAATGTTTTGCCACTCAAGGAGTGGCAGTATGAGGAATGGCTATTCATTGGCGGAAGAGATGAGGTACACGGACTGAAAGACACACGGTACGCGGTAAAGGTTTAATGTTCCCCAAATGGTCATAGTACATAGTTGCAGCTTATAGTATGAGGATGGAGTTCAATATGAGATGATGTTTGTCCCACATTGAAAATTTGGTTAAAACAGATTAGTGAAATTTGGGGATTATTTTTCCTTTATAAGAAGTGTTAATCCCATCATTAAGTGAGAGCAAATATGATAAGAAAATATCAACATTCTGGAAGATCTCAGATAAGTATGAAAGTGGTATGTTGGAGACATTATCCATAGGATGAAGTGGTACGTGAAAGACAAAATTATTCATGAAATTGGAAGGAGTAGTCTACAGATGGAAGAAACAGTTTTCCAACATGGTATGCAGAGGCAGTACGCGAAGGCAGTACAAGGAGGCGGTACATGAAGGCACGGTGTGCGGAGCAGGCGTGGTATGCGAATCAGGCATAGTATGTTGGGTAGGCTTGGTATGTGGGGCAGGTGTCATACATAGATATTAGGCGGTACATGGAGCAGAGGTTGTATGCGGAGCAGAGGCGGTACATGGAGAAAGCATGGTACACCGAGCAGGGGTGGTACGTAGAGCAGGCATGGTATGCCGAGCAGGGGCAGGATGCGAAATAGGAACAGTACGCCAAGTAGGGGTGGTATGGAAAATAGACATGATATTCCAAGTAGGGATAGTATATGGAAACGGCGTGGTATGCAGACAAGGTACAGTACACAGAGAAGGTGTGGTACGCATATCAGAGATAGTCCACAGAATTAGAGACAATTCATGGAATCAAAATCATCATAATGGGTGTTTGTGATTCTAGGAAATAAAAAGGTTATAAGTTCTAGTGAATTCAGTAATTCCACTAATGGAGAAAATTGAATATAAAAGTGCATCAATTTGGGACTTCGGTGCAAGCAGTGTCTCATATTTAATAGAGACAAATAATTTTCATGCAAATATGTTAAAGCATCCTTCAGTTGAAAATGGAGTGAGACATCTCCCAAGGTAGTGATCTATAAGGAGTCAATGGAAGTGATCTGAGGGAAGAAGTATGCTATCATTGAAGCTTTGTAAAGGCAGTCTTCTTGGGACATATTGACTATTCATGAACCTTTGTAATCCATAAATACTAAAGATTTGTAGAATTTAGTACGACCAACAACCTATAGGCATATGCTCCTTAGATGTAGCCCTTAGTGTAGAACCAAGTAAAGTGTTGTGTTGTACTTCTCCGAGATTTAATTACTTCAAATATCAATCATAGAGGTTTAAAAAGATCCTACAAATGTGGGAATAACATTGAGTAAAGAAGGGAAAACATTGACACCATGATTCACCACCCCCCCCCCACACACACACACACTCATGCTGGTAGAGGGTGCTTCTAAATTATCTCCACCATTGATATTTCTATCCCCATAAAGTAGAAACCCACAATTTCCCTGATAGAGTGCATTCCATTTCTTTTCTATTTCATTCTCCTATTCCAATGTCTCTTCCCGAATCCGACCATGTTTCCACAAAACCTGCACTAAACTGATTCATTTCCCATAAAATTCTTGCAATTATCTCTCTATTATCTATATTTGAATATGCACCAATAAAGCATCCACCACAAGGTCAACATGATCCTATCAAATCACATGATCAAGATCTAGTTGATACTTTTTCAACTAAGATACGTGAAATATATTATGCATAGAATTAGACTACGGGGGGAAATCCAACTGAGATGCCACCTCACCAACCCTTTAAATATCTCAAAAGGTCTTATTTATCTAGAAGATAACCTTCCATATTTCGTGAAATTTTAATGTCTAAGCATTTGAGATACCCTCAAAAACATATGATCACTCACCTTGGTAAAAAATGGCCATTAACGATGATTTGAATTTGATTTTTGATGAATCTTCGCCATCTCCATCCATTTATTGATCATCTTTGTCGACTCCATTGTCTCCTAGGAAAGGTTAAGCCCAAATAGTGAGTTCTATTTTATTTTCCAATCAAATATTCCATTTCTGTTGATAATCTGGAAAAAACATGAACAATGTGTCAGTTATAACTAGATAGTCCAAGGAAACAACGTATCTCAAAGACATTGTTTGGGGTTTTCTTAGAGATAACAACACATATCTTTATAGATCCATAGAAAAAACCTTTTTATATGTTACATGGAAAATTAAACATATGTATTGTATCCAAAAATAAAACTTTTATAGTTTTTAATGTAGAATATGATCCAAAAACTGTCACTGAGTATTTCTCATGATCATCCCGTTTCCATGAATACACCAATATTGCATCCACAAAAGCAGCAAAAAAAGAATCTAGATACTTAAAATAATATCTGATTCATCATTTCCATAAGAACTATTATTGAATTCTTATGATTTAATGTTATTACCCAATTTTCTAAATGGCCATATCTACTCCAGAAGGAAGTCTTCAGAATATCCTCTTTAAAATCTGCATGGGATATCCTGAGTGAATTTCAATCTTAGAGAACAACTGAGCTCGACTAAATTGATCCAACATATTATCAATGTGTGGAATTGTATATGATTATTTATAATAACATGGTTATCCTTATGATAAACCGAACACAATCAAATAGTTCAATCAACTTTTTTGAAAATAAGTCGGGTGTTTCTCGTGGAGATGTATTAGGGAGAATGAACCATTTTCTACCCATCTTCCAACTACACGTTCAATTAACATAATATTTCTGGTTCCATTTGGTAAGATAGAAGGGAAATAGGAATCATCCCCAGATCAAGATCATTTATAAATTTGACTTCTCTCATGGGTGGAAACCTAGAGAAATTTTCAGGAAAACATCAGGAAACTAAACAATGAATGCTAGAAAACTTTTATTCTCAATCTCTTCAATCGATTCAAAATTCAACACTACCAATAGGTATGAGAAAATTCCAACTTTTGGGGCCACAAAACATCTTTCCCCTTCATTTACATTCTGGTATTGTTTAATGAGATGCTCGACACCGTTATCATTCATGAAACTAATGCTTTCAGCATAACAGTCGATTTGATCCTTGAATATTGTCCACAAATTCATACCCAAGATTATATCAAAGACATACATCTCATGAATAGAAAAGTCACATATTAGCTTAGCTCCATCAATAGTAATAGAACAATCTATACACAAAAGGGCTCAATATTCTCATTGACTAAGATGATTTTTTAGTTTCAATACCAAAGGAATCATACCAAAATTCAAACCCGTCAAATCAACAACATGAGAATAAATAAACAAATGGGATGAAGTTGTATCAAACAAATCATGTATTTGGGTATAATTTAAATGATTCTTGGCTCACACAATTTATATTTTAGGTTGATCATCCACAATAACTGGATCAGATCCCTGTAATTGCTTACTCATGTAACATAGTTCATTATTGCCTTGTTGAGATAGCCCTTATTAAAGAGTCAAGATATTTATTGAATCTCCATGTCTAGAACTATTTTTTTATGAGAGTTATTCTGTTTCCCTCATCCTATTAAAAAATACGACATCTAAGACAAATGAGAAATGTCTCGAACGCCTGACCATGAAGCACTGTGACAAAAACACATAAAATTCCTCATCTAGTTACAATCTTGGAATGATCTTGGTGGAGTCCTTCACTCTATCTTCATTTTGTTTAAAGAAAAAAATTAGAAACATCCATCTTTACAATTGGGCCTTAGAGGAAGATTAACTGATTTGGATATCTAATTCAGATCCATAATCCCACCTTTAAAATAAGTTTCCCTCTTTTATTTTCACCTAGCATTATAGTTCCCATTATTTCTACTAGGAAGAAACATATTCCCTCCACCCATATTTTTTAGATGTCCCTTTTATCCTCTATATATCAGTTGACCATATTTTTATAGTCCATTATATAGATCATGGAAATCATTTACCAAATCTCCTACCACATCCCTGATTCTAAAATATCTGCATTCAAGGATGCACTATCTGTATCTTCATGAACAAAGAACACTAAATTCATAAATTTTACTACACACACTGTCAAAATAAGGATCTATTTTTTAATGCTAATGAAATATATTGTTCTTTCTCTCATGAACGTATGAGGATATAATTTTTTTAATAAATTATTTAAAATCAAACCAAGTATGGACTTGTTTTAATATTTCCAGAAACTGGTACATTCCACCATTAGTGTGAAAGATCCTCTAGTATATACATCTCCAAATTTACTTTCATATCTACTTGTTTCCCATGGAAATTGATGATTTGATTTATTCTTTTTATCCAAAAATCTTCCATTTAGGGTTATGAATCACCCAAAAATATCAGTGGATACTAATTTTGGAATTGGACATATTGATCCACTTTCCTTGGTTTATCCCTCATGTCCCCTCTACTCACAGCCTGAAATGCATGAATTGTATTCTGAACAAACTATTGGTTCACCTATAGATTAGGTGAAACCACATCACATCATCTTCTTCCTATTTGTTTCTATGAAACCTACTAGGTTACATTTTATTTACATATAAGAAAAACCATATGTTTCACTCTCTAGAAATAGAAGGCTTAAAAATTTCAAATTCTATGAAATCATACTATCATAACAGTGCTTTCCATAAATCAACATTTTCCACATTCAACCATTTTTTAAAATTCCACCCTAATTTTGAAAATAAAACCATTTCCAAAATACCAATGTCATTCCTTTTTCAAAATATCATATTTTAAAAAAAAAATCAACATGTTTTGATAATCATAATTTTTTCACACAATCATAAATCATTACTCAAAATGAAATATTTACTCCCAGTGGGAATTCATTTTTAAATTCATGTAATGCTCATATCATTGGATAAACCCATGAAAATGAGTTTCCAAATCCTATAAGTGTTTCCAAAACAATTATGTACACAAATCCTTTGTAACATAAAGTTTAGGATAAAAAGGATAGCTTGTTTTTTTATGCTCTAAATTTAATGTCCTGACTGTTTCACCCCATGTATAAAGTATGTAACCATTTATATATTCATTTTTATGTATTTGAACTGTTTAGATGAATTTTTGAAAGGTTTGGAATTATTTTGGATTGTTCTGGGGGATTTTTTAAAGGTTTTTGGTTGGTACAGGATTAGTCGAAACTATGAAACTCATATAGGAAATTGTGGATAATGATACATAATCCAAGGGGAAGGAACAAAGGTAGTTTCACAGTTTGTCCAAAAAGTGTTACCTCTTAGGATATATCATGAAAAGGGGGATGTTAGTATAATTCAGTGATGGAAAATAGATTTTCTAACAATAAAATCCCACAGTTTGAGGTTACTCCTTGAGGCAGTAGTTGTTCGCAGTAAATGCATGATTTTCCTAACTGTGAGACTAACCATGTACGATATAAAAATAAGATCCACAAAAAGTGGATCTAGGTAGAGAATAGACTTTGACAAATCTTTTTCTCCCCATTTAGACCCTATATAAGGATTTAACCCTCATAAAGGATAAGGAATCTTTCCTTATCCATTAGGATATGATCTAAATGTGTTTTTGGTGTGTTGAAGCCCGGAACTTGCAATAAGTCATCATTTGTGGTAGTTTTTCTTGGTTTTACTTCAATATACTTCTCTCTATCTCTCAATTTCAAAATCTAGTTCTGTTTTGGATATGTCTAATGTTTTTTATGCCAAATATGAATATATTTTTCCATTTTTATGATAAGGTAAGAGATATAATGGGACGTTTTGGAGATTCAACCTGGTTTCATTGGCGTTTTATTGTTTCTCTTAGTTTTCACAATAAATCATAAGGTAGGTGGTAAAACTCTTGAATCCACCATTTATAACATGATAACATGATTTCAAATTAGTTTTTTTGATTTAAATTTATTGTGATGTTTTTGTGCGATTATTTTTGGGATCCTTCTTTGGTGATAGTTTTTTATATTGTGATAAATTGGGTGTTTTGGAAAAATGTGAATTTGGTAACATGATTTTAAATTAGTGAATTTCAAATTTTGATTTGGTTTTGATGCCGAGAAAATGATATCCAATAAAAAATTTAATGAAATGATTTTTTGGAAATTATTTTCATTAAAAGGTTTGGGGTTATTTAAATTGGTTGATGTTATTGTTTTCAATAAAACTTGTGGTTTTAATGAATTGTATTAATTTTTTAGGAAATTGTTGTATTGGAATGTGATATGTAATAAATGGTTAAACGTGTATGGAATGGATTTATATTGGACACAATGTACAACTATCAAAATGGGAATGGTTATGGATGTGAGGTTCCACCGTCAATGGTAACACCAAGCTTGTGTGGGGGTGTGTGTGGGTGTGTGTGTGTTTGGTTAGGTGATTTGGAATGGGTAATTCCAATTAAATTCATGAAGTCATTATAAGGACATGATTAGTACATTTCCTTGGAAATTTCCCTATTAATGAAAATTTATTTGGTATGGAATTGCTTAGATTTTTTATAAATTATTAAACAGTTTTAAATATTATTTATATAAATTTCTTTAAACAAATTTGTTAACTTTTACTATCCTCAGGGTGTGAGTATATAATTCTTTTAGGGAAATCCAACTGAGTTTCATTACTCACCCCTTCATTGGAACTTTGGTGATTTGTATATTTTTTTACCGAGATATGGGAAAAATAAAAGTATCACTCTTATCTACTGTATAATAGTTATATGTGGGATGTTTTTTGTATTGGAGCATGGATCATGTTGGATCTCAATCTTATGTGTTTTTCATTGAGTTTTTTGGGTTGTCTTTTTTTTAATTTGATTTTTTGACTTTTTTTGTGGTACTCTTTAAAGTTTGGTTTTGATATAATGGTATTACATTCAATTGTTTTACATTTATTATCATGAATCATGAAGTAATATTTTTCTATGTCATGTTTTCTTGGTCTTTTTACATTTAAAGGTAACAACATCTCATATTTATTGATGAAGCACTCGACTTTTATTACCATCTTTTAGAACCTTGGGGATTTCACTTAACTTCATCTATCCATTCTACCTCTATTCAAGCCCAAGAAGAGGGGTGGGATGCTATAAGTGGTTTTAGCCTTTCTCCTTCAAAATATATTTTTAGAAAAACCGGTATCGTCTTGTTCAGTCCGATAATAAGAAGTGGTATTTGGTTATCTTGATCTGGGAGTTGAAATTCATTCGATTCTATTCCTTATGTCGGGTTGGTATACATGAGTTGGATTGTTAAGATGTGAAATGTAGAGCATAAAAAGATGTTGATAACCATTTTATGAAGAACTTCATGTTTCCTAGGAGTTAGGTATATAAGAGTTTCAGAAACACTTATAGGATTTGGAATCTCTTTTTCATGTTTTTATCCAATGAGTAAAGGATGACATGCACTGTAGAAATTAATTCCCACAAGGATTTAAAATTTCATTTTTAGTAATTATTTTAGATTTAGTGGAATGTGTATATTTTTACAAAATTATGAGATTGTTTTCAAATTATTGATTTTGAAAAGAGAATATTTGTGGTGTTTTGAAAATGGTTTTATTTTCAAAAGAAAGAATACATTGTTTAAAAAGTGATTAAACATGGTGAAATTTGAATTTGGAATGAAATTTTGTGATAGTAGGATGTGGTAGAATTTGAAATTATTTAGCCTTCAGTTCCAAGAGACTGATACTTATGGAGTTTTTTTTTGGTTTAGAAGACTGAACATGGTGGGCATCATAGAAACTGATATTATGTAGCTACTAAAAATTTGGTTTCACCTGATCCACATGGGAACCAAAATATTGTCCACATTATAGTCCATGATTTTCATGCTATGGACAGAGGGGATGGGAGGGATGAACCAAGGCAAGTGGATTATTCCATCTAATTATCTATGAAGAATCCACTCATCATTTGGAGTTATTCTGAACCATAGAAGGAAGAGGTCTGGAAGAATATGAGTAATGATATATTGAATTCTTTTGGCACACCATCAGAGATAAATGTAAACAAGTTGATGTATATACTGGAGGATCTTGCATGCTAATGGTGGGATTTAGCTATTGAGCCTAAATTTGACAAAAGCCTTTCACAGGGGGATTTTGATGGATTATTCAACAAAAAAGTCTATCCTCACATTTTTCATATTTCAAATAATGATGGGATTATTCATCTTGAAGCCAGGAAATATTTTTTTCATTGAGTACATGGATAAATTCATGAATTTACTGTGCCTTGCACCCAATGAATCTGTTAATGAATCCTGGAAGCCACGCTTCATGGAATTGTAGCTGAGGTAAGAGATTTTCCCACATATTGATGTGCTTTATATTATGGATTATACAGAGATTACTGATAGAGAGATATTTAAAGAAAGGGACATGTCAGAAGATATAGGAGGAGGAAGTATCTTGATACACATAGGAAATGGTGGGAACTCTAACACTGGGGAAAATCATAAGAGGGAAACCTATTTATAAGGTATGAGTATGACTCAAAATCAGATGGATGGATCACTAAACCCTCCCCCGAGACCTAAGAGAAATCCAAGATGTTTACAATTTGGTTCCTTGGACCATATGAAATGAGAGTGTACAGAACAACCAACATCATTCCACAATTATAATTGGATAGGGAATCTTCAGTGTAATTATCATAGTACTCTAGGGTTGGGTGTTCGAGACACTTATCAAGTATCACAAGTTTCATATGATTCGATAGGAAGAGGGAATCTAACTTAATATTTCTAGTATAGTATAGCTATCCATGGTTATTCTAGGAATAATATGACTCCTCAGGCTATAAAGTATCAAAACGATAGTAAGGAACAAATTTTAGTGAGTAAGAAATCTTATAGAGCTGAAAAGGTCATTATGGATGATCAGTCTAGACCATCAACCGTGCGAGGTGCGATTCATTTTAATTATACACTTATGAAATTTTTGTTCGATATATCTGAATTCCATTAATTTATTTCTTCACATGTTGTTGATTTTCTAATTTGGAGTTTTGAGATGATTCCCTCTATGTAGAAACATCAAACTTCTCTTGATCAAAGTGAATGTTGAGCGATAATGTGTAGAGCATGTCCCATAACTATTGATGGATTTGAGATGAAATGGGATTTCTCTATGATGTAAATTTACATTTATGATATAATCTTAGATATTAATTGGTTGATAACATCCAAATATCACATCCACTTATATACCCTAAATGAATGTTTTAAAACTGAATATGGCATTGTGTATCTCTTTCGATGTGATCAGAATGTAAAGATATGTGAAATGGTGTTCATATAAAAAAGAATGGAACAATCTCATACATGATGGTTTCTTTTTATTTTCAATTGATTTAGAGATCAAGAATAATTTTTTTCTAGCAATGGATAGTCTTTTTTTGGAATTTTTACCTGAGGATTTCTTAGAGTTACAACCTATTAGGGAAGTGGAGTTTATGACTAATCTCCTTCCAAGTACAGGTCATATTCCCTTTCATATTATTGTATAGAACATAAATAATTATGTTTACTAAAAGTGGATATGGAAGAGTTGGAAATAAAATGTTTCATTCTTCTGAACACATCTACCTAGGTAGCACCAGTCTTATTTGTTAAAAAGGTATATGGAACTCTTATATTGTGTATTGATTATCATAAGCATATCCATGTTGTGATAAAGAATTGGTATCCACTTCCACGAATTGATGATCATTTCAATCAATTGATTGGTTCTAAATGGCTCTCTATTATTGACTTGGGATCAATATATCACCAATATGGGGTTCATAAGGGGGATATTCCAAAAAAATTGTTTCATGAGTAGTTATTGGCATTATGAATATGTTGTATTTCCTTTATTTCTTATGAATACAACATTGATCTTTATAGAATTAATGTCTTAGTTATTTTATAGATATCTATATTTTTTTATTTTTTTATGGATGAAATATTCGTATATTCATGGGCAAGGTAAGATCATAGAAAACACTTGGAAATAGTTTTGCGAATCTTGAGTGACCATCGGTTATATGCCAAACTATAAAGCAATGATTTTTCAATACAATAGTTACATTTAAATCGACAAATAATCTATAAAATAGGTGTTTCTATTGATCCATAAAAGATAGAAGTTGTTATCTCTTGGAAACTTCTATACAATAAATTTGAGATATGTAGTTTTCTTATTCTAGCTGGTTATTACTGACACTTCATTAGTGATTTTCACGACATGATTCACCTATAAAAACATTGAAAAGGAAAATTGATTTCTTCAAATGGACTGAGGATTGTTATATGTCTTTCAATAGTTGTAATTTTTCCTTATATCATCACCAATCTTCATTTTTTTCAGAATTAGGATAAGGGTACATGGTGTATTGTGATGCCTTTGGATTAGGGTTTTCATGATTTCTCATACTAGGATATCGTGTTTTTTTGCATGTATCATGGAGGTTATGAGTATATTATAAGAAAAACCAAATACATGATTTGGAGTTAGATGTCTTAGTCCATGCTTTATATACTTAGTGTCAATTTCTATTTAGAGAGAATATTACAAGGTTTATAAATCATAAGATCCTAAAACATATTTTCTCACAAAGGTATTTCAATATGAGACAATGAAGATGGATGTATTATATCTAAATGATTTTATTTGACTTGATGTGTAGATCAGTTAAAGTCAATATGGTGGTAGATGCATTAAGCCAAAAATCATATGCTTGGTTTGAAAAAGAAACTTCACATGAGTGGAAGTTGATGTCAGTCCCTAGAAGACATTCCCCTGGATTGTTAAGTCTAAGGTGAAGTTGAGGTTTTCATTCTAGTTTTGTTTTTTTCATGATATGGTTATAGAAGATAAGGAGGTGCAGACATCTGATACAAAATTTTTGGGTATTAGGTCAAAACTCAGTGGTGGGGAGACCATTAAGGGATGGAAGCTGAATAAGAGTTCATTGTTGTGGATCAACAATAATCTTTGCATACCAATTTATTATGAGGAACAAATTCTTCATTATTACAACTATTCAAGATGGGTTGTTCATACTGGAATAAAAATGATTTATAAGTCATTAAAATCAAAAATATTATGGTTCGTTATGAAGTGAATAGTGGTTGATCTTATTTCAAGATTCTTAACATGTGAACAAGTTAAGGAAGATAATTAGTGAACAATAGGTATAATGATGTCTTTATCTATTCTTATTTGTAAATTGGGGAAGATATCCATGTATTTTCTAATAGGTCTCTTGAATAGTTTAGAAATACAAATCTATATGGGTTATAGAGGATCTTATCACAAATTCATCCCATTTTATTTTTTCATGAGTCCCATATGAGGGAAGACTTTTACAAAATCTTTATCCAATATGTGTTAAGGAGGTGGCATGGCATACCAGTTTCAATAGTTTCAAATAGAGACCAGAGGATTTCATCTTGTTTCTATAAATCCATACAGAAATCCCTTGGGATTTAGTTGGCAATTAGTTTGGCATATCATCCTCAGATAGATGGCCAATTTGAACAGATGATACAAATGTAGGAATACATGATATGGGCTTCTGTAATGAATTTTGATATCTCAGGGCAAGAGAACATACCATAAGTGGGGTTATTATATAAAAACATTTATCAAAACTTGATATATATGGATCTTTTTGGAGTATTGTATAGGAGACCATGGTTTTATACACTTTGTTGGGTGGAAATGGGTGAGACTTCACTAGTGGGGTTGAGCCTAGTACAAGAAATAATAGAGAAGTTTCAGTTGATCAGGAAATAGATAGAGACAACCCATAGTTTTTAGAAATAATATTTGGATTATAATCGATGGTCATTGTCATTCGAGGTCAGTGATCATTTTTTTAGGATCTCTCTATGGCTTGAGAATCATCATTTTGGGAATCATGGAAAGTTATCTCCTAGATACATAGTCTCTTTGGAGATATAGTATGGAGTTAGTGAGGTGGAATACCGGTTTGAATTTCCACCTTGTTTCAATTTTTTTTAAAATTTGTTTCAAGTATCTCATTTTAAAAATTATCATTCTGATCCAAACCATGTGATTTTATGGGATTAGGTTTACCTAGATATGTATTCTCTATTAGTTAATATCCTGATTTGGAGTATGGATAGGCAAGAAAAAGTGTTCTATGGAAGAATCATCATTCATGTGTGGGTTTTTTTGGAAACATGGTAAGATTTAGGCAGAGTCTTGTAAATGTGAGAAGGAGATAGTCAAGAAATGGCATGAACTCTTTCGGGACATCATGGGTTTTCTAATTTATGATGATGGAAAGGCCAATGGTGGGGAGAATTTAGCACACTAATTTTCATTTAAGTAACCCTTTATTTATTTATTTTATGTATTTGGAGTGTTTGGGTGATGTTTTTGATGGTTTTGAAGACTTTTGAAATGTTTTGGCGATTTTATAAAGGTGCACTATTGGTTCTCAGTTAGTGAAAACCAAGAAACTCCTACAGGAAATCATGCCCAATGAGAGAGAAACCAAGGTGAAGGTTCATGGGAAGGTGAGAAAATTTTCTAAACCAATCATCTACCAAATAGAAATGATGATAAGTGGGAAAATGTGATTATTCACAGTTTTCATATGGTTTTTCTAAGAGTTCGAGCCTACCATGTTAGGTTCCTCCTTGTAGTAGTGGTTGGCACATGGTTTACAGAAGGATTAAAAACAAGCTCCACAAAAAGTGGATCTATGTCAGGACTAGACATTAACCCCTCTATTATCCTTTATTTTAACCCTAACTATATATTTCGTCATCCCAAAGGCTAAGGAATCATTCCTCATTGATCTAGACCCGATATGAGGGTGTTTCTTGGTCCATTGAAGCTTGTCTCTCATGGTAAGTTAATATTTGTGGTAGTTTTTCTTGGTTTTCCTTAAATATACTAATCTCCCTATCTCAGTTTCATAAATATAGATCAATTATGGATATATATATATATATATATAAGGTTTTTAAAGTCAAATATGATTATATTTTTCCTTTTTTATGATAGTAGAAGATATCTATGGTGGGGGTTTTAAGATACAACCTAGTTTTGTTGGTGTTTTAATGACGTTTTTTGTTTTCTACATAAATCCCATGGTAGGTGGATGCACTCTCGAAAAATCTGTTTAGAAAATTAACACATGATTTTAAATTAGTTGTTTTGTGTTAAATTTATTATGAAATGGTTGTTAAATTATTGTTGGAAACATTCACTGTCAAATTCTTGTGGTATTGTGGAAAATTGGGTGTTTTAGACAAAGGTGTATTTATTAACATGATTTTAAAATGATTACTTTTAAATGTTTATTTGGTTTTTATGAATCTAAAATTGTTTTCAATAAATTTTTTCTTTTATTGAAATGGTTTTTTAGAAAATTGTTTTTCAATAAAAGGGTTGGGGTTATTGAAATGGGTTTTATTATGGTATTTTTTTTAAAAAATGTGGTTTTATTGAATTTTCATAATTTGTTTGGGAATGGTTGTATTGAAATGGTAATGTGGATTAAATTTTTAATTGTATGTCTAATGCATGGATATTGGTTGTGAAGTACCACCATCAAAGGGGGATATATTGTGGAAGAGAAGTTCCACCATCATTTGTAACACCATGATTGTGTGTCTGTGTGTGTGGGTGTGTGTGTGGTTATGTGATATAGAATGGGTAATGCCAGTTCAGTTAATGATTTGGTAAGGAGAGATGTTTGGTTTCTATAAATATATATTTGTTTATTTGAGAAAACTTCTTTGGTATGGAATTGTTTTGCATTGTTGTAAATTGTTGAAATGTTTCAAATGGTTTTTATATAAATGTGCTAACTCATTCTATCCTAGTGGAGTGGTACTAATAAATTCCTTTGAAATTAGTAGATCAAAAAACCACTGAAGTTTAGAGGACATAACCTCATGAGTAATCGACAAAATTTTGTTCTCTCTTTTGATGATTTGAATGTTTAACATGATTTAGGGTTTGAGAATGCTATTTGAGGATAATAATGAGATTTTTCATTCCATATCCCATAACATTTAAATTATCTAGAAGTAAAAAATTTCATTGTATATTAAACATAGCATTAACATTTTTCCTTTAGGTCCTAGACTTTGACAAAAACTAAAAATCATAGTGTAAGAAACAATATCATATAGGGGAACCACATAATCGTGAAAAATCACTTATTTGATGTCAAAATCATGACACCTTTTTTTTAATATATTAGACTTTATGTTTTTTCAAGTATATTAATTTTCATTATATATATATAATTCTTTCATGATGGTTTTTAAAGAATCGGTTAATTTCTAAACCATACCCCTTCAGGGGTGTCAAATAAGGTGTGTAGTAAGGCACATTGTCATGCACAAGGTGGTGATCATGTTCAGATCAATGTTACCTTTTCAGAATTATTACCCCTAAGAAAATATGTTCTAGTGACATATAATATTTTATTATCTATAAATGGGTGTAATTTCATGGAATACACTATCTTTATCCTTTATTAGAATTACAAGACTTTTTTTATACTTTGACTCGTCATTAAAACTATCCTTAAACATATCCTTAGGGATCTCACTAATGTTTTATCATCCTAGTTTCCAAATATTATCTAAACCTATTTGATGATTCAAACTATATGGACCCAAGATTTCCACACATATATATTATGTATTTTTTGTTGAATATTCATTACATTACCCAAACACATGTTTGGGGATAGTAAAGGTATAGTACCTTTGGAAACATGGACACACAAATTTTGGGTCCATAAGTGAAATATGTAATATACCAATATGTTCTTCATAACTATAACACATCACAGACATATCATACATAATTCATTTATTAATAACATAAGGAATTGAAGCATAAGAAATGGTTAGTATTGATGATTAGTAATGGTAAACAAGGATGATACGTAAGCTTTACTTGAATATACAGATATAAGAACTTGAGCATAACATTTGAAAATGAGGCCCTTAATATCAAAGATCGTTATCTTGTGACATGGAATAAATATGAAAGCTTAATAAGTGATTAATCACAATGTAATAAATTAATATGAGCCATGAGATAGTAACATTTTTATAATACATAGAATTGTGGAATACATACAATCCTAGAAAATCATTTCCATGGTATGAAAGGCTCACTACCAATCCCATAATAGTGGAATGGGTTCATTACACAAACCATTATCATAGTTAAGGTTCACTCCCAAGAACATAAAAGTATACAATTTACATTACAAAACCATGTTGACTCTAAATTCTAGTCTGGTCTATCCCGCGATATATAAATCACTACCCAATGTTATGAAGGGAGATATATGTAACACCAATCACAAAATGAAAATAATATGTATGAGTTAAAAAAGATCATAAATGGTCATCATATCATAAAAAATGAAATGGTTCTCATAAATATTTCATCATATCATAAAAATTGAAAAATAGATAAGTTTCCTAGTCATTTTATCAGATAACCATAGCATAGACAATGAAAAGAAGCGTGCTTCATAAAAGTTTTTTTATAGTATATCTCATTGAAGTGAGATGAGTTTTCTAAACATATAATCATCATAAAAATAAAAAAAGATAAATAATAAAAAAATATATCCCTATAAGATATCCCCAGTAATGCATAAGTATCATCAAATAATTTCATTTTTGATATAAAATGGTTTTTAATGATCACTTGAATCATTTCGTATGGAAAATAAAAAACCCATTTGAAAAACCCTTTTATGACATTAAAAATATTCAAAATGATTTTCATTGAAGATAAAACTATAATATTATAATATAAATATAAAATATATAATTTTGTATGACATAGGATAACTACATTCATGACATACACATTAAAAAGTGCATTCTTTTCAAATTGTCACTAAAATCCCAACGAGCATTTTTTGGAAAATTCCAGGAAGATTACATTGATTTTTTTTGTAAAAAACTAAAACATGGTTAAAAATTTATTTACTATTTCCATTGTATAATATTAGAATCATTCTCCAAAAACTATTATAAGACATGGTTTTTGAAGGAAAAAAGGGTTTCTACTAAAGAGATCAATAAATATGATTTTTTTTCTAAAAACATACTTTTTAATGCATGAGTACATAAAAAGAAAAAATGGAGGGAAAACATTTTTATCCTGACATAACTAGTGGATAAAAAATTAAAGAGTTTCTTTAGATGAGTATAATAATATTTTATCATCAGAAACATAATCTTAAACAATCTCTATATATGAATAGATTATAACATAAAATCTTTACCACTTTGGTAACATTAAAATAAAATCCCCAACAAAGAATAACATTAAATAAAACATAATATATATTGATAATAATTTAATTAGGGAAACTAAATTTCAATGGGTTTTATAAACCCCTCATAAAATATGATATTTTTATAACATACCATATATCTTTAGGAAGGAAAATTGAGAAAAAAATATCATATCTTAAATCATGACTTCCATAATATGAGCTCAAAACTACTATATAATAAATAATTTTTTATTATAAATTTATGAAATAAACATATATATATATCGTACCATATATTAATAACTTATCACCTTTTATTACTCGTTTATTAATAATTTCATGTTAATTTCTCATTTTGGGAAATAATTACTTTTTTCAGGTATGTTTTTAATTATTATTTTTTGGTCCTCTTACTTTCATCATGATTCAATCAGTTGAAAAATTATAAATATGATTAAAATATAAATTATATTCATTAAATATGATTTGAGAGTAATCTGTGTGTGTTAGAGATAAAATAAAATACATTATTCAATGGGACGGTAGGTCCTATGTACACATGAATATTATTTCCTTTTTATAGATGTATTGATTGAAATAATGGTATGTAATATATTAAAATTAAAAAAACCATTTTTATATGATATATATATCACATATTTTTCTTAAATATATCCTTTTTCCTTCCATGTTAAACTTGATTGAATCCTATCGCTTCGCAAGGTGGTAGTATGTCGATCACAAAACCGACATTATCGTATTCCCATAAAAATGAATACACAAATTAATATGTTATATAATAATTCAAAAATTATAATAATATCATAATTATCATATATAAACATTTAATCTATCAATATATCCATTCATGAGAGGTGGTGATTAAAAATGAATAACATTGGTTCGTGAGGCGGTAATCCATCGTACACATGAATGATGATTTGGTATCCCATTTGATAGAAAAGAAGATGGTTTATTTCATTAAATTAACATAAAAATAGATAATTATATTGAATATAGTGATTTTATTTTATTATCTAGGTATAATAAGAATCAAAGGTGGTGGTGGATGAAATTATATTAAACACTTAGTTAGGGACATTACCTCTTCTTTGGATAACCTCGTTTGGTTTTCACAAAAAGGAATGTTAAGATGATTTTATATTGAAAATAAGTATTTTAGAATGGTATTAGATATTTATAAAATTAATTTGTTTAGTTATGTTTTGAAACAATGTTATTTTGAAGTGTGAAGTGGAGAGGAGATTGTGGGACCTTTTATAAGTGAGGTAAGAGCTGTAATTGTAATTTCTAAAAAGAAAAGGTTTTATCTATGTTTCTTTCATTTAATAAAGATCAAAAATGGAAAAATATTGATACAAGATGATATGAGATAAAAATATGGAAAACCTAAGGGTGTTGGATATGTTTTTATCATTTTTAACCATTAACTTTTTAGTTTGACCCCTCCAAAAAACCAAATTTTATTTTTACCGGGGTAAATAATTTTTACTATTTATATAATTTATTATGGTAAAAGATTAAGTTGACCATATTAGATATTATATATTTATATTATTCAAAATATAAAATAAATTTTTAAAATTTACCAACCAAAAATTGCACCTATTTAATTTAAAATTAAATCTACAAATTAGATGAGAGAGAAAACGTTTCTAAAGAGTAAATGTTCAAAAAAATTAATATAATAATTAAAAATAAAAATTATTTCAATGAAACAAATTCGTTTAATTTAAATATAATTTTATTAATTTAATTTTTAAATCCTTTTCAAAATAAAAAAAATAACCTGAAAATTTATTTAAATGAAATTGATCTTTTCAATAAAAACTAGTATTTTTCACTATTCATTGAAAATTTATTCGTTTAATAAAAAAATCCAAAAAAATTGCACTAATATAATTTAGAAAAAATTATTTTAAAATTTATTTAAATTCATCCAAATTAATTTTATAAAAATATCTATAATTAATTTTATTACTATTCAAAAAAATAAATAATTTTATTTTGAGAAAATAGTATTTTCAAAACATATAAAGACATTATCAAAAATTAAATATTTATAATATATATTTTTTATTATATAAAAACATTATACTTAATATTTAATTCTAGTTATTACTTTTTTTACTTCTGAGTTTATGAACTAGGTTTTAATGATCCAATTTAAATAATAATATAAATAGTATATTATGGTTTGTTAAGATTCGATGTCTCCTATTATAGAAGATAAAATCAGTTTTCAATGTGAAAAAAACATAAAATAGAGTCATTGTTCTATGTGACATATCATAGTGAAAGAATTTACATTATTCAAAAAAATTCATAAAATCATAGGGTTTTACATTTCCTTGAGAAGACTACTTAGAAATGGAGGTATTATAGGAATCGCAGGTGACAAGATTTTCATGTAAAATGAATAGGGTTATAGAGTTTTAAAAATATTATATTTTCACAATTAAACCGAATATATTTAGTTTTATTGAAGAGGTGGTGATAAACCCCATTTCTAAGTAGTGAGAAAGGAATATTTGTAAAAATTTCATTTTAATATAAATATCTCACATTTTCACATCTCTATAACACTAATAAAAGTCAATAATGAAATTGGGGATAATATTGTGTCTATAATCCAAAAAATTTTAACTTTCAGTGAAATATTAAACATTTACTTATGTCTATTACCCATGGAATTTTAACATTCAACATTTTGGTTTTACCCTACTGAATGATTTTTACCAATGTAATTTAATGTTAATGCATAAAAGGAAAATGTACCTCATAACATTATTTATACCTAATGGTTAAAAATATGAAACAAATTTATCAAAAAAAATTGTATGTGTAATAAAACTGAATTAAAATATTAGTTTAAGTAATGTGTAAAAGCCGGTTTTTAGAAAAAATGGGTATTTTTTTATTAAAGTTCATACGTAGAATAAAAATATCAATTTAAGTTATTTTAATGATATAAATTGGTTTATAATAATAAAATAAAAATTTATATGCCTTTAAAATCAACTAAAAATAGAATTTTAGAAATATTATATTTTATTAATACGAAATACCAAAAAGTATTTTATGGGAAAATATTACTTATGACTATAAAATGTTAACCTGGGGTTATATGAATTAATAATGTTTTTAGGAATTAATATATTTAATCATTAAAAAAGTTATTAATTAAATATATTTATAAATTTCTAGTTCTTTCTTATATAATGATGTTGTTGTAAAAGTTAGTTTTTGTAAAAAAATTGTATTCATTATTTACTTAATAATAATCTATTTCAAAATAATTTAAAACTACATACTAAGATAATTTTGGAGTTAAAAATTTTAAAATGATATAATTTTATCATAATTCATATAATAAAACTTATATACTTGTTTTTAAAATGAAAATTAAAAATATATTAAAAATGATTTATGAAAAAATAACCTCTTGGAATAATAAGTTTTAGGATATTATTCTACACTGATTTTTAATATAAATAATGTAAATATTTTAGTTCATAAAAATTAACAACATTTATTATCATAATAATCATTAAAATTTGATCTATTTAATTAATAATAGATTAAATATTTATCTAATAAAGAACAATCAATTTTTAAAATATAATTACTCATCTTTTGAAAGTAAATTTTTTTAATTGATTAGTAAACTTTTTTTTACTAGATATTTTATTCTTCATATAATATAAAAATAATGCTCTTATATTATTTCATGGGGTTTTTTAGTTTTCTTTTGTGTTTAGAATAATTTATTAACATGATATTTAGTTATAGAAAATACAAAGTTAAGTTTTTAGCTATTACACAACCTTCTATTTTAGTATATATTTCCATTTTTATTAGTATTGTCTATTTTATAGATTATAATAAACAAAAACATCATCAAAAGTAAATCAAAATACAATTTATTAAATTTAAATACTATATTTCATGACAAATATTAAAACATTTTGAGAATGAAATATGAATCATCTTTAAGAAAATGACAAGAGTAATAAAACAACAAGTAATTAAAAAGGCTTTGAACTTAAAATTTTTCCCTCGCTGTTTTCCTTGATGGTCATACATCTGATTATTTATTGGGAAATAAAGAAAACAATTAAAATATATAATATATTTTTTGAAGAATAATTTTAAAACTATGATGAATGATTTTCTAGAATTTTTGTAAAACTACATATATGAATGTAATATGGATAATGAATATATGGACATTGGACATATTAACATGAGATATATGGTCATTACATATAATAAAATTAAATATAATAAAATCTATTATGTATATTTATGTTGTTTAATTTTATTAAATATAAAATAGTTTATTTCACTTATAATAACTAATCATTTAAGGATGTAAAAATATAATAGTTAATAAGATTATATTATTATAAAAATATGTATTTTTATTCAGGAAATGTTACTGTTATTATTTCTAAATAATGACTTTAATTACTTAAAAAATTTAGAAAAATAATCATATAATAAATGGTTAATAAAATTTACTTGTTTGAAGATTATTAATTAAATGGATGAGATTAAAATCATTTAATATTAAAAAATAAGTTTTTTATAATAATATATTTTTGAAATGTAATGTATTATTATTTAAAAAAATAAACAATTAACACTATTGAAAAATTAATTTAATTAAATGAAATTTCTATATGTATTTACAAACATAACTAAAATAATAAAACAATTATTAAAGGGTAACGGATTAGAATAAATATATTTTTATTCTTAAAAAACATCTTTTTAGAATTTTATTTTTCTTATTTAGGGTTTGTTATATTAAAATTAGTTTCTCGAAATTTTAAAAATTGTATAAAATAAAATTATTTTCATATTTTTATTCATAATTACAAAAATATTTAATAATGTTAATTTAATTTTTAGCTATAAAAATATGTTACTATGGTAAATATTAAGTTAATATTATAATGGTAGAATAAGATAAAATGGTTATTCAAAGGAATAAATACCAAAAATATAATAAAAAATTATATATAAATGGTTGTGTGAGTGAATTATTAACATTTTATTTTCCTATTCAGTTATTCATCCACATTGGATCCACATTCCATGAAAAATTACATTCTGTATTCATTAAATAATAGTTATTTATCATATGTCTAGTCAAGAACTCCTATAAAATTACCCCTCAATTACATAAATAAATCCATCTATTTTGTCTCTAATCACCACTAAAATGTTATCCCATATATTCTACTTCTACATTTGGGATCCATTGGTCACCTGAAAAGGTCTCAAATCCCCCATTTCTAAGAGTATATCTAAGAGAAGATTCAATTATCCAATGAATGTATTATCCTCTCCTTAATAAATTGTTATTAAGTTATTCAAATGAATCTTATTAAATAATATTTCACATGTTAATAAAAAAATAAAATCATTAAATTTATTTTTTAGTTATATTATTATTTTTAATTACATATTCTCACTCATGTAGTTGTTATAATGTAATATTGTTTGAGTTGGTATTACAAACTTCCCGATTGATGAGAAACAATTTAAATCAAAAATGAGTTCAAAAAACAAAAAAAATAGTATTAATATGTATTAATAATGAATTTAATTATCATTCATAATTATATACTAGTAATATATATATATATATATATATTAATAAAATTAATTCATTTTATTGAATCAAAATTCAATAAAAACTTATTTTTTATCATTCCATGATAACCATCTATATAAGTTCGATTAAATGTCTATTGTAATCTAAAAATATATTAAAATATACAAAATCATATAAAAATATTTAAATGATTAAAACATTATCAAGGTGCAAGGATTGGAATCATCATACTGAGGATGCCACTAAAACAAACTGGATAATTATAGTAGAATATTAAATAAAAAACAATGATTACAAAATGGGTAAATTTAAATTGTAATTGCATCATATAATGTAATATAAATTATAATATGGTTCTTATATAGATTAAATATAAATATAATTTTATTTTATAGGTTTTTTGAGAGTATCTGACTAAAAAAGTATAATATATTGGTTTTTTATTTTTAATTTCCTTCTTTGAGACCTTTTTATTACTACGAACATGTTTTCATTTATATGTTATATATACTAACAAATTTGAATATTTTATAATCTTTATTTATTAACTCGTGTTATTTGAGTTTTCATTTCCGGTTTAATCATTCTATGGTTTTTGGTTCAAAATTTACCAAATCTATAAGGGTTTCTTTTCAGATCCCATTTTGAATTTAAGATTATTAATCTAAAATTTAATAATTGATTAAATTTTATATTATTTCTATCTAAAACCCCATATTTATTTATCATTATTTCATTTCAAAATAATTCTTTTTTACTTACCATTTGAAACCTATTTGGTTCATAACTGAACCTAAATGTTTCTTCTAAGTGGATCCAACCATTAAGAATATTTTTAGAAAGACATATTTCCACTCCATGTTCAAATTATTTCTTATGTCCTATATATTCCCCTATATATAATTATATTAATTATTATGGTTATTTTATATTTACATCAATATTATTTAAAAAAGTGGTATATCATTCTCTTTTTCATGTATTATGTATGGGTCACTTTGCCACTCTTTAACCAAATGTGAAAGTAATCTCTTTTTAAACATGCTCTGCATGATCACATTTTCCCATATGATGCTTTAAATATTTTATAACTCATTATTTATAAGTTTTCCGGGTTTTTATAGGTATTTTCATTTCTCGTTGTTCTATATAACAATTCTTTTGAAATAAATTTTTTTAAAAAATTTAATGAAACATCATAGAAATTTTCAAAGTAATTTTATAGAGATACTATATTATGGTAATCATCTATACAAGCATCCTTTAAGGTTTATTATGATTCACATGGGATTTTCTGGAATGATACCATCCAGATTATTTTTCATGATGCTTTAAGATCATGATTTTTTGAAATCATCATAAAAACCAATTATTTCACATAAGTTTGTAGATATATAATGGTATTACAAATTTTTTCATATTCATGTTAAAAATATTTGTATGGTTTATCATTATGTGATGGGTGGATGTCTTATTGACCTCCAAAATGTTGGTTAAATTTTTTATATCTCTTGAGATCAGGATTGGACATGTGTGGTTAGTCCAAGTCTAAAATGATATCTGGTGTGGGTTATTATCCCTTGTATACTATTTAATATGTAAAACCAAATATTCTACTATATTAAATAATTATTTAAACTATTGTGGAATAATAAATATAATATTATTTATTCAAAATGGTACAACATGTAATAATATGATAGAAAAATGAGAAAACAGATTCAAAATAAAATATAAACAAATTCAACAAAATCATTTTTCAATAATATAATTAGTAATTTTAAATATGTAGTATTATAAATATTTTTTTATTATATAATTTCGTCTACAAATAAAAATGAGAATATTTTTATAATTTTATTATCCAAATTTGTGATTTTAAATAAAATATGTGTTTTTATCAAAAAATTAAATTCCACAAATCAGTTTTTTTTATAAAAATGTATTTAAATATTGAATTAAAATGTTGAAATTATCAAATGGTGAATGTTTCTAAATTTTCTATGGTTATCAAATTTTTGTATAATATGTAACATACATGGTGAATATTTATTATGCATTATGAAAATATAATAGAATAAAAATGATATAATGAGTAATATAAAGTATTTATCAAACAAAAATGTATTTATTTATTAAAATAATGGATTCTATATTAATAATATTAATTTTCACAACCTATAAATGATATTCCAAAAAAATTATATTTTAATGATTTTAAAAAAGAATTTCTTATGAATAAAAATTGTATAAACATACAAAATAATATATTTTCTATAATTTCTATTCATAATCAATTGAAATAAAACATCCAGGAACTACATGTAATATAAAATGGTCTAAAACCATGGAAAATATAAAGGCAATATTTTTTTCTATCCTAGGTTTCATGGAAATTATTTGAAATAAATAAAAAAATCAACCTATTCACTATAAATTCCAACCCAACATCATATTTTTCTTCCACTAAATAATTAGGGATCATGTCTCTCCTCCCTTTACCACCCACAACAGTCTCTCTAAATATTTTAAATAGTTATAAGGAGATCATCTCAAACTTTGGGAACCTTCCTTTCAAGAGAATAGGTTTTTTATCAATTTCAATTCATTGATACATGTTTCTTATTATTCTCAAATTTAAATTCATATGATGTAAGTACTGCCTTATTAACATTTTGTATATCTTTTATTTATATATGTATATCATTTGATTACATATACATGATTATACATGAGGTAACATAGGGAACAACGTGATTTGTATTTTTTAAACACCCAGACCCTAGTTACCAAGAGTGGGTGCATTATTACACAACATTGGCATGATCACAATTGATCATGTCTCGAAAGCCCAATTACTTTAGTGGCCTTGGATGTTCTAGATATAAACCGACGTTTTAAATTACATCTTGTAATAAAAATACAATTACAACAATGAAATTTAATCCCCTTTGAACACACTCATATCCCTTAGCCTACCCCTACAGGTCAATCATAATATACTTCCTCACATTATGGGAAAAAATATAAGAAAGGGGTGTTTTCAGATGCTCAGTAAGGATAAAAATATAGCAGAAGCAATAATAAATAATAATAAACATTTAAGGATTTGTATAAGACTAAAACACAAGCATTTTAAAAATAAAATTCATCATAATATGTGAAACATAAATCTAGTAATTCCATTTATTTATTCACATAGATATTCTACTAGACTAATAACCACATGTAATATCAATATCTAATTTTATAATGACATAATGCATAATTTCTAACATCATAACAACATATTTCAGGCCTTGTTCCAAGACTACAAATAAGATTTTTACAAAGGCCTTGTACCAAGACACTAGTTTTTCTCATTAGACCTATCAATGCATCATCGAGTTGTAGAGGGCTCCACCCATCACATACTAAGTACTATGCATTCCTCATATGAAAAGGATGAAGTATATCATAACCATTCGTATTAAAACTAGCATAAAAATGTTAAAATTTTAACCATAAACCGTGAATGGTATAAAAATAGAACATCCATATTAAAACATATCACAAAACCGTCAATACAAAATGGACAATTTTATCAAAAAAATTAATTTCCAATAAGCATAAAATCCAACAACAGATGTTGAACAAGATGAAATCAATCCAAAAACTATTTGAGTAAAATGTCTCTTTTTACATTGAAATAATTTAAAAGTAAATAAAATTTTTATTTCTAAAATACTCTTATAATTGTTTAAGGGAATCTTCAAAAGTATTATAATGGTGTAAAATAGCCACACCAACTATATAAGTTAAAAAACATTCTTAGTTTAATTTGTCGAAAAGGTCATAAAGTACCTTGTTGGGAAAGATAGGGAATGATTCCTTCCAAAACATTTTAGAAAATGTAAAAAATGGGTATAAATTACTTTAACCCATAATCTATAAAATAGTAAAAATGTTTTGAAATACATTTTTAAGAAACATATAAGTGGATGATAAATAATTCTTAGTGGATACTTATTTAAAAGCAACCACAGATAAATAAAGAGATTGTAAAATTAACCCTTAACTTGTACTTTTCTCTAGTAGAGGGTACGTTAACCTCTTATATAATAGTTAAATAATTGTTATTAAATTATAAAAGAATCACATACATAAATATTATATAGTATATTGTCTTATAATATTTCTTTGTTAATAATATTCTAGTAGTACCATTGTTTTGGGTGTTACCTAATTCATTTTCCTTTATATGTTTTTTTACGTAAGTCATGTTTGTTATGGATAGAATGTATTTGATTCATATCCAAAATGATATTAAGTTAATAAGAAATATTTTTAAATCATCAAATGATAATTAATCATTAATGGTTATGATGGGGAATAGGTCTTATCGCATTCATGGAGATGGTAATCTGTACGTATGCACGAGCGACAATATCATTCTATTTTAGGTAAAATCATATGTAATTTGATGGTATATAATATATATAGAATCTTTAAAATGTTATATTTATTATTTAGATCAATTATACTCATTATTGTACCCATCCAAATAATGAAGTGTTGAATAACAATTTACACCATGACGTTGAGATGGTAAGTCGTACGTAGGCACGTATGGTGACTTTCTCATTCATAGGATGGATAGAATAATGAATATGATTGTACCATATTTTTAACAACATCATAGTAGGTAAAAGGTACTGGATTTATTATTTTGGTCCAGAATCAACAATGAAAGAGGAAGTGGAATAAGAAAAGAACAATGAAAGAGGTGAAGATTTTCTTTCCTCTTATTCCAGTGATTTTGTTTTTTGATTTGATCAAAAAGGATCCTTAGGTTGGCTTTCGGATCAAATAAAGGCCTATAGGTTGGAGTGAGGGTAGTTGGGAGGATATTTGATTTTGTTTTGTTTAAGAAAAATGGATTTGGTGGTATTAAATTAAGAGAAGGAGAAGTACCCTTTTATTAGAGAGGAGATGGTAACTTTAGGAAAAGCATGAAATATTATTTTATTATAAAATCATTTTCAGTTTATAATGGATCCAAATGGATTTATTTCTAGGATAAGTTGGGGATGGGTCGAAAACCTCTAAAAAACATGTTTTAGATAAGTTAAGGTCACCATATTAACCTTATCTTTTAGATTTAACTCTTAGTTAAGTTGTTTAACTTTTACCATGTCTTCTTTTATTTTTATAATACATGGTTAATAAACATACTATAAAATGTCAGGATAATTTAAATTGGTTAATTAATGAAATATATATAATTATATTTTTAATTCATATGAACCACGGATTTTTTAGGAATATTATATAATTTAATAATATAGTGTTTGATTTAAAACTCAATTATGTCAATTTTAACACTATTTAGTATTTGGATTTTGTGAAAGTCCAAAAAACCTTCTTACTTCGAACAAAATACAATAAATCAACACTAAAATTTCATATTAACCAAGAAAAAACATGTAATGAATCAAATGTCTCAATGTAAATTTATTTTGATATTTATAATATCAATTAATTTAATCATTTATTAATAAGGTAATTACTTCATCTTCATTGTGTCATATATAAATTTAATTATTTAATGTCTAAAAATTATAAAGAATAAAACCATGATGTGGGAAATCATTTTATAGTTCTAATGAATATTTATAGTAGAAATCATCTTATGTATAACCATATATTATAAATATTTTAGTTATTAAAATTTGTATTTAACACTTTTAACTCTTCTTTAAATAAAATATTAATAAATGTCCTATTTTAATCCATGGGGTTAAAGAGGATCATATTTTATTCATAAGGTTTATTTTGGTCAAAAAAATAATCCAATAGAATTAGGACATGTGTTAGGGTAATTATAATATCATTTTTACATTTAATTACCATAATTATATTTAACTGTGGTAAATAAAATTTAAAAGTTACTATTCAACAAAAAAATTATATTCATCATATTGAACAAAAATTTACATAATGATTTAAACCATGTGTCTTGGATTTTTGAAATTCAATTCATAGATATGGGAAATTTCTGTTTTATGCAAATCTGGTAATGTGCCTACAAGATGGGTAAAAGATGTTAAAAAGTTCTATAAAATTATATATATCTAATATTATTTTAAAATGATTCCAATGAATTACATTGAACTAATATAGGTATCATGTATCTATTTTTACATAAAATAAATTTAAATAAAACAGTTAATTACATAAATAAATTGTCGGTTTTAAACAATAATGAATTATTTTTCACTATTCATAAAAAATTGAATGTTTTTATAAAAATAACCAAAACTCATCCTAAGATATTTTTGATATTACGTATACATAAATGATGTCCATTTTGAGAAATAAAATTTATAAAATTTCAAAAATTGAGTATTACTATTCATCCTAATTTTTAAACGGTTGGTTTGATAGGTCGTGGTGTGATAAAACACGAAGATGCGTACAACGTAAGATATTGCATTATTCAAAGGGAGGAATACCATGTAAGCATGGGTTGTAACATTGTTTAACCATTATCTTCATATTTTCAAGGGTTTTAGAAGAAAATCATATTCCAATTATTCTCAAAAAATTTCATTATAAAATTGATAGTTAATGTTTTAGATGTTTAAATAGAGGGATTTCATTCCATTTGGGTATATTTTTATCTTCAAATAAAATTCCGTATTTTTAATATCATTAAATTTTATGGATTTAATATTTGAAATTCCATTAAAATTAAGGTTTTCATTTTCCTCTTTTCACACATTGAAATGGATTTTTTAAATTTAATTAAAAGTCATTTTTTAGTTTCAAATTACAAATACTTTGTGCTGATCAATTTTAAAATTTTGGATCCATTTTCCACAATATAAATTTTATTTTGATTTTTGTTTTATATTTCATTTATTAAACTATGAATCCATTGATGAATATATATTCATACCAAACCTTGTTCATGATGTTTATGTCCTCTATTAATTAGCTTCTCTCCCTTGAATTTATTTTTCTTTTTCTTATAGATATTATTTAATTACCTAAATATATTCTATTAAAATTTCATTGTTTTTCTACTATGTTTTCATGAATTGATTTAATAATATATGATTACTCTATATGGCATCATTTTTTGGATATTTAACATGAAAGTTATTCAATCTATTCGATGGTGTAATATCAACAAACCATATACTTTTAATTTTCATACAAATGTGTTTTGATTACTAAGTAATGTTAGTTATTTATTTCATTCTTTGTTCATTAAATCATTTAATTAATGAATATGAACTAATCATTTATAGTTGGGGATTGAAAATATATAGGTCCTTGATGAATTAGTTGATCTCATGAGGCAAACTTCTCCTGTGTTTTGTATAATCCTTACCCATTTATATATGAACCTTAGTATGTGGTCTGGATGATATATTTATGATGTCTAAAAATTTTCATTCAATAATTATGAGATTATTTATTTAAATTTAATAATTTATTTATTATTACATAATATAACGATAAATTATGATCAAAAAAATTATTTATTATATATTTTATATATTCCTATAATATTATTGATTACATGTACATACATGATAGCTTTTATAGTATGATACCCATAAATAAAAATCTGAGATCAAACTAATATATTGAATCCAATTTCCTTAGGATATAATGAATTATACAACATGTGAATTTTTTTTAAGGAGAAATAATAAATTTCCCTGTATTCAGTTGATGTACCATATATTTTCTGTGTATTAAAATGTTTATTTATGTATCTTGTTTCATATGTTTAAAAAATTACTAGATCTAATGTGTTTTATTATATGTATATATTATATACAATTGTAATTCTATAATAATAAGATCTAGGGTACTACATGAGGGGTTTTGATAGTTGATATCGAATAGTTTTTAGCAAAAACCTTTGGAATAAGATTTTTAAGAACACTGTTAGAGAAAATAACTTTATAAAAAACCCTTCAGATATTAAAGAAATATTTCTAGATTCCATGACATGAATTTACAATAAATGTAACACTATAGGAAAAAATAGATTTTATAGTGGTTTTATAGTGGTGGTTTTTAAAATCGCTGCACAATTATTCTTATCATTTTAATTATAATTTAATTTTTTTAAAAAAAATATTTTTTTAGTGGTTTTTATGAAATTGAAAATAAAATAATCAAATAAATATAAATATACAATATTAAATAATGATTTTTAATTTATTATTTATTATTTACTATCATATATTTTTTTTTTACTATCATATATTTTTTTATTATTTAACATTTTAATTAATTATAATGTTTTAATTAATAAATTTTTTAATTATTAGATAATAATTATATGAAACATAAAATAAATCTTGATTAAGTTGACAATAAGATTTGAGAATCAAATTACCATTTCTTGGGATCTCAGAGTCTGTTGGGGCTCCAAAAATGTCTAAACCGAAGCTGATGAAATCAACTATGGAAACAATGGATAATGAATTTTTAAAAATTAAATTAACAATATTTATTATCATTTTATGAAAACCTATAAATAAAACATCAAGTTGAAAAAGCCATAAAGTTTTATTTAGGTGTCTATTTAGGCTCTTCCCAATTTTAAATTGATGATTGAAATGAGATATATATAGTGTTGTCCCATGGGGACATCAGTCAATTTTTTATTGGTCAAAAGAGGCCTGGAAGGCCTAAAAGACCAGCAGTTTTTCTTTGGATGTCATGATTTTTGAAAATTTTGAGGGGATTTTATCTCCATTTAAGATTCTCTTTGTATGCTTTTATGTTTTCTATGATTTTATTCAATTGGTTTACATTCTTATTGATTTAATGGTGTTGTAATTATTTTGGTTTCCCATATTTTGGTGATTTATTTTCTATTATATGTAAATTTTTATATGTAATAATGAACACTTTTTTTATTTATATACATTTTTAAATATTGATACATGTTCAGGATTCTATTTTTTATCATATAAGTATATATATATATATATATATTTATTTATTTATTTATGTTTACATATATATATATATATATATATATATATATATGTGTGTTTGTATATATTTAGGGAACATAACTATATCTTTATAAATATTTCTATAACCTAAATGTGTGTTTATATATATTTATGAAAATTAATTATATGTATACAGGTTTATAGATATTATAATCCATTTATTATTTATTATTTATTATTTATTATTTAAGATTTATTATTTATTATTTATTATTTATCATTAATTATTTATTATTTATTATTTATTATTTATTATTTATTATTTATTATTTATTATTTATTATTTATTATTTATTCTATTTTATTTATTTAAGTAGTAATTATTATTTATTATTTTAATATTTATACATTATAAATTTTTTATTTATTTATTTTTTATTATTATTGAATTATTGTGAAATTAATATTTAATATTTATTAATTATTTATTAAATTTTATTACATATTTTTTTAATTTATTAAAAATTTATTATTTGTTATAAATTAATTATTTAATGTTTATTAATTATTAATTTATAAATGAAATATTATTTATTATTTATTTTTTGTTTTTTATTTATTTATTATTTATTATTTATTATTTATTTATTATTTATTATTTATTATTTATTAATTAGTGATTATTTATTATTTATTAGTCTTAATTCAAAATTCTTTATATGTTTTTTTTATTCAAAACAACTCTGTCATGGATTTGGAGATAGAACCCCTGACTTCAAATTTATTAAAAAAGATAAATCCTACAAGATATGAGACGGGAAATACAAAAAAATGAACCCACGCTATATAGAAGAGGCTAAAGATAATAAAATCAACTCATTCAATCCCATTTAAATCCCAAATTGAAAAGGTATTTTCTTTTCCCTTTGGATGCCTACCTCTCTACCAAGTCTTCTTTTGTGGGACCACATCTAATCTATTCGTTGATTCAGAGGATCCCTTAGGAGTGTCAAAAATCCTACATTTCTAATCTAAATCCACAAAGTCCATTTTTGGATCTGAAGAGAATCCATCATCAATGTTAATTACTAGAAATATCAAGACTGATATATAATCATTGAATCCAAATATATCGGGCTTCATCATTGATTATGTAAACTCAAGATATTAAAAAACAAATCCACTAGATACTTGTTAAGACCTTTGGTAGGTATTTTAACTTCTTTCCCCTCAAGGGGTACGATACTATAGTTTATTTCTCATGTGTTTTCATATTCCTAATCTAATTCCTTACCCAAAGAGGCATATAAATTTTCCATTAAGTATGTGATGTGGGTTGGGTAAGAAAACTCCATATTCTCATCAGCACTTTGATGTAGAACCTATAGTGGTGAAACCTACATAGAAATTCTACCTTGATGATTAATTGATATTGATTTTAAAGTAGTGGAAAGTTGAAATCCCTCCTCATCCACAAAAATGTTCTTACCTTTCTAGGACCATGCGGATCTAACCATACCTATATCACTACCCATAAATGGATCATGAGATATCCCTTGATCTTGCACTAGAAAAATTCTACACCCGCTCAACATCTCTATCCTATCAAGATTAATGTCAATGGTGTAATCTAATGAAATACTGACTCAATAAGAAACATTATCTTGATCCTTCTCCATGAAATTTTCATACATTTACTTCACTTGATCTCCACTTCTAATCATTGAATGTGTAGGGGCCATGAAAACCATTTTTTCCTTACACTTAAGTGATTTTGAAGTAATCAATTTTTATTTCAATATTTTTTGGTCAGCTACCTCTTATGAAACCATTTCATTAGAATATTGACCTTTGAAATCCTCCCAGGAGATTATGTCCCAACCAGACAAAAGATATCCCACATTGTTGGTAGATTCATCTCCAAGATTGAAATCCACCAGGTACACTTATGAATTCTCTACTCTATGATAATCCTCTTCACCTTCATTTTTAGGATTAGACAACATGTGGACAGATTCTTCACCAAATAGTAGGTCCGGACCAACCATTTATATAACTAGTTCACCATATAAAAAAGGCTTCATTGCTTTTCCCTTTTTCAACCAACTAAGTCCATGATTTTATAGAACACTTCTCATTGATATCCTTAGGTCGCACACAAGGGGATGTTGAGGTAGCCAAACAATCCCCTATCTTCTTACCAGATAAAGACCCATGCTTCCTTCTCACTGAGGGCACCTGAGTTTTAACTGTTCCATCTTATGGCATATCTTGACTATCATTACCTGGAGAATTAAAATTCTAATCTTTCTTCATTATCAAACACACATATTTATAATAATTATCCAAATAGAAGTAATTAAAAACAACAGAACTCCTATAAGTTGAGAGTTGATGGACTATTATATTACAATCTAGACAGAATATAGGAATTCTTTCATATTTCATTCCCATATCAATCTCATCTTCATCAGTAGAATGAAAAAAACATTATTAACCACATTATAGAACAAATCTACCTCCATAAAAATTGATCAAGCTTCCCATATATGGTTGCATCCATTTCTCTATCCCTTTTTATAAACATTCCAACTGATAGATAAATATCATATAGAATCTTGGAATTCTAATGGATCCATGTTAAGCCATTTACCTTGTCTCATATCTACACAAAGGAGTTTCTGGCCTCCAAAGGGTTGACACTCTAGTCTCATTCCCAGATATTCAAAAAATCAGGCTTGGGTGAGATTGAAACAAATCCCCAAGAAAATGTTTTCATCCACTCATAATTGAATAGAATGTGAAAAAAACTATGACCTATTGTTACACAGTTCTAATTTTTGAAGCCCCATGTTTCCTACAACTGATCCACTAGATCCCCAATTTTCCATGTCAAGGATTTTATTGGAAATAAAAGATTGGAAATAATATAGAAAACTGAATTTTCATGATTCTCTAAGGACATAATAATATCAACCATAAATGTCAAAAACATCTATTTCTATAGATTCCTCCCACCACTGAGCCCTTGTAGATAGAAAATGAACTCTTTAACTCATCAGGTGAGATAGACACAATGATACTTCCACAAGATGAATTCAAGATTTTGGATTCATTACCGACATATATAAGGGATTCAAAACATCCCTTTGAAAAGAATGAAATATTCTGAGGTATTTTAATCTAAGAATCCATTTATAGTAATTCCTTAATGTAACACCTCGTGATTTTGCGAGTTATCTTTTTCGAATGAATTTAAACTTTTTTATATTTTATATTTAACACAACATTGAAAATAGTTTATTTTATATATTTGGATTTAATTATATGTGACACTAAGTTAATCATACAAAAGAAAAAAATAAATTTTATCTTACTCTATACATAACATGAAGGTTATATTATGTTAAACATAATAATGACTTTCCACGATGTCTTGGGTGACATGCAAGACCGAGCATTACAAAACAATAGTATATCATTAAAATGATATTGTTTAATATAATAATATATAACTTAGACAATAAATTAGAAGTTATGAAAAAATTTAACTAATTTAAAAAAATTTATTCTTTGCACAAATATAATATTAATTCAGATGTTACAAATTAATTTGATGTAAATATGAAAACTATTTGAATGTACAATAAAATATTATTAATTTTGTCGTAAAAATGATTTTCTACCCTAATAAATTAAATAAATACTAATTAGTCAGTGATATTAATTTAATATATATGATAAATATTTAATTAAATATTTTTTACATTCATCCAATATATATTTTAGACATAAGATAAGAATAAACCCAATTTTAGGCTTAAAACCAATATTTTTTTTTATAATGGTATTTTTACCACCATTTAATGGAAAACCCAAATTAAATCAAAATTTTTAAACTTTTATAGATTTATTATTTCAAATTAAATATCATATTTTGGGTAGAAAAATAAAATTATGGTTAGGATAAATTTTTTCATTATTCTGTAAGGTTTTATTTTTTAAATGAATAGTTAAAAATACTGGATTTCAATTCAAAACTTATTTTTAATCTAATTTATTTTTAAGGTTATATTATATATTGATTTTTTTAATGTTATTTTAGATAGTATTTTTATCAATTAATCCAATTTATATCATTGTAACTAGAATCAAGTTTAAATTTGATACCAAAACTTTTCAGACTTTGGATCATTTTTACTTTAAAGAATAATAGTGTCGTCCTGTTAGCGACATTAATTTTAAATTAATTTATTCAGCTTCTATGATTTGAATTTTGAAAAATGGATCCATATTTTGAATCATCATAATTTATAATTTCCTATAAGTTTAAATGTTTTTTTACCAAAAATCTAAGTGAATGTGATTAAAATTAATTACAATGATTAATAAAAATATTGGGTAACATTGTGCGAAACCTTAAATTTAAGACCCAAAACCTTATGGAAACATGAATAAACCCCATTTTATGGATATTTGTTTGAAATTAAACTTCCATCATTTAGTTTTGTTGTTTTTGATGACATATTTTAGGTAAAACCCTAGGTACACCTAGCTTGTTTTAAAAAAATACCAAGTGTGTCATTTTCCTACCCAATAAAAGGACACCACCTCTCTATATTTTCACACCTCTCAAACCACATAGGGTCATAAAATCTATGCCCAATACCCTTAACAATATCCCTACCTTCCTTCCTGAAGCCTCCTCTTGTGTAGAAATAAATCTGAGGAGCCTTGTGGCACAAACCAAAAGGAGTTTCCTGATTAATAGGTAATGTCTTCTCTCAAGATATTTTATCCTATTTTCTTCCTCAACCCCCTCCACTCTCTTTCATTAATTCTTGTATAACCACACCAGTATCCTCATTATACTTGGAGGTTTTATTATAACTGTTCAACCTACACATAAACACAGCTCTATCTAACGGGTTACGAACATACTATTTATGTGTATGGCGAACAATCTGCTCACTAAATGATTGTTGTTCATGTTTACATTATCGCCTATTAATGTGGACATTATAATGGACAATGTATTTATAAATGTAATATTTATTATTTATTATTTAATTATGATTCTATATTCCTTTTACAATTCATATATTTTTACTTTGTTTTTTGTGAAAAAATGAATATTTCTTTTGAGGAAGTGTGGACTACCGCCCCCTCATAGAGTTGTGATATGTTCATACAGTACAAAGAATGTATTAGAATGTTTTTATTGAAATTTTATGATATAGATATAATATAAAAATAATACTATAATATACATATATGTAAATTTATTTCATGTACTCTATTTCATAGTATACAGCAATAAAAAATGGAAACAACATTCATGTGTACATATGGCTAACCGTCTCCATGAATGGTGTATTCAATTTCATAATTATATATTCTATAGATTACTATAATATAAATATAGTGAATTTAAATTATATTTAAATTTTTTTTTACATTATGGAAATTAGGATACAATTATAAGGACTGATGATATAAAAAATTAAGACGCAAGCCAAAACAAAGCACATATTACCCAAAGTGTAACCATAACATGAAATTGCCAACAAGAGGTAATATTAAGTCATAATAAATAAATATATGGTATTATATATAAAAATTAGATTCTATAAAAGTTTTATAATAAATTTTTATTTATTATATAGGAGGTTCTATTAAGTACGACAAGAGTCAACACCCATAGTAAGGGAATTTCATCTCACTTTTTATTTTTGTGAGATACATGCTTTATTAACCACCCATTCCTTTTGTATGTTGTGTATACAGCCAATGGATGTATTATATGATTATTATAATTAAATTTATGGGTATTTACATATCCATTTTATAACATTTATTTCATGCGGACAATGTTTCAAAAGTTACCAAATCGGAAAAATGATTGTTTATCAATTTTCCTTCTTTGAGACACATGCCATGTTTTGAAGCTATATTCTTTCCTGAGGTGTATATAGTAACTTTGACATGTTATATCATGAATATATTTCTATTTCAGATATTTTATGCTTAATTTTATTTCATTTTCTCAAATGGTGTGTATGGTTCAAGGTTTCCATGTTGTAAGAGTTTATTGAAACAGTCTCATCAATTTTTGAGATTGTTTATGATTATTCTTGTTTAGATGAAATCATATAATCAGTATCTCAATAAAAATCATGAATTTTATTATCTTCTAGTTTTTTATGATATCTTCAAAAATTGTTACCATTTTTCCACTATTTAGAACATAATATAGTCAAGAATGTTTTTTTAAGAAATTATGAATTTACCGGTTTGAAATCTGTATTTATTTGAAACCATGTTTCCTAAAAAGGTTTTCCAAGAATATTATACTATCCTCCTATAATCGTTAAAATAAATTTGTATCCTTTTGTTCATTAACCAAATTTTTCAATGAAATATTCTTGTCACTTTATGAATACATACTTTTTCTTACTTGTTTACCATGCAAAAGGAATTTTGTTACGTCATATAACATGTATGGATTTACATGCTGCTATTTTTGTTATGATTCCATTACATATTTAAAGGCATAATTTTTAAGAATTGTTTTAAAATACTATTCAAGGAAAATTGTTTTCAAAACTTTCCCTAGATTATTTCATTAGGATTAATGTAAAAATGATTTAAAAACATTTTCAATCATCCTTTACATTTTTTCAATGTTATTTTCAAATAAATGGTTTTCAAAAAGATTTCAATGTTAATTTATTTGTTTTAAAAGTATTTTCAATGAAATGGATTTAATTTTTTTTTCAATATTTCATTTACTTTTTTAAAAGTGTTTTGAAAAAAAATGTTTTAAATTGTTTTGATGGTTATTAAACATATATTCAAGTAAAAATTTATTCAAAACTATTTCAAGTATTCATTATAAGTATTCAAGGTATATTCAATGAAAACAATTTTAAAATTGGTTAATACATTAAAAATAATTTTTAAAAGATGAAAGGATATTTTCTTCATGAAACTTTTTGATATATATTTCAAATAAATCCCATCAAAGATGACATCTGTTGATGTTACTCATTCCTTTTTAGGAAATGATCAAAAGTTTCCATTCATATTATTTCTAGAATGGATTATGTTTTGATCGAATAATTCTTAAGATACATATTTCTCTACCATTAGTTATACACATTTGAAACCAACTTCTTTTCATTGGTTATTATTTCATTAAATAGTTGTGGAACCTATCCCTTTTCTATAGGTTATGATATGATGAAATGTTAATAATACCCATTTAATTTCATGGGTAATTATTTGATGTTTTTGAAACCCATAACTTTTCATGTGTCATGATATTATGAATTTTTTGTCTAACATGTAGGTATTATTTTATTAAGTGACGGGTGGGTCCTATATCTCCCTCTAATTCATTGGGTAATCATAAATGTATTATGATCTCAATGGGTACACGGGAGGGAATATCTTACCTAAAACTAGAGGGTGACCTAGGGGAAATATCAATCTCAAAGAAAGGCGGTACCTTAGAAGACATCCCAATCCCGAAATAGGAGGGTATATAGAAGGACACCCCAATTCCCAAATAAGATAGTATATGGGAGGAAATACCAATCACAAAATAGTACGGTAAACGAGAGGACATCCCAAGATTGAAACAAGAGGGTACACTGGAGTACATTCCAATTCCAAAACAAGAGGGTGCACAGGAGGTCATCCCAAGCCTAAAGTAGGTAAGAAGGTGATTAACTCAAGCCTAACATGTTACAAAGGCCTTGATAGGATTCCATGACATAGGATTTTTATATTCTTATGTGTTTTCCACAATTCAATTTTTATTTATATTTTATGATTCCATGGATTATGTTCATTATTTTTTTATGATTCATGTCTTATGAACTTCCAATATTTATTATAAACTCTGATATGCATGGTATAATCATTAATTATTATGTTCAAGTTCTATACCCATTTTCTCCTGTTAGGCTTACACATTTCCTTTATTTACACTTATTAGGCATCTGATCTCACCCTTTCTTATGTTTCTTTTCCATAGGTTATGAATAATGTTTTTAGGAAGAAGTAATTAAGGTGGATTTCTTTATTGTAGATGTTGATGATATTTCATGATGAAATAAAATTTTCTTTTTCATGTTTCCAGAGACTCAAAATTATTATGATCATTGGGCATATATTTCTGTAATGTACATAATATCCTTCTAAAATGATGTGATATCCATGCATGTTAAGTATGGGTTTTTATACTTATTTATGAAGAATCATAGTTAGAGAAGCTCCCATAGTATACCCATCTTCATTGTTATTTATTATTTATTACTTATTTACTATTAATTAATTTATGATTTATCAATTATAAGTAATTTAAATATAACTTGTCATTTATATATTATTTTTTTATTTTTTAATACTTATTTTTTACTTTTCATTACTATATTATTATTTTTTAATTATGTATTTATGATTTGTTTATTATTGTTTAATTGTTATTTATTTGATAATTAGTTATTGTGTAAACATTAATTATTAATTTTTTTAAAATTTATTGTTGTGTTATTATTATTATATCACTAACATCTAATTTATTATTATTTGTTAATTTTGGTTTTATTATATATTTCATATTTATTTGTTTATTACATTTTATTTATTATTTAATATTTTATAAATTAGTTATTATATATATTTTTAAATTATTATTACTTTTTTATTATTTAATTATTAGTTCATTATTTGTTACTTATTTATTATATATTCATTAAATTTATTTTATTTATTTATTCATAATAAATTATTTTTTATCAATTATTTGTTAATTTTTTATTTATTTATCATATATTAATTTATTTTTAAAAACAATTACTATTTATTCATTAGTTATATATTATTTATTTATTATTTATTTATAACTTAATAATTATTAGTGATTATTTTTTATTTATTATTTACTATTAATTGAAACATAATTTATTAATTTATTAATTTATTAATTTATTATTAATTTAACTATTTTTTTATAAGATGAGATTTTCCCAAAAGGTAAATACTCTTTTATTAGAAAATAAAAACAAGTATATAGAATCTAAAAAAGGGAGATGTTGATCCCTCGGATTAGGAATCATAAAATGAAATATCATTACCATAATTATGATCATAATCATCAACAAATTCCCATTCTGATGATTGAGCCTAATGTTAGATGCTTAGCATTACAGCTTTGGACCATTCCTGCTTCAAAGTGGGCATGATATTTAATGATTTGAAGGATGATCTAGTGTTGTAATTCCATGGATTAATAGATTAATCCTTCCTTGGTATTGTTTTTAGTGGGTATTTACTTCTTCATTCCATTTTTGATAAAATCCACAAAGGAAGAATCCCCCCTATCTTGAACATTATTTCATTCTTCATCTGATATATTTCCAAATTTTTCAATTTTTGATAAGTCTAAATTATACCATGCATCCTGGATAGATTTTCAAGAATCCACCACATTATATACAAGTTTCATGTCATCAACTTTCCCAACATTCAATATCCTCTCAGGTGAAGCATCATTAATGAGACCACCATCATTTTTAACTAATACCTTGGGCCTAAAATACCAGTGTACTTTTTATGGATATGGATAGGGAAGTGGATAAACACTCTCTCAATAATGGATTCTAGGGTTTCATTATAGAGATCGCACACTTCCTTAGCATTAGCATTCTTCCCCCATATAGATCTTCATTTGTGCCCTAATTGGTACCTACTCTTCCACTGGTAGCTGATGAGACACTTTTTTCTGTGGATGCATCTGTATTGAAATCAGTGGAGAAGTTTATTTTCTGAGCTTGAAACTATTTAGAACCAGATGAATCGATGCTATGTGATAGAGTCAGTGGCTTAGAAGATTGTTTGAAATTAGATCATGATCTGCACAATATGGTTTTGATTCATGGTACATGCGTTTTGAAATTTGAGGCTAATCTGCAAGCTAGCAATCAACCAGATCTGGAAAGATCTGTTGATTCCGAACCTCAATCTACTAATTTTCTGGTTTTTCCCAATTTTATTTTGAGCTCATAGATTCATACCTATAGTGAATAAACTATTCAGAAGGATGAATCGGTTCATCACAATGATGCCTCAGTGCAAGACCGGAATTTGGATTCAAAGACCATTGATGGTGAAGTAATTGTTCGTAAAGAAGCTACAGTGGTTTCTTTATTGCAAGAAACTCACGTTTCACCCATTGTTGAAGTTGGTCAATCAAGAGCTTATGTTGTTGTGGTGAATGATTTGATGTAAAATTTTGGTTCAAAAATAGGTGGTTTCCAACATTTGTCGTTGTTCAAGGACACAAATTCGGCAAGAATCATTCATAAGGGATCAGTGGCCCATGTGGAAGTGAATCTTGAGGCGCTTTCTGATAGATTAGAGATTTGAAAAAGATATAAATGTGTACCTTCTTTTACCAAAAGGTAAAAAACCATGGAAGTTGGTAGATTTGGTTAGTCAGACTTCTCTTATGTAGGTTTTTTCTAACTGGAGATGTGTCTCTCTTGGTTGAGGATTATTTCACTACCTTTTTCAGATGATTCAAAGAGGTAATCATGGTGCATTGTTTCCTTGTTGATAAATTTATTGGTTATTTATTAGTTATTTATCTGTTTACTTAACATATGAAGAGACTGTTGAAGTGTTAATGTCCTTTCAGAATAACAAATATGTAACAAGTTCAAATATCACCCAATATAGAAATTCTAAATGGTATATACGGAACATTCATGAATATAATGTGCATTTTCATGGTAAATAATAAAAAATAAATAATAATAATAATAATTACAAAAAATAAAAAAGCATATAAAACCATAAGAAATAAACCACCTTGAATGATTTAGCGATAGTTTAAACCTCTTCTAAAATATCCTGATGATTTTAAAAACCATCCCTACATCATTCTACATCGGTTTTAAAAAACATAACAAAATTATTTTGGACACACGATTTATCGGTGGGTTTCAAATTCATTGCACACTGATTTAACTATAGTTTAAACCACCAATAAATGAAAAACAAACTACCACTAATTTCTTACATTCATTTAGTGTAGTGGAATTATATACTATGATTTATTAATCATAGTTTTATTCATGGAATGATTGAATATATTCCATTTTCTATAAATTAAACCTAATAAAATGAATATAAACCATGTTAGTAACCGTGAAAAATTTATGGATTACCCTCTAGAGAGAGTTAATGGGGAATTTTTTTGGATTGCATAATATTATAATTATATTAATGAAATTGACTCATTTTGTGAATATTGAATGGAAGTCTTATAAGGTGGTATTCTTTGAAAATTACATTCACTATGAATCATGAGATTACATGGGGAGGAAATACATTAATTGGATACAAAAATGAAGAACATGTTGATATTTTGTAAGTTGATAACAATAAAATATTAGTAGTACATGTTATATAATATTTACGTAATCTAGAAAAACAGATTCATCGTGTCTTTAATGGGTTCAAGCCAATTCATCAAATGGAATTAGTCTCTAAGAAATTTCCATTATATGAGGAAATAGTGATAAGTTCCCTCAAAACCATGAAGTAATTCTCAATGTCTTTTAATTATAATGGATTCCAAGATAATAAGTGGTTGGTTTATTACCATGGTGAAATATATATAGTAATGGAGAATAAAAGAAATGTTTAAATTTTAAACATGCATTAACTATGGGAAGAAACAACATGGGAATTTCTTAAATTGAATTATAGTTTTTTATAAGTGTAATGATAAAGGCCATCAACAACATAAGTGAAATGGTATTAAGGAGGCTAAATTTCCCAATTATCCAGTTTCAATTATATGGGAAACTATTTAAATGAATTCCAAAAGCATCAAGTGAATTAAACCAAGAATCTTCCATGGGAGAAATATTGGGTGTATAAAATCACAAAAGTAGAGGTTGAGGTCCAAAATGATGTTTTAAAAGGTTCTTTTATCATAAACTAAACATTTTCTACTACATTAGATGATTTTGGAACAATTAAAACTTTTATATCTTGCATGTTCTTATAAACATTTAATTACCCCAATATTCATTAATGAATGTTTTTTTAGTTAATAATACTTGTGTAAATATTATAGCTAGGAATATATATTGGTCATCTTATATTAAAATGTGTGGAGGATCCTTAATTTAAAACATGTTGGTGCTACCAATGGTTGATATTTTTATAATATTTTGTATGGATTTGATCTCAATGTATAATAAAATAAATTAAATTCATTATAAGGAGAAATTAAATATTGAGGCATGAATGGAATCAATTATTTTAAAGGAGGTACATCATTATCGATGTCTTGTTCAAAACAAACTATAGATATATATCATAATGATATTATTCGTAAAGATTAAATAATTTATGTGAATAATATCCTGAAAATATTATTTTTACCAATTATGAGGGATTATATTGATTTATTTCACAACTAACTACATGTATATCTATTATACTATGTTGTTAAATTATCTATTAACCTTATCCTCGATGAAATCCCTCTATCTTATCTCACTTCAATGATATCTCCAGTAGAATTTCTGAAATTTATGAAATAACTAATTTTTTTTAATAAACTATTTATATGACCAAGTGTTTCAAATTAGAGATAACCAATATTATTTCCGAAAAATAAGGATTTTTCTATGAGGTTTTGTATCAATTTCAATAAAATCATTTCCATCACTATAATGAAAAAGTTTCTTTTACCTCATATTGATGGTATTTTTTATCAATTCCCAAGAGGTCAATACTTCTCAATGATTGATCTTAAATATTATTAAAATGAAATTAAATTTTTAGAAGAATGATATACAAAATAATAATTTTCTTATAAGGTATAAGTATTATGATTTTATAGTAATTCTAAGTGGGTAATCAAATGTATCATCGGTGATTAATGATCAAATTAATAGTGTATTCAAGGATTATATTTATTTTTATTTTTTGTTTTTGTTGAGGATATATTGATATAATATTTCATTTATGATGATAATGAATACCATTTAAATTGTTTCTCCATGATTTTAAGTGTGAATTAGTTATATGGTAAATCATATTTGTGATAATTTTGGATTTATAAACATTCATTTGATTGAAATATTTTCCCCATGGATGGAATATCATTTGACACCACAAAATAAAGAACATGGTAAGGAATGGATAACATCAAAAATAATAATTAAAATATGATGTTTCTTTGGTTTAGCAAGTTATTATCATTGATTCCTTAAAAAGATTAACCGGTTATCAAATAAATTAACCATGTTGACATGTAATGGGTTACAATTCCAATAATATAATGAATTTTTATAAATCATAGAGGAATTAATGAAAAAATTTATCAATATACAAATATTGACTTTACCATCTGAAAATGAAGTATTTTCTATGATAGTGGTGAATAAATTAAAAGACTATGACATGTCCTAAAAAAATAAGGTTTTTTATGAGTCAAGGAAATTAGAAACCCCTTAAAAACATTATATAAGTTAGAATCATTACTTTAAATATCAATTAATGTATTTAAATACATGGATAAACTATCAATATGGAATACGATGTGACGTGTAGGTGATTATTCTTAGTTACGGCCTCTTGTTTCTTTCTACTCTTGATTCTGGTTCATGTACTTCTCTTCAATTTGGCCCATGATAGTGGTTTCATGGAGGATTTTTGGATTTCCAGTTCAGTAGTGCATTGGTGTTCTGAGAAAAGAATCATACAAGATTCAATTTAGGATATGGTGGTGTTTTTGTTTTTTGTATGTACTGATTTGTAGGGAGTTAGTCTATGATGATCCCGGTCAGATTTAACCTTATCAATTTTAAGATAGAGTTTTTCTCCTGTTTCTTATTCCATGAGTTTGGTTTTGACTGCGACGATGAAGGAGGTTTACTGGTGATCCCTTGGCTCTTTTCCCTAGCTCTAAGCTCTTGTTCCCTAAATACTCTCTGTGTTGGAGTAAGAGCAGTGGTTTGTATAAGGTTTTGGGTTTGTGGGCCGGTGGTCGACGACATCCCCAACACTTCTTGAGTCATATTCATCTTGGTGAATGTTCTATTTTATAGTGTTGTCTCATATTGTAGATGAGGGTGAGTGGAGTTGGTAATTGTGAAGAGGTTGAATGGTTCTTCTATGGTTTGTTTCTTCTGATCACCAGCTCTGGGATGGGCAGTGTTGGCAATGGTTTCTGCAGTGATTTTGATTTAGGAGTTCTTTTGATGGTACGATGGTGATGATGGAGTTATGGGCATGGCTCAAGGATTCACTAATCGAGGATATTTTTCCCAAGGAGGTTTTCTAACAAAGATTTTGAATTTTGAATCAATTATGGATTTCGTTTACGTGATATGGTAATCTTTTATATGGTCCAGTTCCTACTAACCCAAAAAACATCTTTCAAAAATCAAATAAAAATATAATTTTCAGTTAGTATGAAGGTTCATGGAGTCATATCCATGATGTGGATGGATAATAATCTTATATCCATTGATTCGAAATTTTTTGATATAGATATTATTTATGAAATGGAATCATCTTTCATTTTCAATGTAATCTCTCATCCATCTTTTCTAGAGAATATAATAAGGCCTCACTAAGATTAAATGGTTTTACAAAAGAAGATTAAAAACAGGGAAGTGGGAAAATTGATAGACATTAGTTATAAAAAACTATGTTTAATTTCAAAAAAAACTATTTGAACCATCAATACAAGTGAAAATAGGAAATTTCAAGATGAATCACATATATCAAACATCATTATACACCATAGAAGTTTGAAGGTGTATATGGATCCAAAAGAAAACATTTTATGGTAGATCCTAAAGGAGGAAATTAAATATTATGTGTTAATATTCTAATAATACCCCCATGTATACATTAATATAAACCTTCCAAGGGGTGTCATAAAACCTCTTCTTATAGTAAGTCAGATGTGGGATAATATCACGATGGGGTTTTTTACTATAATTAATAAGAACTTAATGAGGAATGATTTTATATGGTTTATTATAAATTGACTTACTATATTTGAAAAATTTCTTTAAAAATATGAGGATCTACCCCTTGAACATCATTCAAATATCTTTGTCAATGAATTATTGAGACATTATAGAGAAACTTTATCAATTATATCTCATCATGACACATATTTCATATCCAAAATTTATAAATTTCTCCAAAATTATTAGAATACTGGGATATTTTTTCCAATATCTATCACTCTCTAATTAATGGGCTATTGTAGTAGACTATCAAAACCATATCAAGAATGTTGAGGTCATTCTACCATTGTATTATATGTAATATTTTACTAATACCACAAAAATTTTAATTTTATGGAATAATATCATCCATTTGGGAATTTAAATTTTAACTTATGAGACCTAGTGTGTTAAAAGATGTCCTAATACAACATGTTGGGATGATATTGGGGATAGAATCCTAGTCGGCCCCAAACTCATTAAGGATAAAATTGAGAAGGTGAGTGATATCTAGAATCTAACCATGGCATCTTAGAATATATAGAAGAACTATGATAATAATTAGTTAATGGTCACAGAATTCTAATTAAGAGATGTATATTTTTTTAAATTATTAGTATTCAAGCCAGTTTTGAGGTTTTATATAAAGGGGATTCAAAGAATGGGATACATTTTTCCTTTTCATATTTTGGAAAAAATTGGAGTTGTGTATCATCATATATAATTTCTATACAAACCCTCTAAATTCAATTGTGTTTTCCATGTTCTAATGTTAATGTATCACATACAAGGACAAATGTATGTCATTTTAACTAATGAAATTGAGTTGGAACTTGACAAGTTATATATTGACAATCTTGACCATATTAGTGACATAAGAGAGATAGTGTGAACGAATAAGAAAAATGTACTGGTGAAAGTTCATTAAAGGGATTAGATGTTTGGAGAACTAAAATAGGTACCTAAGGTTGAAATAAAGAAGAATTAACCTCATTTGTTCCCATATTTAGTTAAACCGCCAACTTTGAGGATGATATTATTTAAGGGGTAGAATTTAATACCTTATATTTTAATATTTTCAATTAACATTTCATCAATTTGGAATAATAAAAATTATATTATTTATTCGTAATAGTATAACACATTATAATTTAATAGAAAACTATGAAATTACATTTAAAATATACTCTAAAACCTATAAAATAATATTATTTTTTTATTATATAATTAATTATTAATAATATATAATATAAGGAAGTGTAATATACTTATACAAAGGCATCCTTGAAAAAAAGGAGAAGAAATTTTTAAATTTAGGCATAAAATATATGATTTTTAAATTCTAAAATGATTTTAGATAATAATTAACTATCACATAGATAAGGAATTATTATCAAAAAAAGATCATTAAATTTGTAATTATCATATAGAAATTATAAAATGGTGACTTTTCATAATTCTTTAATAAAATTAAATTTTTTGGGTAAAAATAAAATATGGTATGAGTAACTGTAAGTATTATGACATTATAATTCCTTAAAAATGATTCATTGATTAATATAAAGTATTTCTAGAGTAATTATTTTTTATTAAAATTATTACGTATTTAAAAATAAAATTATTTCCACTAATATATAAAAAATATATCACAATATTGTATTTTAATAATTTTAATAGAAATTATTTTCGTATAATAATAGTTTTACATATCCATAAAAGATATATTAAATGATATACATGCTTAAACAATTAAAATCCAAAACCCATGCTTTTCATATCAAATACCATGGGATAAAACCATTTTAAGGCCAATAGTTTAAATTTTTATTAAACTAGGGACCAAGGTTCATTCATTGAAATTAATAAAGAAATACACCTTTTTCTCTATCATGAGTATTTGTAAGGTGTTTCTGAAGATCTAAGGTTCTCTTCTAATGATTTAATAATATTCTATTCAATAAAAGGATTCTATTTTTTAAATTCAATTCCTTAATACATGTTTCTTATTTTGAACCAATATAAATTTACATGGTTAAAATCATACCCCAATAAGATTATATATATATGATTTATATATAGATATATATTTATTACATAGACATGATTATATATGATTTACCTTAAGAAACATTGTGAAGTGTAATTTTTAACAATTCTCTTTAAGTCTCCAATTTTTTTCAATGAAACTATTAGTCATGTTATTCGATGTTTTTTTATTTCGAAAAAAAGATACTATTATAGATGAATAGATATTGGGATTTCATTCCCCAAATTATTATTTTCTATCTTACACTATATATTTAGTATTTTTTAAAGTTGTTTATTTTTATAGTTTAAATATTTTGAACTCCTAAAGTTAAATTTTTCATTGTCCTCTTTTTATCACCTGAAATTGATTAGAGAACGTGACTTAGAGGACTGTTTATCAACATATGTAATAAAATATTGAATAAAATTATATTTATAATTTTTTAACCATGTTTGTATAAAAATATAAAGGATATAAGATATATAAGGTTTTGTTTCATGTATTTCCCTCTAAATTATCTTTTGAATTTAAAGTTCACACCTCACCTTGTTCGTAAGGGTTAAATTATATATCTTAATTTATTACTCTATTTACATTAGTTTTCTCCTTAATATCCATATTATTTAATTATAGTAATATATTCTATATTATTTTGACTATTTTTATATTTTCTTTTCAAGAACTAATATAACTGTATAAACATTACTCTATACAATGTCAATTTTACGGGTGCATATAAATAATGTTATACAGCTGTATTTTTTGTTGTATTTTTATTCATATTACAATATTGATTTGATGATATGGTATTATAGATTTGTTTTTATGCTAACCATTCATGACCATTTGAGATTACTCCACTATAATCTCTATCATTTCCACAGGTATCATTTATATTACTAAATGAGACTTATGAATTTCAAATATGAATAAATAAATTTTCATGTATTCGGCTAACGATCCTTAAGTATTCAGGGTACTATAATGTTCATTATTTTATCATGTTTTTGGAGTTTATTAAATTTTTGGATAATTTTTATTATGATCTGTGTACATTCTAATAAAATAACAATCATCTCAACGTTTCTAGAGTTAGATTGTTTCATTATGGGTTGGTGGTAACTCTAGTCCAATATGATATTAAAATCATGTTGGTTGACTTTAAAATATGTTATATATTATTAGTTTATGTCTTTCCACACTCTTATATTATGAAATTTACCAATGTCATGTTCTTATGACTCATTATAATTTTCTTAGGTCTCCATAATCCCATGTCTAATTTCATAAGTTCTTCTAAAATCCTAATTTCATGAATCTTGTTTTATGATCTATGTTTTATTGGTTATTTTTTCTTGATATAATGTTCATGTTCCCTAATTATTCTCTTATACCAATGAAATCCCACACGTAATAATTAATTTCCTATGGGGCTACACAGATTTAATAATTCATAAAATGAAAATAACCTAACTAAAAATTTATTATTATTTAAACCTTAGTGTCAAACCTATTGGTATGATCTATAAGTTCAAAATTAATTAAATAAATCAAAATAGACATTAATTTTTTGATTGGAGAAAGGGTGAGATTTTTTTATAAAATAATATTCTTGATATCGATAAATACAACATTCCATTTTCAGAGATTTTTAGGTTCATGCGCTAGGGATTAAATTTATTTTTAGTTCATTCTTTTTTTCTGCCTAAATTAGGTCACTAGGAATCCTTAGTCTAGATATCCTACATTAATCCTATGATTTCACCTCTGGAATTATCATCTACCGGGTTCAATCTAAAAACAATTAAACCCAAAACCCTATTTAATGATAAATACACTAGACTATGTAATGTTCATAAACAAAACATGGAAATTAATTAATGCAATGAAACAAGCAATGGACATTTAATTCCAAAAAGAAGAATATTGTAATTGATAAATAGGGTTTCATTAATCCAAAACATTAATAATAAATATAAATAATACATAATAGTATTTCACCCTACAATCATATTTCCCAACCAAAATAATGCAATTAACTCATGCTAAGAATCATTAGAATGAGAAGCATGTATACCTGAGAAATAATTTTGGTGAATAATGGTGGTGAAGTAGGGCTCTGGTGGTGCATGTGTCATATTATATTAGTCCATTAATCTCTAACTAGCATAGAACTCCCCTTTTTTACAACTGATTTCATGGATTTATAGGGTTTTTATCAAACCCACTATATCTAGTGTCTTTATTTTTAAGTTTTTCGAAACATTAATGGAGTGTAAGTTAAAACTACAAGTAATCAACATCATCAAAAAACTCTTTGTATCTTTATCTATCTCAAAATTTATTATCTTCTATAGTGTACAGGATGTGTAATGGATTTTCCCATTATGTAATGACTTATTGACAAGGCTTTTACGATAATGGACTCTCTAGAATCTCACATCATTTAATAGAATTCAGAATTTGTAAAAGTCCATTTTTCAGTTCTTTTTCTCCCTCCATCCTCATGTAGGATTTCTTTTTGCCTCAAAAAACCAATCTCATACAACTTCACTTAACTCATGTCAAGAAGTGTCTTTATGATTTTATTTTCATCCCTTTTCACACCTTTCCCAAATATTTTTATTCCCACCACAAATCACAAAACAATTTAAATTTTCCAACATTAAAAAGAATAATCAATTTAATATAAAAATAAAAATATTTAAAAACTATAAAATAAATTAATAAAATAAACTTATAAACCATAATGTTTAACTGAAGATCATTTCTGATCCTTGATTTATGTCGCTTATGTTTGTACATTACTATGAATCTGGGATCATCCCTTCTTATGGTTCCATTACTCCAATTAATGATGAATAATATTAAATTAAATATGTATAGAATGTTATTGTGTCTGAAGATTATCTAAGGGAGATGTTAAATAATGATTGTAAGATATTTTTTTATATTTGGTTTCCAAAGAGACAAAACCTATAGTTTTTAAGGTGTGATTTATTAGGATCTGTAATAAATATTCATCTAAAACGATATATGTAGGTATGTCATGGTTGAGTCATCTCACCAATATCTTGAACTTTTTTTTCATTTCAGATTAGTGTATTATAGAATTTTTCACTCACCCTTTAAACCATATTGGGAGATCCATTGATCTCACATAACTCTAGATATAATGAGGCCTCCCCAAGGTATCTCTTATACTTCCTTCATCCTCCTTCTTTTCCCTTGATTTATGGAATATCTAAGGGTTTTTCCATAAAAATGTGAAATCTAAAACTCCCTCGTTATGTTAATATATAATTTGAAGTTAATTCTTCCAATTTCTTCTTCCACTAATAGGTATTTTATATTTAATTCCCTTAGATAATGCTGGAAGTCACTCTAAATCATTTTTATTCCTTAACTTTTTCATCAAGAATGGTTATATGGTTGGTATAATCAACAAATATCATCATTTATATAAGATGATGTTTATGTATGCCATGACCAAGGGTTCATTAGCTTCTTTGTAAGAAATTATGGTTGAAAGCATCAAGATTTATTAGGGCCGAAGTATGATACAATAATTGATACACTTTTTCATAAAACACTCTATTTGATGTGATTAAAACTTTTATTTTTTATGATGATGTACTATAATTTTTCATTTGAGTTTTGAGAGTTTATGGATATTTTGTGGTGTTTTTGTAGTTTTTTAATGGTGAACATCTTGTTAATATCTAAGGAAACAATGAAACGTCTCCAAAAAACTATGTGATAAATTATTGGAGTTATAGGATGGATTTATGGATGGAGAACAATTTCGAATAACCATGTAAAAGAATGTGGAATCCTTAAATTCTTAGGATAAAGGGATTTTTCATGGTTGGTTCATACTTAACCAACCTATGTAGCAGGTCCAGGAGACCAACATGGTATAATCTATAAAAACTCACATGATTAGTGCATTCTTTGTTAATACATGAAGTATAACTACGGAATATGAAATAATACATCATAAAACTATATTTCAATCCATTTATTTCACAAAGTCACCCATTTATCTCATATTCTCATAGGTGGTCAAACTTAAGGATTCTTCTTGGCCTTATTGATATCTCCTCTCCCACTAGAACCCAATTTCAGTGGACTGAATTGTGTTGGATCTAGAAGATTACAGGAAAGAACCCTTATACCTCCTCATTTATCTCTCCATTATAGAGCCATTTGTTTTTTGATGATAGGTATCTTGATAATGGGAACTTCATTCCATATGAGTTATGATGGTTGATAATCCTATTTATAGATTAAGTAAAGTCTTTTTATAAAACCAATTCTTATCGTATATGAACTTAGAAATTGTTTTTGTTATTTTTGTAATTTATCTTGATCTAGACTCAGATGTGATCTCTTATAAGGAGATAATTTCATATCTTATGGATAAATAAAGTTAAAACTCATTAAAATAATTATTCTACCCATGAAATTTATTCTGTTATGGTGGATAAAGACTTGTGAACAAGGAATCATTATACCTTTGTATATAAGTTCAATATGTTTAGATATCATGAAATAATTAAACACATCATCTCACAATGGGATTTAAACCTAACATAATGATGATGGATAAAATATCTCTATATGTTTGAAATAGATTTTTTTCACATTTGGGATTGATATTTAATTGATGATATTTGAAACCAACATATTAACCCGAGAATCATATGATTAGTGGAAATTCATGAGCATGATTGAAGATATCCCTTTAGATTTCATTATCCATAATAAATTTGTAATATTATTTGTATTTGTAGTCATTGCATATTTGTTTGAAATTTTTTTTCAATTCATAAATGATATATCCTAATTTGTATATATGTATATCAAAACATAAAGGTGGGGAGACCATTGATGGATATAAACATGACGGGAATTCATAGCTTTTTTAAGATAATTGTTGTTCCACATTCTTGTCTAGAAAAAATTATTTCTTCTTATCACCATTATTACTGTGAATTTCTTCCAATAATACAAAATATATATGGTGCTCCAAGAACCAAATTTTGGTGGTCATGTATAAAATTAATTTTTATTATTATTTTATGGGATTCAAAACATTTAAATGGGTAAAGGATGATCATCATTGACCATATATAATATTGTAATCTATACCTACACACATCTATAGATGGGAGAAAATAGTTGTGTACATTTTCATGGGTTTACCAAGAACTATTTAGAAGAATGATTATAATTGGGATATTGTAGAATTACTCACAATTTCATCACCTTAATTCCAATTCATGAATCCAATATAGTAGATGTATTATAAATGATCTATATTTTTCAAGTGGAAATATTTCATGGAATACTAGTTTCGAACATCTCCAAATGATATCCTTGTTTTACCACTCAGATTTGGAGATCACCTCATGAAGCTTTTGGTTACAAATTAACCATGAGTGTGCCGTATTATCATGAAATGGATCAATAGTTTTAATAAATAATTAATACATGGGATGAATTCTCCAAGATTATGTTAATGCTTTTGGTGGATTTTGTGGGTACCATTTTCCATTTGTAATGTTTTTTTATAACAATAGCTATCCGCAAATGATACCAATAGATCTATTCAAGGAATTTTATGGTGGACCATATCAGTCTCAAATGTATTAGGTAGAGACCAAATAAACATCCTTATTAGGACTTAGCCTTATTCATGAGATGGATTAGAAAATACGAATAATCATAAAATGGATTTTTTCACCACATAGTCATCAAAAATATTATGCTGATTATTGGCATAAAACTTTACCATTTATTGGAGGGATCATGTGTTCTTGAATGTATCTCCAAGACAGGGACATCAATGATTGGGTAAGAAAATAAAAAATGTATCATTGGTAAGTTACACCATTGGCAATAATTCAAACAATTGGTGATCTTCAATATTTGTTAGATTTAGAACAACATTTCTGTTTGGATCATAATTTTCATTGTGTTTCTCAGTTGAGGAAATTCTATACTGATTTTATCCATGAAATTTGATGAAATCATCTTGCTCTCAAATACGATTCTACATTTATTCATGCTCCCATTACCACCAATTGTATTTTTATGTTTCATAAAACACTTTTAAAGGATTAGTGAGAACATAAAAATTATCACTAATAGATCCCTATAGTCTATGAAATGAAACCAACAATGACTACATATGACCAAAAAATATATTCATCAGTTGAAGCTTTATCCTTGAAGAAAACTAATAGTGAAACTACTCACTAACTCCCCCATCAGAATTTAAATCGCTCCCTAGAAGACAATAGACCACCAAAATCACCAGTGATCCCACACCAAGCCACCACAAAGAGAAAAAACATGCATGATTCCATGATGGGCTAGAAACCACACATAACTAGGTTGAATATATATACCAGTTAGGAATGGGATTAACATAAAATAATAAATACATTCATATACCAGTGAAGAATTAAGGTGTGAGAATCTTATAACCTAAGAAGAATACTAATGATAGGGAATTTATTCCACTTTTGATCCTTATATAACAACTTAACATTTAAGGAAGTAATCATATCCTGAAACATAATGAAATCATATGTAATGATCTTCAGTTGATTAATTCCATGAAGTAAAATGTGGTCTTTAAAAATAATCGAGGTAATTTTCTTCTTAATGACATATTTCACAACTCCCTTTCTTATACTTTTGGTCTTCCATGAAAGAGTTGGTAGGGAACTCATCTTCTATAATTTTTTTACTTATAGTGCGTGTATAGTATCATTGTAGGGGGATTGGTATCCACTGGTTCTTCCAAATAGAAAATTGGCCCTCTACACATAGGAATTCCACAATTATTATTTTTCTCCTTTAAAGAGCCATCTAGGTTAAAACCATTTTTTCACTGTTTATATTTAAAGGAATCCTCCTAAGGAGGATGAATATATTGATAAGTGGGAATCTGATTGAATTTTTTTACTATCCAGAATACTGTTTTTCGAATTGTAGATAGTTTTTTTAACAAAAATTCCCTTACCAACGAATCAATTTATTATTGGTTTCATAATATTTGAGTATTGTTTATGAGAGTTAATTTTCATCCAATTATTAAAAAGTTTATCATTGACTTTATTAGAGCCTTTTTCATTTCTTCTTCCATTATGGTTGAAAAAAATAGCCCTCTACATGCTCTAATAGATTCTAATGATTCATTTATAGTTTTATTTCTTCTTCTTGAATCTATGATAATATATCCTTTATTAGAATATCAGGACTTGATTTCCTTTATTTTACCTACAGCCTTCCAACCTATGATTCATCATCATCTAAAGGACCATCACCTAAAGATTATAATATGTTATGAAGGGGAACTCCATTATAACTCATATAGTTAATAAAATAATTTATTCTATTGTACTTAATAGAGGGTTCACCCTTTCTAGGTTAACTGGATACTGGAAGTTGGTGTGTGACCACCACCGTAGGAGAACCTGAACCCTCAATATTATACTTCTCATTATTCATCAGCATCAAAATCATTCCTATTTTCCCAATATGATCCTTTATTTCAATCCTCACTGATTATACATTCATCAGGACTCCCAAATTGGTAGCCATAACATTAATTAAGGATATATTTCCTTGAAAATAGGGGTCTATGAAAGGCGTAATAGGGTAGATAGAATTCAATTCCATAAACCTTTATTCAATGGATCTATAAATATATCCCCCGTTACAGGCTTCCAATTCTCCCATGATCTATGAAACTATATAAGAAGTATCTTTTTTTCAAATATCCAAACATGAAATACTATATCTATAGGTCGGAGATGATGGAATAGATCATTGACCCATTGGTTGACATCAAAAGGACTGTTGAAGATGGACAAGTTGATTAAAACTAGATTATAAATCCACCTAATTTATGAAGAAAAGAACATTATTTAACCAAAAATCATGTTCAAACTCAATTCATATAAAACTTATGGAAGGATTTGAAGCATCAATTTTAGGTCAATTGGAGGGAGGAATCGGATAGAAAAGGGACTGGGATCTCCCATCAAATCATAGGAATATACCAACTAAATTACCTAGCATCAATAGAATTGATGGTTTTTGAAATGTAATGGTAATACAAGGAAAACATACACAAAGATAAGAATTCATAGGATCTTTCTTACAATAAAAATTGTACGACCTCTATAAGAGGGATAACTGAAAGTTATTTAAGGAAATATTTCTAAAAGACCAAGAATGGATTAGATCTTACTCTAATTGGAATCATTTGAGGGGATGATAAGGATCCAAGAGTATGGATATCATTTGATATGTCAAATCCAATGCATCAGAGATGAACCAATTGAATGTGTCTATTGATGAAAGATTCTGACCAAAGTGGGACACCAAAGAGAAGCTAACACAACCCAAAGCCTCTATGAACACCCAGAGAGAGAGTGGGAATGAGGGAAATCCATGGTTTAAAAAGGTTATCATTGGTTTGATATTGATTCTAGGAAAAGGGGTAAGAGTGTACTAGTATGTTAATGGAATGTGGACTCAAGGAATGGGTCGCCCCATCCCTCTGTCTGGGGGTGGGTGGAAGTATGGTGGAAAATTCCATCATTGTTACGCCATTGAAGTCCTAGGTGATAAGTTTAGAGAAGGATAATTCCTCCATTATTAATCCTCTAATTATTTTATTTTATAGAAAAAAATAAATATTTTCTTGACGATGTATGCTATCGGTTTATGTAATATAAAAACATGGAAAAATTCAGTAGTAGTCCTATGAACATGGGAGAGTGATGATAGAACAATTGACAAAAATCCCTTAAATCCCCGGAAACCTCCCAAATTCCTTGTATTAAAGGCCTATTTTTTGTAGAATTTGACACAAATTGTTTTATTTATTTCACCAATTTATAACCTATTTTGATTATATATAATTTTCAGGTTGAGTTTTTAGAGTTTCTAGATGGGTTTGGTATGTATTGGATGTGTTTTTAAGGGTTTACACTTTGATCATAATTTGGGGAGACTATGAAAATTTCCAAGAGATTGTGTAAGGTATTATGGTAGTTACTAGGTAGGAACATTGTTCGGGAAATTTTTTCCAAACCATGAATCAAACCATGAAATCTTCACATTTTTTTGATATAGGTATTTCAAAAGGTTGTCTCATGGTTTTCCAAAATGTGTGGAAAAATAATGATGTCTCTAAGGAATGTCTAGTATAACTCTCACAATTGGTGCATGGTTTTTTAGATCATGAAAAATGAATTAATATAGCCTTTAATTTTAATTTTATTCGATTTTCACCCAAAAAACACTGATTTAAATCTTGGTGTCATAGGATGTCAAACATGATGATTACATTCAGAATTCATGGTATCAGCACTCTCTCAACATCTAGATTTAAAGTAATAAAAGAATAGTGGCCCATAATTTTCATACATTTATATCACGTATTAATAGAATAATTTTCATTACATAACAAAAATATGCATACCAGAATCATATAGTTCTAGTGAATTTGGAAACATTTATTCATAAAAAACTAGTTCAAATGATTTTTACATAATCTCCCATTGTTTTCTTCATAATTAAAACCCTTAAAATAACTAACATACTTATGATCATTCTTTATAAAATGTGTAAAGGGAACATAATAAATGGTTAGCTCAGATACTCAACAATGGTAAAGAAGGTTGATATCAATATACCATGAGAATAAACAGTATGAGATTTATATATGAAAAACATAACCTTTATAAAATTTATCATAAACTTGGTTAATTGCATAAATATTAGTAGCTTATAATATATGAATCATTAAGGAATCAAAGAACATAATCTTTGATAAGATCACATTGTAATATGACATAAATTTTTAGTATAAACATAATTATAAAAATTTATTTGCATCATATTCAAACATCATTTCCAAGAATATCATATTTTAACAGTTTCACTCCCAAAACCATCATAGTATTCAAGGATCACTCTAAATAATATCATAGTGGATCAATTCTCTTACAAAAATGGGTTCACTATTCATTTGAGTTTGATTTATCTTATGGTATATCAATATTAATCCAATGTGTTGGAGGGATATATAATTATAGTACCACCCATAACATAATGAATAAAAAAAATGTTTTCCTCATGATAATAAAATATTCATAATATCATATACCATAAAAAAGGGATTTAGAAATAATTTTTACATGCAATAACCTATAGAAACCCAATTGAATTCATAAACCTTTAATCAATTCATCATAACATAACCATTGAAAAAAAATCGTTCAATAAAAATATTTTCATCATATTCATAAAACATCTAGAGAAACAATGTGGATGGTTTCATTGGATCATGTCAATAGAAATTATTGTTAAATAGCAACTAGTTACATCATATATGGAAAATGATTTTAATAGATCATATGAAACATTTTTAGTTAAAAATACCATATTTACTTTGAAAGAACATACTTAAAAATTTCCCAAATGTTAAAAACATATTTTATTTTAAATTAACATTGGGAAAATGTATAGGAACCTAAAAATCATTTAATTGTTATGATTTTAATAAATTAACTTCAAGTCGTATAATTTAAGAGAAGTAATTACAATCACACTTTTGTAAATATAATATCAAAAATAACCTCATTCAGAAAACATGAAGAATATTCCTTTTAAACCATTTTTTAAAGTAAAAATTGGGTAAAAATTACATTATAAAATCATGGGATAACACTTAAAACTTTCTTGAAAACAATTTTAGGATACATGGACCTATAATAAAAATTGTTCTTAACAGGAGAGATAAATAAATCAATTTTTTCATAAAAACATTCTTTTTGACTCAAGAACACCGAAATAAATGGAAAATAAAGAAAAAAAAAATTTAAATAAATAAAAATAGGTTAATAAATTTTATGTGTTTATTTTGAGTTATATCATAATATTTCACCATATAAAGAATAATATTAAAGAATCCTGTCAAACAATGGGATTGTAACATAAAACCATGACAACATTTGTAACTTTTGAATCGTAAGACACTCAAAATAAATAAACATATATGGATTTTTATATCCCATAATATTCATGTTAATAATCATAAAATTTAATAATGTATAGTATATACACTGCACAAAATAAATATGTAGTGAATATGGATTGTATCCCATGGAAATAAAAGTGAGATGACAATCCCTTAAACTGAGTCTCAAATTTCATGATACATGTTTAAAACACCTTTATAATTAATATAGGATTATTATAACACAATTAATGAACTATAAACATATAAGTCAAATCATATTTAATTTAATTATGTGCTTTTATCACAATATCATTAAAAATTATTTATCAAAATCACTGTTTTAATGGACAATTCTTTCATTTTTCATGTATGTTTAAGTATGATCATTTTAGATATTTTAGATTAATTATGGTTTAATAATATATATATTTTAAATATTTATTTAGATATCATATATATTCATTAAATAGATGTTTTCTTTCATACATAAAATTTAGATAAATAAAAATGAACAACACCGTTCATGGACACAATATGTCGTACGTACGTAACATTATTATTTCCATTTTCAGATGAATGGAAAAAAATAAAGTTAAATAATAATTCAACTTACTATAATAATTTATATATGATTTATATCATATATATTCATTATATATATCTTTTTAAAATCCATGGAAAATAAAATGAAAAACAAAATAATGCATCGCTTCTTGAAGGTGGTAGTACACACATATTCATGAGCGACGTTATCATTATCCAAAATATTTTAATTTAACAAGTTAGATGTGATATTATACTTATATAAGTATAATTATGAAATAAATATCACAGATAATTATATACATTAAATACATCATTATATCCACTAGTGAGAGGTTATGACAGAAAATGAGTGACATCGCTTAGCAGGGTGGTTATCTGTAGTACACAGGATCAACGGTTTCATTTACCATTTAATGGAAGTGGAGATAGATATAGGTAATTACATTGATATAAAATAATTTTATTACATGGGATATAAAAATTTTACAATTATTTTTATTGATTTTATAGTAACTGAAGTATGTGGAAGAAGAAATATAATAAAAACCTCAGTGAAGAGCAATACCTCTTCTTCAGACAACCTCATTAGATTAGTAACAAAATCCTTCATAGAAGGGTTTCCTAATAAAAATCCTCTTGGAATAGGTAATGTAAGTAAGGAAATGATATATTAAGGATTTTATAAACCAAAATTGTGTTTAATAATAAATAAAATATGATATGTAGTTCCCTTATATAAGTGAGTAGGAGAAACTTATTTTCAAATACTCACAACTATTAAATAATGGGAATTCACCATCATGTTAGGTGCCTAAAAATTGATAGGTAAAGGAGAGGTTAGGAGATAAGTTTTATAAAAACCTCAAAAACTAATAATACACATTCTTTTAATATTTTATTTTGTTAACCTCTAAGGTTACATACATTCACAATTTTTTTTAGTACAATAACTTGTCATTTCTTCCTATGGAGTTTATACTCTATGAATAAATATAAAATGGTCCTTATAAGGTAATTTTCTAACCAATTATTATAATTATTAAATTTAATTTATAATATAAATATACCATGTGTGCCAAAAATTAATTTTAACATTATAAAATGTTTCACACATAACCACGATTTAATTGTAACATGAGTAATTAACTTTCGTAAAGTTTGTAATATTTGTTTTTCTCAAAATATATTATTAACTTATTAAAAAATATTAATTATTTTGATTAAAAATAAGTAATACATTTAATAAAATTCAAATCACATAAGTGGTGGTATTTAATATAAATTGAAACCGATATTAGCGATGTCAAATTAATTTTTCCATGGAAAAAGTTTTCTTATGTACAAAATTTTTTTTCATCTAAATTCAAATTAACCTTTTTTATAATGATATAAATTGTATTAATTCGAACATAATATTACTAATTTTATTTTTAAAACCTCTCTAAAAAAGTTTACTTTCTAAAAGACCTATATGAAAAAATAATGTTTTAAAATGTTTCGTATTGTCCATCATTCGTTGAAAATTTAATATTTTTCAGAAAAATATCAAAAAATCATATTAAGATAAGTTTGAACTATTTATTTAAAAATTTATGATCATTTTTAAAAAAATTAAAAATTTTAAAATTTATTTTAATAAAACGGCACAAAATGTGATATAATCACTTTTTAGAAAAAAAAATTATTTTTTAAACATAGAATCTGATTTATTAATATCCCAAGCCTAGAAAATAAATTATATTACTAATAGAACATTTTATTTAAAATATAAAATAAAAAAAATTAAAATAATTCATAAATTGTGGTGAATTTAATTTATTATGATAAAAAAACATTTCATGCACAAGAAATTTTTTAGACAAATATTTATGTTAAATTCATGGGATATCCTAGCCGAACATCCATGCGAAGGTGGAAAGCTGATTTCATGATGAAGGTGGTGGGAGGATAAATTCCACGTAATTAGTCTGGGTTGTATGTAATGTTTGAAGCCTACGGGAAATGAATTCCTCTAAGGACTGTGGGCCTTGAAATACTTACGCCTACGGGCATTGTAAGGATTCCACCTCACCCCTTGAAAGGTGGATTATCAAAATCAATAAAAAAATGATGGCCTTCGGGCCATTGGATAGAATTAATTTTATACATGTTCAAAATAGATAATTCTCATTAATTGTTTATTAATATTCATACCTTCCAATTTAACAAGTAGTTTATAATGGTATATCATGTTACAATTTGATAAAACTCTGTGATTTGTGTAACACAAGCTATTGATGAAATTAAAAATATTTGAAAAAAACTCATAAAATGTAAATGATTTGCATTCTTATACCCTTAAAATTGTTCCATATATTAAAATTATATTAATAAATCATAGAAAAACTTATGAAGGGTTTTCCTCATCATATCCTCAAGTTCCCATGTAGCTTCCACAAATTGGTAGGTTCGTTATAAAACTCTAACCAGGTAAGAGGTTCTATTTCAAAGAAAATTCCCTCTACATTTCCCAATATCCATAATTGTTTCCACATAAGAATTATATTTTGCTGCTATTATGAACTATTATTTTAGTCAATGGGAAGTAAAAGGTACGTAATTCCATAGGATAGATACATAGAACACACTATTATTTTGAGATAGGTTCAGTGGGATTGGCTAGAGATAAGTAACCATTCCTAATTAATTAATAATCTCAAAAGGGTCAATATACCTAGGGATTATATTTCCTTTATTTTCTAATATCATAAATATCTTCCATGGGGAAAATAATATAAATAACTTTTCACCAATTACAAACATTGAATTTCATTGATGATTTTTAGAATATTTTTTCTATCAGCTCTATGGTACCTTAATGCACTACTGAATGGATCTATCATTATTTACCATCTCCACTCAGCACCCAATATCATTATTTATCCAACCTCATCCCATAACATTAGAGTTTTATACTTCTATCAATAGAGGTCTCCATATAGATCTATCTTAATTCTTGAGAAGAATCTATTGTAGTTTGAATACTCTACAATATGAAGGTATTGATGCCAATAAACATTGAAATAATAATAAAAGGATCTCAATTTATCTTATAGGTTTTGAATGGTTCTCATAGACTAACCATCGATCTGAGGATGATATATAGTTATTAAGCTGAACTTTGTAACCATATCCCATTGAATACTTTTCTAGAACATCAATGTAATCCTCATATCACAATCGGATACGATAGAATGTGGTACTCCATGTAATCATAACTCTTTATTAATGTATATTTTTGGAATATTACCCATAGATAAATCTTATCTAATATGAATGAAGTATTGAGACATGTTAATCTGATTAATAAAAACACAAATATCATTATTTCCTTTAGATTTTTTGGGGAGTCCCATGAAATAAATGGTGGTGTTTTCCCTTTTCCATTATGGTATAGATAATGGATTTAAAATCCACTTATAATTATATCACATAGACTTATCATGACGAAATTACAAGTAATTAGATACAAAATTAAAAATATCCCTATTCATGTAGTACCAAAAGAAATTGTCTTTAAAATATCTATATATATATATATATATATAATTTTAGAATGTATATATAATGAAGAACATTGATCCCCCTCGAACATCTCTTTCAAATATGGTATGAACAAAACAAATACATGGTTCTTGACCCTAATCATTCCATCGAAATCATGATTAAAATCTAATTTTTTTAGAACTTCTACATATCTACATCATTATTGCAACTCTTTAAACATCTTTTGGATAGATTATTGAACACCAATTTTAGAAAGATAATATTTATCAACATTATTCAAGATTTACATATCCTCTATATAAAAATTCATAAATATTTTTTTATCATCATCCTTGATATATTATAATGATCCAATAAACTCAAAAAATATAGCCACCTTGTTCTTTTTTATAGGGTAGTAATGTATTGATGAATCATAGTCATTAATTTGTTCTAACCACCCTCTATAGAACATATTCAACTCCTTCAATGTGAATGTATACTTCATAATTTAATGAAGGTTATTTATGTCACACATTTCTCAATAAATTTAATTCATCTATTTTATTAATTAATCTTTTTCTTCAGCTAACTCTAAATCATGATTTGGGTAATTTTTCTCATCAACATTCAATTATCTTGATGTATAAGCAATAACTGTATAATTTTTCAATAGGAATCATTAAAAACACTTCATTAATGCGTCATTTTATATTAAAACCCCTTGTACAATATAGGTTAATGTAATAATAGGTTTAATTACTTCCCTTCTCTTGATTTCCTTTAAAATATTCATCACATTAATTTTTTAAAACAAACATGGATTCCTTCCAACGTTAACATGGTGATTATATTGGTTAATTGTGATAAAATATCCATAAACCATCAGTAATTTTTATATGAACCAAGAATACATTAGATCTCAGTCATAGTAGTTGGTCTTGGCCATCTTCCCATATCCTCGAGCATTGATGAATCCACTAATATACCCTTTCTTGAGATTATATGTCAAAAAAATCGAACCTTTTAACACAAAAATTCAAACATTGTAAAATTTTCATACAACTTATCCTTCCTCAGGTTCATCAACATAATTATCATTTGATCATCATTACTCTTTGAATATATTACAATATCATCTTTAAATACCAACAAAAATGATCAATTTTTGGTTTATAAATTATATTAAATAAATCCAAGATGATTGCATAGGAATTAGTAGGAATAAATAGAATCACAATACATTTAGAGGGTTGATGGCTTGTATGGATCACTGTATTGGGTATATCAACCACTTGACCATCAACTAGTAATATTAAAAATAAAGGCCAATATTGGAAAATTATTTAGCTCCTTGAATTTGGTCAAACAAGTCATAAATATTGGGTCGATGATACTTATTCATGATTGTGATCTTGTCCAGTTCTTGATAATCAATATAGAGTCACATAAATATATATTTCATCCTAAAAATGAATAAGTGAACCCCAATTTGACACAGTTGTATGAATATGTACCTTTCCAAGATTCTTCTAGATTTACTTCTTCAATTCCTACAACTCAATTAGGGACATTCAATGTGGAGTCATTGAAATAGACATACCACTGGGTATCAGTTCTACAAAAAACTAAACATCATTATTTACTAAAAGAATAGGAAATTCACTTATAAATGTATTAATAAACTCATAAAAATAGGCATATCATTGATGTCAATTTTATCCCAAACTATATGTGATAAAAAATTTGAATAGTAATCAAGAGCTATAAAATGGATTTAATTTCCATTAGAATTTAATCTTTATTGACACCCTAAATGATGATTAGAGGATGGATATGAATATTATGTGTAACGTATATTCCTTGTAAATTGTTGTGGTATTAATAGGATGAAATCCAATATACTCCTATTATAACTTTAACTTCAACAAAAGATATATTATAGGCTTAATAAGAAGTACATTCACATAAACTTAAACCAAATAAGAATCATAGACATATGAGGGAATCATTATACCTTTTCAGGTTTTCACTAAAAATTAAACATATAATCATTATGGTTATAAATTATATTTACTTTAGAGTTTTCATATTCCCACATAGGGTACTGCAATATATTATCTTACCAATCACCACCTAAATATCATAATTATATATTCAATCCCATAGTAAAACAAATATAGTTATCATGACCTTCATGAATCATTATCCTATCAGATCTCTCATGAAATATTAATCATAATATTTCTAATCCATGAAACCATTTTTTCAATATATAAAAAAAAAGGTTTAACCTGGTTCATTAATGTTCATAATCTATTAAAATACATCATGATAGTTCATAATGAAAATTTATATTAACCCATGCATATACCTCAGGAGTGTGAAACGAGTTGTGTAGCATGGCCTCTTTGTCATGCACAAGGTGATGATTTAGTCAATTACCAATAAAATATTTTTTGGGTTATTACCCATAGGTAAAACTATGTTAGATCCATGTATACCATTAATGTCTAGAAAATGGTGTTTTTCTTAGAAAACCACACTCCTTTGTTTAACATAACATATGATGTTCACCAATACTTATGATTATCCAATGAATTTTGAGTAATATTTTTTCATCCTTGTTTCCTATGGGTAAAAAACTGTGATCCAATACCAACAATGTAGATCTATATTCTTCATAAATAGATATTACATATTAATATATGAATATTTATTAAATTATATAACAATCCTATCCAGAATCATTTAAGTATTGTGACTTTTGAAATGTTGATACATAAAGAAATACTTCATATGATATATAAATTATCTCCCACTAAGTTCTCTATAATTATCAACCATCTCAGATAAATTGTATATAACAGTTTCAATTTTAACCTGGAAAAAATGACACATAAGAATGGGGGTGGTCAGATGCTCAGTAAGGGTAAACAAGTGAGATGTCAATATAACATAAGCATAAGGGTATAATAATTCTATTTTAAAACCATACCCTAAATTTCACAGATCATACATGGAATAAATAATGGTAGTTAAAAAGACATGAATAATAAATGAATCAAATAACCTAATAAATGAGAGAAGAACATTTGTAAAAGGAATATATAATTTCATTATAGAAAAGTATAAAAATAATTTACTTATTATTCAATGTTAATTTATAATAAAATGATATTTTAATGTTTTCACAACTCAAAACATCATAGTAGTTTTCTTTACTCCAAATAATATCATAGGGGATGGATTCTATTACCGATCTCGGTTCCCACCCCATTTATGTCATATTTATCCCATGAGATATCAGTCATTTCCTAAATTAATGGAGTTCAAAATCATTCTATACCCACCTATAACATAATTATAATAATATAAATTTTATCCACAAGATCAAAAAACATTTATTATATAACAACTAATGAAAAATGAATGGGTTTCATAAATATTTCACCAATTCAACATAGCATAACCCATATAATATAAAAGAGTATCATATACATATTTTCATCATAATCCTAAATATATATATAAATAATAAGGTTGGTATCATTATATTATATCCCCAGTAATTTTTTGTAAACATGAACGTATTCTATCTTAGATATAAAATTATTTTAAAATATCACTTTGAAAATTTCTTGAGGAAAATACAATTATTAATTTGAAAATACTTATTTAACATTTTCCAAAATATTAAAAAATAATTTTATTTAAAAATAAAGATGGAAATGTATAATGGGTTATTCAAATAATTTATTGTTTAAGATGGAGGGAAATTCTATTTATGTTATATATGTTAAAAAACATTCCATTCAAATATTTCTAAATAATGGTCCAAAATTACAACATTTAGAAAACCAGAAGTTAATTCTTTTTATAAATTTTTTAAAAAGTCAAAATGGGTAAAAAAATTATAAAATCATGGTAGAATATTAAAAATATTCTTAAAACATTTTAGAAAACATTGACATGAAAAAGAATGGGGTTTTGATCGAAGAGATAAATAAAGTCTGTTTTTCCTTAAAAAAAATTCATTCAAACTCACAAGTATATAAATAGAGGAAAATGAAAGGAAAAAATTTAATTTTATGGAATAACCATATGATATGAAAAATATTGAGTTTGAAAATAGATAGATCACAATATTTCACCATTGGAATCATAACCAAATAAAATCCCATTAAGCAATGGGATTGTAATAAAAAACACTTACCACTTTGGTAACATGTGAATTATGAAACCAATGAAAGAATGAAACAAAAATGGATATTAATATAATATTATTTTTACGAAATAATAATAAAATATATTCATGTGTAGTATATACACTATATAAAATTAAAATTTGGTGAATATTTCATGTGTCCCGTGGAAATAAAAGTTAGACAAAAATCTATTACCTCGAGTCTCAACATACTTTCTATACATTAAAGAATAATGTATAATAAATATAATATTATTAAAAATATTTTATATAAACATAATCAAATATATCACACCAAATATGTTTTAATTACAACCTTTTATCACTAATTCAAAAAAAATATTTATTAAAATAAATATATCAAGTGAAATTGCATCATTTTTCATATATGTATTGGTTTGGTATTTTTGAATGTGTACATTAATTATGGTTAAATAATATCCATAATGTTAATAATTATAAAAATATCATATATATTCATTATATAAATATTTATATTTATCCATAAATTTTATAGACAGAAAAATGAATGACATTGTTTAAAGAGACGGGGGCCCTACGTGTACATGAACATTGTTTCCATTTTTTGATAAATGGTATGAGTGAAATTTAACAGATAATTCACCTTTACTGAATCATTTTTATATCTTAGGTATCACATATATTAATTAAGTCTATGATAACACCCTTAAACTCTAAAATAATAACATTATATTACATAGCGTATACAACATGAAACACGATGGATAGAAGAAAATATAACACCCTAATACCTTACGATATAGTTATTTTAAAATAATTTTATTTTATTTTATTTATTTTATTAGATTAAATACTTATTTTTTATTTCAGTACATACAATATATAATTAAAATTTTTTACATGTAAAACTATGTTTAGCTTGTATAACACACAACATTGAGTTTCAACGAAATTGACCTATTTTTAAAATATTATTACTTTATATAATGTTTATAAATAGTACATTGGAATGGTGGGTATGGATAGTATTAAATAATTTATCAAAATAATAGTTATCTACTAATTATAAATAAGATAATAATCATCTAAAAGAAAAAGAAATGTTTTCTAAAAAATGTATTTTTTAAAAGGACCATTTAGTTGCGCTTTTCACACATAATTTAAATTAAATTATTAAAATATTAGGAAATAAATATGAAAAAAATAAATTATTTTCTGAAATAATAAAATAAAAATTATCATAGGGTGATTTTTTGTTGTTTTTATGATAGGTTTAATTTTTTAATGAATATTGAAAAATATAAAATTTTAATTTAAAACTGCATTTTTGTTTAAAAAATTTATAACGTTAAATCATAATTTGAATTGTTTTTAAAGTAAATTATTTCAATTTTATATAAATATTTCAAACTATTTTTATTGTAATAATTTTCATGTCTAATTTTGAAATAAAAACCTTGTAAAATTTTGAACATTTTCTCTCTGAAAATGCGTTTTCTCATCATGTCCACAAGATTAGTATTAAATCAAATTTTTTCACTCATATGAAATTAATTAAGTAAAATGGCTTAAATATTTGGATAATTTTAAATTTTATTTTATAATAAGTTAAAATTAATGTTTATATAATAATTACAAAAGATAATAAAAATTACTTAACATTGTTTAGGATAAAAGTGGTATTTTTAAACGTTGCATCTGTTTGTGTTAAATTTTGTATTCAACATATATAAGATTTTTTATTTTAATTTTTTTCATATTTATAATAATTATTTTTAATTTATCTTATAATACTATATTTAGTTTAATTATAAATATATAATTTCCTTGGTTAAAAAAATTAATTACCATAGAGAAAACTAAAGGGTTAAAAAGGGAGTAAAGATAAAGGATAAGGAATGAAATGTTTATTATAAGTGTTATTTTGTGAATTGGAGGTGTATTTAGACATATAATCCCTAACATAAATTATATATCAATTTTTCTTCCCCATGAGGGGGTAGTGACCTCCCATTATTGAATACTTTGGGGTATCTACAAAAATGCTCATCCTTTATTTTTTAAAGGGAACTCACTCCCCTCGATTCTTCAAACCACTAAAGATATTTTGGTCGATCAAATCCTAAAAATATCAGTTCCAAAATTATCTCCCATCATCCTATATTAACTTTTTTGGGTAGGAACCCATACATAGACATATTTGGTTCAAACCTAACGAGGTTTTCCGAAGAAGAGTTAACGTTCTTCAATGATACTTTTAATTTTATTTCTTCCTCCACATCCTAAAATAATTATTTAATCCTTATGATATCATATCCTTAGTATCGTAAATATACATAGATTTTTTTATCTTATGTTCACTACCTATAACCCCCACCCCCCAAATTCCATCAAATTTTTTACGAAAACATCATTTAGGTGTACGGTAAACCACCGCCTCACAAACAGATGTCATTCATTATACCATTAACTCCTCTCACTATTGGGTATTATATTTATACCATAATTATACATATTGATTCATTATATCATATATATCTTTTTTAATTTATATTCTATATGGGATACAATAATGTTTCTCATGTGTAAGGAAGACTACCGCCTTGCGAGATGATGTGATTCCTCTTCTACTAACGCTTTACATAGTAGTTGATTATGATAATTTTAATAATTTAATGTGATATACATTAAATAATTATGATATTAATTCAAAATATTTCATTCTTAAAATATCATACATTATATTATTTTTCTTACCTTTTCACTCACTTAGAGATGATAACATTGTGTATGTGTTGACTACCACCCTCACAAAGTGGTGTGGCTCTCTTTTCATCACCAAACCACATGAATGACATATATTAATATATATATATATATATAAAGAATATATGTGGTTTTTATAATATAATTATATCTCTATAAATATTAAATATTCCTTACCAACTTTCCATTTGGGTTTTTGAAAAATTGAAATGTTACTATTGCGTACATACGACCTACCCTATCCATGATTGTAACATACATCATTTTTCAATACCATCATTAATGATATGATTTAAAATAGAAATTTAAATATAAATATTATAATTATATAATGATTATTCTTCTTCATATGATGAAACTATATAATATGTAAAAGAAACATAACTTTCATGACAGATAATAAATGAGAAACAATTCAATTAACACCCAAATCAAAGCACATAATGAATGATTTTTAATGAAAAGTTGATAAGGTGTTATAAAAGGATCATATATGATATTATAATTATTAATATTATTACATTATAATTTAATAACATGTTTAAAACTGATATAAATGAGGTTAAATAACATTAAAAAATGATGTGTGTGGAATGGGACTTCATCCCAATTTCAATAATTGAGGCATTTTTTATTATTGTATACCTAATTTATTTTATAATGTGAAAATACTACCAAATTTAAATGTAATTTCATGATTACATAATAACTCATGTTATTTAATGTTTTAATTTTAATTAATGCATCTAAGGGGTTTTGACAAAAAAGTTACCATGTGGTAACAAATTTCATTGATCAATTTCTTTTAATTGGGTTGTCATACTTATTCGTTATCTTTAATATTCTATGAATCTATGTATAATTAGTTTTTTTAATCCTATGCTGCAATTAAACTTTTTTAATGTGGACTCACAGTTGATAAACCTAATTGATTCATTGATTAATTCCCACATCAATGTAATGATTGTAAGGTTATATTTAATAATATCATTATACTCAAGATTATTTATTATTTATTCTTAGTTAAAGGAAATTATTGAATCATTTTCTAATAAAAAATTAATTTCATTATCCAATCTTTTCATGATATTTTCAAGAAATAATACATGTTTTCTACTTTTTGGTTCCTAAAAGAAAGGATATAATTTTTTAAGAAAATCCTCTTTATTTCTCCCTTCGGTTGGAAATCCATTTTCTTCTAAAACCATGATTTAAAAAACGTTTTCAAAAACGTTTTTAACCATTTATAAATGATTAATTAAAGATATTTTAAACCATTTTTTCATTTAAAAAAAAAGATGAATATCTTATTCTTTTTCCAAAAAAATTACATTTTTTACCTTTTTACAATGAAAATAGAATGTTCTTTTCATAATATATGGAATTTATGGAATTACATACCATCATGAAAATTATTTTGTAGAATACTTATTTTCAATTTTACAATGTTGTTTTTAAAGGAAATTTTTTACCAAATACTCTATAATTAATATTTATTAAAATTTATTTTAATGGAAAATAATTTTCAAAATGTTTTATGTTTTGATAGGTGATTTTAAAAATGAAAAATCTATTTTCCTCATGAATGTATTTAAAAAAATTTAAATTTTTTCTATTAATCAATGAAAAAAATCACTTAATTCACATATAATCTATTGGTGGTATGTTTTATTGATACAATCCTTATTATTTATCTAGATGGATTATGATTATATTGATAAGGGATTGTATCGATATTCAAATACTTTATTATTATTTTTAGTCAATAACATTCCCTAATAATGTTTACATTCTAGTGATCATTGGAAATTAAAAATCTCTTAAATAACCATATTATTTATCATGGATATGTTTATTTCATAAAATTTATATCATTTATATATATGTAATTCTTCATTGATAGTGATTTTTTATCTAGGAAAATGTTGATAAATCCATAATATTTACACTATACAAATAATTGATGTTAGTATCATTTTTTATGAACTAAATCAATAATTCAATATATAACGAATGTTTTGGAAATGAAATGTATAAGTGGGGACTAGTAATAGATAGTCTCTAGAGGCCTCATAAGTATTATGGGGCGAATTAATTGGCTATCCTTAGTTAAATGGGCTTTTAGCCATTAGTTTTAAACAATCGTGAGGATATATGTTAAAGGTAGGTGTATCATATGCCTAGGAAACATGTCATCCAATAATTAAGAATTTACATCATTATGAATTCAATTTTTTTCATCCATGATATTATCTCTATAATATTCACTCTTAATGCATTTCATTCATTGATTAAATGGAATGTGTGATTAGTTATTTATATTTCCATATTGAATATTCTATATCTTGTTTTCATAGTCATTTAATTGACTAAATTCCATTTTTTTAGTTATCTATATTTCCCTATTGATTATTCTAGTAAAATTATTTAAATATAAGGTGTTGAAAATTATTTATCTTACCTTGTTGAATATGGTTATTGATTTATGATATCTTCTAATGTAATTGACCCTTAATAAGAATTTGAACTCACTCATATTTTTTTCCTTTCCTACGAATCCATCATGAGTACTATGAAATATATGAAAATATATTCTAGGTAGAATAATGATATAATCAAAAAAATATGTTTTTGATTTTTTATTCAAATGTATTATGGAAATCATGTATGTATCAAGTTTACCAAGACTAATAAACTATTTGGTCCTTCAACATATGATTCCTTTTATCATATTCCACTGTAATAAAGTAGACATTGGCTCTGGGCTACAAGTCTTAGGGTCCTTATATTTTGTATTATAGGGTGTTCAGTGGAAACATTGGGAAATACAATCAAGAAAACATAAATTTGGAATCATAAAAATATTATGGACTTTGAGGAAAACTGTAGAAGAGAATCCTAATATTTTGTTATATAAGAGATTATGTGGTTTTTTCATGAAATACATCACTATATAGATTTTAAAAGTGTATGTGGTTCTAGAAAAAATGTATTTAGCTGTAATAACTTTGAAATGTGTGAATTGATCGTGACACATTCATCACATGCTGCACAAAAACGATACATACTATGAATTTGGTTTAATAATCCCATGGGATATGCTTAAGATAATTCACATTTTATTTAAATCCCAGTATGTAGGATTTGAATAGAATATGAAAATGAATGACCTAGGGTAAAACTAAGGAGAATTTTATTGAATATAATATTTCATGATTTACACATACTAAAGATGATTATATTGTGTCCCCAATAAGATTATTGTCTCTTACAATATACATTTTGGTTTTAGTGAAAGTCCAGAACCCCAAAGAATCAAGTTAACATTGAACATGAAGGAAAATGTTGTGAATGAGAGATTCCAACTAAGATTATGATAGTGTTGAAAGAAATCATGATTATTTATAATCTGTTTTACTAATATATGATTAATAACATATACCTTAAAAAAGTACCTAACTTGGAAATAAAGAGAAGGATAGAGTTCTCTATGTTCTCAAATGGTAAAGATCGAGAATGTATGAAGGATTGATCTCAATCATGTAATAAATGTGAAAGGTAAAACAAAAAAAAGTGTCTGAGGGGAATATTAAAATAATTTATATGTATAATGGAAGTGAAGAAAGAAAAGAACATCTGATGAAAAATGAAGAGCATGATGGATAGTAAACCTAAAAAAGTGTCTTAGGTGGTGTTTTCAACATATGAGATTCAGGAACATGCTCATTCACTTTCAAAAACTAGGACGGTGTGGGTAATGTATTACCATGTTTTTTATCCTTTTTTATAGACTCTTTTTTATGGGCTTGTATTATGTACCTTTTTACTTTTAGGTACTTTCACTATTGAACTCTGGTTGTGGGATATAGTGGTTTTCAAGAATTGATTAATTAGTGTTTTTTATATTTCATCTTTGTGGCTTGGAGACAATTGTATGCTTATATGTACTTTAGGGTAATGCCTCCCATTTGTGGGATATGCCTACTCAGTTCTATTCACCAGCTTCTGAAATATTGGAGGTGGGATTGGGGTAGTCACTATATGGGCCCCTTTGGGATGGGTCGTGACATAGTGGTATCAAAGGTAGGTATTAGTTCTATTTTAAGACTGGGAGTCTATGAGGTTGGTTTGAGGAAAAGGTGTTAAGCGTTTCGAGTTCAGCATTCAGGACATGGAATATAGTGTTGGCGGGATGACCAACGTATCCATACACCAAGACTCCAAGCACATTCTTTTCATCTCGGTACATGAAAACACTAATTACAGAAAAAATAATAGTGCATGAATCATATAGGAATGGTTTTATTTTTCATTTCCTTCTTGAGTAAGCTCTCAAGATATACATTATTAATCATGGTACATGTTGTTTCATATCAAAATACCTCCATGTAGACATCCCTCTAGGATTCCACTATGTGATCATGAGGGTGATCTACCTTGTGAGGAGGCATTGGTATAGGGGCATGTACCATATATAGCACCTCTGGGTGGTTTACCAGCTATGCTACTACATATTGAGAAACAACTACAATTAGCTCTACCAGCTATGGTTGCACAAAGCTTGAGTACATTTCATGAGTTTCAGAGGAAGTGACCTCCTGGGTTTCGGGGTGAGCTAGATGCCCAGTTGGCAGAATATCGGCTCGAGATAGTCAGTCGTGTTATCCACCTAGTGGGGAAGCCTGCATACCAGATGGAAGTCCCTGCCGTGAGTATTTTTCAGAGCTCCGTGGGGAGATGGTGGATCTTGGGGACATATTCTCATGATGATAAAGATATCTCCAATATATAATTTTAGAATATATTTAGAGAGGATTTTTTTCCAGACATGTTCTGATCGGTACGCATATAGGTGATCTTGCATATGCAGTTGGGTGGCATGACCATAGCAGAGTATTCAACGAGTTTTACTAATCTTTCTCAATGCTCCATTGATATGGAATGATACATGTTCATTAGGGATAATACCAATGTTAATGGATTACATTGGGACATCGGGGCATTAGTGTTTTCCCTTATCATTCATACTTATGTTGGGGTACTTGAGAGAACAAATCTAGTGGAGAGTTTTCTAGCAGAGCGGCCACTGATAGCCAGAGCTAGCAGTGGAAACTAGATTGCTATTACCTCGTCACCTAACTTCCAATAGTAGTCCTAAAGATCCAATAAGGATATGAACTTTAGGGGGAGATCCTAGGCTTCATTTTCAGTAGTACAGGGCTCCTAGGGAGGCTTGAGTTAACCCAAAGACTAACGGTGTTTCACATGTGGCAGTCAGAGACATATGGCATGAGATTTCCTAACCCATCATAAATCTAATTGGGGGATGGTTGAATAACTACCAAGGAAGACGATTAGATAAAAGCATGGTAGTCTGTATGCTGGCATATGTGGCAAAGGAGAAGATGGGGAAACATGAGATGGTTAGAGGTTCAATCCATTACCACCACCACCACAAGGTGGTACACACTAGGCTTAAGGAGATTGTGGATATAGATGAGGACAACTACATGAGATGAAGTATTATGACCCAGGGGAACCAGGGATGATTTGAGGTAAGATCTATGTCTTTTCCTCCTTATCTTTAGTTTTTATAGACACATGTGTTGGTCATTATTTTCTTTCCCTAAACCATGTTTGGGACTCAGATATTCTGGTTAAATGTCATGACCCGTCCCTTGGGGTCCATGCCGTGACAACCCCAAGCTTGCCTTCCATAGGCCAGGGGCTAGTGACTAGCACTGAAAGGCGTATTCCCCAAAACTGGGAAGTCATTGCCTTTATAACCTATAATAACATGCAACCAAGCACACAACAAAATACGAACACAAGTGAACAATATAGAAAAAAGAGTGTTGAATGTAAAAAGGGGGCCGGAATACAAGCCTGACTGTAAAGATACATGTACAACTGAAATACAAAACAACTGAAGAAAGAGAAAAGATAGCTACTAGATCATCCTCCGAGGATCCTACCTAATGGGTTAGTAAAGATCTCCTCCTCAGTACTCCACTTCCACCCATCTCCTCTATGTACCGACACTCCGTATAGTCCACCTCTGGGTATCGTCCAGTCCTGATACTCTCAGCCTCAGTCAGCACTGTATGTCGTCTGCATCCAACACAACAAGGTTCGGGCATATCCCATGCAGGGGTGAGTATAACAATACTTAGTAGGGACCCCAAGACCCTCAAGGCCTCACAAAAACCACCAAGGATAAACCACAAAGTATGAAATCAATAGATAACCATACATATGTATATGCCCATACATATACCAATGTTATCCGTTAATCCATCTCAATCATGAGGAAAACATAGAGATACTGAATCAGATCACACCAAGATTTATTATAGGGGTAATAATAAGTAACATCCCCAGTCATATCATTGAACTCCTCGGCTGCTGGAGATCCCCTCCTCTATAGAGTATAGTGGGTGTGTCGTGTCACACAAAGGCACTTCCCACAAATCGGGGACTGCTGAGGTACTCCTCCTATCGAGTACCGTGGGTCTATTGTGTCACATAGAGGCACTCACCACCATGGCTCTTCCACATCACACATAGGCCCTCCCCCTTGTGACTTGCTGATGTACTCCTCCGGTCGAGCATCGGGGGTCTTCCGCGTCAAACAGAGACACTCCCCACAGTGGCATGTTGAGGTACTCCTCCTCTCTAGTATCAACGGTCTACCACATCACACAGAGATTCTCCCCACAGTGGGTATGCTGCGTCACAAAGAGGTGCTCCTCACTGGGCCTATCAAGTCACTCCAAGTCAAAAAGGTTAGCAGTCGTCAAGTCTCAGCCAGCTTCTGGGTTCCCGCACTATGCATGCTCGTCTCCAAGAGGATCCTCTCACCGAGCTACTGGTCAATACTCCAAATGCCACGAAGTCCCACGAAGTCTTACAAAGAAGCATCTCAAAGGACTGCCCTGTCATAGGGGTCTCAATGCAATAGACGGCACGTCAATCGGTCGTCCGGTCTGTGAGTTATTAGCCTTTTAGTCCCGGGGGCCCGGTTGGATTCGTACTCGATCCAACTAGATCATTCCCCATCATAATCTAAAACTCCAGTGGGGTATACTCAAAGGTACCATCTTGCTCCATTATTTCCAGCGCCGCTGACGGTTTTACAAATGGACGTCTGGTGCCAAAGTTATGGCCCAAGAAAGTAAATGAGTCGTATCAGGTCCGGGTCTGGTCTGACCCGGTTAGACCAAATCGACCCAACCTAGCCTAGGTCAACCCGGTTCAGGTCAAACCGGCCCGACCCACTGGGTAATTCCTGGCTCGCGGTGTGACCTAGCCCACTGGGTGGCCCGACCCGCTGAGCGGTCCAGCGGGTGGTGAGGGCAGCGGGAACCGCGAGTTGGCGGAGGTCGCAGGTCGTCTCGGCCGCAAGCATTGGATCGACCGCGGGGGTTCTGCGAGGGTGTGGGGAAGTTCGGCCCGGCCCAAGGTGGCTCAAATATGCCGCGGGCGGTGCAGCCGGGGAGGCTCGGAGGGCCGCGGGCGACTCCATCGGGGCGGCTCGGAAGGCTGCATGTGGCGCGGCCGGGGCGGCTTGGCAGGATGGCGGCGGCTCAGCAGACGGCGGCGGCGGCTCGGCAGATGGAGACGGAGGAGGAGGCCTGGCCTGGACGGATACGGTGGCTTAGCCCGGTCGGCGGCGGCGGCTCAGCCCGAACGGTGGCGGTCAAGGGTGGCACGGCAAGGCCGCAGGTGGCAGAGCCATGGGACACGGTGGTCATGGGTGTCACGGAGTGGCTCGACCGTGGGGACGCCCAAATGGGGCAGAAGTTGCGAGGTGGCAGTGGCTTCTGGGCGGTGTCGTTGCACCATCACCTTCATCACGTTCAACACCACAAATCATCACAATATTTGTTGAGGGGTCGGGCCATGTTTGTTTTGCTGAAACCCTCCGCGTTAGGGTGGCACTATATGGCTCAATAAGAACTTGAAGAAGAATGTCAAGTTTTACAACCTCCCGCAATGATTTATTCCCAATCCCGAAAAATAATTGAAGGTAAGAACATGAGAAAAGTATTCATACACAAATAAACCCCTACCTTGTTTGATTTTTGACGATGAAGAGAGAAGTCGAAGTTGTTGAAGTTCGTCACACCCGTCAAACGCCTCTGATCCCGAGCTCGTTCGATGAATTAATGTTCTTCGATGGAGTTTATTCTTCATTGATGAATATTTCCACCATTGTAGGATGTCTCGAGGAAGAAGGTCGAAGTCGAGGTCGGCATTCTTCATTGGCAGCCTTTCTCCAAGAACTCTCCCCTTTGCCAAGACTTTTCCCCCAAAATGAAAATGGCCAACTATTGTGTTTCCCCCATTTTTAATTGTTAACACAATTTCAAGTTGGATTAATTATGGTGGCTCCACTTAATTAATTAATGATGTTGGCACAAAATTAATTAAAAGAGGGTGGCATAATAAATTATGGGGAGGGTTGGCATAATTAAGTGGGGACCTCGAGAGGTTTCTCTCCACTTAATAGGGTGTTCAAGAGGTTTCAAACCTCGGGTGGTCCCCACCACCATAACCTCTCATGGGAGGTTAGTCTCGGTGGTCCCCACCTTCATAACCTCTCATGGAAGGTTTTAATTTAGGTGGTCCCCACTTGTGAAATATCCACATGGGTGGTTACAACATATAAAATAAAATATGATTATTTAATTTCATTATTTCGACTAAAAAAACCAAAATTTATCTTTCACCCTCGACCAACTGTCGTCGGGGTGAAAGTCTTCTTAAGAGAAAACTGGCGCTGCAAGTTCAACGGTGTCCTTAGATTTCAATTCCAAGAACCATTTTAAAAGTTATAAAAACATGCTCGTATGTTTACTGAACGTACCTGAAAAAAAGTTCATAAATTAATTTCAGGCACTCTGGGACTCGAAATCAAGCGCCATCAACTTTTACGGACTCATAAAATTACAATATTTAAAAAAAATACATGGAAATTCTAGGTATTTACATTTTCCCAACCTCAGGGATTTACATCCTCATAAGACACAACTCAAACTAAGGGAACAATTGGTGGTACTGTACATGCATCTAAGCCTCCCGCTCCCATGAGCTCTCCTAGAGGATCCCATGCTACCAGTGTACACGCACTAGAGGAATCGACCACCCACAAAGGACCCACTCTTATTGATCCTCAACTCCAATAAAACCTCTGTAAAATTCACCCCATCATCAACGTCCAACTCTCCATGTTCGATGATCTGCGAAGGACTGTGCACATATCTTCTCAACTGGGATACATGGTAAATGTTGTGCACATGGTGTAATTGAGGTGGAAGAGCTAAGTGGTATGCCCCCTCGCCAACTCTGATAAAGACCTGAAAAGGTCCGATAAACCTTGGAGATAACTTGCCGCCTTGGCCAAATCTCTGTAAACCTTTTCAGGGTGAGACCCATAGAAAGACTTGGTTACCATCCTCGAACTCTATAGGTCTCTGTCTCCTATCGGCATATGACTCCTGCCTGCTCTGTGCAGTCTTCATCCACTCCTGGATGATCTGTACCTTCTCAGTGGTATCTAGTACCATCTCTGGTCCCACGAGTGCTGACTCCCCTAGGTCAGTCTAGCAGAAAGGTGATCTGAAAGGTCACTCGTACAATGCCTCAAAAGTTTTCATCCCTATGGTGGAGTGATAGTTGTTGTTGTATGAAAACTCAACCAAAGTTAATTGATCCTCCAAGTTGTGACCGAAGTTGAGGACACAAGCACTCATTATGTCCTCGAGGATCTGAATGGTCCACTCAGTCTGGCCATCAGTTTGAGGATGGAAGGTGATGCTCAAGCGAAGCTATATCCTGAATGCCTTCTACAACCCCTTCCATAGCCAGGAAGTAAAATGCATATCACGATCAGAGACAATTGTCGAGGGTACTCCATGTAGCCGCAAATTCTTTGACACATAGAGGCATCCCAACCTCTCTATAGAACCCTGCTATCTGATTGGTAGGATGTGTCCTGACTTGGTGAGTCAGTTGACGATCACCCAAATCGAGTCATGACCCCTGGATGTAGTTGGAAGTCCTGTCACCAATTCCATGGATATCCCGCCCCACTTCCACTCTGGGACCTCTAAAGGCTAAACCAAGCATGCTGGTACATGATGATCCATCTTCACTTACTGACAAGTGAGGCACTGAGAGACAAACTCTGTAACTTCTTTCTTCATTCCTGACCACTAGTGTTGTCATCGGAGATCCTAGTACATCTTGGTCACTCCTAGAAGTATCGCTAGAGGGGATGTGTGGAACGCCCTCAACACTTCCTACTAAAGTGACCCTGGTACCATGGTACATTCTCCAAAGAGGATGATGTGCTCCCCACCTTCATAAAATCCATCAGCTACCTACCCTGTGGATATCTGAGCACATTGAGCCTTGCGGTCAGCGCCCCCACGCTGCACCTCCCTGACCTGCTGAAGAAGTGGGGGAGTGACTGTAAGAGACTGCAGAAAATATGCCCCATCCCGATCCACAAAGGATATCTGCAAAGTGGCCTTCTGCTTCGTCGCCTCACCTAGCAGCTGTATACCAGACCACTTAATGAGTGCATCTGTAACAAGGTTCCCCATCCAAGGAGTATAGACTATGTCGAAGTCATAGTATTGGAGGAACTCAAGAAAACGTCAATGACTCGGGTTCAGGTCCTTCTGATAGAAGATATACCTGAGAATCTTGTGATCAGAGTAGAATGTAAAGTGTTTGCCCATCAGATAGTGTCGCCACATCATTAAGGTAAAGACCACTACAACTAACTCCGGGTCATGGGTAGCATATTTCTGCTCGTGTTTTCTCAGCTGTCAAGACCCTTATGCAATCACTGCTCTCTCCTGCATCAAGACACATCCGAGCCCAGTCCCTGATGTGTCGTTGTAGACTACATACCCTATGCCTGCCTCTGGAAGACTTGAGATGGGGGCACTAGTCATCCTCTACCTCAGCTCCTAGAAACTCTGCTGGAAACTCTCTAACCACCAATGGGTTTCCCATTCTTCATTAAGGTTGATAGTGCTGCTGCTACTCTGGAGAAATATGGCACAAACCTCCTATAATATCATGCCAAACCTAGAAAACTTCGTACCTTCTTCACACTCCTGGGTGGCTCCCAAGCATGTACCACCTCAATATTCACTGGATCCACTGCAACCCCAGCCTCTGATATGACATGTCCCTTAAAGTTAACCTCCCGGATCCAGAACAAGTATTTTGAGATCTTACCATAAAGTCGATGCTCTCAAAGTGTGTCTAGTACTACCCGAAAATGATAGGCATGCTCCTCCTCAATAGTCAAGTTGATCAAAATGTCTTCGATGAAGACTACTACAAAGTGACCAAGGTATGGCTGAAAGATCTTGTTGATGAGTCCCATGAACACTGCTGGAGCGTTGGTCACACCAAATAGCATAACCAAGAACTCATAGTGTCTACACCGACATCTGAATGTTGCCTTCTGCATATCCTCGTCTTGTACTCTAAGCAGGTGATAGCCTGATCTGAGTTATATCTTCGAGAACCACTGTTCTCCCTTCATCTAATCGAAGAGGTCGTCAATCCTCGGAAGTTAGTACATGTTCTTCACGGTCACCTGGTTTAGTATCCTATAGTCGACACAAAGTCTCAAGCTCTCATCCACCTTCTTGCGAACCAAATCGGAGCTTCCCAAGGTGAAACACTGGACCGGATAAACCCCTTCCCCTATAAGTCCTCTATCAGTAACTGCAGCTTATTAAGCTTCATAGGATCCATCTGATATGCTGATATAGATATTGTTGTCATCCCGTGGTACAAGTCAATGTAAAATTCCACATCTCTGTGAGGTGGTAGACCCAGAACATCATCAGGGAAAACATCTGCATACTGGTCCACCACTATAGGATAGCTCAGACTCTCCACATCAATAGCTCAAAGGGTAAAGCTAGCCAACATATGAGTGATTGTATGCACTCTCCTCCAGGTAAGACCATCTTATGCTGTAAAGGCTTCCTTCTCACCGGTGAAGGTAAACCTGGTCCCATCCATGAAAACACACCACACTTTGCACCTAATATAGTCTATCTGATCATGGACTGTAGAAAACCAGTCTATACCCAAGATGATGTTGTAAGGCCTCGATGCTGCTACTAGGAGATCCCAGCCAAAGCTATAGCCTCCTAGAGTAAGCTCACACTACTGGCACCATTGCATAATCATTGAATCATCTCCCGTAAGAGTCTCTAGCTATAAAGATCGTTCCAACGAGTCCGTCGGAATCTCATAGCTCTGAACAAGGGTAGTGACAATAAAAGAATGATTGGAACCTGTGTCTATAAGTACTACAGCTAAGGTGGAGTAAACATAGATCGTACCTCGTATCATCTCCAGAGCACCATGATCGTAAGCCTCAGCTACCTGGAGCTAAGCTTTCCCCTGTCCACAAGATCTCTATGGTCGGGGTGGACCTCCTAGTCGTAGTGGTGGTAACATTTCGATTCGTTGCCCACCGCCAGCAACATGGCCATCTCCTCTACCATATCCTCATTCTCCATGTGGACCTCCTTGGTTGAACCTTTATCTCTGTCTCAGTGGTCCTTCAACCATATGTTGATCATCTATACGATGGTTCAGATAGTCACATTCCATGTGACCCTGCCCGCCGCATGATTAACACTACATAATCCTTGCTTGACTGGTTCGGCTTCAGGTGCCCTGCCCAACTGATCCTTAGTCATGCGGTTGTCTACCTGTAGGTCTAGTCCTCTTGGACCTCTATGACATCTTTCTGCTTCCAGCTACAGAAGTCTCTACTACGTGAAGACTTTTAGTGGGTCTCACCATTGGTGATTTCTCAGAAAGGAAACTCTCCACCAAGAGGGCTCTCTCTAACACCCTCTCCTGCATCGGGATGCTGAGTGAGATCATTGAAGCCCTGATCTCCCACCTGACCCCCTGATCAATGGTTCTGGCCCTGAAGAAAGGGTCTCGCACCATATCAGTGGAGTAATGTGAGAGGTATGTGAACCTCCCTGAATACTGAGCTACAATCATGATGCCCTGCTTCAGATTAAGAAGCTCATGTATGTGCATTGCACGAAGAGTCTTTGGGACAAACACAACCCTAAACAGGCCCTCGAAGTCTTCCTAGTGAAACGTCACCTTGTCATGAACCTGGAGCATCAAGCTCCACCATCTTCCCACTACTTCCTGTATAATACTGGCAGAAATGATCACCATGAGATCGGTTAGTGTCCCTATGAGTCAGAATTCTCTCACCATAGCCTCCAACCAATCCTCAACCACCTGTGGGTCCATCTATCCCCAGAACATGGGTGGCCTCTGGTGCTGGGACTCGTGAAACACACTCAAGAGGTGTGCAATATTTTTTTCTGGGGCTGCTGGCATCGGTGGGACAATGGGTAATGGTACCGCCGGTGCCTTCGCTGGTGCCTCTACTGGAAAAGGGCCATGTACCAAGGCCTTGTCCCTCAGTGGACTATCTGTGCGTACAACTCTTGAAACCATAGCTGGGTGTCTATGTTGAGTCATCCTGAAAAGAAACAGGTGTTCCATGGTTAATAAGTTATACCTAGGGACTTGACTCAAAGATATAACAAATAAAGCTCTTGGAAAGACACACGCAATCAGTGTTTTCATGCACGGACTCAGAAATTAGAAGTCAAGGTCCTAGAGTATGGATATGTTTGCGGTCAAACCAACACTAGACTCCCTAAACTGAAAACCACACTCATTACACTTAACACTATTGTTTCATAGAAAAGATTAGAGTCCTTGTTCTTCAGTAGAACTGACTCCTCTGATACCAATCTGTCGTGACCCATCCCCCGGGGCTCGTGTCGTGACTAGCCCAATCCCACCTTCCATAAGCCTGGGGATGGAGGCTAGCACTGAAAAGCGTATTCCACAAAACTGGGAAGGAATTTCCTTTATAACCTGTCATCACAAGCAACCATGCATATAACAAGATACAAATAAAAGTCAACTATATAGAAAAAAGAGTGTTGACAGTAAAAAGGTGGCCAGAATACAAGCTCGACTATAAAGATACAAGTACAACTGAAATAAAAAAAACTGAAGACAAGGAAAATAAACCTACTGGATCATCCTCCGAGGTTCCTACCTGAAGGGTAGGTACAGAATTCCTCCTTAGCACTCCACGTCCACCCGTCTCCTCTATGTACTGACACGCCATATGGTCCACCTCCGGGTAATGTCCAGTCCTCGTACTCTCAGCCTCAGTCAGCGATGTCTGTCATCTGCATCCAACACAACAAGGTGCAGGCATAGCCCATGTAGGGGTGAGTATAATGATACTCAGTACGGACCCTGAGACCCTCATGGTCTCACAAAAACAACCAAGGATAATCGACAAAGTATGAAATCAACAGATAACCCTACATAGGTATATGCCCATACATATACTAATGTTATCAAGAAATCAATCTCAATCATGAGGAAAATATAGATATACTGACTCAGATCACACCAGGATCTATTCTAGGGGTAGAAAAAAGTAACATCCCCAGTCACATCATCAAACACCATGGCTTCTGAAGATCCCATCCTCTATCGAGTATAGTGGGCCTGCTGCATCACACCGAGTCGCTTACCACAAACCTTGGACTACTGAGGTACTCCTCCTATCAAGTACCATGGGTTTTCCATGTCACACAGAGGCACTCCCCACCATGGGTATGTCGTTCCACACAGTGTCCCTTCCCCTCGTGACTTTCTGAGGTACTCTTCCTGTTGAGTATCGTGGAACTGCCACGTCACACATAGGCACTCCCAACCATAGCCTACTGAGATACTCCTCTTATCATGTACTGTGGGTCTGTTGCATCACACAGATGCACTCCCCACTGTGGGTCTATAGTTTCATTTATATTTTCTCCCCACCAGCCCTCTCATGTCACTCCAAGTCTATAAGGTCAGCAGTCATCAAGTCTTATCCAGCTACATGGTTCCCGCACTACCCCCGCTTGTCTCCAGGAGGATCCACTCCACAATCTAATTGTCGATACTGCAACTGCCACAAATTCCCTTGAGGAAGCATCTCAAAGGCCCTCCACGTCATAGGGCTCTAAACGCAATAGACGGCGCGTCAATCGGACACTCGGTCTGTGAGTTATTAGCCTTTTAGTCATGGGGGACTCGTTGGATTCGTGCTCGATCTAACCTGGTCATTCCCCATCTTAATCCAAAACTCCAGTGGGGTATACTCAAAGGAACTGTCTCACTCCATGATTTATAGCATCACTGATGGTTCGTCAAACATACGTTTGGTGCCAATGTTAGGGCCCAAGAATGTAAATGAGTCGAATCAGGTCTAGGTCAGGTCCGACCCAGTCGAACCGACCCGACCCGACCTGGTTCGGGTTGACTCAGCATGTCCCGCTGGGTCCATCTAGGCTCGCGGTGTAGCCCGGCCCACTGAGTGTTCCCACAGGCTGTAAGGGTCGTGAGTTCCGTGGGTACCGTGGGGCGGTGGAGGTCACGGGTCAACTCAGTCGCGGCTGGCAGCTCGGTCGCAGGGGTTCCATGAGGGTGCGGGGCAGTTCGGCCTGGCCCAAGGTGGCTCAGAGAGGCTATGGGTAGCATAGTCTTGGTGGATCTGAGGTCCATGGGAAACTCGGTCGGGGCGGCTCGGAAGGTCGCGGGTAGCACGGCCAGGTTGCCTTAGCCAGCGGCTTGGCAGGATGGCAGTGGCTCAGCGGATGGGGACGACGGCTCGGTGGATGATGGAGGCGGCTAGGCCTGAACGGTGGTGGTGGCTCAACCCAAACGGCGGCGGTCGTCAGCGGCACGGCGGGGCCGCGTGTGGCAAAGCCGCGAGGCGCGATGGATGTGGGTGCCGCGGAGCGGCTCGGCCAAGAGGGTTCCACCAGGGCGTGGAGTTCACGAGGCAGTGGTGGCCATGGGGTGGTGTCATTGCACCATCTCCTTCATTGCATTCAACACCACAAATCATCACAAGATTTGTGGAGGGTTCTGGCCATGTTTGTTTGGCCCATACCCTCCACGTTAGGGTGGTAGCAAATGGATCAATAAGAAATTGATAAAGAACGTCAAGCATTATAACCTCCCGCAATGATTTATTCCCAATCCCGAAAAATAATTCAAGGGAAAAACATGGGAGAAGTATTCATACAAAAATAAACATGTACCTTGATTGATTGTTGATGAAGAAGAGACAATTCGAAGTTGTCGATGTTCGTCGCACCCGTCACATGCCTCTGTTCCCGAGCTCGTTCATCAAATTAACGTTCTTCTATGGAGGTGATTCTTCATTGATGAAGATGTAAACCATTGTAGAATGGCTCGAGGAACAAGGTCGAAGTCGAGTTCGACGTTCTTCGTTGGCGGCCTTTCTCCAAGAACTCTCCCCTTTACCAAGACTTTTCCCCCAAAATAAAATGGTCAACTGTTGTGTTTCCCTAATTTTTAATTGTTGTCACAATTTCAAATTTGATTAATTAAGTTGGATCCACTTAATTAATTTATGAGTATGGGAAAAAATTAATTAAAGGAGGGTGGCATAATAAATTATGGGGAGGGTTTGCATAATTAAGTGGGGAGCTCAAGAGGTTTCTCCCCCCTTAATAGGGAGTTCAAGAGGTTTCAAACCTCGGGTGGTCCCCACTACCATAATCTCTCATTGGAGGTAAGGCTCAGTGGTCCACACCTCCATAACCTATCATGGGAGGTTTTAGTTCAGGTGGTCCACACCTGTGAAATATCCACATGGGTGGTTACAACAAATAAAAAAAATGTGATTATTTTATTTTATTATTTCCATGAAAAACCCAAAAATTATATTTCACCCTCGACCAACTACCATCGAGATGAAAGTCTTCTTAAGGAAAAATTGGTATTGCGAGTTCAATGGTGACCTCATATTTAAATTCTGAGCACCTGTTTAAAAGTTATAAATACCCGCTCCTACGTTTACTAAACGTACCCAAAACAAAGTTCAGAAATTCATTCCAGACACTCTGGGCCTTGGAATCTAGCACCGTCAACTTTCACAGACTCGTAAAATTCATATATATTAAAACAATTACATGGAAATTTAGAGTCTTTATATTAAACCATTGACTCGACCCTTTTTCTTGGATCCTCCTATGAAAGGAGACTTGATTATCACACATTGGTCTTCACAGTGTGGCCTAATACATTGAGTTGATAGTTTGGGTTGGTATCTCTTGGTTGTGGCATTGAGGCCTTATGATATCATTCTTGGTATGGATAGGTAATCCACATTTCAAACTCATATTGACTATTTGAGGCACAGATTGTAGTTTTTTCATAGTGATAGGACCATGTTTTTTTTGTGAAATCGAAATACATGCCGCATAGGATGGACTCACACAAAGGAGGGTGTAGTCAACTACCCATTAATTGGATAGCCTCTCCCTCGGTGTAGGGGACGATATGAGATCTAAGTTTCCTACAGTAGTGGAAGAGTATGGGGATATCATTCCTAAGGATGTTCTAGGTTTACCTCTATGTAGATAGGTAGAATTATGAATTTATATATACCTAGGGGAAGAACCAATATCTACACATTCATATCGGATGTCTCCTGTAGAGCTTCATGTGATGTGGGTACAGTTGGAGGACTTACAGAGGAAGGGCTTCATGAGACCTAGTGTTTCACCCTGGGCAGCCCTTGTTTTGTCTTCCCAGAAGGAAAATGTGATATTGAGGTTATGTGTGGACTTCTAGATCCTGAACTAGGTGACTATGAAGAACAATTATCCACTACTGAGGATTGATAGCCTCCTTTATCAGTTTAAAGGGGAGCAGTGGTTCTCAAAGATCAACCTTGGGTCAGGCTATCCCCAATTGTGAGTACATGATGTGGGTATACCGAATACGGTTTTCATATGTTGTTACGGTCACTATGAGTAATTGGTGATTTTTTTGGCATGATGAACACCCTAGAAGTGTTCATGGGGCTCATGAACATGATATTTCATCCATACTTGGACCAGTTCATGGTGGAGGTCATTTATGATATCCTAGTGTACTTGGCACCTCAGAACGATCATGTGAGACACTAGAAGATAGTACAAGACACAATATGAGATAACCATCTTAATGGGTAGCTCTTAAAGTGTTAGTTCTGGATTTGAGTGGTCTATTTTCTAGGATGGATCATCTCAGAGGCTGGAGTTGCAATGGATCTAGGGATGTTTGAGGGGGTTCTTTCTTTTGATCCACCCAAGAGTATTACAGAGGTGCAGAGTAGCCTTGGTTTTGTAGGGTACTATACAAGTTTTATACCCAAATTATCTATAGTGGAATCACCCTTTATAGATTTGACACAAAAGGTATAACCTTTTGTGGAAATATAAGTGAAAGTAGTGATTTTAGGAGCTGAGGTAGAGGTTGAAGAGCACTCCCATATTGAAATTGCTAGAGGTGGGATTAAAGTGCACGTTCTTGTGTGAGGCATCCAGGATTGGGCTTGATTTTGAATTCATGTAGGAGAAAATAGTGATTGCCTATGGATTGCTTAAGTTGATTCCACATTATTAGAACTACATGAACCATGATATTGAGCTAGAAACGGTATTCATCGCATTGAAGTTGTTGTGACAGTACCTAAAAGGTGAGAAGTTTATCATCTACTCTGATCACAAGAGTCTCATGTATATATTCTACCAAAAAGATATGAACTTGAGATAGATGCAATGGATAGAGTTCCTCCTGAACAATGAATTGCAGATTATCCATAATCCTAGGAAGGGAAACATGGTGGAATATGCTCTCATCAAGAGATCTATCTTGAAGTTGTTGAGTAAGGTGTTAGAGAAGTTGGCCTCATTCAAGTTATCCTTTGTGTATAGAGATGGAGAATAATTCCTCCAGTAGATGGTTTCCCCCGTACAATATTAAATAGAGTCAAGGAGAAATATGTTGGAGATACCAAATACGATACCCTACATTCTCAGTTGTCTACAGGACATGATCCTGATAGATATTCGAAAGGTGGGGAGCACATTGTTCTTTTGAAAGGGCGCACTGTGGTTCGAATTACATTGTGTTGGAATGTTCTGATGGATTTTCATACATTCCCATTGGTAGTACATCTAGGTCTGGAAATAATGTACCATGAACTATGAATTCATTTTTTGTGCCCAATGATGAATAAGGGAGTTGCAGATTTTGTCTCTTGAGGCCTCACTTGTCAGCAAGTGAAGGCTAAGCACTAGGTTCCAGCAGGTTTAGACCAACCCCTTGATGTGAGAGAATAGAAGTGGGATGGTATTTTGATGGACTCCGTGATAGGTTTACCACATTCGTCCAAAAGAATGATGCCATCAGGGTGATCATTGACCGACTCACTAATTCATCCCACTTCCCTGCTATCCGAGATGAGAGTTCAGTAGAGAGCATGGGAAGCCTCTACATGTAGGGGATAGTTAGACTCCATGGTGTGTCGTTAATGATTTTTTGTTTTTGTGATGATATCCTTATCTCCCAGCTATGGATGGTATTGCAGGAGTCATTTGGAATTCAGTTACGCTTGAGCACAGCATTGCACCCATTGACGGATGACCAAACTGAGCAAACCATTATGGTTATGGAGGACATGTTGCGAGTGTGCATGTTAAACTTTGGATATATTTAGGAGGATCACCCTCCTCTGGTAGATACTTCATACAAAAATAGAAACCATTCCACCATTGTTATGGCACCAGTTGAGGACTTGTATGGGAAACCTTGTAGGTCACAACTTTGGTGGACTGTCCTGAGAGAGTTAGCACTTATGGGTTAGAAGTTGGTGTCAGCTACTACTGAGAAGGTGAAGATCATCCAGAAGTGGATGACGACTTCACATAATCATCAAAAGTCTTATGTTGATAGGCGATGGAGTCCTTTGGAGGTCGAGGAAGGATACCATGTGTTCCTTATGGTAACACCTCGACGCGAATTAATAAGATTTTTCTGGGTGGCAAGATATCTTCGAGGTTCATCGGCCCTTTCCATTTATTATGTAGATTTGGTGAGGTGGAATACCACATATCCCAAAAACCGAAGTAACAACATATACACAATTTCTTACATGTATCACAGCTGAATAGGTACGTGCATGACCCACAACATGTCATTAACTGGGGCAAGAAGGACATCGAGGATTGGGAAACATTTTAACAATACCAAGTGGTGATTTCATATCAGTAGGAGAGGATCCTTCTTCATGGTTGATTCCTTTGGTGCATGTCTGGTGGTAGTACAGGAATCTCTAGGAGAGAACACGGGATCGGGAGGCTCAAATTCATGCTAAATACCCTCATTTGTTTGAGTATCCCATGTTTTGGATTTTGGGGACATAAATCCCCAAGGTGGGTAGAATTTATTGTCCTAGAATTTCCCTATACTATTTTTAGAAATTATATGGATTGATTTTGAGGCCATCCAATAAGACAGCATGTTTTTTTGAGGCCTGATGTTCCTAGAACAATTGTTTGAAAAATATTAAACATTTAATATCACACACAGATAGTTTTCTTGAAAAATAAGAATAACTTTTAAATATGTTCAATGATCTGAAATATAAGGAAACTGTTGAGATCAGAGTTTTGGATTTACCCTAATCGTGACATAAATTTTTTTGGAATGGTTCTTATGTGTAAAATCATGAAAAGGGTGTAATAATCATTAGACAATTTAAATAAAAAATTATTTGTTAAGGCGGTGAATTTATTTTTATTACGGCTTTGTAAGAAATTTGGATTTGTCCCCATAACCCTATAATTCATCTGAGACGTGTAGAAGAACCTCTAGAGAAACATTGGATAATGATGACATGTCAATTAGTCGATGCAACCTCTTATTTGATGGGTCAAGGATCGACGAACGACGATGAAGCAGCTTCACCCTTCGTCAAAGATAAGTCCAAATCACGGTAGGGTGTGATTTTTTTATTTCTTTTCCCAATTATTAAATTCTATGATTAACGCAGACTAATCCATGAAGATATTAGCCAGTGGTTTGATCTTTGTAGGATAGATTATATTTCAATGATTTTTTTGGGAGTTCCCTTGATTTTATTCTTCATTATTTGTTTAAAAAATAGTGGATTGAGGATAACATGAAAAAAATAAGGTTCATTACTTGGTAGTTCATGTTCCTTTCCCCCAGATTTCTTTCATTCTTCATGAATTCTTCATCTCCTCCTTGACCATTGAAAACCAAATGTGAACAATTGATCATTTCATCCTCAATTCTTGGTACAATGATCTGAAACTATGGATCTGAGTTTGGCATGATACAACTAAGGTGTAACGGTGATGGAACGGTGCATTTTGGATAGGTTGGTGGTGCACGACGGAGACTGGGTCGATTGATATGATCGGTCTAGGGGAGAAGTAGTGTGGTTCCAAGGGGCTGGTTTAGGCATATAGTGTGGTGAATGGAAAGGTAGATATAGAAGAAGCTGGTGAGGTGTTCGATGCAGGTGGAACAGGACAATAAGCTGATTGGGGGAATGCGGGGTTGGTGAGTGTGTACCAAGGTAGGTAGTTGTGTGTAGTGGCCACATGATGTGGTAGGGTTGAGGATGGGGAGGGCCAGATGGTCAGGTTAGAGTGGAGGAGACCAGGTCGGGCCAAGTGGGGAAAGGCGGAGACGGGCCAAGATAGGTAGAGAAAGTCGGGCTCAGGCACAATTAGTTAGGTTGAACAAACATGTCAGCCCCAATGGGATGGGTCAGACCTAGTAGGCTGGGTAGGACCTATTGAGCCAGATCCGATCCATGTTAGAACCGGGATGACCGGGCTATAGCCACGCCATAGTCGACTATGGTAGTCAACCATGAAATGTGTTAGCTCAAGATGTCGTGGGGCCATGGCAGTTGGGGGTGGTCATCTAGTATGGTCAACCATAGTAGCTCTGGGAGTTCGACCTCCAGGGTCAGCCTCTATAGTATGGGCGGTAGAACACCCCAATCGACCATAGAAATCGGTCCATAGGCCCATTTACTCCATTATGAAACTTCAAAATTCCATAACATTCGAATGATACATCCATTGGACAATCTTTCTATGGTGTTGGGACCCTAACATTGAGGTGAACCTTTTGAGATGATGTGGGGAGTTTTTAGATTGGAAAAGTTGAATATTACAGTGTTTCATTTGGTCCTTTACTGGAGGGTTCACTATGGTATTACATCCACATCACAGGACTGTAATCCTCTCTATAGGATGAGTCCCAGATAGAGTCAGGTATCCCTCCATCGGACTAGAGTATGATCCTAAATAACACCTAGTGGAGTGTATGGAATCATGTAACCTCTGTGAGAAGTGTTTTGATCATCCCTCTAGAAGGCTTCAATAGTAGGGAATGTGGTATCCATTAGATTATATGGGTGTGATATGTGGTATCCCCGAGGGTTTCTAGGCATGATCCCCTAAATTGCAAATTGATCCAGATTGGGTAAATGGTATCCGCCAGTATATCATGGAACAATACATGGTATCCCCCAATGTATCTAGGTGTGATCCCATCTCAGTTGTATCATAATCTTCATTGAACAATATGTTCTCATTTGTGCTGGACCCATGTGAGTCAGACATCTTTGTGAGTGTCTCTGATGATATCATAACTGGAGGAGTTATTTCTATCAGAACGATGAGGCTTCGAGTAGAATCATGTGGCTGGAAAATGGGTGTGGATTAAATCTAGACTATGAGTCTTTTGATGAGTATATCTGGATATTCTAGCAAAATTTTTGGTATAAATAAACCTTTTTGGAGATAACTATGAATTTTCATCATTGTATTCCCTTTATGGTACTTTCATTCATGGTATTTCCTTTGTGGTACTTTACTTCATGGTATTTCTTTTGTGGGTTTTGGTTGTCCTACTAGGTAATGTTTTACATACCATGCATGGTATTTCCTACACATTTCATATCATGTGGAGATGGTCAACCCTTTGATGGGGTCCTTGCTGGACTAGGACCATGTAGTTCTTAGTGAGGTCAGATAGATGAGGTGTGCTATTATGACTTAAGATAGTAGTACTAGTACTATTTCTGTCATGTTGGATCAGTTAGGGTTTTCAACAGATGTGTTCCAGGAACATGTGCATTCACTTTCCCAGACTGAGATGATGTTGGAAACACATTATAATGTTTTTTTATCTTTTTTACATACTCTTTTTGTTGGGATTGTATTCCGGACCTGTTTACTTTCTATTAAATTTACTTTTTTACTCTGGTTTTGGGATATAGTGGTTTGAATGCATTATTTACTTAGTGTTTTTACATTTCATCTGTGTGGCTTGGATATGGGTGTCTGTGTGTGTATACTTTAGGATAATTCCTCCCATTTGTGGGATATGCCTACTTGGTGCTTGTCACCAGCCCCTTTCTTATTAGAGGTGATTTTGTGGTAGTCACGGCATGGGCCCCTCTAGGACGGGTCGTGACATTAAATATCATCTGTTTTAAGTTATTTACATTACCATATTGATTATACATTATCCAGTTATGGTAGTAATTTTATTACTAAAATTTAATGTCTATTTGTTTGTTTAAATTTCCATATTTATTAACCTGATATAATTATTTTAAGTGGAATATGTCTTATATTATTTACCTAGCCATGTTGATTATTCTTATTGAATCATTATATCCTCCTCTGTACTTAACCCTTATAAAGAATTTGATCTCAAACTTATTTTTTTTCCTTTATTAGGAATCCATGAAGTCTAATATGAATGATATACAAGAATATACAGGGTTAATAATTATATTCTTAAAAATATGTTGTAGTTTTTTTATTCAAATATAATATAGGAATAAAATATGTATCTGATTTACCAAGACAAATAATCTATTTGTTACATTGGGATGAAATTTCATGTATCATAGACAAATTTAATAAATAATTCCCAAACTATAAGATATTACAGTTAGGTTCATTAAATCAATCCTTATTACCAACCATGTTAATATAAATTGGAAAAAAAAGCATCGCATCCCATCATAGAGGTAGTATTCCACTTGTACACACAAGGGACATAATCATTTTTAAACAAAATTGAATGTAAGAAGGTAGATGTGATATTATAATCAAATAGGTATAATTACATCATAAATACCATATATATATACATTAAATCCATCATTATACCCTATCTTGGGAGGCAATTATGGAAAATTAATTATATTGGTTCGTAAGGCAGTAGTCCATTGTACACATGATACATTGTTTCGATTTCCCATTAATAGAAGATGATATAGATATAGGTTATACCATTAATATAACAACACCATAGTATATGGGATATATTTATGTTATTATATGAAAATGGTTGTAGAATATTTTATGGAGGTGTAAAAATAAAAAAACAATGGGTTAAGAACAATACACATTCTTGGGACAACCTCTTTAGGATAGTAACAAAAGAGTTCATAGAAGAGTTTCCTAATAAAAAATTGGACTCTAGGATGTGTTAAGGGAAGTAATATAGGTATTTTCTAAGTTATAAAAACATAAAAAAATCATTTCATGTGTTAATAAAAGAGAATAGGATGTTCCCTTTTATAAGTGAAAAGCAGTGGCATTTTTAAATACCCAAAACTATTCAATAATGTAAAGTCATTATAAATCCAAGTGCCTAGAAAATTTATAAATAAAGGTGATTGGGGAATATATTTTCAGGAAACACATCAAAAAATAAAAATATGCATGTTTCAAAAATATTATTCCCCAATCCTCTAAGGTTACATACTTTTAACATTTTAGTTTTCTCCTTGGTAACTTGTTTTTTTAAAAAGTATTTTAAAATTTAATAATAACATTAAAATGGTTTTTATAAGATAATTTGTTCCCAATTACTCAATATATTTAATCTAATTTATCAATTAATCATACCATGTGTGTGGAATAATAATTTTTACAGAAATGTAGTTATTGATGAAAACATTATTTTAACCTTAACCTCGGTAATTATTTTTTTTACAATATTTAGTATTAATTTTGACCATAAATTAAGTTGAAATAATTAAAAGATATAAATTATGATGATTCAAAATATGGAATAAATATTTTCAAATTCAAATCCGAAAAATGGAAGAAATTATTTTAAAATTAAACCCGAAATCATAGTGAAAAAAGTAGTTTTATAACGGAAATATTTTCATAAGTATAAATAGATTTTGAATATAAATTAAAAACTAAATTAATAAAAATTATCTAAATTGGATTATGATTACCATAGTAGAAATAATTTAACTTCTAAAACCATTTTTATCAAAATTGTGCTTTAAAAATGCATTAATTGAATAAGAAGTTTTTAACAAAAATTATTATTTTTTCACCATTCATAAATAGTTAATCGTTTCATAAATTTTACAATAATTCAATATAATATATGTTTGAAAATTTTATTCCAAAACTTAATATCTTTTTTCAAATAAATTTTTTAAAATTGGAAAAAATGTTAATTTAACATAATTTTGAAAAAACATATGAAACCTATTTTTTGAAAAACAAAATATTTTTATGAATAAAAAAAGATTTATTCTTATCCCATTTCTATAAAAAAATATTATATTAATGATAATAAAATTGATTACAAATATAATATACGAAATTAATTAAAATAAATCACCAATTGTGACAAATTTAATATATTATGGTAAAATCACCCAGTGAATAAAACCCATTTTTCATTATAATGATTCTCTTACATTCAAATGATTTTTATTATCAACTTTAATCAATTGATAAAAAATTAATTTATTTTATACATGTGTAAACCATATAAGTTTCCAAATTTATTTAGTCATATTCATACCCACGATTTTAATTTAAAATTTATAATGGTATTCTATATTAAAATTCATTAAAACATAGAATTTTGGGTAATGAAATTAACTAAATAAATTAGATTTATTTGAGAAGAATATTTCATAAAATCATAAGGTGTTACAAAAATTGTGTTGGATCAAGGTCATTTAAGGTGAGAAACCATTTATATCTTCGTTTATATATTCTTTCTAAGTCATCTCATTTTCATTTGAATTAAATATTAGATCCAATCTATTCTGGGTTTATCTATGATATATGATGTGTCTTGATGAGATATTTATGGGATATATTGTAGGTAATTAATTTTGAGTCCATATGTTGATATTTAATTATGTTATTATTCATTTTTTCCATCTCTTACAAGGTATGTATCATCTACCTCTTCTCCACATATTCTTGAACATGTAATATTGAATAATTAAATTAATTTCATTAAATCTCAAAGGAAATTCATATTGATTTCTCATTATAAATCACATGATTTTTAAATATGGAAATCTTATTATTTGGAAGTTTTTGGAAAAACCCCATTAATTAATGGTTTTAAATTATGGTTTAGGATTAACATATGAAATTAGTTTAATATAATTTATTAAATTGATGAATTGATTTATGTGAAAAAAATTAGTTTTAGAACTTGGAATACATAGGTGGTGTGTGTTCATCGGTGCATTATACATGGAATTAATATTATATAACTGGAGGGAGGTTCTAAAATAAAGTATCCTAGAGAATGGTCAGCTTGTGTTGACTTTGTGGATCAACTATAACATATCATATGTTTTGGAATGTCACCTCACATGCATCTGTATGTGAGCGAGATGATGTGGTTTGCATATTCCAAGTGGAATTTTAAGAATCAAATGTTTATGATTTTACTTTTAAATGTTTTAAATTTTTAATTATATATGATGTTCACATATTATGTAACACCTCTCCCCTCATCATTTTCATAAGTTGAGGTTGAAGTGCTACTTGGACTTATGTGATATCTCCAAGATCTCAAAGGCTGGAAATAAATATTGAGGGCCTCATAATGTGTGGGGTAAAATATTCCCTTTTTCAAAACAAAACAAAAAACATACACCCATAACCAATGTCACTATATTATGGATTATAACAATGTAATACAATTAAAAACCATACCAACGATGACAATAAAAACCCATACCAATACTGAATTAGATTACCAAGCGGAAAAATAAAACAACAATGCCCAAACACTCTAAAACATTTCTCCCAAGCTCCAAGATCCAACACCACAAGACTGCCCAAGAATCATGATGCACCACTAGGAAAATTAGATGATTTACCTTTACTCGTGTCATAAAGAATGTAATTTGAAAAAGCACCAACGTGCTAAAATAAGGGGTGATTAATGATACTCAATAGGCTTTCGCCTAATGAATCCTTAATGATTACACTAATATAGAACAAATTATTATAATGGTATTAAAAATTTATAAAATACATTTTAAGCAATTCAAAAATTTCCAACAAGACAAACACATCCTCACAAAAAAATTACCCAAATAAACACATTTTCAAGGAATAAAACCAAAAAGTTATTAACCAATTTTCCCATTTCATTATGGAATAACCCATTTCATTTCACATAACCCCAAACATTCACCTCAATCACATAGCCAACTCAACCACCCAATCTTAGTGTTACCATTAATGGGGGAAGTTCATGTCCAAATGTCGTCCCCTTTTTATTATGGTACTTCAAAACCCCATCTAACCCACTTATAGTGGTACTTCAAGACGACTAATAATATTCCTTACAAATTACACTTAACCATTTATTCCAAACCCTTCCAAATCAACTATTTAAAATCATTTCAATAAAATTAAGCCTTTTTATTAAAAACACCCACAATATAACATCCATGATAAGCAACATTTTAACAAAACAGTGCCAAAACCATTTCATCATCAATGACAAAATAATTTCCAAAAATACATTCCAAATACATTTTATATAAAAAACATTCTTATTGGAAACCATTTTCACAACCCATTTCTATAATGAAAACCAAGAGACTGATTTTAAAAACACCATTTTAAAATCCTACAATGAAGCATATTGCACAACAATATCTTAATTTCCCAAAAATCCAAAAAAATCATCACCAAAGGGGTTTAAACCAAGATTCTAACATCAATTTCACAAAAAAAATTAAGTCAAAATAACTAATTTGAAATTAGGCCTTAGAGTTCTAACAATAGGAGTCGAGATTGAAGCCACCTGCTTTGTGGGTTTTGGTGAAAATGACCAACAACATAAACACTCACCAAATCTGAGTGAAAACTCTACAAAACCACCTTAGAACCATTCCCCTAATATTAACATGGATAAATCTCACCTTTAATGGTATCTACAACCTTATGTCTATCTGTGATAGAAGTAGATCTAGGATACTAGGATAGGGATCGAATTAGATATAAGAAAAACCAACAAACTACCAATAAAGGAGACATGCCAAGGGATATTCACCTTCAATGCACAAAGAAATCCATTAAAAATGCATCCATGATAAGTGGGAGAGGTTACTAAGCCTTAGAGAGAATAAAATCCCATCTGAGGGTCGAAATGGGGCTCAAATTGGGTTTGGGGGTTAAAATCGCATGAGGTCAGTTTTTTAAAAACCCACTTTTTACACCATGCACGATTAGATCAACGGTTAGGAAAAAATTTCACTAACTGTGTTCCTGCTATTGCTTCAAGACGATGTCTCGCATGGTTTTCCTTTATGGTTATACAAACCAAACACCAACCTTACCAAGTCTTAATGCCACAAGTTTTGTGATTTACCTAGGGTGGCTGCACGGTTTGGCCAACTATGCATCTTAACAGTGCGCCTACCCAGATCCCACTTCCTCAAATTGCATGGTTTCTTGGAGGGTTTGAACGGTTTTCACTAACTACGCTCAAATCGAATGCCCTTAGAAAAGCACCCAATCCTTCCCAAAAACCATTCAAACTCCCCAAAACATTACCTAGCCACTTTATACACATAAAAAGAATAAATAAATAGGTAATATACAAGAAACCGAGTGTGCTATATTATCCCCACTATTGGCATTTCCATCCTTGGAATGTAGAAAACCATCACATTCATGAAAAAGTTCTAGCCATTGCTCAGCCATTTCATTCAACTGCTCCTAATTCTCCTCCTAAATCTAACCATGATGGCCCAAAACCCACACTAGACTGGTGTTTTTCCTATAATACGTTCTCTTTATTATCCACAATCCACACTAGAATGTGCACCATTGAATCAACTAGATCTATCTCAACATGATTCGATTGAATCACACGGTTGGGATCTGGCTGATAATTCTTCTACTGAGATACATAAAACACATTATGTACTACAATAAACTAAGGTGGAAAGTCCAACTGATATTCCACCTCTATAACTAATTAAAAAAATATAAAAAGGCCTAATGTATCTCAGAGATAACATTCCCTTATTTCCAAAAGGATGATGTATAATCATATAAGAGATTCTAATGAACATGTGATCTCTCACCTTGAATGGCTATGGATGTCAATGATGATTTGCATATGATTTTTGATGGATCTAATCTATCTCCATTCTCTTCACAATCAACTGATTCTTCTTTATAATCTCTTATACAAGGCTCATCCCAATTATTGATGTCCCACATGTTTCCACCAAACTAAGTGGATAACGACACTAATTCCCCTATAGTTCTTCAAATGGAGCCATATCTATCAAGTCCTGATAAATATTATTATACAATAACTACAAAAATGCTATGTTCTCCTCTCATGATTCACCAGAATCCATAAAACAAGCCTAAAATATTCATTCCAACATTTTTATTACCATTTCATATTTCCCATCCATCGAAGGCTGATACACTGTAATCATCTTAAACTGAGTCCCAAGGGATTGCTTCAAGTATTTCCAGAAACCTAACATGAACATTGGATCTCTATCTGATATAATCCAAATAGTTACCCCAGGCCTCTTTTCCATCTAATGGATAGAGATTTTGGACTGGCCCTCTACCATATGAGATTCATTAAAAGGGATGAAATGGGACAACTTTATGAGTAGATCCAAAATCACCCATATGGAATTGTGTTTCTTAACCATTATTGGGAGACCATTAACAAAATGCATATATATCTTCTACCATTTTCACAAAGTGATAGGTAAAGACTCCAACATACCTAATGGTTGCATAAGATCCACCTTGATATGATGAAATTCAAACAACTCAATACAAACTTAACCACTTTCTTTTACATACCATCCCAAAAAACTGCATATTAAACTCATTATACGCTTTCTAAATTCATGGATGGAAAACTCATCATGAATGTTAATATTCACTAATAAGTTGTTCCTGAAAAGACACCAATACAACCATATGATTATGAAACCACCCACTAAATTCTCATCCAGCTTCCATCCCTCAATGGTCTCCACACCATTAATTTCTTACCATATAGCCACATTCTCTAAATTAGAGTCCTACACCTCTTCATCCATTTTAATAATATAAATAATGGATTAATCTTGAATGAAAACTACTATATCACCTCGGTCATCACATTCTGAATGCATGTTGACTATGACTGACATCAACTACCACTGATCTAGAGCTTATTTTTCCCCTTGATCACATGAATTTCTACTTAATTCATCTACCTATAAATTTCATTTACCTGATGTATACATCAAGTCAAATTCAAAAATAAATATATATTCTATCCATCTCCTTTTACTCTAATTCAAATATCTTTGTGATAAATTGGGCTTTAAATTATTATGAAGGGTAAATACCATGAATTCCTCACTTAAGAGATAGTGACGCTATGTTTTTAAATCATGCAGTATAGAATCCAATTCCAAATTATGTTTTGGGAAGTTCTTCTCATGAATCCTCAACTTCCTTGAGCTATACTCAACCACATGATCACCTTGCATGAGAAAAAACCCCAACCATGATCCTGATGCATGACAATACACCACATAACCTTTTCCTAGTTCTACAAAAACAATGATTGGATTTGATTTAAAGAAACTCTTAATCTCTAAAAATGCATCTGATTTTTCTCCTTCCATTGAAATGGGCCAACCATCCTTGTTAAATTTATCATCAGTGAACCTATTTATGAGAAGTAAAAAAAATTCATTGGTAATACCATGATAGACTAAGGAAAATTCATATCTCAAAGAAATGATTTGGAATTTTCCAAGAGATAACAGCCTCTATCTTATATAAATCCACTGAAATACCTTTCTCAATAAAAACATGGAAAAGGAACCATACTTATTGTATGTAAAAACCACACTTTGATAATTTGGAATACAACTGATGGTCTCTCAACATTCCAAACACTATTTCCAAGATAATCTCAGGCTCCACCCATATCCTTAAATATAACAATATATCATCAAAAAACACCACCATAATGAATATAGATATCTCTTAAATATATGATTCATTAATTTCATAAATATTGGTGGTCCATTTTTTAAGTCCAAAGGGAATCACCACATACTCATAATGGCCATATCTAATCCAAAAATATTTTTTTGGAATATCCTCCTTTCAACCCTACAGTTGTTGGTATCCGGATCGAAATTCAATTTTGGAGAACCACTAAGCTCATATAAATTTGTTTTAAAGATCATAAATGCATAGAAGATTGAACTGATTCTTTATTATAACATGGTTAAGATTTTGACAATTCACACATAACTGAAGATTTCCATCATCATTTTTGACAAAAAAAATTGATGCTACCCACAGAGATGTGCTAGGGCCAATGAACCCTCTTTTTTCTAACACTTCCAACTGCACTTTCAGTTCCCATAATTCTTTTGGTTCCATCCAGTAAGATGGAGTTTAAATAGGATTAGTCCTTGGAAGGTGATCAATCATAAAATCCACTTCTCTTATGAGTGAAAATATTATGAAAAAATTAGGAAATAAAACTAAAAAAAGATCAACAACTACTGTAAAACTACTCTTCTCAATATCTTCCATTGATTCCAACATCTATTCCACTAATTGATATGAGATCGTTCCAACTGATGGTGCCAAAATGATTTTTTCACCCTCCTTTACATTCCTCAATCCCCTAAAGAGATTCTCAATGCCATATTAACTCATGAAACTATCCATTTGAGTATAATAGTCCATGTGAACATTGAAAATTTATGGCCAATCCATACAGAAGATTATATCATAAAAATCCATCTCAATCCCGGATCATTCCCATGTCAACTATACTATATTAATGGTTATATGACATGATATACATATGAAGGCTTGACACTCTCTTTCACTAAGAAGAGTTTAAATTTTCAAAATAGATGGCATCATTTCAAGATTTAAACCCAACCAATTAGTAGCATGAGAAACAAAGAGAGGATGTGATAACTTTTATTAAACAATTCTTGCATGAGGGTATAATTCAAAAGAATTGTACCTCACATTTTTTATGATCCAGGTTGGTAATTCATGGTATAATTATCATATTTAAATATCTTCTTACTTTCCACACTCTGGTAATTATTACCCTGCTGAAATTTCTTAGGCTAAAGTCATGGTATTTCTAGAATCACCATGGATTACTCTGTAATGTTTATGAGTGTTGTTATATTTTCCTCAAATCATCAAGTCATAAGATTCTTGCGACCCCTACGAATTGTCCCCAACACTTAACCTTGGAGAATTGCGACAATAATGATAATGATGTAAAATATGATTATAGTTATGCAGTTCTCTAGGTTGTGTCATAAAATCCTGATTCATGCGGCTTAGAGAGACACATTGAAAACATCATGTCTTTCTCTTAGGCTCCATAGGAAGATTCACTAATCCTACCATCAGATTTTGAGCCATACTCTAACATTGGAAATAATTTTACCTCATTCACTTGGTCCCTATATTACAGTTCCCACCATTTCCCATATGTATCAACATACATCCCCAACCAGTTGCTCTTAAGATATCCCTTTCATTCAAAATTTCTCTTTTAACCATCTCTGTATAATCCGTTATATAGAGAACTACAATCCTTGGATGAATTTCCTTCCATAACCTCGGTTCAAAAAATCTCACATTCAAAGATGCACTAGTAGAAACCTCAGATGAAAACCAAATTAAATTCCTTAATTTAGCCCCATATTCTGTTACATAGATTTTATTCTACTTCAAGATGAATAAGTTTGTTGTTCACTTAATTCTAAATGTGTGAGGATATAATTTTTTTTAACCAATTCCTTAAAATTTGTCCCTATCATTTCTTGGTCCACTTTATCTAGGACCGCTAACTCCCACAATTGACATGAAACATCTTATCACTTATACATTTATAACCTTACCTTCAACTCTATTGGTGTTCGTAGGAAATCTAAGATTTGACTCATCCTGTTCAGCCACAACTTCACCATTTTTGGTTTTGAATCTCCCTGAAGGATGGGTGGATTCTATATCTGAAATAGGAATAAATGATCCACCTGTCTTAGTTCGTCTTTTGGGTACCTTATATCCATAGCTTAGAAATCTGTCACTATTTTCTTAATTCGTCTTTAGGTCACCCGAGGTTTAAGTGATACTATTCATTTAGTACTTTCTTCTGGTTAGGCTCTACAATGCTTATCTAGTTCTTTTCTATCAACACAACAACCACCGTAAGTCTCACTCTCTAAAAAATGAAGTCTTACAATTTTAAATTCTATCACATCACAACTACCACAACCATACTTTCCAATATTTAACATCTCCCATGTAAAATCATTTTTTAAAATCCATTTTTTTAAATCACCCAATTTTAAATATACCAGGACAATTCTCTTTCCAAAATCACACATTTGAAAAAAAATAATGATTTTTCTAAAATCAACACATTTATACCACAACATAAATCATTGTTCCAAATGATATATGCAACCCTAGTTGGAATTACTTTCTTCCATGCATGCCATGATCTTCTAATTTTCCAAACCCTTGAAATGAGACTACATTCCTATAAGTGTATCTGAATACATATGTAACCAACTCCCTAGTAACATGATGTTTAGAATAAAATGGTTTGGAGCATATTTTATGTGATACATTTAATTTTCCGAAAATTCTAATCCTTTACACTCTCCCAACTCAAGGAAAAAACATGAATTAGTGCCAACTCCAAGATCCACGATGAATGAAAAAAGAAATAATACGACTGATTTCACATGTATGTCAAGGACATTTAATGTTCCAAAAATCATACTCTTTTACCCTATCCCAACTCAAGGAAAAAACATGAATGAGTGCCAACTCCAAGATAGACAATGAATGGAAAATGATTGAACAAGACTGATTTCACTTATAAGTGAAGGACCAAACAAAATTATACCACTTGTAACATCTTCCCCATACTCATTCAATTATGTTAAGGTGGAAGTGATACACAGACTTAGACAACATCCCCAAGATTCCAAAGTGTAGTAATAAATATTGAGGTCCTCAAAAAATATGGGGGGATATTTTACCTTTTTCAAAACAAAGAAACACAACCAAACTCCCATAACCAACATCACTATATGATGCATGATAACAATGTATTCGAACTCAAAATCATACCAATGAATATAATAGAAACCCATTCCAATACCAAATCAGAGTTCTAATCGAAATACTACAATAAAAAAGATCAAAGACTCTAAAACATTGCTTCTATGCTCCACACCAAACTCCAAGATCTAACCTCACAAGACTACCCAAAAATCATGATGCACTACTAAGAAAATGACGTGATTTACCTTTACATGTGTCTTGATATATGTTATCTCAAAAAGCACCAACATGCCAAAGAAATTGGGGGGTAATGATACTCATTAGGATTTTCACAAATGACATCCCTACTCATTCCACTAGTATATAAAAAGTTGTCACAATGATTAAAAAAATTATAATAAACAATTTAAACAATTCAATAATTTCCAAACCATCTAAACACATCTTTACCAAAACAATTTACCTAAATTAACACATTTCCAATGAAATAAACCAATAAGTCATTAACCATTTTTCCATTTCATGTTGGCATAACCCATTTCATTTTACATGACCCAATACATAAACCTCAAACACACACCCAAATCAACCACCAAAGCATGGTGTTACCATTGGTGGCAGAAATTCACATCCAAATACCATGAGTTTTTTATTATGGTACTTCAGGACCACATCCAACATTTTAGTGTGGAACCTCCTGAACTCTAACCATCCCCATTACAACTCAAACATAACCATTTGATCCATACCATTGTAAATTTAATATTTACAACCATTTCAATAAAATTAACCCTTTTATTGAGAACACTTGAAAAACAACATCCATTCCAAAAAACATTTTAACCATCCAATTCCAAAACCATTTAAGCATCCATGAAAAATCCATTTCTGACCATCCATGCCAATAACATTTTCCATAAAATAACATTTTTGTTTGAATCCATTTTCACAAAACATTTCCATAAATCAAACCAAGCCACCCTTTTTTAAATCTTCATTTTAAAATCCAAAAATGAAGCATATATCACAATAACATCATAATTTCACCAAAATCCAAAAAAACAAAAAAGGGGTATCAACCACGATTCACACATCAATTTCACAATCATGTTAAAGAAAAATAAGTAACTTTAAATTAATAATTCTACTCTTAGTAAGAGGAGTCGAGAGTTCAGCATCCTATCTCAAGGGTTTTGGTGAAAATGACCAATAGCTCAAACGCTCCCCAAATCAGTGGGAAAACTCCACAAATTCACTATAGACCCCTTCCCCTAACATTAACAAGTAAAACATCTCACCCTTTTTTGCATCAGAAATCCTATATCTATTTGTGAGGGAAGTATATCTAAGAAATTGTGGGAGAGAGGGAACTATATCTAAGAAAAACCATGAAACTGCCGGAAATAAGACTTAACAAGTGAAATTCTCCTTCAAATAACTAGGAAAACCCTTCAAAATTATTTTATGATGAATGGGAGATGTTACCTTGCCTTGGAGAGAATAAAATACATCCTGAGGATCAAAATGTTTCTCCAATGGGGTGATTAGGGTTAAAATCATGTGATATACATTTTTAAAAAAACCCACATTTTAAACCATTGATCGTTAGATATATGATTAGGAAAAATGTGCACTAACCATGCACTTTCTAATGCCTCAACTCGGTTCCTCTCATGGTTGACCCACATAGTTAGAAAAATTGTTCTCGGACCGTGATAAAGCTCATTATCCCAAGATACACATTTTACCTATGGTGGATGCATGGTTTGGCCAACTGTGATCCTTAACCATGCGCATACCAAGATCCCACTACCTCAACATGCATAGTATTATATAGGGGTTTCATGGTGGTTACTAACCTTAATCAAACTGAGTTCCTTTAAAAGATCCCCAAAATCTTCCCAAAAACTTTGCAAACTCTTTGAAACATTACCTAAGCACTTAATATTCATAAAAATAATAAATTATAGTGTTACATACCAAAAATAGGGGTCATACATTTTATGATCTAAATTATATTTTTAACTATTATATAATTTTTTATACTCTTAGTGTTGTGTATTAGAATATTTTGGATGATTTTGGATGATTTTTTTAATGGAATGATTACTCAACCCTTGTATTTCCAATTTGGTGTGTGTAAAAAGTTATTATCCTTGATGTAATAAAGGGGATGATTTCGTATTTATCTAGCTTACCCTCATTATATAGGTGTCGAGTTTTAGTGAATTAGAGATGGTCATGTCCTTATAGTTTGAAGTGGTGCAACTTTAGTTTCAGAGTAATTCTTTATTTTAGTGTATTCCAATTTTGGTTTTTCTTTATATTTTTAATCTCATATTTTTTAATGGGTTTCCATTGGAATTATATTGGTTATAATCAAATTATCAAAAAAAATTGGGTTTTTTATTTCTTATTTACATGTTTTTTTTGTTTTAAATAAAAAATCATCTTGAGATTTTTAAGTGATCCCTTATCATTTTTTCATCTTTATGTATCGTAGGGATGCCACCAAAGGTTAGTGAACCATAACTATTTCCAAGAGAATTTTTAGGATAAATGTGTTACATTTTTTGTGTAAATTTCATTATTTTTCAATATATTTCGGTTATTCTTCAATTATAATGATTTTATGTATTAATTTCACTTATTATATGATTTGGTTATAATACATTTCAGTAGATTCTTGTGGGATGTGGGAATTTTTAAAGAACACATTGGTAAGTGGTAGTCAGTCATGACTCCCCAAGTGATCCTCATGTTATACTTGAAATGTGAATACATATATGTTTCATAAACTAATTGATTAATTCAATTATATTTCAATAATATAAATAAATTTATCTACAATAGATTTTATTTAATATGGTTTTAATTTTTTCAATGTGGTTTCTTTAAATACAATAAATAATAAATCTATTTTATTTCTATTGTATTATAAAAATTAATTTTACTAGAATATGTTTTAAGTAATAATTCGAATTCATGATCCTTGATGTTTGGTTTCCATGATTCATTAATTATATATCTCATTCATAGGCCTTGTCACCAATACCTACTATCAATATGTGTTGTAATTTTCAATTGATAATAATCATGGTTAGAAAGATAGTTTCTTGGCGTGTTGGTAATTCTAAAATAATTTATGGACTACTTGAAAATTTTAAATTCTTCCATTTATAGGAAAATTTGGTTGGTTAATATAAAATTGAGGGACACTCTCTAATATTCAGGATACATTCTCTAATAAGTAACACTTATTCTCACCTAAATAATAATGATATATATGATAAATGACCACACCTAAGGTTTAAAATTATTTTATAAAATCATTTTTTGGAAATAAAATGTTTTGTGAAAATGCATTCCAAATTTGATTTTGTTATATAGTACCCCAGTATGGTCATACAGTCTCCTAAGAGGTGGTTGAATCAATGCGAAATTTTCATTGAATTATTTTTACCATTATAAATCCCCCTCCAATGATTTGAAATTATCTTAAAGGTTTAACTAAATATATAAATTCAAATGATCTCCCATTAAGCATATACCACATGAAAATAAGTATAAAAATAAATAGTGCAGCCCACAATATTATTACAAGGGGTTCCCCCATATGGGTGAGTATATACCTGATATATTTGGGTCAATTATAATACATAGATATCCACTCATTTCATAAACTGAATAAAATGGGATGCCACCCAATAAACCACTTTTGTCTCCTGATAATTATTCAATCATGTGATTGTTCCATTATGTCATCTCCCTGCAGTTTAGAATATTTCACCCAAAAATAGAAAAATTCATATTCAAGCTTCCCATGTATGACATTGCATCTACTAAGGATATATTTCACTTAAAAATCCCTTGAAAACCAATATATAAATTAAAATAGCTTCATGAAATTCACTCTCTATAATATACCAAACTGGATCCCATTTTCATGTTCATATAGATTGATTTACCCAGTCTATGGTCGTTAATCGCATATTTCCATTAAAAAAATATGTATTTGGACATAGAAGAAGAACAATAGTGGTGAACATTTTTCACTCCCCTGATTTCATCTATAATTACTTCTCAATATCCTATGAAATGTTATATCATATAATATGTATGAGAACTTATATCTCTTTACTCTTTCATTATGTATTCTCCTCTTCTTCAATACCTTTAATTAAAATGAATATTTTTTATTAAGACCTTCACCGGCCTTCATATTCTTCTTTTTTGATAAATGTGATTTAAAATAAAAATAATAGTATTGTAAATCCTTTTTTAACCTTTCTTCACTATCACTCACTTCAATGCATATAATATATATATATATATAATCAAATAAGTAATTGTTTCATCACAATTACCCACCTTCTGAATTCTAAGTAACCAAACATACTTATTAAAATCAGATGACTACTTATATATCAAGAATATAGAAATCATTTTTCCAATATCTTCAGAATGTCCTTTCTAACAACTGGTATTATGAAAATAATCATTCTCTAATGTAAACAAGTGGAGTGAAACTCTAGATTAGTTATTCATTTTAATCACCATCATTAGTTTCAAATAATCATATTTGGAACCACAAAATAATAAAGTAGTGATCTTACCAATATTTTCTTTGTCTATTATTATCTAATAATATTGTATGCTTCAATCCACACATTTTCATGAAAACATGAAACAACATTATCAGGGTGTTACACTCATTCGTGTAATATAAAACATCTATACAACATAATCAACTTCTCTACTCATCCTCTAGTTAATATTGGATTTAATAATGACATAATTGTGCCATATTGATGTTTTAATCAATAAATAATAGCATCATCATTGATTAATTTTTCTTTCTTCTGAGTATCTTATTTTATATATATATAATTTTTTAAGGATTGACCATTACATATCAATGGATTAAACCTTACAGATTTACTTTTTACAATATATGACATTTATGTATTGAGGCGATGAAACTTATGTATCAAAGTGAGTATTATGAATTCATTAATTTTATCAATTATTCTCACTTAATGACTTTATGTACCATGGATTTATGATTACATATCATTGTTTGTATCTTATATTTATTATTTTTATAATATACTTCTATATGAATTTTATTATTGAGTAAATGACTCTTAAGTATCATAGTGAGAGTCTCAGAATTCACCAACACTCAATCTTCACTATCTAAATTACCCTCATATATTTTATTACTTTTCTAATTTTCCATTATTCATGTTTTAGATGATCATTGTGAATACATGGTGTCTTATATATTTTTTAAATTTCACATCTTATGACTACTTTTACGCGTCCACTATGATGACCCTTATATAGAAATACATTTACAATTATGAATGACAATGGGGATGGGTACTTCTCAAATATTGTTTTAAAATTCTCTTCATAACCATTACATATTAATCAGAGTTACTCTAATACAATAAATCATTTTCCAACTCTCAGAATGAAATATCTATGATACCTTTATATTTTTTTCTAGAGTCATGGAGTGATTCTTATATATTAATTTATTTTAAAATTTTACACCTTCAAATTCATATTCTAGAAATCTTAATGAATTCTCAAAGCTTCTTTAAATATCCTTAAGCATCTCTAATCACTCGAATATGAATTTAAATAACATAAATATCTTTGAAATTTTCTAAAATATTCAGAAACATACTTTTTAAAATTCCCAAATCATCTTGATACAAATAAAAGGTAAACATCACGTACTTAAATGAATCTCCACTTTACTTTTAATTCCAAAAATCAATGTTAGCCTTAATTAATCATAATTTAAAAGATATTCTTTAATTAATATATTATAATTCATTCTCGATAATATGTGGATGTATTCTCAATCTTTTATCCATTATTTTTACCCCTTTAATCAAAACTCTATGATTTTTTCAATTTCTGTCTTATACAATATCTATAATACAATTACAGATAGTGTTATAATTATAAATCATTACTTATAATTAATTCATTACAAGGTCCTCTCTACATTCAAAAAATGTTTTTCCCTACCAAGAAGAATCAATCAACTCCCATTATCAATGGATTCATTGTCTTTAGAATGTTTAATGGAAAACAGCATCCATACACATTATACCTAAGAACTATAAGATATTTCTCACACATATTTAACATCATCATTCATGTATGGATCTTCCATCGTCACTAATAACATATTAAAAATAATTATAATCATTCAAGACAAATACAATAATTAAAATTCATTATTCTATTCAATCACCCCTTTGTATTTGTTTCAATAACCCTAACTGGAATGTAAATATCATTCTAATTGTGTCTCTAGTGGTTCTCATTTACTATCTAGCTTAGTGGAAATAAATAAAAAGATTACATAAAATGTATGTGGATATATCTATTATATTTAATTCATAATTTGAAGTTTTTTCCTCAACTTTATGAAATTAATTATTAAATAACTTGTGAGACGTATGGAATCATATGTATCTCATAAATGAGTAATCAATCAATCAAATATATGTCTACATGAGAATTCTAAATGTAGATAAAATTTGATATTAATCTACATATAAATTATATACCATAAACTATTAATTCTATGATACCTTCATAGATATCTATTCTTAGGGTCTATTCAGGTAGTTTAAATAATAAACACATGAACTTAACATTACAAACAGATTAAAAATATCCAAGTGTATGAATGCCTCACCCATTTTTCCTCATAACAAAATTCCAATTAATAAATCATAAATGATTTAATGAACATGAGAATGGGAAAGATTGATTATCATGCCTTCTCTTCACCTTTATCTAGAAATTTCATATTCTCATGAAATAACAATTGTCTAACACATGGTAATCTTAACCCCCTTTATAAGGGATGCACTCTTTTATTATTTATCCTTATTGGGATTCATAAATATGGGATGTAATAATTCTATTATAATGACACATTAAATTTTAGAAGTAAGTGTAAAAATACCAATAAATTCATTCAATGATGGAGATATTTTCTATCTATGAATTGTTCAAAATGGTAATTAAGTTATTCCTATTAATAATTATCCTATATTTCCCTATTTAAAGAATAAAAAAACAGAATATAGGAATTTTTTTAGACTCATGTTTTCCTTAATGAGGGAAATAAGATTTATATTTATATCTCAACAATTATCATACATTCTTCTTATAATTTTTTTTAGAAAACACTTCATAAATTCTTTTAAAATTTAATATTAGGAATCTCCATAGGAAGAATGGTCTTCATACATTTTTCATAAATCAAATTATATGGAAGAACTATGTTTATTTCAAAAATAATGCAACACTAGGTTACTAGTTTCTTAATGTAATTTCATGGAATATTATCATATATTGGTCAAATTATCTTCCATTTTCTAGGTGTGTGACCAATTTTTTTTAAATTTATTCCAAATTCCTCATGATCTAATTTGTTATCACATTTTGAAATCCTTTCATGAAATTTGATTTTTCCTCTTGTAATAACGTGTTTCTATTTAGAAATTAAATTCTTTAATGATTTATCTATATTTATATAATTTTATAGTTGATCTATCTTACATTCATGCATTAATTATGAATATTATTAGCTTTCATGGATTTTTATCATCAACTCATAACAATACTTGAATCACCCTTAATTGGAAACCTCGAAAAAGAAATAAAATTCATTTTAACAGATGCCTTCCACCGAAAAAATACTAATGGTTATTTCATGTACTGATTAACTCGTATATTATATCATGTTTCTATTGTAATTAACCTTCAAGTATTTTTTAAAATTATCAATGATGTTGAATTTTCTATAAATGTAAAAGAATATATTTCTTATTTTATGGTCCTTTATAGATTTCTTATTTGATTTGTTTAGAATAGACCTGTTTACTTACTTTTATAGAAAGAAAGAAAATTCATTAGTTTTTTATTCATTATTTGTGGTGTTCATATATTAATATATTTTTTATATTTTTGGTACTTATAAAAAAGAATTCATTACTACTTTTACAACTTTTATTTCAATTACTGAAGAAATGATCAGGACATTTAATTTTGATTATAGTTAAAAAAATCTATTTTAATGTAAAAATTACCACTTAATAATCTTGTTTCCTCTTCAATTAAAAATTATATAATATTCATGGGTTGTCTTTTTGTTTCAATAATTAATTTTACTACAATGAAACCCTTTACAACACCAAAAATGGCTAATAAATCGTGATCATTTGTTTTGAACAATGATTTTTGAATGATTTTATATGCTGTTATTTTTTGGTAGACAATCCCTTCTCTTTGTATCTTATCAGGGATATGGTTTTCTTTAAAATTCTTCCAATAGCCTTTGGTGCAGTTTTGGATTACATAGAATGTTTTTACACACATATTTTTCTAGTTTTTTTAAACATGAATTTTCTATAGAATGTTCTATAGTATAGTCATTTTTTTAAAACATGGGTTTCATGTTTTCCATGATCTTGTTGTGGATGTATTCTTATATGATTTTAATATTATCATGAAAATAATATGATAATTTTTAAAGACAATTTATTATCACAAAATTGTTTGGTAACCCTTCTTTTCTAAATAACTTGGGAACTTTAGGAATGTATCTCCTCATGAGGTGTCATTTTAACCAAAATATCACGACACATTATGTTAAGAGTATATTTATGAATCTAAATTCAGATAAATATATCATTTCATTCTCTATTAATAATTTTATTAATATTATGATGTATATTATTTATTTCATAAAATGAAATTTCTAACATATTTAACAATTTACCTTTGATATCTAATGTGGTGTTTTTCACATTTATAGATAAACATTAAGTTTATTTTAATTAATTTATATTATATTAAAAATCATTTATTTTTTCAACTTTTTAAAAAATGTTTTTGTCGATAATTAAACTTATATATTGAATTTCTATTTACTAATCATTGCATATTTCTCTATGGCTTCCACTTCTTTGAGGAGAGAGAATCATTTTTGAAACTATGATGCTAATGATTATTTAATAACTAAAATATATCATATTAGTTTCATTTTATTATCATATAGTACCTTAATATACCCAAATACTTAACTGACCACTTTGATGGGAAATTTAATCATGTAAACATTAAAATCAGAGTAGAGGAATTCATTTATATAATAATCTCAAAATCATTATATCATGAACTCAATTCACCAAGAGGATAATTATCAATATATTTAATAGATATAATAAATATACCTTCACATTTATGACATTAATTTAGTGGTATATACTATTTCTCTATTTAACTTCTCATAAACACCCTTCCAAATGGCTTTTAAATAATCTTTATTTTTTTCATAATCTTTTTTATTAGTGATAATAGTTACAATAATTGTATTTTACATTTGATGTAATTCATAATCAAATTCAAGTTTATATTAATGTTATGTCTAATAAAAAAATATTTGAATGAAAATAGATCCAATCATAGGTAACCACGATTACCATTCAGACCACTTGTAGCACCCCAACATGATCATAGATTCACCTAAGATGGGGGAATGATTCAATGTGGCCTTTTTATTTAATTCCTTATGCATATATAAATTTCACTTCTAATATGTCAACCTATGTTATAATTTATGATAAATATGGTTCCAAATATTATTATAATATATATATATATAACATAAAAATAAAATAAGTAATTCTACAAAGAAGTATGTTTTATTTTTGTAAGGATCTCTCCAATTGTTGGTGACTGCATACTTGCTATGATTAGGTCAATCCCAAGATCCTGATAAATATTAATATCATAATTTAAAAATGATAGATTATGTCATTAAAATTCAATCCTATATCCTGATATTTATTTAGTATTATAATGATTTTTTATTAACCACTTCCTCTATTTTACTATATTTCTCTAAACACACCATCAAAAAAGTTCTTCAAACTACTCATGAATGAAACTATATCCACTGATGATATGAACTTCTTCAACCTGATTCCTCGATAGCCAATAGATAATATAATATAGTCACATGAATTTGGTATCTAAAATTTACAATGATTTGAGAAATTATTATTGTTCAGATATCTTGAATTACATATTCTATGATCATCAACCATAACTCCTCCAACAACTCAGAGCTTCTTCACATAAACGATTCACAATAGTGGTTCATCTGGTTCTCCTTATAGATTTATTCTATTCATTATTGTAAACCATGTGAAAAGATGTAGGATATAATATGATATGTATTATCACCTAATTCCTGTTATTATTTCTTATTTTCTTCTACGCTTATTCATTACCTTTAAGGAAAATTAATATGAACTTGTAGAAATATCATCTGCCTTATTCATCTTCTTAATTAATAAATGAGAATTCAAATGGAAATAACATTATTTTCTTAATATATTTTTCTCCATTTTTTACTTTATCTCTTAATTATTTGATAAACATATACATATAAAAAATTAGAATCATTTTCTTCACATTTAATAACATTATAAATTCTCACTAACCAAAATTACTTATTAGAATAACATGATGGTTTATATATCTTAAATATAAAAATATATTTTCTAATACTATTGTAATGATCTATATCTCAACTACTATTAATAAACAACCAAAATCCTCATATTAACTTTTAAAACAAACTTTTGACTAATCGTTTATCTTTTTTAACAATCCTCAGTTCCAAAACTTTTTTATATGAAACCACACAATAATATAATATTGACATTTTCAATATTTTTGGGGCCTCTTCATCTACAAAAAATCCCAAATAATTATTCCATGTAGCTTCATGAAAACATTTACTAACAATATCATGGTATTATACTCATTAATGACATTAAGTACCTCATTATAGAAAAACCTTCTTCTTTAATAATTCTCTCTTTAATCAAAGTATTAATAACATCTTAATCTCAACATAGTGGTGTTTCAATCTAATAATAATAACATTAACATAATCCAATTTTATCTTACTTCAAAATATATCATTTTTAAAATATCCTATTGTTTGTAAAAACAATAATTAGATATTGAATTAATGACCCTTATGCATTACAATTTTCAATAGGATTACCATTAAATATTGAGGTAATGACCCATAAATATTACAGTGAGTCACAAAAATTTCCCAATTTTATCTATTCTTTTCCCTGAATTCCATTACATATCTTCAGAATTATCATAATGTATCATAGTTAGGATCATGAATTTGAATATTTTTTTCCCTATATCCCAAAATTAACTTATATATTTAGAAAAATAAAAGTATGTATAATAGAGAGAGATTACAACTTTATAAAATATTATTTATATATAGTCTTTATAAACCTTATGAATTGTATGGATTTTTTAATAATCAGATCCATATGTTTTGGATGATCCTTAATTGTATAGGGTTTCTAGAGTTTTTTATAAATCCCATTTTCTCATGGTAATTTTATACATACGTTATAATTACCCTTTCATGTTGAGACATTTACTTTTTAGGATCATAATAGGGATTTGGATGTTTCCCATTTTGACTCTATAAGAACTTGATTATTCTTATGTATTCATAAAATTTACTATTATGCTTTCAATTCCTTTTCCAAATTATATTATGGAATTCCATGGATACCTTTTCTTATTGAGAGAAACATTGGAGTGGATCTTACCTATTAATGACAATATAGATTTTCCACCTTCAACCCAAAATTATATAATCCTATTACTAAGCTCATAACATCCAAAATATCATTGGGTCATATCGAATCACTCCAACACATATCAAAACAACATAAATAACATTTTAAATTTATCAAAAATTCTCAAACCTATTCATAAAAATTATAAAAGAATATTTCATCATATAAAAATTGAAATTTTGTTACTCAAATAAGTATTCACTACCTATCGTAATATTTGATTAAAACTCATCCATCATGATACATCATCCAATAAAAATTACTTTTGTGAATATATTATCCTTCATGTTGGATAATCTATTGTTGAATTCTCACTCTTATGCCCAACCATTTAACATTGTTAATCATATTCCCTTAATAACTCTAATAGTTATTTTTCCCAAACTATATAAAACTATTGTAGATAGCACTATTCCTACACATCAACATATATTATTAATTCTTTACATGATAAAATATAAAATAATTAGATATATTGTTTCACCATTCAGGTAGCATTATTCATTTCCCATTTATAAGTAAAACATATTCCTTATCACATCCAATGGAATTAATCTTCAGAAAAAGTGATCAATGTTAATTAAAGAAGCATCTCACACATCTTCAACTTCTAAATCCATGCTTGAATTTCCCTCCATCACCCAACACATAATTAAAATCATCTTAATCACTGAAAAAAATACCATCAACATAATCCAGTTTTATCTTTACTATCATATTTCATTTTTTCCATTAAAACTTTCACCAAAACAACTTTTTAATGGAATAAACCTTCTTACTTTTGAAACATGATTACCTTAATAAAAAAAATTAATGTCAACTGCCATTTCTTAAATACTTAGTATGGGATGATCCATTACAATGGAGAATGATACTATGAAATTATATCAAATAATCACTTATCAACTAATTCCTTTTCCATATGTTATAACTTGTTGGTTCCATCTGAGGAACTACTATATGTATTCTTTAGTCTGGAGTTTTAGGTGGTTCATTTACACTTGGTTCGAAATAATATAAATAAATATGTCACTTCCTAAAAAATTATCTTCCTTTAAAGTGTTATTTTTTTGTACATTATACCATTATGATTCAATTAGTATAAATGTATCATGATTTCCCTGATTTATTATTATACCGTATTCTTAGACTGGTCTGATGCTTTTTTAAAGCTTATATTACCTATTTTATAAGTGTGGTGAGCATGGATATGATTCCTACCATGTTGATTCCATATTTTATCATTCTTACTATTGAATTATTATAATGAGAATGTTGGTTTATTTGTTTATGTCATTTCTTAAATATTGTTACAAATTTTTTATTTTAAATCATGTTATGTCTCATCTATGTTTTCCTTGGTTGGTATTTTATTTTACAAATCTTGTTGATTTTATTAACTAGTTATATTCCTTAAACATGGGGTTTATTTTTATAAATATAAATAAATGTTCATAAATTTAAGGATGAGTATTATTTTTCTATAAAAAAATTTCTCAAGTACACCATCTCTTTATTTTATCATACATGTGTTATACGAGGGCAACCACTATATGGTAAACTGATCCAAAATATGGGATGTACTACAATATTTCTCTAACTCTATTATTTCCAATCACCCATTCATGAATTGATCAACAATATGATTTATATAACTCTTGTATAAATCTTCTCCATTCAATGAATATAGTGGTTTCACCCATATTACAATGGTTCAAATTCCATGGGCTAAACCCATTTGGAATGGGAAACAGTAACATCCTTCCATACCTAACGTAGATACAATGTATGTATTTAGATTTATACCCTCCCAGTATAAAAATTTATTTGTTGTAGCTAAATAAGTGTTTTATTGTTACACCACTATTAGGATTCTATTATTCCATGTTGAAAAATGATTAAACTATTTTGTTATATACATATGTAAATGTGTATACATGTTTATAAATATTCATTTTATATCACTACTATATTGAATCACAATTTTTTGTTCCCTACTTTTTATTTTATGATCATGACATACATTTTAACCATGATTGACATGAAGTATTTTTTTCTCCATTTATGTACTATATGTAATAGTAGTCACTGATTTTGTGTCTAAAGAACGTTTTACCTGAGTTGATATATACATCCTATTATTCCATGCATTGCATTGGGAAGCCTTTACACAAAAACTAGAGAATCAATAAAAGGATTCCAATATTATTTTGATAGAGACTTCACTTGTTGTGGAAAATAAAAAGTGGAATGGATTCTTTCATGTACAATGCCCCCTACATAGAAGTGTGGATGAATCTCTTTGGTATCCTGCTTCTATTTTAGAACAATGAATTTTTTGAAATGATTAGAGGCTTAATTTGTGATTTTATAGTCATGAATGAACCTACTCTTAATCTTTAAGCATATTCGGATCCTCGGATCTGTGTCTCCATGTACTTTTCTTCCCCTACTTTAGTGAAAATCCTCCTTCGAGTACAAGGATCGATAAAATGGAGGTAGTTTGTGGTTTATCCTTCAGCACCTCATTATTTTATACATTCCCTCCTACACTATCTTACCCTGTCAGATTGAAAAAATATGGCATTATTCAAATATTGAGTTCATATAAGTATCTTCATATATAATGAATGGAAGCACATATCCATCCAATGGTGAAGGAAAGTATCCTGCAATGATTGGTAGTGTTGCCTCAGTTCTCCCATTGAAAGACTCATCAGTCCCTCCACCCTCCATCATATTCAAATGGTTTCTCCTTGCATGGCCATATTTCCTTTCTCTCTGAAGATCTTTCCCCACCTAGAATCCACTTCTCTATTTTATCCTCCTTGGTAGTCTAAGATAGCTACTAATGGGAATCTGATTTCTCATCCTACATCCCCACAGAGATACTCAGTGAGTCTTGATCCTGATACATCCTCGTGCACCCCAATTTCACAATATAATAGGTACAGTAAAATATTTCATGTGAAGTATTATGAGCTTCTTCCTCACACAGGACAGAAAATAATTTCGGATGCTTCTCAAATTCTAGTGGATCTTCCTCAAAATTCTTATATCTTAGTGGTCCCCTCTTCAATAGTGTTCACAAGATCTAGTTCTAAAAAATTCCCACTTCTATCTCTCATACCAAATGGATCTCAAATCGAGGTGTTAGATTTAGGAACCACCTTTAATTATGATTTCTATTATTATTTGGAATTCTCAGGTCCATGGATCCCAGGTGAAGACAGATTTCCTCTATAATGAGGTGTCCAGGAATAATGTAGGTATTGTTGTTGTTTTAGAAATGAAGCTATGATCTACCATAATTGGGGAGTTTCTAAGAGGCTTGGTATGAAAGACTATATGCATGTTGATTCCCATAATCAACACATATAAATTTTTTGGAAGTCTTATATCTTGGTAGAATGTTTGTTAGTATCTAATAAACAAGTCTTAAAAAATATAGAATTATGAAACAGGATTCTATTTTTTTCATTTGTGTATGAAAAATTTGAGGTGAGTTTAAGAGATAAACTCTGGCTAGATGTAGGGTCATTCAACCTATGTGACTCACCTTGGTTGTTTGGTGGTGACTTCAACACTTTCATTGACTCTTCAGAGAAGAAATGGTAGAGGATCGACTTCTCATAGGGGTAGTAATGAATTATCAGCCTTTATTGCAATAAAGGGTATTCTTGACTTGGGTTTTGTGGTGATAAGTACACTTGGTTCAATAACCCAAGGTGAAATTAAAAAAAATAGTGTAGGTTGGATCACTATATGATTAATCTCCATGATATTTCTACATTTATTAATACGTAGGTTATTCACATGGTTTGTGCACTATCTGACCATTCACATCTCCTTATCTATATCAAGCCAACTAAAAATAGGGGGACCACTTATTATTCTCCAAATGGTACACCATCACCAAGTCTTTATTTCAGTGGTTCACGACACCTGGGAGAAAACAGTTCATAGATATCTATGGTATTATTTTCATAATAAGCTTTGGATATTAGAAAAATGCCTCATGGTTTGGATTAATTCAAACCACCTAGAGCACCTAATTTTACACTTGATGAAATCATTGATATAGAGGGCTAAAATTAGTCAAGAATATTCCTGGTATTTGAATATCTCCACATCACTTGACCCAAATAGTGCCATCACAATGAGAGACTATTGGATCTTGAGAGGTTTCTATGTGAAATATCTCAGTCTGCTTGGCTCAGAGAAAGGGATCACAACACTAATTTCTTCCACGCATGTTTTAAGGAAAGGAAATGATGAGGTGACCCAAAAAAATCACTTGGAGGGTGGTTCATTCACTACTGACATGGAATTTATAAGTTTTATGTTGTTCTCTCACTTTAACTCATTAGTTTGTAGCTCTTCCAGAATAATCTTTGAAGATGATCCTAGTGTCCAGGTGGATTTTTTTACTCCATCCTATAGTTGGTCACCCCTCATGTCAATGAACTCCTAGAGTATATCCCAATATAAAAGGAGGTGTGGTGGATACACTTTCTCTCAACTAGGATAGCTCTCCTAGGATGGATGGCTTCCCAGGATCACTTTTTGTCAATTCATGGCCTATCATTGGGATGGATCTGGTTTATACTATCCTATACTTAATTCGAGGTGGACATATTCCTCTAGTTTTATGTTCCACTACTATGGTTTTGATTCCCAATGTTATGTATCCCTCTGAAATCAAGAATTTCATACTGATAAGAACATTTAACTTTTCCTATAATGTTTTGGAATCAATCATCAACAAGAGACTCTGTTATTTCATCCCCAATTATGATTCATAGGAATATAATGAATTCATCAAAGGAAACTCCATCCTAGGTTTTATAGGCATCACCTTGGAGATGGATGGGGATATTAATAGTAATATCATTTGATCCAATATCATCATTAATGTTTCCAAGGACAAGGTTTATGACTGGCTCGAGTAGAGCTTCATTCCTTCGGCCATGAGGGGCATGGTTCTTTACGATAAGGTGATGTACATGATATTTCTCTATTATAGTTCTCCATGGTTAATCATAATTTTCTTGGGAAGAAATTGTGGGTTCTTCAAATACATAAGGGGACAAAGGTGAGGAGATCCTTTCCATCTAACCATTTCCATTATGGTTCATGATTCCCTCAATATGCATATTAATTCATGCATGCATGTTGGTATGATTAGTCCCTATCACTAAAAAGGACACTCGAGGGGGTGTCTCATATCCTCTTCCAAGATGACATGATATTATTACTAAATGGGTGTAGTGACTCTATTAAAGGTTTTAATAAATCTATGGATGTTTAATCTGAATGGATTGGGAGAAGTATAAATTGGGAAAAAAGTGGTGTTTTCATTCCATTATTGGTTCTAGAATGACATAATCACAACATTAAATATATATTGGGAATGAATAAAAATATATTTCCAATGGATTATTATGGTAAACCATGTCCCTAATATAATTCTCATCATTCACTAATAGGGGTTGGTCAACAAGATTACCATTTGAATCACAAATTTGAAAAACTGATTTCTTTCCTTCAGTGAGAGAATCACACTTATTAATTTCATTATTTACTCTATTATATTTTATATATTATCATTAATCAAGGTTCCTAGTAATATTATCCAATAAATTCAAAACATTTTTTGTTCATTCATTTGGGATTCCAGTGGGGAGGGTAGGTGTCATGGAGCCTCCAGGAAAAGACTAGCCAAAGTGGTGGATAGTGGAGGTATCATTGTTAAAAATATAGAAGTAGAAATGTATTATATCCGATGGAAATGGAATGGTAAATGACTGATAGTTTGACTCTATAGATTAGGCTCATCTCTATAAGATATGGAAAAATGCTCAGTTATACTGATAGTCACCCTCCCCTCTTGAGAAGGTTCTCCAGCGGCACATAACCTCTTCTATATCTCTAATGATGGACTATTGGATGGGAGGAGATAAGTTTTTGGGACTGTAATTAGGTTGGATAGGTGTTGGGTTACGCTGGATCTCAAAATTTGCAACAGACCTTCAACCAATCATGTATTCATCCACCCTTCATTCAAGCAGTTCTAAATGTGCCCTCAAAATAGGTCTCTAATAGTGTCAAAATAGTGGATGCTGCTGATGTGTGTAATTTTTTGGGCTCGACATATGGTACCTTTATAGAAGGTGTTTACAAAGAGAATAAATTTTTGCCTCAAACAAGAGATATGTGGGGAGATATCATTTGGTGTAACGCAATTACAACAAAATAAAAAATTATAGTCTAAAGATTTTGAAATAAACCAAATCATGTAGATGTAGTGGTTTAGGGTAAGTGGATCCACATAACATCCAAATTATCTTATTTTCCGTTTCATAAGGAATAATCAACCTTGCATCTATTTTATCAAAGTTAACGGAAAAGAATTATGTGGGGTGCACTGGGTGAATTTTCTAGATTTTTAGTGGTGGGGATAGACCTAGAGAAATAATCCAACCAATGGTAGTTCAGTAGTTTTAATAACAATAAACATGAGGAAACGGACCATGAACTTCTCCTTGAAGTAGGATATCGGTGCATTTAATAAGCTAGAAACCATTCCTTCCATAATTATTCATACTGGTGAGGTCGGGCCTTGGCCATGACGGCTAGATGGATCAACATGGATCTTACTCTCCATCTAAAACATGAAAACATGAAACCCTCTATAAGGAACTATACAGTAATAATACATCATGTGAACACTCCTTTTCTTCATTCGGAGGGAAAATGGGTTAATTAAACTTCCCCCTCAAGGGATCTCAAACTAAATATTGATGGATCCTTTATCCATGGTTTCATGTGGGGGGAGTTTTTTTGCAAGTCCTATGGATCCATTTTTTTCATCACCTTTTATGATCTCGAGGACTCCCTCATGGAGAAATGAAAGGCCATGCTTCAAGGTATGGTACTATTCCATTAAAAAAATCCCCTCGCATTGGTGGAAATTGATTCAAAGATCATTTGGACCTCCCTCAATGGTTTCTCTCATATCCCATAGAATATAATTTATCTTATACTAAATTTCAAGTTTCACATTCCCAAGGACATTTAGATTATCCACACATGGTGTGAATGAAATCAAGTGGTCAAATTCTTAGATTCCAAGGCCGAATATAATGTTCCCCCCACATAGTTCTTTATTTCAATAACAATCCCTCTAGATAGTGATGACATTATTCTCGGAGATGCACTTTGTATACATTTTTTAGACCTCTGTAACTCTTTACTCTAGCATTCTATGTCAACCTAATAAAATGCAGATTTCTTGGTTGGTACTAGTTATCATTGGATTCCCATAGTAGATGATATTTTTTCATCATGGATGAGGTATTGGTTCTCACTTTAGTTAATGGACAAAATGGATAAGGCCAATTCATTAATTTTCTTCTTTACTTATTCCTCTTGAGTGGCATTTGTTTTATACCTTGTTTTCCTTGTGAATTTACAATGAGTTGGTTTATTTGAATTATTTTATTTGTGGGTTGGTTTGTATAAATCCACATATAATTTTTTACATAGATTTATGTTCGTATTTTTACCTTGAGAAATGTTTTGTTCATATTTTTTTATTTTTTTATTTTTCATTTATAACTTATTACAGGGTCATGAATATTTTTCAATAATATTACCATGAATTAAACAATTAATTAGAGTCAGTAAATCATTTACTATATTTTATAATATGACACCTGAAACTAGTCTCAAATCCTTGTCAATTAGGATGTGCTCTTTCGATAGTAGTACACATGATCTAGGTGTCATATGGGGTAGTCGGGTCATAGATTTTACATTCTTGATATAGAAATGTGAGATTATCATACATAGTTATTATATTATTTTGATGAATATTTATTACATTACCCAAACACACACTTCATAACCTTAATAATTTAGTGACTTTGGAAACAAGGAAACATAATAAATTGTCCATAGGTAAACAACATTATCTCCCAAGGATCTTTATAACAAAGACCATTACTAGAAAAATCATATATTATACATATATTCATAACTTGGGGAAATAAAACCTAAGAATTGGTGATATCACATGTTCATTAAGGGTTAAAAAGGGAGATACAGAAGGATAACATGAATATAATGGTATAAGAACATGGCTATAACATTTTAAAAACATAGTATTACTATCAAAAATAATAATAATGAGTCATGTAAGAAATATTGGAAGATAATATGACATGAATAATAAGGTAATCAAATAACATGGTCCATTAAATAATAACATTAGCATAAGATAAGGATTTTTGGAATACATAAAATCATAGAAATTAATTTCCATGATGGTAAAGGGTCACTTACAAGAAAATCATTGTGGAAAAAGTCCATTACTATGTAGAGTTCACTCCTCATTTTAACCAAGTCTTACTGAACCTGGTTCCATCCCTATTATATTCTTGCATTACTATAACCGGTTCACTCTCTATGTCATCCATGTTCATCTCATGAGATATATAAAGCATTACCCAATGCATTGGTGGTAGATATAGGTCCCACCAATCTAATAGTAAAAACCTTATTTATGTGTTCCATAAGGTCATAAACATTCTATATATCACAACATATTAATTGAAATGGGTATAATAAACATTTCATCATATCATAACCTATGGAAAAGATACATTTTTCAAAAATCATTTCATCATAGAATAACTCGTGAAAAGAAGTGTGTTTCATAAACATTTCCTCACTTTATAACCCTTGGAAGTGAAATGGGATTCATAGACATCATGCCACCAAAATATAGACCATTCAGAGAATGAATATAAATGGAATCCTTGGATCATACTCCCAATAAGGCATAGGTAATACCAATAGATGTCTTGATATAAGTAGAATAATTTTGGAAGATCATTTAAAACATTTCTTATGGAAAATATCATTTCCTCTTTCAAAAGAAAATTTTAAAAAATAAAATATTTTGAAAAGAATTTTCATTGAAACTAAAATAGAAAAAATTTAAATTAATCCATGATGTAATGATTGATCATGTAGTTAGAAAATTATGTTCATAACATATATGTTAAAATAAATATTCCTTTCAAATATTTAGAAAAAGTCAAAGAAGAATTATTTTGTAAAATAAAAATAAGATTGATTTCAAAAAAGTTAAAAAAGAATAACATAGGTAAAAAAATTATTTTAAAAATCATAATTGAGTAATAAAAAAATATTAAAAAAAATTTAGAAAAAAAATTGTGAAAGAAAATAGATTTTTGATTAAAGATAGAAGTAAAGTTTTATTTTCACAAAAAAAAAATTAATTATATTTAGTATCAATGATTGAAAAACTAGTTCCATTACTTGAAGATATCATGAATAACCATATAATAAGAAAATAATTGATAATAATTGATACTAAGATCATGAGTTTTCAATATTGGAGTATTGGTCACAAATAACCCCATTAAATGATGAGATTGTAACATAAAATCATTCCCTAATTAGTAACCTTGAATTGTAAAACCCATGAAGGAATACCATAAAATGAAATATAAAATATCATGAGGATGAATAAATTAAAAATATTCCATGTCAATGTGGTTGTATATACTCCTCGTGAAATAATATATGTGTATAAAATTATGTATATGTCCTGTCCAAAGCGATTGAGGCATGCCTGGTCAAGGAAATTTCATACCACAACTACCAAAATAACACATCTATAGGCCAGGGTCTGGGGACAACAGCTAAATTGAATTACTAAAATGCTAGGACATTTCTTATTTTATATTTGTAAATTCACCCAACCATATCCATGCAGAAGTCAATTAGAATAATTAAAAAAGATAGTAACATCTAGATTAAAAATTATGCATGTAATGAACTCTATATAATACAAGACAATATGATACAATAATCTAAAAAGTAAAGGGTTACAACATTCCCATCTATAAAACATGTCCCCATAATAAAATAATTGGAAAAGTACATGACGAGATGGCCCAACTCCAAATCTCCAAGATGGACCACCCTACGTGGTTCATGCACCCATGTATCCCTATACCTCTCTAAAATCACCATCGACCTATCTGTTGTCTACATAAGACATGTCTCACATTGGAAAATACCATGTAGGGGTGAGTATATACATACCCATTAGGGAAACCCAAAAATGAAAGAGTTGGTGATAGAAGACATAATAGAAGTAGTCATATCGTCACAACAAATGTGTGGAAGCCAATATTTGAGGAAATAACCATAAAAAAATAAAAAACCCCAATATTGTCAATAAAAATCATAAATGAGAGACAAATGGGATATATATATCCACATTCCATCTAAGAACAGTGATTTAGGATGTATCCCTAAAAAGAAACTATCACTAATGCCCATTATCTTTAATGTATTTTTAAAGAAGTAACCATATGGAGGACCTCCTATTTAGTGCATCAGTGGGTACAACTTAGTACATAGAGGACTCAAACCATGGTGATTTAGGGGGAACCACTAAGTATGTAGCTGACCCTTTCATTGGTGCATCAAGGGGTACCAAAACGTAGGTAGATGACTAGTGCCTTAGTGTATTAGGGTGTACATCTCAGAAGATAGTTGACCCATGCCCTGGTGCATCCGGGGGTCCCACTCAATAGGTATAGGACACTTACCTTGTTATGTCAAGGGTTACCACTCAGCACGTAGGGGACTAGCACCCTGGGGATTTATGTGGGTACCTCTCAAAAGACATAGTACTCATACCCGGATGCGTTGGGGGGGAATACTAATCAGTAGGTAGAGGACCGACACCTTGGTGCGTCAAGGGATACCCCTTAGTTGATAGATGCCATATGCCCTGGTTTATTAGGGTGAACCACTTGATAGGTTGAATAACCTCACCCGAGTGCATCAATATGGTACCACTCAAATGAAAGAAAGGTGTATGGGGTACCCACACCCTGATACGATGGGGGGGTTCCAACCCTAGCCTCTCTCTGATAATCTTGCCTGATCAATGTTGTTTTCGATAAGCGCCTAAAGAAAAATGACTATCATAACATCTCACATCATAACTTAGAATCCACTATGAATTCTAATATTAGGTTCTATGTTGAAAAGAACTCGGGATAGGCTACTTAGGGGGGGCCAAAATCCGATTCCAAATGAAGGAGATACGAGAGAAAGATGATTCTCAAGAATTGTACGACATCTAAGGGGTATCCACAATGTTTTTTCCAGCTCAGATGCCTCAAAATGGCCTTTTATTCATAAATCATTTTGACCATGTAGTAATACATGACATGTAAGGGTACTATGTGACATGTCTTAGCCAAAAGAATAATGAACAGACATGAATCATCATTAGTCTGATGGGAGAAAAAATTAATCTATCGATATGTAATCACACGCATCCCTGAATCGATAAACATATAACAACATTGCAATACTCATGAAAAAATGCTTGACATAGTCAATCCATTTTTCCAAATCAGTCACCCAATGAAAAAAACCACATTTCACTACATCACGCTCAAATGGCACTTCGTAGGCCAGATCTACGAGTCCAAATTAAATATACAACATTGGTATTTAAAGGACCATATAAATTCATGGGACATGCTGTTGTACAATGTTCATCAATAGGATACCTGATGGAAAATTAACATTCAAATTATGTTTTTACAACCAAAATAATAAAAATAATATTTTAATATTATGAAAATTAGTATTTATTTAATCTAAAATTAAACCATACACACTCCTCTAACCCTCTCCACCTGATTTTCCCATCCTCGTGGATCAAATTTTCATTATTTATTTAACATTTTAATATTATTATTATCATAGGTATAATATTTTAAATAAATGATATGGTATTCCTTCTAAATTTACATGCCTATAGATGACCAATGTATTTCCTCACTCTTCAAAAATTAGTAGCGCACAACCTTAAATGATTTCCTCATGCATTTTATATTTAAAATAATAATATATCAATAAAAAAATTATTTAAAAATTTCATTTATTAAATAAAAATCATTAAGTAAAATGATTTTTATTTATTAAATAAAAATACTATTTTTGTTAATCATACGCCTTTTTTGAATTTTATTATTATTATAATTTAAAATAATAATAAAATTTTTTTATTGACCATGTATGTCTACCTCTTGATATCCCTTTTAGGCCTCTCCCATGTCCATGTTGATTTTCCTCCACCACGAGACCTTATTCCAATCCTTCATTCATAACTCATCCAGTGACATAGTACTTTATCACCAAACCTCAACTGGAAAAATGGGGATCCCAGATTTGACCCAAACCACATCTGATAACCCTTAGTCCTTGTCACACCTCTATCACAAACCTACACCAATCATACTGATCTGATTTATGCACAAAACACCATCCCACTCATTGTACACAGAATGATTCTCGGGTTTCAATCACACTCGAATCCACCCTGACAATGTCAAACCACATATCCAAAGGACAACAATGAAGAATTTGAAGAACAATGGGGGAGAATCATAAGAAAAAATGTGTAAAAATTTATGAAAATGAATTATCCTCTAATTATCATATATCTTAAAATATATGTGCTTATAAAATTTCATCATCAATAATTTAACAAATTAAATAAATTTTATTCATCTCCAAGGCTCATGCAAAGAATACCCAATCAAAGAATAAAAATAAGATAATAAACCATGGTTTAAGGATTTATTAAAATGGGTAGTAAACCATAATTGAAAAGTCTTACCTCAATTATAGATCAATTTCTATTGAAAATTCATCTTCTAGAAATAAAGGTGATAACCCTTCTACGTACGTCATTTTTCTTGCAATTATCCTCAATCTGATAGTTTTTCATCATTTGATATCATTAATACAGTGTATAAATCTATCATACTCCACCAAAATAGAAAATTGTTATGTGGATAACTATTAACAATCTGTCATAAGAGGGTATTTATAAGGGATATTAATTAAGTAATTAAATAAAAATTATTTATTTATTTATTTTAATTAAATACACCCTCTAATGACTGTCTCAAACGAAAATTCCATGCCATCCAACAATAGGTCATGCCTATGAAAATCCCCATACCCTGGATTCAACCGTGGTTTCATATTTTTTATCAGAAAATCCATTTGGTAGTTAGTTCACTTATTCAAAAAAATTATTGCCATGTGATATAAAATGTAATAAATATTTTTTAAAAATTTAATTCTTAGATCACAAGGCCTCAGAATAACTTGTAATCTCAATGCCTGGCTCAAAAACTATTCTTATTAATATTCCAAAATATTATATAGAAATCCAAGAATCACTACCGTACATCTCAAAGAAGTAAAATTGAGATAAAAAAATCCCATACTACTTGAGTAACATTTGAATCATAATCCTTGTGAAATAATAACATAAATAAAAACATTAATTATAATTAAATGGGTTGCACTCATGATATATCATTTCATAGGGAAGTATATACAATACACAAAATAAACAAGTGGTGAATATGGAACCAGTATCTCAAAAATTAATGCGAGACTATAAATCCCCATACTTTAAGTATTGAATTCTGTCATACTCATTCAAATTTCTGGTGTAATAAATATAATTTTGTTATAAAAGTATCATATAACCATATACATATATATCATTCCATATATTATTTTTTTATGACTTTATATTATCCATTTATGTACAATCCCATTTTAATGTTTTGTTTTAGGTAACAACCGCTTTGTTTTTCATACATGTTTCGAAATATTATTATTTTTCGTCTTACTTCTATAATGATATAATCATATACATATTTTACAATATTAAATAAATATCATATATATTTAGTATATATTTATGTATAGGACTCCATAAAATTTAGTTGTGGTAAAAGAAATACACTGTTCATGGAAACATTAGGTTGTAAGTATGAATAAACATTGTTTTTCAAGTTCATGTATATTTGAAAGAAATAAAAGTATATGATATATTATATTTATAGAACCTTTTTATTTCATATACATATAATTTGATTATTAAAACCATCATTAATAAATTCCATGTAAATATTGAGTGAATCACATTATTTTGCGAGGCGGTACAACATTGTACACACAAATGATGTTATCGTATACCTGAAATATGGAAATCATGAATGAATGTGTGATATAACGATTCCATAATCATAATAATATCATTAATATCATAAATATTATATAAAAATTTTATTTCCAATATTATTCCCAACCATGAGTGGTGGTAATGGAAAAACAAAGGGCATTGATTCGTGAGGCGGTTGCCCGTTGTACACACGAACGATGGTTTCATAACCAATTTTATGGATATTTGTGATTTTTTAGGTAATAACCATAAAATAAACACATATAAATATATGTATGATATTGAGGTTATTATATAATCCGTATATAAAAATAAATTAATATTTTTTAAGAAGAAATATAACAAAAAATTTAATTGATGAATGTTGCCTCTTATTTAGGTATCCTCCTAAGATTTACACTAAAGCCTTTCTTGGATAAATTTCTATCTAAACAAAGGATTTTAAAGAGATGGTAGTGAATTTGGGTAGTTATTTTGGAATATATTTCCCTAAACAATGATGTTTAAAACTATGAAAAAGGGAAGAGAGGGGAAGATTTTTATAAGTGGGGTGAGTGTCAAACCTATAAATTTTTTAATGGGAAAATTTCACCCATGTTTTTCATATGTCAAAATTGTAAAATAAAGGAAAAATTTAAAACATAAGAGGTTCCATGTTATAAATATTTCAATCCAATACTTTTTTGAATAATTTATAGGTTATTTTTACTCAAATATTTTTAGTTTAATAAACTATTAAACCCATTTATACCATTACCGAAGTAATTAATTTTCTCTGCATTCACTAATCATTTTGGTAAGAAGTAAATTTGAACATATTATATATTATAAATTAAAATTATTCCAAATATGGAATACATTTCTAAGAATTTCAATCACATAAGTGAAAAAAATCCACTTAAAATTAATCCTACATGGTTGATGAGGATGTATATTTTTGAAGAAAAATGACTCAATGTTTACAATGTTTTATATTCTATATCAATATAAAATTGATTCCAATAGCCTAATTTGGGTTAATAGATGTATAATTTTTTTAATTAAGGTTTAAAATATTATTAAAATATATTTTAACATTATCATTAAATAAAAAAGTAGCTTTCAATTAAAACTCATAATTTTTAACAAGTAATCAAAAAAATGAAACTTTTCAGAAATCTGTTGAATATTAACGGTAATATATTTTTGACATTATGATTTAAAAAATGAGGTTTATTTTATCAAATATATTATCTAAAAGTGAAATAAAATTACTTTTATTATTATTAAGTTTAGAAATAAACAACATTTTATTGGGAAAATATTATTTTCAATCATATAAAAACATTAATAAAAAATTATGTATTTTATTATAAATATATTGAGTTTATGTAAATACATTAGAATTAATATTAAAAAAATGGTCATTAATATTTATTTTTATAAGTCAAATTGTAATGTTATAATGGTCACACGTTAATAATATTAATATTATATTATGAGTTTGTTAAAACTCGGTGTCATGTGTCACGCAATCTGGTTGAGTGTTTTTTGTAGAAAAAATAACCCTGGGGTTCTTGAAATTAATGATTGACATAGTGTTTCATTTAACATAAGACAACAATAAAATTTAATTTATTCCAAAAAATATATTCACAAAAAATAGGGGTGTTACATTCTACCACCATTAAAATGAATTTATCCCTTGAAATTTGTCACTCTAATACAAAAAATGAGTATACATCCACCTCATAATATACTAATGTTACCATATAGCTTCTCAAAATTAGTTATTCATTCAAAAAACCTTAATTAGGTGAGTGGCCTTGTTTCGTACAACCTTCTCTATATGATCCAGAATCTACATCAGTTATTCCTCAGAAGAACTATCATTCTCAAGGGGTGTGCCCTATGAGTTCAGTACATGTTAACAGTCAGGTATATAATTCTTATGTAGATATACATGGAACTAATTTTGAAATAGATAGAGGTTAATTGTGATCATAAAGAGATAATATATACTCCTAATATGATAAAAAATTAAAATGGACTAATATACCTAGTGATTATTTCCCCTTTCAACTTAAATATTATAACCATCCTCCATGGAGATACTCTTAAAAACACTTTATTAGAAGAATAGAATTATATATCATGTTAGTGATTCTTATAATAATTTTATTCAATCTCTGAACTCCCTTGATGTTTTTCAGAATGTATTTAACCATCTCTTTCACTTCATAATCTATCTCGAGTCTAAATAGATTTATTTATCCATCTTCATTCCAACATGTGGGACATCTACATTTCTTTTCATAGAGGGGTTTAGAATGAGCCATTTGAATTCTTGGTTGAAATATATTGTTGTTAGAAAACTCAACTAGATGAATTTGGTTGATCCCAACCACCCTTGAAATCCAAAGAACTATATCTCAATGTATCCCTTAGGGATTCAATTTTTTCAGACTTGATATCTATTTGAGGATGATACACAGTGATGAAACTCAATTCTATATCAAGATCGTATTGAATACTTCACCAAAAAATTGAGGTAAAGCTTATATCCTAATAATATAAAATATAATTTGGTACTCCATGACACCTTACCACTTAATTTATATCCTAGAAAGATATGAGAGATAGAAGTATTTTCTAATTGTTGGTCGGAGTGGATACTCAAGAGGGGGGTGAATTGATCACAATTAAAATTTCTGTTAAAAATTTTTCTCTTAAAATCCCCCAATTTAAAAACAAATTTAAACTGTAGTGAATATATACAGAGTGTAAAGTTTCGTTTAGTTTCTCAAAGATTGATTAGGTCTCAGTTAAATTAATTTGAATATTAAATTAACTTTTGAAACTAACTTACTGATTTAGAATAAGTATAAACACTTGATAATTTAACTATCAAAGTAGATTTAAAATAGTTCGGTATTTCAAAGTAATAGTAGTGGAATATATAAAATAAATATATAATACTTATAGACTTAATATAAAATCACAGCAAAGTTAACCAAGAGGTTCAGTCCCAAGGTGAGACTTAGTCCTCTGAACAATTTATATAAATTGATCCACACACTGGATCGGGGGTAAACAACAGTATACTGCTGTCTAGGTACAAAGACCTCTACCACAGTTCTTCGTCGGAAAAACAAACAATAGCTCCCTAGTTTTTCAGGTCATAATCGACCTCTACCACCATCCACAGTGGGAAACAAAAGAGTTGTGGAGTTTGAGTGAGGAATTAAGAATCTTCCAGTTTAGCACAGGAGACAGTGTGTGTGTAAAATAAACAGAGTACACACACTACTCAAAATATAAATAGAGAATCACTAAGAGAAGTTTGATTGATTTTAGAAATTATTTAGTGATTATCAGTGCAGCTCTGCACTCATTTCGTTTATCAGAAAATCTTCTGAGTCCTTCTCTCATTTTTCTCAGAAAACAGAGTGTCGTGTTCTTCTTTGATTCTTGGTCCAGCTTAGCAGCCTGAGTGCATGAAATTTTTGTTGTAGTTCTTCAATCAAGATGCAGCTTTTGTTCTCCTCTAGAATAAATTTCTTTGTGTATGTCCAGGATTCTTGGAGTATGGATGTAGACTAGAGAAAAATGCTCCACATTTGAATGTTGTTCATCTCTTGTCTCTTTCACCCTTCATGTGTCTTCTTAGTGCCTTTTGTGTAATATTCATCACTCGTAGTGCTTTCAAGGAGTGTGTTATTCATCTTTGTCTTTCCAGTGTTCTCTTTCCATCACTTTATAGCTTTTTGATTCGGCATAAAATAATAATCGCCTTTTTCATGGGTACTAGGTACGGTTCCCTAACATGCAACAAAAATCATTAAATAACATTAACTGCATTAAAACCATCAAATGTAACTGTTAGCTACATAAATAAATAGTGTGAAGAGTATAGGGTTTGACTGGTTGGTCAAGCATTAGTAGCGTTCTATTGGTAGACGTGCATAGTGGACTTTGTGTCTCAGAACCTTCCATCGATAGCTCTTTTGAAGTTGCATCAGTAGCTCATATACCAGTGACTTTAGTTCCATCGGTAGCTCTTTTATCTGTATTTGTTCCTCCATCAGTAGCTGTCTCTCCATTGGTAGATCTTTCATCAGTAGTCTATCAGTAGACTTATATTGTCAGCAGCCTTCTATTGGTAGCTCGATATATCTGTGACTATACTTGTATCGGTAACTATCTGTGAACTGGCTCTATCAGTAGACTTCTGTCTATCGGTAGACTTCTGGTCTGTTTGTCAGTCGGTAGCTTGGTAGATTTGTTCTATCGATAGACTTCCTCATATCGGTAACTCTATTTTGTGATTCAGTACTCGTATCAGTAGGCTTTCTCTACTGGTAACTATTGGTGGACATGCACATCGGTAGCTCGTATGTTCTGTCAGTAGTCTTTGTTTCTACTTACCGGTAACTCAGTTTACATCAGTGACCTTAGTGTATCGGTGACTCTTTCTATTGGTAGACTGAGTACCGGTAGCTCTGTACCAGTAGCTATAACACTTGTCTGTTTTATGCAAAACATATCCGAATTGGTTAGAATTACTCCAGAACAAATATAAACATGGATAAACATTGATTAACATACCTCATGGATCATTTTAATATTATTATCATCTTGATAACAGATTGAAAGAATTAATACATAGAAAAACATTAGATTGAGATTATAAAAGTATATTAAAGCATAATTGGGATTATCAAAATAGGTGAGGTCAACAATCTCCCCCTTTTTGATAATCACAACTTATTTAAAAAAATGTATCAGAGGATATATAATTAAGCTCAATTTTCTCAGAGATAGAATTTCATGTATCAGAGATAAAAGAAAAAAAACATGATATCAAAGGTAAAATTTAGTGGTGTCATAGAATATGAGAGAGCAAAATGAAATGATATCAAAGAATGAGGGAAAAAGAACTGGTATTGGAGGATGAAATTTAGAGGTATCAAAGGTGTAAAGCATGATAGATCTTAGATAAAATTTCTCCCCCTTTCATTAATATTTCTCCCTCTGGGTGAAGATATCTTCCTCTTTTGATACTTAGAGAGTATTTCTCCTCCTTTGTAAAATATTTCTCCCCCTTTGTGATAATCAAAAAGTTGGAAATAATAAAGAGAAGTGGAAGAATAGGAATAGAAGAGAATCACTTGTATTAAATGTGACAAAAACGTACAAAGATAGAAAACAAAATACATATGATTCCTATCAAACAGTCCAGCTACTGGATTAATCCTCATAGTCAACGTGAGATTTTCCCTTGGGGGCAGAAGAGGATTCAAGAGGTGAGGACTCTGGTGAAGGCTTAAGAATTCCTGAAATAATAACAGGAGGCTGAGAAAATGACATGGTTCCTGGTAAGAGGCAGAGGCAGGAAAAGCTGGAGGGACAATTACTGGCCTGGCATCCACATAAAGAAAGGGAAGCAAAAGATTTCTGAAATCCATAATGATTCCTCCCCCTCTCCATAGAGGATATGAATTCATCTTTGTTCTCCATAAACTTGTCCAAAGCTGGAGTCAATTCTCTTAGCTTGATAACCTGCTCTCTAAAGACTTGATTGACAGGAGGCAGTTTCATATTCTCAATCAGAATCTTGAAATGACTGGTCATTTGGGTCTTTGTGTAAATTTTTGAGAAATAGGACTCCACCTTTTCTTTCAATTCTTTGTGAGCGGCAGAGGCTTCTCTCATTTAGTCTTGGACTATCTTCATAATTTGTCTGGATGAATCTCTGGTAGAGCGAACAACTCAGCTCAACTCAGATGAGTCCACAAAGCCACTGGTGGAGGCAGAACCAAGCTCTTCTTTCATCATAGCTCGAATTTGATTCAAATCCATTGACGGCTTAGATGCAAGGGAACCAACAGAGAAAGATATAGTCTCTTTGATTCTTTTGGTCAATCCACTGATAATATTTTGAACATCAGATTCCTGGGTTTTAATATGATCTTTCATAGAAGTTTTGAAACCTTCAAATACTGAAACAATCTACCTTGAAACACTCTTCACATAAGCTAAGTCCTTATCTGCTTGAGATTTTGAGCTCATGTAAGAGTCTAAAGAAACAACAGATTCCTTTAGATCTTCAAGATCTGCTTCAATTCTAGAAACTTGAGCCTGGCATTCTTTAACTTCTTCAACTATTTCACCCGTCAAAGTTGTTAAATTACAGGCAAGAGACAGTTCAAAAGATCTTTCCAGCATAACCATTTCGTCAGCAAAATTGTGCTTCATCTCAAAAAATGAGGCACGAAAAGATTCTTTCAGCTCATACCTTACGATATCCATATACGCCTTGGTAACCAAATCAGCAGGTGGAACTGTTGTAGATGCACTTTCAGAAGCTAAACTGACCACAGAGTCAGTCATAACTGATTGAATTGAAGATACCATAGAAACTTCCATTTTCTTTACCTCTTCCACAAAACTTTCCTTAAGATTTTTCTTTAAAGTATCAAGGTTATGCATTTTGACCACATATTCAGGCAATAATTCAGAATCGACATCATAAATAATCATAGGTCTATTGTGAGATGCTTCATTATCTGAATCTGAATAGTCTAAACCACATATTACAAAACCAGGGTCTTCTTTCCAATCATTAAAACCAACAGCCACTGTAACACTTCCATGCATAGATCGATGCTCCCCCTCAATGGGTGCATCCTCAATTTGGATAATAGCATTATCAGCAACATTCACAGCATCATCCTCAGCAGGTCTTTCATCCTGAGGAGAATCATCCATAATCAATTCCATCACTGCAGCAGTATGAGGGTCTTCTAGATTAGTTAAGGGTATTTCAACTTCATTTTATTCCTCAGTAGGTACTAAATATTGTCCAATTACTAGACTCAGACTCAAATCAGCTGACATAGATTCTTCACTCTCATGAACATATTCTTTAATCTATACAGCAGCCTCTTCAATAGCTTCAAAAGCAGCTTCTTCCTTATCTGATATATGTTGAACTAGATTTTCATGAGCTGGGCTAGGAGGCAAGTCAGGGTCTCCTCATTCATCAGCAGAGGACTCTTCCTCTTTTGAATCATCACTATAGTCTTTCTCCTCTTCATCATGTCCCAGACCTGGATCCCTCACATCCTTTGGTCTTGAAGGATGATTCACTGGATTAAACTTGTCATACACCCTCTGGCCATCATTGACCCATTCTCCTCTCCAAGGGTTCCAATTTATTTTCATGTACTTACAAACTGTAGTTGTGATACAAAAGTTATTATTTTCTACCGTTGTCTCATCTTGAGACATAGTAACCCCTTTTACCTTGATCATCACAGAGATTAGCTTAGCAAAGAATAGGGAATTTGTCTTTGATTTCGGCCTTGTCATATCTTCCATCTAAAGCATCAGCAATCTGAACAGATTAAACTTTACGCAATATCTTAAGAGGTGCAGGAGATAGATATCCTGATATCTCAAATTGGCAAAGTCTCATCTCCTCGGTATCAAGACATGTTGAACAAATTTTAATAGAAGTCTGTTCTCTCCATCCATTTCTGCAGCAACTACTTGTCTTTGACTTCCATCACCAGTTAGCTCTTCCAAAGAAGTCTCATAATCTAAAATGTCACTGGTATGTGGCATGGCTCTCGCGAAATTCCCAGATACTCCTCCATGTGGAACTTTCAATTACTCAGCCCATTCAACAGATGAAAACAACATCTCCTTTCTATTCACAAAATAAGTTACTCGATTTTCATTCTCCGATTCATCAAAGGTTACAAAATTGTAAAATTGTTTCACTAATTTTGGAAAGTAAGGAACACTGTTGTTAGAAAAACACTCTACCCATTTTTGATCTTCAAGAACTTCAAGCACTAAGGACCTGCTAGGCAGCAGCCATTCTACACTCAGTTCCTTTTCAATCACAATAACTCGATTTTACAGATGATGATTCACTGGTCGTCTCCCCGAACTAGTTCTAGCAACACTTCCACTACCACTTGCTTCTTGCTCGATCCTTTGCTTCTTTGTTTTCGGCTCAGCAGAGTCATCTCTGATGGTAGGAAGTTTGTTTTTTTCCATCGATGGTTCGAAGGATTTTGGGTTCTCTAAGGATTCGGGAGCCAAGGTTCGAGGGTTAAGGTTTGAGGCTCGATGGATTTAGAAGTAGCTCAGACATTAGTTTTATCATTTAGGAATCATAAAATAAATAAACAAAATGAAATAAAGTAAAAACGATTCAGATTCTGGAGGCAGACATAAGTTTTAAAACAGCACATACATCGGTGAGAATTTCTATTAGTGAGGTTACATCGGTGAGGTTTTACATCAGTGAGGTTTTATATCGGTGATAATTTCACATTGGTGAGAATTTCACATCGGTGAGAATTTCACATCGGTGATAATAGCTACCGATTGAGGTTAAACATTCATAACTCGTGTCTAATGTAACCTAACCTGTCTGAACTCAAAGGTTTAGTGAAAATGTTGGCTAATTGATGTTCAGTGCCTATAAACTCAAGAGTAATATCACCTCTTTGGTAATGATCTCTCAAGAAATGGTGCCTCACATCAATGTGTTTGGTCCTAAAGTGAGACACAGGGTTCTTCGAGATATTTATTTCACTAGTATTGTCACAGTTTATTGGCACGAGTCTAAAGTCATATCCATAGTCCAAAAGAGTGTGTTTCATCTACGGAATTTGTGCACATCAACTACCAGCAGTAATGTACTCTACTTCGGTAGTAGATAATGCTACATAATGCTGCTTCTTACTACACAATGATACTAAGTACTTTCCTAATAAAAGACATGTTCCATAAGTGCTCCTTCTATCAAACTTGCAACCAGAAAATTCATCATCTGAATAACTCATTAGCTCAAAGGGTTGTCCTTTTGGGTAAAACAAACCAAATTTTACAGTATTTTTAAGATAATTAAAAATTATTTTAACAGGAAGTAAATGCGATTCTTTTGGATTAACTTGAAATCTTCCACACATACACACACTAAACATAATATCTGGTCGACTAGCAGTAAGGTAAAGTAAGATTCCAATAAGACCTCAGTAATTGGTTTGATCCACTGGTTTCCCAGTTTCATCTGCATCCAATTTCCAAACAGTACTCATAGGAGTTTCACTTTCCTTAATACTATCCAAACCAAAACGTTTTAAAATATCCTTTCTATATTTACTTTGATTTAAAACAATACCATTTTAATTTTGAAACACTTGAAATCCAAGAAAATATTTAAGCTCTCCCATTAAACTCATTTCAAATTCATTTTGCATATTCTTTGAAAAATCTGTACACAAATAATGTTTAGAAGATCCAAAAATAATATCATCAACAAAGATTTGAACTATTAAAACATCTTTAGATATTCTTTTAATAAAAAGAGTTGGATCAGCAATCCCTTTAGTAAAACTTTCTGAAATAAAAAAATTACTAAGTCTATCATACCAAGCTCTTGGAGCTTTTTTAAGCCATATAAAGCTTTAGAAAGTTTAAAAACATGATTTGAAAAATGAGGATTAATAAATCCAGGTGGTTGCTCAACAAAAACATCTTCAACAATAAAACCATTTAGAAAAGCACTTTTGACATCCATTTGATATAACTTGAAATTCAGATGACCAGCATATGCAATTAAGATCCTAATGGATTATAATCTGGCTATAGGTGAAAAGGTTTCCTCAAAGTATATTCCTTCTTTTTGACTATATCCTTGTGTAACTAGTCTAGCTTTGTTTCAAACTATGTTTCCAGACTCATCAACTTTGTTTCCAAAAACCTATTTTGTGCCTATTGTTAAAGTTTCCTTAGGTCTGTCATCTAATTCCCAGACTTTGTTTCTTTCAAATTGATTTAACTCTTATTGCATAGCCATTACCCAAAATTCATCATTGATAGCATCATTGTTATTTTTAGGTTCTAGCTGTGACAGAAAAGCTTGATGTTCAACCTGATTTCTTATAGAAGCTCTAGTCGGTGTCCCTCTATCAAGATTACCAACAACAGCATCCAAAGGAAGATTCTTTAGAATCCTTGTTGATCTAGTAAAGGTAGGACTAGAAATTTCAGGTTCATCTATAGGTTCGGGTTCCATAGCAGCAGATTCTGGAATATGTCCAGAACTGGATGTTTTTACAGTAGGTTCTTTAGATTCATCATTAAGGTTCAAAACACTTAAATCTTCTTCAAGATTTTCAAGAGAGGTTTTAGGCTTATGTGGATCAGTTTCATCAAACTTGATGTGAACAAATTCTTCCACACATTTGGTTCTTTTATTATAGACTCTATAGGCTTTGCTATTTAAAGAATCACCAAGAAAATTTCCTTCATCACTCTTAGAAGCAAACTTGTACAGATTGTTCTTTGTATTAAGAATAAAAACATTGCAGCCGAAGACTCTAAAGTAACTAACTTTAGGTTTTCTATTATTCCACAACTCATAAGGGGTATTCTTAAGAACTAGTCTAATTAAGACTCTATTAATAATATAACAAGCTATATTCACAGCCTCATCCCAAAAGTAAATAGGCAAGTCATATTCATTGAGCATGGTTCTAGCTATTTCTTGAAGGGTTCTATTCCTTCTTTCTACTATACCATTATGCTGAGGTGTTCTAGGAGCAGAAAAGTTGTGACTATAGCCATTGTGTGAGCAATAAGATTCAAATTCATGATTTTCAAACTCACGGCCATGATAACTTCTTAGAGTTTTAATCTTAAGTCCACTAAGATTTTCAACAGATTTGGATTATTTAACAAAATAAAAACAAGCTTCACTTTTTTGAGCTAAGAAGTATACCCAAGTATATCTAGAAAATTCATCTACTAGAACATAGACATAGTTCTTCCCATTTAAACTAGAAACTCTTGATGGTCCAAACAAGTCCATTTGAACCAACTCGAGAGGTTGATAATTTGAAACATCTTTCTTTGATTTAAAAGAAACTTTATATTGCTTTCCCCTTTGACAGGGATTACAAACTTTGTCATTTGGGAATTCAAGTTTTGGTAGGTCTCTAACTAAGTTTTTTCTAGTTAGCTTTCTAAGTGAATAGATATTGAAGTGTCCTAATCTTCTATGCCAAAGCCAAGACTCTTTATGAAAAGAATTTAGGAAAGTAACATTTTTCTTAGCTAAAGAATTTAAATCAACTGCATAAACATTTTCATTTCTTAAAGCAGAAAATTCTAAAATATTTTTTGAATTAAAAAAATTACAAGTATCATTTTCAAACTTCACATTAAATCCATCATCACATAATTGAGAAATACTTAACAGTTTATACTTAAGTCTATCAACAAATAAAACTTTAGAAATTAAAACTGAATCAGTGTTACCAATTTGGCCTAGGCCGATGATCTTTCCTTTAGAATTATCACCAAAGGTGACATGTCCTCCATCAACCTTTATTAAACTTTTGAAACATGAATAATCTCCAGACATATGTCTTGAACATCCACTATACAAGTACCATACTTTCTTGTGAGAACTCTTTAAGCATGTTTCCTAAAAAACAGTTTTAGATAGGGAATGATTTTGGTACCCAGATCTTCTTGGGTCCAGAAAGGTTAGAAATCAAAGCTTTAGGTACCCATATTTGTCTTATGGGTCTCATATAATTTATAGAATCAAAATATTTTTAAAGATAAACTTTATTTGACCTATAACCATATGAATAACTGGTTGAAGCATATGAATTTCCAGAACTAGAATAAGCATAATTTTGTCCAGACTTAGGAATAAATCGAGTTTTAGTGAACTGTCTCTGTCCAGGTTGGTATCCCAAACCAGTAGTGTATTTAGGTGCAACTTTTTTACCTAAAATTTGAGTAAGTGTGTCTTTTCCATTTGTAAACTTCTCTAAGTATTTTCTAAGTTGCTCATTTGAAATTTTCAGTTCTGAATTTTCCTTTAACAATTGAGAATTCTTCTCTTTTTCAATAGTAAGTTAGGTTTTAACAGTAGTAGTGAGAGCATGCTGTTTCTTTAATGATTTGTATTTATCCTTAAGTTCATTTCATGTCTCCTCCAGCATATTACAGTATTCAAATAATTCTTTACTAGTCATGTTTTCAAAATCAGAATCAGATTCTGCATCATCTTTAGAATAATAACAATTTAAAACAAGAGTATCTAAGGTTACCTTAGATGTGTTGGTTATGAAACACATGATGGCATGATTCTTCTCAGAATCAGAAACATCAGATTCACTGGTGATGTCTTTAGATGCACTCCAGGTTGCTTTCATAGCTTTATTTTACTTCTTGTCCTTATAATCATATTTCTTCTTGAATTTTAACTTTGGACAATGTAGAGACCCAAAGCCTGACGTACATGGACGTTATATTACATTTGCGGAATACTTAGTACATAACAAAAACACACACACAAGGATCATAATATTTTAGTGTCTTTGGAAACTCGGAATATAATCTTCTAATCCTGGTGAAAGATCTTCAACATCTCCCATAAAGATCTTCCTTTTTTTATACCTAAATCCTTTATTTATATCCTGGGGAAAAGAAAACATAAAAGGGTGAGCTCAAATTCTCAGTAAGGTTAAACAAAAGAAATATCAATCACATCATATACATAAGCACATAACTTTTGGAAATATGAACCTGTAAAAGAGATCATAATTTCATAACCTGGGATAACTCATGGTAGTGAAATGTAATCACAATAATAATAACTTAAAACATTAAACTTTGTGGAATACACACATAATCATAGAGAATCATTTCATGTTATTCAAGACTCATTTCTATGACTATCTTAGTGGACAAAGTCACTTTCTGAACTGAGTCACCCTCGTTTCAGTCCTGTTTCACTGAACCGGTATAACCTACAATTCCATCCATGTCTATCTCATGAGATATAAAATCTTTACCCAATGCATTGGAGGGAGATATAGGTCCCACCCATCTCATAATGATACCATTCTTGTGTGTGACACAAAATCTTAAATCATACATCATTGCATAACCCATGTAGTAAAAATGGGAATCTTAAACATCGTGACATCATAAAACAATTCATATAAGATAAAGGAATTCATAAAAATAATTCCATCACAACAATATCAAATCAATGTAATAATATGGAGAAAAACAGAACCCTTTATTATCTTAGATGGAAAATAATTTTGATAAAACACTTGAACTCCATTCTTGAGGAAAATATCCTTTCTTCTTCAAAAACATTTTTCCTTTCTTAACATGTCATACAACTTTAAACTAAAATAAGTTAAAAATAAACTAGAAAACTTGTAAAGGAATCTTCTTGGAAATAATGTTTTAAAAATCCATTCATGCTGTATAAGTTAAAAGAAAACATTCTTTTCGTACTTTTTTCGGAAAAGTCAAAAAGTACCTCGTATGAAAAATGACAAAAGATTCATTTCATATTTGTTACTAAAAACTCACCGAACTGTAAAATTGGAATTAAACAATTATAGGTGGATGGAAACAATATTACATATTGGGGAAACATGGATGTGGATGATAAAAGACAACCCAGTAAATACTAAAGTATAAACAATCTCGGATAAAAATGACATTGTGATATTTCCCTTACCTTAGGTCCGATTTGCTTCATAAGTGTCTGAACCTCCTATATAATGATTTAAATAATGTCATTGACTTATTACAGAATCATATTCATTGTTATTATATCATATATGGTTCACTTATAACTTTATATTACCCGTTCTTTTGTAAATTCATGTTAAAGTAGCATTTTGGGTAAAATCGTCTCATTTGTCGTTCGTGTCTTAACTTGTAATTATTCATATGATTACATAGATCATTATTACATAATTATAGAATATAAAACATGATTTATATATAATATATATTCAGAATATACATATATATAATGCATCGATAAATGGAAATAAATACACCGTTCATGGAGACGGTAGGTCGTACGTACGCATGAACGCTGTTTTCGTTTCCTTATTGAATTGAGTGGAATTAAGTAGATGACATGCATATATATACACATAAATCCAGTAGCTTTATAATGTCATATATTTCATTATTATTGCTTATATATACTTTATAATCACTCTTAAATGGTTAACATGGAGAATGAATCTCATCGCGTCATGGAGGCGGTAGTCCGTACGTACGCACGAGCGATGATATCATTTCCATAATTATTGAATTGAATTGGAGTGGATGATAAAATATATCAGAATCATTATGATGTTATAATAACTTTGTATAGTTATTATTTACACCATAATACCCATCCATGGAAGGTGTTGGTGGAAAAACATATTACACCACGGCGTGGAGACAGTATTCCGTACGTACGCACGCGCGGTGATTTCATTTTCCGTAGGATGGATAGATGGTGAATTAGGATTGTTTCATACTTATAATAACATATCAGTATATGAGTGATACTGATGTTATTACTTCATAATTAAACAAACTAAGAAGAAGAAGTGGAAGAAGAAATAAAGGTGAAAGAATTGGTAACGGAAATTAACTCTTCTTTGAAGCGCCTCTTTGAGACCTCCTCTTAGGGCACTAAAATTGGTCTTTGAGGAAGACCAGAACCTCTAGGATGTTTCTAGGGAAGTGGAGAAGAGATTTTGGCAGGGGTTGGCCGAGCTTGAAGGCTCAAAGTTGTGTGAGGAAGAGAGGGAGGAGGTGTCCTTTTATAAGGGAGGAGAGGGGCACCTTTGGAAAAACTAAAAATATTATTTTATTATAAAGTCAAGTTCGGTTTTAAATAGCTCCAAGTTGATTTATTTCAAGGCTAAGGTGTGGATGGGTCGAAATATTCTCATCCAATAGAATTTAGACAAGTTTAGGTTCATATTTTAACCTTATAATTTAGATTTAACATTAAGTTAAATAATTTTACTTTTACTGTGCCTTCTTGTGTTCTTACACTATAAGGATAATACACTTACTATAACATGCCAAACGAACCCCAAGTTGTTTATTATTAATATATATATCCTTATCTAAGTCATGTGGCCTAACCTTAGATATTTAGGATTAAAATTACAATTAATAATATAATATTTGATTTAAAAACTATTTTGTGTCAATTTTGACACTATTTGATATATGATTTTTGTGAAAGTCATAACAGAATTATATGTTCGAACCGAGTTTATTAAATCAACACTAATATATCATAGTAACCTAGAAAATTAGTGTAATTCATAAAAAGTCTCAAATTACATTTATTTGGGCATTTATAACATCAATTATGTTAACATTTCCTTAAAAGGGTAATTATTGTATCATCATTGTGTCATAAATAAATTAAATTATTTAATGTCTAAAAATTATAAATAAAATACAATTATGTAGAAAATATTTTTAACTTTATAATGAATATTTATAGTCTAATTTATCTTATATATATCCCCTTATTAAAAAATGTTTTAGTAAATAAACTTTGATTTTAACTCTTTTAACCCTTCTTTAAATAAATTAATAATAAATGTCCTAATCTAATCCAAGTGGGCCTAAATGGTAATATTTTATTCCTAAGTTTGTTTTTGGTCGAATTACACTTGTCCAATAGAATTAGGACATGTGTTAGGATAATAATAATATCATTTCTACCCTCAATTACCCTATTTACTTTTAACCGTGGTAAAAAAAAGTAAAAAGTTACTATTCACCAAAAAAATTATTTTCATCTCATTGAACCACATTTTACTTACTGACATCAACCATGTCTCTCGGATTTTTGAAATTCCACTCACAGAAGCGGTAAAATTAAGTTTTATGAAAAATTCAGTTTTTTTAACTACCACTTAGTGGTTTCACTATTCATCAAAAATTTAAAGTTTTCAGAAAAATACCAAAAATTAGGCCTAATATATATTTGATATTATGAACTCAAAATTGATTTCTATTTTACCAAATTCAAAACATATCAGTTGAATTAATTAATTTAATAATTAATTTCCATCGTCAAAACAAAAGGCGTGTTTTTAAAAGATAATAACTATCAAAAGATTGACACTTGTTTATAACTGGTTTAAATGTGAAATTACATCCAATGACCAACATTGTATTAAATTGTAAAAATATTTTCTAAATATACTTTAAAACCACTCAAATTAATAATTTATCACTATTAATTATTTCGATTGAAAAAGTTGTTTTTAATTAAAATTTAGTAATTTTCACTATTCATCAAAATATGGAAGTTATCCGAAAATCACCAAAATTTCACCCTAAGCCAATTTCGATATTCAGAATCCAAAAATGAAGTCCATTTTGAAAAATAAAATTCAAAAAATTTCAAAAAGTGGTTATTAATATTCATAACGGCTAGTTTTAATAATATTTTAATAGCATATCGTTGTTTAGTGAAACTTGGTGTTGCGTACGACACACGCTATCGTGGAAGGTTGCGATTGCGTGTATTTCAAGCCAGGTCAGAGATGTGTGTTGTGAAAGCTCCTTTTGGTGTAGTGTATAACACAAGACATTAATGAAATTGAAAAGAATATTTTTCATAAAATCTCGGAGTGTTACATTCTACCCCCCTTAAAATGAATTTCGCCCCCGAAATTCGTCGGGGTTATAAATGGTTTACTATTCGAAAGTTTCTTTAATCGAAACCCACATCGTAAAAAGGAATACCAAAACCAATCTTTAAAAACGAAAGTATGAAACGTAACAGTTACCCAAATAAACTAATCACTAGGTTTCCACATAGGTGAAAATATGGATATGGAAGAAAAATATAACCATCGTGTTCTGATGGATAGTGGTAGAGAACATGGCTATGGAAAACCAACAATCACAAATCCATAAATTTGTGACGATCTAAGGTACCATCTGATTAATCAGATATAAGAGCACTAGGACAACATTTTTGGTTTTCAAGATCGTTTCCCTAAAGTTGAAGAATTTGAATTAGAATAAATACTTACTTTATTTTGGTACAATCTCACTGTTGTTCGTGCCTTGAATAATTTCCACTTCATCTCTTAAATAAATGAAGTTGAATTTGTTATTCGTGAAGTGTTAGCAGATCATGTGATAGAATGACGAGTCATTCCATCTGTCTCAAACAAAAGGTTAGCAAAAGTTATTAAATATACATAAGTCATTCTATAGTGAGATTAATCATATATGGTTCCTAAAATGGACTTATACTTCATATATCATACTGCTTAATATAATAAAACTATTTTTTACTAAACAGCGACTTCCTATAGGCCAGTGGTAGGTGATAAAGGCTAGTCGTACTTCGGTTGTGGGTTCGATTCCCACAGTCGTGTCCGACGCGATGGGCTGTCGCCCGTCCTGCAGGTTGTCCTTTTTCTAAAACTATATTACTATAACATCCCATCAATAATATCGAAAAAACTTCTATCCTTAAACAATACTAACTTATTTCCAACATAATCCATTCTAAGCTTATCTAAAATACTTCGGTCCAAGCTCATAGTATAAAGAAAATGGTTACTTGAAATGTCATAGAACAATTACGTGAATGCCATCATTTATCCCCCATATATCATAAGATATATCTTGCTGGTCAAATTACAAACATGTGAATACCTTAATCATGTATTCTCTTGAAGAATGAATACCCATTGAACCTTAGTGAAAACATGAATGCAGTTAAAAGTTAACACTTTCCACATACCAAAATCCTCAAAATTCTATATACTCAAACCATGATATCACTTAGTCCTTATATCAATCATGAGCTCATGAATACAATCAAACATCTCATTATCGTCTTATCCCTTCATTATGCGCATATCATCTGCATTCCAAAAATATCTGAATAACCTTTCATGGATACTGGTACCATTAATCATACACTTTCAAAACTCAAGGAAAGACAACAGTGTAACAATCCTTATATGTCTCTTTATTCCATAGTACCATGAGATTACTTATACAACATTACACATGATAAACATGTCATCATTCCACTACATTCTTAAACCATTGACCGAGCTTCAACAATTCTTTCATCTCACATATCATTTGTAGTCTCTTCATCATCATCAACATAAATACTACCCATACGACCAGACTGATTCTCTTCATGAGACTTTCCCTTAGGGCATTGGTTTGCATAATGCCCGTACATTCCACATTTAAAACATTTAACCATTGTTGATGTTGTAGCAATACCATTATCCGCATCCCTGGTGTTAACTGAACCTTTTCCTTTGCACTTACTGGCTTTGTGTCCTTCTTTTACACACCCAAAGCATCTTCCAGTTCCTTTGAAACATTCTCCTTGATTCCTCTTCCCACATGATTTACATAGGGGAAATTGAACTTTCTTTCCTCTATGATCATCATGAAACTCCATCTTTCTCTTATCAGCCGAGTCAGGAAACTTACCGAATTTTACTTTATTGATCATATTATGAGATTGCTGATTCGGCATAATAATGATGTTTGGACTTCCAAATCCCATTTCATTTGGTTGCTCCTGAATAATATCATTCCATTGTCCATCATATCTTCCATTATCGTGAATCATCTTGTTTCCAGCCGTTTTCTAAAACCCAAAATGAATAGTGTGAGAGGCAAAAATCATGCTAGGGAAAACAACATAATAAAGGGGGAGTACCTTCAATATCTAACATCTTAGGTTTAATTCTATGATCGTTAGTGTAATTCTAGTACTATAACCTATACGTATACTTAACCTTAGGGACATCCCTAGACATACCTAAGAAATATCTCTAGGGATCTCACTAACGTTTTCGCATCCTAGTTTCCAAAGGTTGAATAAACCTTTCCCTTGATACCAACTGTAGAGACCCAAAGCCTGACGTACATGGACATTACATTACATTTGCGTAATACTTAGTACATAACAAAAACACACACACAAGGATCGTAATAGTTTAGTGTCTTTGGAAACTCGGAATATAATCTTCTAATCCTGGTGAAAGATCTTCAACATCTCCCATAAAGATCTTCCTTTTTTTATACCTAAAACCTTTCTTTATATCCTGGGGAAAAAACATAAAAGGGTGAGCTCAAATTCTCAGTAAGGGTAAACAAAAGAAATATCAATCACATCATATACATAAGCACATAACTTTTGGAAATATTAACCTGTAAAAGAGATCATAATTTCATAACCTGGGATAACTCATGGCAGTGAAATGTAATCACAATAATCATAAATTAAAACATTAAACTTTGTGTCATACACACATAATCATAGAGAATCATTTCTTGTTAGTCAAGACTCATTGCCAAGACTATCTTAGGGGACAAAGTCCCTTTCTGAACCGAGTCACCCTCGTTTCAGTCCTGTTTCACTGAACCGGTATAACCTACCATTCCAGCCATGTCTATCTCATGAGATATAAAATCTTTACCCAATGCATTGGAGGGAGATATAGGTCCCACTCATCTCATAATTATACCATTCTTATGTGTGACACAAAATCTTAAATCATACATCATTGCATAACCCATGTAGTAAAAATGGGAATCTTAAACATCGTGACATCATAAAACAATTCATATAAGATAAAGGAATTCATAAAAATAATTCCATCACAACAAAATCAAATCAATGTAATAATAGGGAGAAAAACAGAACCCTTTATTATCTTAGATGGAAAATAATTTTGATAAAACACTTGAACTCCATTCTTGAGGAAAATATCATTTCTTCTTCAAAAACATTTTTCCTTTCTTAACATGTCATACAACTTTAAACTAAAATAAGTTAAAAATAAACTTGAAAACTTGTAAAGGAATCTTCTTGGAAATAATGTTTTAAAAATCCATTCATGCTGTATAAGTTAAAATAAAACATTCTTTTCGTACTTTTGTCGGAAAAGTCAAAAAGTACCTCGTATGAAAAATGACAAAAGATTCCTTTCATATCTTTTACTAAAAACTCACCGAAGGGTAAAATTGGAATTAAAAAATTATAGGTGGATGGAAACAATATTACATATTGGGGAAACATGGATGTGGATGATAAAAGACACCCTAGTAAATACTAAAGTATAAACAATCTCGGATAAAAATGAGATTGTGATATTTCCCTTACCTTAGGTCCGATTTGCTTCATAAGTGTCCGAACCTCCTGTATAATGATTTAAATAATGTCATTTACTTATTAAAGAATCATATTCATTGTTATTATATCATATATGGTTCACTTATGACTTTATATTACCCGTTCTTCTGTAAATTCATGTTAAAGTAGCGTTTTGGGTAAAATCGTCTCATTTGTCGTTCGTGTCTTAACTTGTAATTATTCATATGATTACTTAGATCATTATTACTTAATTATAGAATATAAAACATGATTTATATATAATATATATTCATAATATACATATATATAATGCATCGATAAATGGAAATAAATACACCGTTCATGGAGACGGTAGGCCGTACGTACGCATGAACGCTATTTTCTTTTCCTTATTGAATTGAGTGGAATTAAGTAGATGACATACATATATATACACATAAATCCAGTAGATTTATAATGTCATATATTTCATTATTATTTCTTATATATACTTTATAATCATTCTTAAATGGTTAACATGGAGAATGAATCTCATCGCGTCGTGGAGACGGTAGTCCGTACGTACGCACGAGCGATGATATCATTTCCATAATTATTGAATTGAATTGGAGTGGATGATACAATATATCAGAATCATTATGATGTTATAATAACTATGTATAGTTATTCTTTACACCATAATACCCATCCATGGAAGGTGTTGGTGGAAAAACAGATTACAGCATGGCGTGGAGACGGTATTCCGTACGTACGCACGTGCGGTGATTTCGTTTTCCATAGGATAGATTGATGGTGAATTAGGATTGTTACATACTTATAATAACATATCAGTATATGATTGATACTGATGTTATTACTTCATAATGAAACAACCTAAGAAGAAGAAGTGGAAGAAGAAATAAAGGTGAAAGAATTGGTAACGGAAATTACCTCTTCTTTGAAGCGCCTCTTTGAGACCTCCTCTTAGGGCACTAAAATTGGTCTTTGAGGAAGACCAGAACCTCTAGGATGTTTCTATTGAAGTGGAGAAGAGATTTTGGCAGGGTTTGGCCGAGCTTGAAGGCTCAAAATTGTGTGAGGAAGAGAGGGAGGAGGTGTCCTTTTATAACAGAGGAGAGGGACACCTTTGGAAATACTAACAAAAATTATTTTATTATAAAGTCAAGTTCGGTTTTAAATAGCTCCAAATTGATTTATTTCGAGGCTAAGGTTGGGATGGGTCGAAATCCTCTCATCCAATAGAATTTAGACAAGTTTAGGTTCCTATTGTAACCTTATAATTTAGATTTAACATTAAGTTAAATAATTTTACTTTTACCGTGTCTTCTTGTGTTCTTACACTATAAGGATAATACACTTACTATAACTTGTCAAACGAACCCCAAGTTGTTTATTATTAATATATATATCCTTATCTAAGTCATTTGGTGGAACCTTAGATTTTTAGGAATAAAATAACAATTAATAATATAATATTTTATTTAAAAACTATTTTGTGTCAATTTTGAAACTATTTGATATATGATTTTTCTGAAAGTCATAACAGAATTATATGTTCGAACCAAGTTTATTAAATCAACACTAATATATCATAGTAACCTAGAAAATTAGTGTAATTCATAAAAAGTCTCAAATTACATTTATTTGGGCATTTATAACATCAATTATGTTAACATTTCCTTAAAAGGGTAATTACTGCATCATCGTTGTGTCATTAATAAATTAAATTATTTAATGTCTAAAAATTACAAATAAAATACAATTATGTAGGAAATCTTTTTATCTTTCTAATTAATATTTATAGTCGAATTTATCTTATGTATAACCCCATATTAAAAAATGTTTTAGTAAATAAACTTTGATTTTAACTCTTTTAACCCTTCTTTAAATAAATTAATAATAAATGTCCTAATCTAATCCAAGTGGGCCTAAATGGTCATATTCTTTTCCTAAGATTGTTTTTGGTCGAATTACACTTGTCCAATAGAATTATGACATGTGTTAGGGTAATAATAATATCATTTCTACCCTAAATTACCCTATTTACTTTTAACTGTGGTAAAAAAAAGTAAAAAGTTACTATTCACCAAAAAATTATTTTCATCTCATTGAACCACATTTTACTTACTGACAACAAACGTGTCTCTCGGATTTTTGAAATTCCACTCACAGAAGCGGTAAAATTATGTTTTATGAAAAATTCAGTTTTTTTAACTACCACTTAGTGGTTTCACTATTCATCAAAAATTGAATGTTTTCAGAAAAATACCAAAAATTAGGCCTAAGCTATATTTGATATTATGAACTCAAAAATGATTTCTATTTTACCAAATTCAAAACATATCAGTTGCATTAATTAATTTAATAATTAATTTCCATCGTCAAAACAAAAGGCGTGTTTTTAAAAGATAATTACTATCAAAAGATTGACACTTGTTTATAACTGGTTTAAATGTGAAATTACATCCAATGACCAACATTGTATTAAATTGTAAAAATATTTTCTAAATATACTTTAAAACCACTCAAATTAATAATTTATCACTATTAATTATTTCGATTGAAAAAGTTGTTTTTAATTAAAATTTAGTAATTTTCACTATTCATCAAAATATGAAAGTTATCCGAAAATCACCAAAATTTCACCCTAAGCCAATTTCGATATTCCGAATCCAAAAATGAAGTCCATTTTGAAAAATAAAATTTAAAAAATTTCAAAAATTGGTTATTAATATTCATAACGGCTAGTTTTAATAATATTTTAATAGCATATTGTTGTTTAGTGAAACTTGGTGTTGCGTACAACACACGCTATTGTGGAAGGTCGCGATTGCGTGTATTTCAAGCCAGGTCAGAGATGTGTGTTGTGAAAGCTCCTTTAGGTGTAGCGTATAACACAAGACATTAATGAAATTAAAAAGAATATTTTTCATAAAATCTCGGGGTGTTACAGACAATCACCCTTGATGTGTTCTTTCCTTTTACACTCATAGCATACTATTTCATCATTCTTTTCAGCTTTCTTCCAATCCTTCTACCAGTGTCCCTTGCTGTCATACTTTAATTTGTAGTTGGATTTCCTGAATAATTTCTTCTTCCTATAAAACTTCTTGAATCTCCTACCTATTTGAGCCATCTCAGCATCACTATCTGAATCAGAATCTTCACTGGTTGAACTCTCAGTAGGTATTTTCATTTTCTCCTTTTCTTTACTCTTAGAGGTAGTAGAATTGAAAGATACAGATTTTCTCTTAGGTTTATCATCTTCCTCCTTATTCACCATGAGTTCTTCCTCATACATCATTAATTTACCAATAAGCTCCTTTACTGGAAGTGATCCAATGTCACATGACTCTCTGATTGAGACACAGGTGCCTCTCCACTGTTCTGGCAGACATTTCAGTATCCTCATAATTTGTTCCTTAGCTGGAATAGATTTTCCAAGTGAACTCATTGAATTGACTATCACATTAAACCTGAGATACATATCAAAAATAGGTTAATCAGTTTTCATTTTAAAATTGTTATATTTAATAGTATAAGTATTCAATATCATTTCTTTAACATTGGTTATTCCTTCATGAGAAACACCCAAAGTATCCCATATTTCAAAGGAAGTTTTAAAAGCTTAAATTCTATTAAACTCTTCATCTCCTAAAGCATAGTACAGAGCATTCATAGATTTACAATTATTATTGTAAGCAGTCTTTTTAGGTTCATCCCAGGTTGTTCTTTCAGTTTCTGGAATTTTATATTGAGACTCTATAGCAGTCCAAATATCCAAAACTTTTCTTTCTAAATGAATTTTCATTTTCAGTTTCCACTGGGAATAGTTTGTGCCATTGAAGAAATGTGGTCGGTTATTAGCGGAACCCTCTAGTATATTAACCATAACTAGATTTTAGAAAATAGGTTTAAAGAGATAAAATTTAGAACTAACAGAAATTTAATATCTTTAAAGATGCAAGTAAAATCATTGTTGCAAAATAGAGTATTTCAAAAATCCTTGAACAAAAACAAACCTATGATACCAAATTTTGGTCGGAGTGGATCCTCAAGAGAGGGGTGAATTGAGTTCCAATTAAAATTTCTGTTAAAAATATTTCTCTTAAAATCCCCCAATTTAAAAACAAAGTTAAACTGTAGTGAATCTATACAGAGTGTAAAGGTTCAATTAGTTTCTCAAATATTTATTAGGTCTCAGTTAACATAATTTTAAGATTAAATTAACTTTTGAAACTAACTTACAGATTTACAATAAGTATAAGCACTTGCTAATTTAACTATCAAAGTAGCTTTAAAATAGTATTGTATTTCAAAGTAATAGAAGTGGAATATGTAAAATAAATATGTAATAATTATAGACTTAATATAAAAGCATAGAAAAGTTAACCAAGAGGTTCAGTCTCAAGACGATACTTAGTCCTCACAACAATTTATATAAATTGATCCACACCCAGGATCGGGGGAAAACAAAAGTATAATACTGTCCAGGTACAAAGACCTCTACCACAGTTCTTCATGGGAAAAACAAACAACAGCTCACAAGTTTTTCAGGTCTTACTCGACCTCTACCACCATCCACAGTGGGAAACAATAGAGTTATGGAGTTTGAGTGAGGATTTAGTAATCCTCCAGTTTAGCACAGGAGACAGTGTGTGTGTAAAATAAACAGGGTACACACACTGATCAAAATATAAAGATAGAATCACTAAGAGAAGTATGATTGAGTTTAGAAATGCTTTAGTTATTAGCAGTGCATCTTTGGAATCATTTGGTTTATCAGAAACTCTTCTGAGTCCTTCTCTTGTTTTTCTCAGAAAACAGAGTGTTGTGTTCTTCTTTGATTCTTGGTCCAGCTTAGTAGTCTGGGTGCATGAAATGTTTGTTGTAGTTCTTCACTCAAGATGCAGCTTGTGTTCTCCTCTAGAATAAATTTCTTCGTGTATGTCCAGGATTCTTGGAGTATGGATGTAGACTAGAGAAAAATTCTCCACATTTGAATGTTGTTCATCTCTTGTCTCTTTCACCCTTCGTGTGTCTTCTTAGTGCCTTTTGTGTAATATGTATCACCCGTAGTGCTTTCGAGGAGTGTGTTATTCATCTCTGTCTTTCCAGTGTTCTCTTTCCATCACTTTATAGCTTTTAGCTTTGGCATAAAAGAATAATCGCCTTTTGCAGGGGTACTAGGTACGGTTCCCTAACATGCAACAGAAATCATTAAATAACATTAACTACATTAAGACCATCAAATTTAACCATTAGCTACATAAATAAATAGTGTGAAGAGTTTATGGTTTGACTGGTTGGTCAAGCATTAGTAGCGTTCTATTGGTACACGTGCACAGTGGACTTTGTGTCTCAGAACCTTCCATCGGTAGCTCTTTTGAACTTGCATTGGTAGCTCATATACCGGTGACTTTAGTTCCATCGGTATCTCTTGTTATCGGTAGTTGTTGCTCCATTGGTAGTTTTCTCTCCATCGGTAGCTCTTTTGTCAATAGTCTATCGATAGACTTATACTGTCAGCAGCCTTCTATCGGTAGCTCGATATATTGGTGACTATACTTATATCGGTAACTATCTGTGAACTGGCTCTATCGGTAGACTTCTGTCTATCGGTAGACTTCTGGTCTGTTTGTTAGTTAGTAGCTTGGTAGACTGGTTCTATCAGTAGACTTCCTCATATCGGTAACTCTGGTTTGTGATTCAGTACTCGTATTAGTAGGCTTGCTCTACGGGTAACTATTGGTGGACATGGACATCGGTAGCTCGTCTGTTCTGTCGGTAGACTTTGTTTCTGCTTACCGGTAACTCTGTTTATATCATTGACCTTAGTGTATCGGTGACTCTGTTTATCGGTAGACTGAGTACCGGTAGCTCAATACCAGTAGCTATAACACTTGTCTGTTTTATGAAAAACACATCCGAATGGGTTAGAATTACTCCAGAACTTATATAAACATGGATAAACATAGATTAACATATCTCAGGTATCATTTTAATATTATTATCATCTTGATAACAGATTGAAAGAATTAATACATAGAAAAACATTAGATTGAGATTATAAAAGTATATGAAAGCATAATTGGGATTATTAAAATAGGTGAGGTCAACACTAATGTTAATGAAAGGTGTTGACATAGTAAGGTGATTGACTACAACCCATATAGAATTATCCCCACTAGACATTTTGGGGACTCTAAAAAAATAAATGGTCATGTTTTCTCAATTCCTTTTTGTTATGGGTAATGGATCAAACATCCCCATATAATTTTGCCTTTCTCCTTAACTTACTGACATAACAATAATCGAGATACAAACTCTATGATATATCTCTTTATTCCATCCCACTATAATTATTATTTCAAATATATATATACTTTCATACATCCTGGATGAATGGATAATGAAGAAATATGATATCTCTCTAAAAAATATTTCTTTAAATGCAGTACAGATAGGACACATACACGGTTGTTGAACCTTATCATTCTATCATGATCAAGGTTAAACATATGAAGATTTATTACCATTTTTTTTAAATCTTCATCTTCCTTATGAACCTCTTTAATATTCACTTAGATAGATGGATTAACAAAAAATTTGGAAAGATAATATTATTACCCTATATTCTAGATTTCCATATCCATCCTTTGAAAATAAAAAATATTGGATATTTTGTAGTCATCATCAAGGATAAGATGACATGTTCCTTTCAACTCAAAACCTCATCCACCATGTACTATTTCCTAGGGTGGTAATGTATTGAGAATTCATAATCTTTAATTAGATCTTACTATCATGTTTATCACATATTATTCTCCTTATGTGTTAATATATAGTTAATTATTTTATGATTAGTATATATATCACACTTTTCTTCATAATGATAATGCATCCATATCTTTATTTCAAAATTTACTGCATCTAACCAAAAATCATGAGTTGGGTAATTTTTCTCATGAATATTCTGTTTTCATGAGGAATAATAAATAACCAAGGAATTATATATAATAATACATCTCAATACCTTCTTGGAAACGTCAATGTAGATTAAAACCCCTTATTCACTACAGAGTAATGTATGAATTGGGGTGCTGACTAATCATCTATTTGGTTCCTTGAAATTCTCCTCACAATAATCATTGTATAAGAAATTTTTCCCAATCCATGTTATCATAGTCCAATTAAAAGATATTCATCTGAAAGTATCCATAAACATTCAATAAATTCTATAATTACTAAGTAATCTTCAAATATCTGTCACCAAGGTTGTTATGATCTAACATTCAATAGCCTCTATAGTTGATGGATCTACTAATATACCATATCTTGAGAATATGTGATACAAGAGTGAAATTTTTTTCCAAAAAAAACATCACAATGTTTATTATTCAAATATATTCTCCTACCTTAGGGTCTTTAGTTAATATTTCAAGTGATCTTCATTATCTTCTTTAGATTATTAATAAATAATAATATCATCAACAATGACAACAAAAACTGATCAAGGTAATCTATAAAGAAAATATTCATTAAATCCATTGTGATAGAATGGGAATTAGTAATATTGAAAGTCATCACCATATATTCATAGTGTTCATACCATGTGTGGAATGATATCATGGGTATATCTTCCTTCTCAACACTAAATTGATGATATCAAGAAAGAAGGAAAATATTGTAAAGGTATTTAGCTCTGCACAATTGGTCAAAAAATTCATCAATACATTAAAGAGGATACTTGTTCATGATCATGATGTTATTAAACTATAGATAATAAATTTAGGCTCACATCAATCCATATTTCTTTTTAACAAATAGAACAGGTGCACCCCATTGTGACAAAAAAAAGGTATAATGAATCCATTAACATTTTTTTCTCAGAGTTTATTCTTTAATAACTGCAACTCAATTTCATCCATTTTATTGGGAGTTGTTTAAATTTGTTTGGAACTAGGTATTAAATCTATTTATAACTTAACTTCATGTTTTGGTGGAAGAGTAAGTAATTATTCTATAAATACATGAAAAATTCTTATACAATAGGAATATCATCGATGTCAATTTTTTCCTTAACCAAGTGAGTTAAAAACCCTTTTTGAATGGTAATTATGACCCATACAATGGATTTTATCTCCATTAGATTCTCTTACATATCATCACATTGATATACGATCATTCGTAGGTTTTTAATATCAAATGTGTCTTTGTTTCATTGAAAATTGATGTGGGATTTATATAGATAAATCCAATCCATGCCTAAGGTGACATAAATTAAACTAGAGAAAGAGTTAAATGATTTTCCAAAAGAATATTCCCACAAATTTCAACAAGAGAGAAATAATATAATAAAGATGAGATCATTTTACCATTATGGGTTTTCTGACACACCTATAGGGATTTATTATTTCCTGGTAGTTCTAAACAAAATATAAAGTTATAAAAACTATAACATTTCTACTCAATTAATTAAAATGAACTATTAGGAAATTTCAAGGTCAAAACCATAGATATTTTGACTTAGTTTGAATATTTTTTCAAAAGAATTTTCTTGATTAAATTTTATAAAGTGGTGATGAAATTAAGGGTTTGATTGATTTTAAGAAAATGAAATATGAAAAAAAATCATATTGATTGGTTTTAAGACATGTTTTGAAAGGTTTTCAGGTGTTTTATAATTATAGGTTTTGGGTTCAGTTGAATTTTTGAAAATAGTTTTATTAGTCTTCTATTGGATTCAAAGTGGAGATGATGGATATCCAATGGTAATTGTATTGACTCTGTGTCATGGATATCAACAATTTCCCTTAGTCCTGTAATTTAGTGTTTCTTTGAATCAAGTTTGTCTCGATACAATGTTTAAAACTGATTCTCCAAGATTTGAAAATTTTCATTCTTCTTTTAGGGTTTTCAGTTTGACAATTTTAAGGTTCCATTCAGATTGAAATACCAATGGCCACGATTAAAGTAAGATAAAGGGACTAGAAATTGATTGTAGAAATCACGAAAAACAAAATACATGGATAATGTAAAGGAAATAAATCCAACACCACCTTACCCATTTTATTGCATAACCCTATCACATGGAAGGTTTACCCCATAATTTTAGTGTTAATATAATAAGAGGGAAGTAATAAAGGAAAAAATCATAATGAAAAGGGAGATGAAACTAGGGAGGACCTTACCCAACACAACTTCTTGTTCTAGAATTTGGACTTTAGGATCTCCTTTATAGTAATAGGTTATCCCTTTATTTATATGGTCCATATAGTTGTGTGCAGTATTGAATATCTATAAGTATTTTTCAATAAGTGGTACTGGATGGGTCATGGGTGTTGAAACATGTCCAACATTGAATATACGTAGAATATTGCCTTTTTTATTTAGTCGCAACACTTTACATATCCTGTAGTGATTACATTATGTGTAAATCTTTCCCCATGTAGACCAAATTCATGAAATGAAGCTCTATGGGTCATCGTTACTTTTTTCAGGGTGTGAAAAATATGTTTCTTGTTTTCACACATGTTAATTTAACTTTTTGATGCTTTCCTCCTCTTTATGACATGTCTCTCTTTCACAACATACAATGGTTCACGAAAATTAATGATTAAATGATGTGTAATGTCATTTTTTAAATCTATAAACCATGTAATTCCTTGGTTCATTAGTTATGTCCCTTGTTAGGGCTCCGTGATCATCTTCAAAAATCTTGTGTAATGCCACTTCACTTCACTTTGGCATGAACTATCTTTTTCTACTTTTTCAATTATATTTTTTATCCAACCATAAAATAAAAAATTAGTTAAACCATTTGAAAGTTGGAATGAATAATCATTAAAATTAATTAAAAAATATATTAAAATTCCATAAAATACATTCATGAAATTCAGATATCATTTTCACTACTAATTATAAATATAATCATTTGCGTGGAAACTTGATATTCATAGAAAACTATTTAGAAATTAAATAATGGGTAGATATATATTCAAATAATATATTAGTAGTTCTATTGTGGATGGAATGTGTACAATTCACTATTTCGTTGATTCACCCTCATCTAAAATAGTGAATGCATGATATTTTCCCTTGTACCATGGAATAAGAGGTTCTAACGTCTATCAACCTCATTAAACCTAGGGTTTGGGCACTAGTTATAATATTTAACATTCTCATTACACTTGAAGAAATGATGTGGGGGAGGTTCAATCTTTTTAGATTTATCTCAATTTTTATTGTTAGCTATCTTCTTCCCATCACATCGGAAATCCATTTCTAGAAGACCTAACCATCTGCAATTAAAACATTTAGTAGTCCCCTCAAGATAATTTCATCCATTCTTCTTCCTACACTTTCATAATAAAGGAAACATATTCTTATTCTCTCCATGGTTTCTAGATTTTACTTTGAAATCCATCTTCTTTTTTCTTTAAAAACATTGAGATTGATACGTAAATCCAACCTTAATTTCTACCATGATAGTTTATCAAACAGTCTCTTCATATCTATAGATGTATCTTATGGATAATTCCATTCGAAAACATTGTTTTATTCTACTGAAGACTTGATTACACTCATATTCCGGTTAGATGACAAAAACAGAAATGTACCTCACAAGTCATTTATAATTATCCTCGTGGGTACTAATATATTCATTATCCTTTTGTTTTAACTCAAGGAACTCCTTCTCCATCTTCCTATTAAGTACACGAGGAATGTACTTATTGAGAAATACTATTGTGAACTCACCCCAATCCATGGATTAAATTTCATCTGGTTACCTTATATTCTCGATAAGAGTCTGTCATTGATCTACTTTAACTTTCAAATAGTACAAAATCAAATTGACTTTTTCATTTTATAAACACTAGATAATGGAAAATAACTTTTCCATGGTAATGATTCATTGTTTATCAACTAATGAATCATAAGAACTACTAACAGAATGTGGTTTTAACTTTATAATTGAATCAATATAATGGTTTTCCCACAATTTTTTATCTAGAAGTATAGCAAGATTCATTCTGTGAGGAAGTTTCATGGGTATAGAAATCCGATTTTTCATTCCATATACCATAATATTTTGATTATAATGAGTAAAATCATTTCATTTTCAGTCAAACATATCATTAACATGGTTCCTTCAGGTTCCATACATTTACTAAACCAAAAAAACATAGTGTAAGATACAATAATCATAGTGGGGAGCCACATAATATTGAAAAATCACTTATAGGATGTCTAAATCATGACATGTTCTTCGTTAATATAAGATACCTTATTTTTATCATTAATTATTAATAACAAAATTCTATTTAAATCCTTCATGATGGATCATAAAGTGTTTTTTAATTCCCATATCATATTCCACAAGAGTTTCAAACCAAGTGTACAGTAATGACCATTATCGTCCAGCAATTCCCGATTTATTGTAGCTCAATTCATGGTTTTTGGGGTTGTTACCACTAGGTACATTTGTTCCAAATCCAAATCCATTTACAGTATCCAAGCACGGATGCATTTTATTTAAACCTACATTATCTATCTATTATAAAAATTGCATGTCATGTTATTATACATTGAATCATCATTAGACTTATACTTAGACATGTCCATAGGGATATCACTACGGTTCTCTCATCCTAGTTTCCATAGGTTAACTAAGAATATCTTCTAATACCAACTATAATAACCCAATCATATCATAAATGTAGGACCCCAGGACACCCTGAGATGGGAGGGGTGAATCAGGGTGTCATCTTTTTCTCTTAAAGTGATGGATCTTGTCCCCATGTTGGTAGGAACTTCTAAAACTAGTATGATGGATATGATCAGCAATAGAACATTCACATGCAATGAGTTGACTCAACACTTTTTCTTTGTTCACCACTAAAGGCTATGTCCAAGGAGCATACGCCGACAGGTTTCCAGTCATACCTAATTCCACTATTCTTCACTAGTTGTGGATTACAATGGTTCGGGCACAGTCACACTATCCCCGGCTCACTGCCTTTAGAAAAGTTCAGGGATAGCTCACTGCATCCCTCGGGTCACTCCCATTGACTCCCCCTGGCTCACTGCCTTCGGTGAAGTCCCAGTCAATTTATAGACGTGAAGGTATCTTCAATAGATTTGCATTGAAGTCTTTGTCTCATATTCAGCATGAGACAATGATTGCATCAGAGACCTGATTTGATTCTCTTTTTTATTCAATCTTCTACTTTAATGCAATAAATGAATGCACTAAATCTTCTTCTTCTCTTCCGGTAATTCCTAATACCGACACCTGAGTGCATCGTTATACTTCCCTCTTTCTGTGAAGATCTGATTTTAGTTTCACGAAATTTTCTTCTTCTCTTCGCAAATCACAACGAGGGTGTTAAACACCAGTCATGTGTGTGCGATAATAATTCTCTTCGTAAAACCAAATGGTTCACTGTTCTTCTTTCTTCGCAAAGCAGATCTAGGAGTGCTAAGCACCTATCAAAGGCTTGCGGGACCCCCAAATTTTTCGTGCACCCTTCCCATTGTCTTGCGCATAAAATTCAAACCTTGTGCGTAAAAATACCTTCTTGGAACGAAAAAGGATTTACGTGAAACTCTTGTTTTTCATGCAGAACTTCCCTTTTTTGCGAAACACCTTCTTTTTCGCGCAACACCTTCTTTTTCACACAACCCTTCTGCTTTTCATGCAAAACTCTATACCTTAATTTTTCCCCGTGTCAGAGCTCAGGATTTGTCTAAGTGTTGAGCCTTATGTAATGAGAGGGGTTCACCTCGTATTTATAGGTGTTTTTGACCTTGTGCATAAAACCCCTTCCTTCGTGTAAAATTGTCTCCTAGTTCCTTAGATTACACGTGCCTTCCTTTTATTTTCTCACACCACCTGGATTCTCGCACACCTCATGACTTTTTTATTTTTCATCATTCTGAACATGAAGCCTATCTTGTGCATAATACATAAAACCCACATTTTTCACCCAACCATTTTTTCGGGCACAAGTTTGATTTTCCGCGTGCATGGCTTAAACATCTTTAATTTTTCACGCACCTCATGCATTTTCCGATTTTGTGTTTTTCTGATCTGAGACACTTCTTGCGTGAAAAACACACCCCGCTATTCCGCGCACATTTCTGGTTTTTCGTGCAGCCCATGCCTTTACCATTTTTCAACATTCTGATTCTGAAACACTGCTTGCGCGAAAAACTTTGCTCCACTATTTTGCACACCATGCAGTTTTTCACGCCCAACTCAAGTATTTCGCGCACAACCCTTATTTTTCACGCACCATATCCTCTTTGTGCGCACCTGCTTTTACCAACAATCCATGTCTTCATTTTCTGATTTTGAGGCCCAATAATTTGGCAAACATTGGGAAAGGGCGCCACCTTCAATATAAGCTTTGTCCAAAAGCTTCGTGCTTCTTTTCTATGATTTGTCTTCTTCAAAAAATCTTCTTCTTTCTTCAAAAACTCTACTATCGTGATATATATCCTTTTATACATCAGCTTTAGGATCATCATTTTTTGATAAAATGTGAATTTCATTGCCATATCAGAGTTCCAATCCCTTCCACACTATCTTTTTCATCAACAATCAATCTCTACTTCATGAAAATCATACGATTCTATTCTTAAAGAATTCTCTTGCATGGTTCTCATGAAATCGTGAATAATTTCATGGTATTCATCAAATCCCCATTCTTCTTTAATCATCCCCAGATAGATTATACATGACCATTCTTCACAGTTGGAAACAATGTGGCACCTTTGACACAAGTTCTTTGAACTTATGATCAGTACAACAATCATCTGAATTTTCATTCCATTGGAGTACTTCTTGATCTCCTTCATTTTGATCCTCATTGACAACTATTGACAAAAAATAAAACCTTATACACAAATTGTTCCCAACAATCTCCCCCTTTTTATTTTGTTGTCAATACCTCAAAAATCTCCTCTCTCGTCTTTTCCTTTGAAACAATAATTTCACTTTTTGTCCCACTTATTGAAGGGAAAAAAATCTCATGGTAGAGAGGGTATCAATCTATAATTAAGAAATTTTTCATCAATCATTTCACTCTAAGCCTACTTGATCAATGTTAGATGTAAAAAAGAAGAGGAGTTGATTTTGACAATAAGGCAATTCATTATTCACTGGTCATGATACCACATGAGATGAGAACTCATATACTTTGTCTTCAAGGGTTATCCACTTTCATTTCGTGATAAAGAAGTAAAATATGATAGGTAATAATCAGTCTAAAACTCTTGCACTCACATCAGCAAACATATCAAAAACATTCAAGTGAAATTGGTAGGATAAGTGGCCTCAGGGCACTTCTATTCTTCTTATGTCACTGATCAATTCAGTTACTCCCCCTTTGTAGAATGATCTTTGTTCTGAGTAACAAAGGCTGAGAGATTGAGAAATGACATACGTCCTCTAATGACATGTTCTTTAAGAAATTAACAGTGTAATTGCATTTAATACTAGCCGGAGTTGATACTTATTGAAACAATGATTTTGGAAGATTCTTCATTTTTTTCTCCCCCTCAAGGGAAACAATCCTCATCATCTTCATCAAGAGTGATCCTTAATCATATTAATCTTTGAATATCAATTGAAGAATCTTCCAAGGATGGAAACTTCATCACCTTGGCTATCAAGAGTTGACAGCATTCACTACTTCTCATGTTCTCCCCCTGAGAGCATGTTTCACCTTCAATTCCCTACATTTTCTGCACAAATAAAATACACAAATGATTAATGGAATAAGGTGGTTCCTCCTTGCTTCATCAACATAAGATGCATGGTTGAGGTTCTTTTCTCGAACAAGTTCCTCTGTTCACCCCGGTCTTCATGCCTTCACATTTGAACATATGAACTATTATGTGTTAATGTGGCATGGTTGCCTTCACATTTTCTTCTGCCGTGTATGGATAATTATTCTTCTTAATAACCATTTTGAATGATGCATTATCTCACCTTTTGAGGATTGTTTCTTTCTATAGTATTAAGGTTAGACAACCTTTTGCAATGTTACCAGATTTCTTACATCTCTCACACAGAACTTCTTTGACATATGTGTTTCTCTTGGTTTGAAATCTCTCCTGCACACAGTCTTCATCACGTGAATGTTTTTCTTTTCCTTTGTCACCGGCCTTGTCCTTTTCATCGTCAATTTTCCTCATTGTTTTCAAATCCTCTGGTCGGATGACCAAAAAGTCATTTGGAACTATTTCAGCTGGTTTGAATCTTCCACATGGGTTCATCTGAGTTTCATCCCACTTACTTTTTCTTTTGGATGAATGACCCTTCAATTTCATGGATCTAAAATCCTGGGTCTTCTTAGCTTCCCTACTTGAGATCTTCTTGGGAAAATGTGTGTTGACACTATTCTTCTAATTTCTTCCCAAGGTACTTGCTTCATACTCAGACGACATCAGAGGTCTTCTTTTTTTATCAACAGTGAAAGCATGTTGAGATGGGCATGTACCTACCTTGTGACAACTATCGTTGCATACATCACAGATGTTATCAAGAATTCCAAATCTGTTTGTTGTAACCATATGCTTATGGAACTACAGATGTTGCTTCTTCTTCTCTGGATTTCTTCGCTTTGATACAGGATTTCTTTGTGATTTTTCATTAAAGGGATTGTACCAACAATCCAGTGCACAATGCCCAAATCTGTTGCAGCACCAACATTGACCCAAAAAATCATTTCTTCTTTGCATATTCTATATGAGTTTGTTGGGACATATTCTTAATTTTTTGTGATCTATTTTAGGAACCAACTTCCTCCTTTTTCTTCCCATCCAACCTAGCGATAGTGGTAGGTTTCTTATCCCCCTCTTTCCTCACCCATACTTGTTTATAATTTTTCTTCCAACCTACACTTCTTGAAGGAAGATATTTAGAAACAATAGTACAGGTTTGTATGGACGGTACCTTCACATTCATAGATGCTTGTGATAGATCAATGAGTGAAGTCATGATCTTCTAATCATGTGTTGGAGGTCTTTTGACAGTAGAATCCTCCAGTGAGCATTGAGTACAAGTAGCAACTGATTCTTTTTCATTATTTTGTGATGTCTCAATATGTGTCTTCTTAAGATTTGTTAATTGGGCTTCCAATTTTTGACTTTCAATAATGAGGATGATCTTCTAGTCTTCAATCATGATCATCTTCTCTTCACAATTCTTCTTCAATATTTCAACTTCATCTTCATGAATCTTAACTTTGTTTTTTAACCAAAGAGTCAAGTTCATTAATTCTCTTGTAAGTTTCTTCCAAACAAAAACTCTTGACTTCAGTACACTTCTTCATCTCAAATTCAAGCGTATGGATCTTTTCTTTTAGAATTTTAGAGACTACCTATTTTTCTTCAAAGGATTTAATCTATTTTGTGAGCTTTAAACATTCAAGAATTTTTCCTTCCAAGCCATTTTCCTAATTATCAGCTTCACCTTCCAATCGGTTGATCTCAACCGGCATGCATTGAAATATTCTAAAAAAAGCAGAAACTCTTTCTTTAAGAATATCATGCAGACCGCTTATTAATTTCTCCTGATCACTTATGATCAAAGTGTCTTCCATTCCTATGGTAGAATCATGAGCCACCTATTCGATAATTTCCCAGCCTGATATTTCTTCATTATTGGAAGGGCATGGAGAACCAGACACTGCATCTTATTTGGATATGAGGTACTTCCTCAACTACTTCTTATCTTTCTTTTTCCTGTTTGTCATGGTCTTGCTGGATGTAGGCTTCTGCTCAGAAATGACTGAAACTTAATCAAGACTGCACTTCGTTGATGACTTTAGGAAAGAAACTCAAATCCTCTTATGAATAGAATTAATGTGGTGTATCCAACATACGTGATTCTACCTATGATACCACTTGTAGGACCCCGAGACACCCTGAGAGGGGAGGGGTGAATCAGGGTGTCAACTTTTTCTCTTAAAGTGATGGATCTTGTCCCCACATTGGTAGGAACATGTAAAACTAGTATGATGGATATGATCAGCAATCAAACATTCAGATGCAATGATTTAACACAACACTTTTACTTGGTTCACCACTAAGGGATATGTACAATGAGCATATACAGACATGATTTCGTTCATACCTAATTCCACTATACTTCACTGGTTGTGGATTAAAATGGTTTGGGTATAGTCACACTTTCCCTAGCTCATTGGCTTTACAAAAGTTCAGGGATAGCTCACTGTGTCCCTTGGGTCACTCCCATTGACTCCCCCTGGCTCACTGCCTTTAGTGAAGTCCCAGTCAGTTTATAGATCTGAAGGTCTCTTCAATAGATTTGCATTGAAGTCTTTGTCTTCTATTCATCATGAGACAATGCTTGCATTAGAGTCCTGAGTTGATGCTCTTTTTTATTCAATCTTCTACTTTAATGAAATAACTGAATTCACTAAATCTTCTTCTTCTCTTCCTGTAATTACCAATAACGAAACCTGAGTGTATCATTATACTTCCCTCTTTCTGTGCAGATCTGAGTTTAGTTGCACAAAACATTCTTCTTCTCTTCACAAATCACAATGAGGGTGTTAAACACCAGTCATGTTTGTGTGGTACTAATTCTCTTCCTAAAGCCAAATGGTTCACTGTTCTTCTGTATTCGAAAAGTAGATTTGAGAGTGCTAAGCACCTATCAAAGGCCTGCGGGTCCCCCAAATTTTTTGTGCACCCTTCCCAGTGTCTTGCGCATAAAATTCAAACCATGCGCGTAAAAATACCTTCTTGGTGCGAAAAAGGATTTATGTGCAACTCTTATTTTTCACGCAGAACTTCCCTTTTTCGCGAAACACCTTCTTTTTAGCGCAACACCTTCTTTTTCGCGCAACCCTTCTGCTTTTCGCGCAACACTCTATACCTCAATTTTTCTGTGCATCAGAGCTCGGGATTTTTCTTAGTGCTGAGCCTTGCCCAATGAGAGGGGTTCACCTTGTATTTATAGGCGTTTTTGACCTTGCATGTAAAACCCCTTCCTTCGCGTAAAAATGTCTCTCAGTTCCTTAGATAATGCACGCCTTCCTTTTATTGTTGCGCACCACCTGGATTTTTTGTGCACCTCATGACTTTGTAATTTTTCATCATTCTGAACATGAAGCCTCTCTTGTGCGTAAAACATCAAACCCACATTTTGCACCCAACCATCTTTTCACGCACAAGTTTGATTTTCTGCGCACATGGCTCAAACATCTTTGATTTTTCGCACACCTCTTGCCTTTGCAGATTTAAGTATTTTTGATGTGAGACACTAATTGTGTGAAAAACTCACCCAGATATTCCGCACACATTTTTGGTTTTTCGTGCAGCCCATGCCTTTACCATTTTTCAATGTGATGATTCTGAAACACTGCTTGCGTGAAAAACTTCGCTCTACTATTTCGCACACCATGCTGTTTTTCGCACCCAGCTCAAGTATTTCACGCACAGCCCTTATTTTTCACGCACCACTTCCACTTTGCGCGCAACTGCTTTTACCAACAATCCATGTCTTCATTTTCTGATTTTGAGGCCCAATAATTTGGAAAACACTGGGAAAGGGATCCACCTTCAATATAAGCTTCGGTCATAACCTTCATGCTTATGTTATGTGATTTGGATTCTTCAGCAACTCTTCTTCTTTCTTCACAAACTCCACTATTGTAATATATATGCTTTGATAGATCAGCTTTAGGATCATCATTTTTTGATACAATGTGATGTGCATGGCCATCTCAGAGTTCCAATCCCTTCCACATTGTCTTCTTCTTCAACCGTCAATCTCTACTTCATGCAAATCATACGATTCTATTATTCAAGAAGTCTCTTGCATGGTTCTCATGAAATCATGAAGAATTGCATGGTTTTCATCAAATCCCCATTCTTCTTTAATCATCCCCAGATAGATTATACCTCATCATTCTTCATAGTTGTAAACAATGTGTCACCATTGACACAAGTTCTTTGAACTTATGATCAGTACAACAATCATATGAATTTCGATTCCATTAGAGTACTTTTGATCTCCTTCATGTTGATCTTCATTGACAACTGTTGACAAAAAATACAACCTTATACACAAAGTGGTCCCAAAAATAAATAGATATTACTTCATTATGATAAATATTTAATAAATTACACAAACACATTCCTGAGGATCATAATAGTATATTGTCTTTGGAAACATGGAAACACAATAATTAGTCAGTAGGTAAACTACATCATCTACTAATGGGATCCTCATAACTAAAACTATTAAAATATATATCATATAAAATACATATCTTCAATACATGGAGAAATAAAACAAAATAAAGGGTGGTCATAGATTCTCAATAAGGGAAAAAAAGGGAGGTACATAAGAATAACATGATTATAATGGTATATGAACATGTTCATAACATTTGAATATAATGCTCCCCATATCAATGATCATAATCATGAGTCATGGAAGAAATATTTGATTATTATAAGACATTAATCATAAGGGAATCAAAGAAAATTATCCAAGAGATAAAAACACTAGCATAATACAGGGATTTACGGTGCACACATAAGCATTAAAAATCATTTCCATAATAGTCAAGGATCCTGGACAAGGCCACAACAGTTAAAATATTCCTTTATTTTACCAATTTCACTCCATGTTCTGACCATTTCATACAGAACAAATTTTATATCCCATTCCATCCATGTCTTATTGTATTTTGGTTCAATCCACATTCTATATATGTATATATCATGATATATATAAATATTTACCAAATTCATTCAAGGGAGATATAGGTCCCACCCATCTTATAATGAAACCCATGTTTATGTGTTCCACAAGATCATCAAAATTCAACATATCATAAAACATGAAATGGAATAGGTATCATAAACATTTCATCATATCAAAACCAATGTAAAAGAGACAGGTTTCATAATCATTTCCTTATAGAATAACCCATTAAAAGAACTGGGTTTCATGAACATTTCATCATGGAATAACCTATAGAAGATAAATGAGTTTCATAAACTTGATTCCATCCAAACATAAACCATTCAGGGAATGAATATGAATGGTATCCTTGGATTATATCCCTAGTAAGGAGATGGTAGAACCAACTCATGTCATCTTAGATAGAATATAATTTTTAAATATCATTTAAACCATTATATAAGGAAAATATCCATTCCTATTTGAAAATGGAATTTTAAAACCTAAAATACATTGAGAAACATTTTATTAGGAAATAATATTGAAAACCTATAATTTAATATTCAAATTAACAATTTCTTAGGGAATTGGAATACAAATTTCATATCATATATGTTTAAATGAAGATTCCATTCACATTTTTTTAAATGGTAGATACTAATTTTTTTATAAAAGAACATGAATATTCATTTCAAAATATTTTTTGAAAAAAATAAAAATGTTTAAAAATTATTTTAAATATTATAAGAGTGTAATAAAAAAATTAAAATTTTTTTAGCGGACAAGATTTTGAATAAAAATATATTTCTTATTGAAGAGGTAAATAAAATTGGATTTTCTAAAAATATTTTATTATTTATCATTATTACGAAAAGTAAAAAACATATACTATTAATTTAATATATATTGAATAACAAGAGTATAATAAAATTTATAAGAATTATTGAGAGGTATATCATGATATTTTAACATTGGAGACTTGGTCATAATCAATCATGATAAACAATGAGATTATAACATAAAATCATTACCACATTTCTAACCTTGAATCATAAAAACCATAAAGTAAAAACATAAAATGAAACTTAAGATATCATGAGGATTTATAAATTCATTATATTATATTTAAATGGGGATGTATATACATCTTGTGAAATAATTTATATACATAACATTATGTATGTCCCAAAGAATGAAAATTAAGAAAACCTCCATTACAAAATGAGTAACTTTTCAATCATAATCCCCATGAAATAATAACATAAATGAGAAAATATGTTATCAATAAATGTGTTATATTCATGATATATCATGTCATAGGGAAGTATATACCCCCACAAAAAATTAACAAGTGGTGAAGATGGAATAACTCTCTCAGAAATAAAAGTTTGACCTAAAATTCCTTTACCTTATGTCTTGAGGTCAATCATACTCATTAAAAAATCCTATATAATAAATATAATTTTATTATACATATATAAAATATCCATATTAATATTTATCATACCATATATTATTTTATTATGACTTTATATTACTATTTATTAATAATTTCTTGTTAAAGTTGTGTTTCGGGTAATAACTGGTTTGTTATTCATATATGCTTTTATTTGTTATTCTTGGTCCTCTTACTTAGATCAGGAAATAATAATCTCTAGAATGAAAAACATTTCATAAGTACCATAGATATTCAGTATATATGTATTTAGATTAATATATAAAATTTTGTGTTTGTAAATGAAATGCGTCGCTCATGGAGTTGGCAGGTCGTTCATACGTACAAATGTTTTTTTCATTTTCTTATCATTTAAAAAGAAAAAAATTTCATATTTTAACATTAAATAATCATTATTATTTTATATATACATATATAATATTTTTATTAAACCCATCCTTCATAAATTTCATTTTATTAGTGAATGAATCATAATTCTTTGTCAGGCAGTAGTCTATTGAACACATGAATAACGTTATCATATTCCCAAAAATGGAATAAACAATGTTTTCCATGATATAAAAAAGTATAGAACAATAATAATATCATTAATATCATAAATATAGTATCTAAATATTTTTTCCTTCATTATTCCCAACCATTATAGATGGTAATAGAAAAACGAACAACATCGATTTGCGAGGCGATAGTCCTCCGTACACACAAACAATGATTTTGTAAACCATTCGATAGAAGTTTGTGTGGTTATAGGTAATAATATTAAAATAAAAATAAATAATTTTATGTACTATAATAATTTTATCATATATAAAAACAATTAATTGGGTCTCGGGATGAAATAATACATAAAATTCCATTGATGAACGTTACCTCTTCTATGGGTATCCTCCTTAGATTGGAAAAAACACATTCTTTAGTTGGATTAATGTACAAAATAAGGATTATAATAAGAGTCTAGGGATTTTGGGATTTTATTTGGGTTGGTATTGGAAGATCTATTATTCTTTAAGGAGTGAGGAACATATTAGTGGGGGTGGCCATTTATAAGTGGGGTGAGTGGTGAACCTGTAAATTTTTTAAAGATAGAGTTTCACATACATTTTTCATTTGTCGCAAGGGTGAAAAATAGACAATTATTAAAATTAATAGGTATAATGGTAAAAATATTTCTATGTAATAGTTCTTATAAAAGTTTATAGTTTAATTTTACCCATATATTTTTAGTTTAATGCCTAATAAACCAATTTTTACCTTAACCGCAATAATTAAACTTTACTACAATCACTATTCATTTTGGTCAAAAATTAATTTTAGAATTATAAGAAATTATACATTAATATGATTAAAAACATCCATTTTTTCAAATTCAAATCATATATGTTGAAAATTTTAATTTAATATTAATCCCTCATATGTGACAGAAAGTGGGTTTTTAAAAATAAAATGATCAAAAGTTTTCAATATTTTTATATGCAATTTCAATATGTAATAGATTCCAAGTACATAAATTGTATTACTAGGTGTATTATTTATATAATTAAATGTCCAAAAAATATTAAAATATAATTTTATAAAATAAATATGTTATATTAAAAGGCAGTTTTCAATTTAAACTCAGTATTTTTCACTATTAATAATAAATGAATCTTTTTTAGAAAAATACTCAAAATTAACCATAAGATAATTTTCACATTATTACTTAAAAATTAGGATTAATTTATCAAATTAAGTTTATAAAATTAAAAAAAATAACATTATTTTGCTTCATAAAAAAAATAAAAAACATTTCTTTTAGAAAATTTCATTTTCAAAAAATATAAAGACATTATGGAAAATTATGTGTTTTATTGTCATTATGTTTACTTTATGAAAAACCATTATATTTAATAATTAAAAATTATTTATTACTATACATTTTTCTATGCCTAATGGCTAGGTTATAATGGTCCCGCGTGAATAATATTAATTATATATTGTGGGTTTTTCAAAACGTAGTGTCATGTGTCACTCAAGCTAACTGAGTGTTGAGTCTAGTGAAAGATAACCTAGAGATGTGTGTAATAAAAGCCTAACTAGGTGTTTCATATAATGCAAGACAGTAAATATATTTAATTTATTTGAAAAAAATATTTATAAAATCTCTGGGTGCTACACTCAACAACCACCACTAACATTACTGCATGAATATTTCCACTACGTCATGATCATTTTATAATTTAATTCTTGATTTTTTAAAAAATTAACATGGCCTAATAAATTTAGTATTAAACACAAGAAGATAATATTATACTACATATATTTAACTCATACATGATACTCTTTATGACATGGTCACCTCCTTCATGAAACAGTATCCTTCTTTTCATTTTACTTGAACTACTCATTCAGGTGCATTTTATGATGTGAAAAAACGCTTAGACAAGTCTCCATAGAACCTATAATCAGTAATATAATTCATTTATCATGGTTTGTATAGTGTGTTTTTAATTAATAGAATTTAATTTTGGTAAGAAAATCATTACATTTAATTTTAAATCAAGACATTAACCCTTAGTTTGCAGCTTGATTTACAAATTTAAGAATATTTCAATATTACACATTGTACATTTAATATTATGAATTATAAATTTAATCTTATGAATTAAACTTCATGGTGCATCCCCCATCATTGTGGAAGTATTTAATCTACACCACCACAAAATCTCCTAAAACACAATCTATCCAAATTTTAACACCTTCAATTCCACAAAATGCTTTTGAACACCTTCACCTAAATGTATCACTTATGACTAAATATTATTCAAATAATAAAAAATTAATTGAAGAAAAAAACAAACTCAAGATTCATGAACCACATTCACATAACCTTTACTCCAAAAATAACCCTCTTCAACAAACATAATGTCAATTATTTGAGAATGACTAACCCAAACTATAGAAAACTAAACCAACACAATGGTATCAACAATATCCTTCACCTTATTCTTAACAATACCCCCCCCATTGATTATTTTTCGACCAACCAGCCAACAATGCCAGAAAAATATTTTTTCGACAATTTAATAATGAATACCCTTACATTCTAGCAAGGAACCATCATTTCATTATTCAAAGTACACATTATTGAATTTGGTATAACAAAGAATAACAATGGAAAAAATAAAAAATATTCCATTAGGGAACCCAATTTCACTTCCAAAACATTATTTCTCAACTCTACTTCTCATTTCATCTCCCATATATAAAATTTTTTATCATGTTCCAAAACAACATTGTGTACCCATGCTTAACCAAAATTATTATAATAGTTAACATGTTTCACCAACTCACACACACATACTTCATTTTTAGATTTACCCTTTTATATATTCACACTGAATATATTCTCCCTCTTCAATATTATATATTCTTTGGATTTTTTTCATGAATATTATTTTAACTAAAAAATACATAGATAAGAAGATATGGTATTTAATTACAATACCATAGCCTTGAATGAAATGAGATTTAACTCCAATGATAAAACTACATATTTGAAAAGAATCTTTTACTGGATTATTAATGAACAAATACATTATTTTTTATATAGTTGAGACAAACACTCGCTCCATCACTCTTTTATCCACCAACTCATTGATTAAGTGATATCTTATATGTTCTTTTATAGATAAAATTGTGTTTTATTTCATGAAAAATTTATGTAACTGTGATTATCACATACAATAAATACGGGAGCCTTCAAATACAACTAATGATCTTCCAATTTTTTTTCCACATCAATTTTGTTTTAATTTTAATTTTTGTAACATAATCATCCTTGTATTTAATCAAGTTTAAATAACATCATTTCATTGTATGCCACAACCCTCACCTATATCCATGAAATAAAACTCCATGTGATTTTAATATAAAATCATATATATTTCCAAACCAATCTATATATTTATATCCATAGAGATCAAGTTTTCATTTTTTTTATATTTCAACCCATAATTCATTATCCCTTGAAATATTTTACAATCCTATTGACATCCACTACATGAGTTTCTTTTATAAAACTTTAAAATTTATATAACATCTAATAGAATAAACAAGACCATTTCATGAAGTAGTTATGTATATTATACTCCTAATAAGTTTTTCAAATAATCACTAATAAAAATTTCTTCCATATTTATCCTATGATATCTTTATTCTAATTAAATTGGTGTAAAAACATATTTTTCATTCTCAATTTTTTCCTTTTTAAAAATGTTCTCATGTATACTTCTCTTGAGAAAATAATATATTATTATTTTCAAGAGAAATCTCTCTGAGAATAGAAAACTCAAACAACATATTTATCTCCAATGAAAACTCCTAAAAAATATATTTTTCATTTCGGGAAAATATAATATCATATACGCAGACAATAACAATTAAAGATGCCTATTTATCATCTCTAATGTATATGTTGTTGTCCACTATTCCCGTATTGAAATTATTTTCCTTAAATAATGAATCTAGAATTGAGTATCATGGACTAAATACTTGTTTCCAACTATAAAATTCATTTTAAACACTAAACCATATTATTCATCTTCTCTAAACATGCATCAATTAGTTTTCTCAATGAACTCTTCATCTTACAATTTCAATTGAGGAATCCAGATATGACATCTAATTAAAAGGAATTTTATCACCTTTGGGTTGATATAAAATTAATGATTATAATGGTTTCATTTCTAGAAACAAGAGTGGTAGCCTAATCAAAATAAATTTCTTACACTTTTAAGAATCCTTTTAATGTGAGTATTTATATATTTATCATATAAAAAAATTATCAAACATTTTTGGGAATATAAAATTTATTTTGATTTAATTATTTTTTCTTGATGGGATATGAAAAACCATGCACCGTTATTTTTTTCTGATCTAAAATCTTATTCATATATTCAACTATTGATTCTATAAATATTGTTTCATGTCTATTGGACAAACCTATGAAAACAATATGTTATGTGATATTTTTTTAAAAGTAATACTATTTTAATTTAGTTTTCATTGATATATAATAATATATTGGACATATCCATACGTTCTCCTTTTATTGGGTACACATGATTAGTTTCCTTCAATATAAACTTATAAAACACTAACAATAAACTATGTTTGATATGAATTCATATCATTTTATAAAATGCTATGGTAACACCCTAACCCTATTTACCGAAAGTCGGTTCATTATTACATAACAATGGAATGATCACAAAAGATCAAGTCTCGAAAGACCGATTAGTTTAGTAGCATTGGAACTACTAGATACATTCATAAGTTTTACATTACCTTATAAAATGAAAAACTACAACAACATAGTCTTCATAGGCCACACTCATATCCCTTAGAATATCCCTGTAGGTTAGTCATAATATACTTCATCGCATCATGGGAAAAAACATAGAAAGGGGTGAGCTCAGATGCTCAGTAAGGATAACAATATACTGGAAACTTTCATAAATAAGCATAAACATTTAAAGAAATGTAAGACTAAAACAAAAGCCTTTTAAACGTGAACTTCAGCATAATATGGAAAATATAAAATCAAATAATTCCATTTACTTATTCTCATTGATATTTTAATAGTCGAATAATCAGATGCAATATCAATAGCCACTTTCATAATGATGGAATGCATAATGCCAGACTTCATAACCACATAGTCAAGGCCTTGTGCCAAGAATACAAATACGATTTTTTCCATGCCTTATTCCAAGACTCTATTTTGTCTCTTGAGACCTACCGATGCATCAAGGAGCTATAGCAGGCTCCACCCGTCACTTACTAAGTCCAATGCATTCCTCATATGAAAAGGTTTAAACATTACATAAACATTCGTATTAAAACTAGCATACAAAATGTCAATACATTATCCATAAAACATGAATGGTGTAAAAATAACTCATCCATAGTCAAACATATCACAAAACCTTCAATACAATATGGAAGTTTTGTATCATAATAAATCAACTTCAAGTAAGCTTATAATCCATCAAAGGATGTTGACATAGATGAAACAATGACTTTTTTTTACAGAAATATCTCTTTCTATTTTGAAAACATTTAAAAGTAATATAATTATAAAAGAAAACATTTATTTTGAAAATATTCTTATAATGTTGTAAGGGAAGCTTCAACTATGTTATAACGGCGAAAAATAGCCGCACTCTCCATATAAGTTAAAAACATTCTTACTATAATTTTGTCGAAAAGGTCATAAAGTACCTTGCTTGGAAAACAATGGAAAGATTTTTTTCAAAAAATATTATGTTAAATTTGGGTATAAATGAGTTTAACCCATTTTATAGTAAATAGTAAAAAAATTTAAATAAATTTTATTAATAAAACACAGATGTGGATGATAAAGAGGTCCTAGTAGATACTTACGTAAAAACAACCTTAGATAGTAAAGAGATTGTTTAATTAACCCTTACCTTGTACTTTTCCATGGTCTAGGGTACATTAACCTCGTGTATAATAGTTAAATAAATGTTATTAAATTATACAATAACTATATATATAAATAATATATCATATATGATCTTCTAATATTGCTTTGTTAATGATATTTTAGTAGTATCATCATTTCAGGTGTTAACTGATTCGTTTTTATTTATATTATTTGTTACATAAGTAATGTTTTTTATGGATAGGATTTATATTATTCATATTCATAATGATATTAAGTCTTGAAACATTATTTTAAATCATAAAATGAAAAACTAGACTTGAATGGATACGATGGGGAATGAATCTCATCGTGTTCGTGGAGACGGTAATCCCCACGTACGCACGAGCGACTATATCATTCGTTTGATATTAATATCATATGTAATTGGATTTTATATCATATATACAGAATAATTATCATTTTATATTTGTTATTTAAAACATTTATACTCATTATTATACCAATCCAAATGATGAAGTGGTTGAATAACAAACTACACCAAGAAGTGGAGATGGTAATTCGTATGTAAGAACGTATGGTGACTTTGTATTTTATAGGATGGATAGAATAATGAATATGGTTGTACCATTTTTATAATAACATCACATTATATAGAAGATACTTGATTTATTATTTTATAATGGAAATAGTAATGAAAGAGGAAGTGGAATAAGAAAATAACTTGAAAGAGGTGATGAAATATTTACCTCTTTTTCGGGTTTTTCCTTTTGATTTGATCAAAAGGGCTCCATAGGTTGGCTTTATGACTACATTAATGACTCTAGGATGATGGGAGGAATGTTGGGAGGATATTTGGGTAGGGGTTAGCCGAGAAAAATGGATTTTATGGTCTGAATTTGAGATAAGGGAAAGTGCCCTTTTATAAGAGGGGTGAGGGGAACCTTAGGAAAAGCTTGAAATATTATTTTATAATAAAATAATTTTCCGTTTATAATGGCTCAAAAGTGAATTATTTAAAGTCTAATGTGGGTATAGGTGTAAAAATTCTCAACCAATAGGTTTCACACAGGTTTGGGTCACTATATTAACAATATCTTTTAGATTTAACTCTTAGTTAAATAGTTTGACATTTACCATGTCTCTTTGTATTTTTATATTATATGGTTATTAAACTTACTATAAACTTTTAATAGAACCCCAAGTGGTTCATTATTGACATATATAACCTTATCTATGTCATTTGGACAAACCGTATTTTTTTATGAATAGAATACCAATTGATAATATAATATTTGTTTTAAAAACACTTTTATGTCAATTTTGACACTATTTGGTATTTTGTTTTTGTTAAATTAATAATAGCATTATTACTTAAAAAAACTCATTTAGTCAACAAAACATTTCATATTAACCTATAAATTTAGTGGAATTCATTAAAAGCCTAAAATTTCATTTATTTGGATATTTACAATATCAATTATTTTAATATTTCATTAATAAGGTAACTACTGCCTCATCATTATGTCATAAATAAATTTAATTATTTAATATCTAAAAATTATAAATAAAATACAATTATGTAGTAAATCATTTCATCTTTCTAATAAATATTTATATTCTAATTTATCATATGTATAACACTATATTAAAAATGTATTAGTTATTAAACTTTGATTTTAACTCTTTTAACTCTTCTTTAAATAAAATAACAATAAATGTCCTAATCTAATAAAAGTGGACCTAAAGTATCATATTTTATTCCTAAGGTTGTATTTGGTCTAATTACACTTATCCAAAAGAATTATGACATGTGTTATGGTAATTATGATATCATTTTTACCCTTAATTACTCTATTTACTTTTAATTGTGGTAAATTAAAGTAAAAAAGTTACTATTCACCAAAAATTGTTTTTATCTTATTGAACCACATTTTACATACTGATATTAACCATGTCTCTCGGATTTTTGAAATTCAACCCACAGAAGTGGTAAAATTAAAATTTATAAAAATTTGTAAATTCTCCTAGGAGGTCGGTAAAAGACAGTAAATAGTTCTATAAAATTTTATATATCTAAACTTATTATAAAATGACTCCAATGAATTAATTTGAACATATATACGTATTATTTATCTATTTAGACCTAAAATATATTAAAATAAAATAACTTATTATTTAAATAAAAAGTCATTTTAACCAATAACGCAGTTTTTTTCACTATTCATCAAAAGTTGAATGTTTGTAGAAAAACCCCAAAAAATCACCCTAAGCTAATTTTGATATTAAAAATCCAAAAATGAATTCCATTTTTAAAGATAAAATTTATAAAATTTCAAAAATTGGGTATTTCTATTCATAACGGCTAGTTTGATTGCTTGTGGTGTGTTAGAATCTCGAAGTTTCATACATTTCAAGATAATGCATTATTTAAAAGGAAACGTACCATGGAATCTTGGGGTGTTACATTCTTCCCTCCTTCAAATAATTTCATCCAGGAAATTTCTGTAATAATTCGACATAAAAATATTCGGGTGGTTCTTCATCATAAGTTCTTCTAGTTCCCACGTTGCCTCTTCCATCTTATGATTTCTCCACAGAACTTTTACCTGACGAGTCGTCCAGTTTCTCAGCACTTGTTCTCTAGTATCAAGAATTTTAACTGGCACTTCACAATAAGATAGATCAGGTTCCAGTTCAATTTCCCCATAGGTGAGTACATGCATTGGGTCATTCATTTATTTTCTCAACAGTGATATGCGGAACACATCGTGATCTTTGTAGAGACTTCGCGGCATTTCCAAATGGTAAGCTACAGCCCCATTTCATTCTAGAATTTCGAAAGGTCTGATGTTCCTGGGACTCAATTTACCCTTCTTACTGAATCGTATAACTCCATTCCATGGAGATACCTTTAAAAAACATTATCTCCTACCTGAAATTCCGAATCCTTCCTTCGGTTATCCGCATAGCTCTTCTACCTACTTTGTGCTGCTTTGATGTGGGTTTGGATAACCTTCACCTCTTCCATTGTTTCCTCAACAAGTTCTGGGCCTATGAGTTTTCTTTCACCAACATCATCCCAACCAGTTGGTGGGTGACATCTCTTCCCATATAACACTTCATATGGTGACATATGAATACTTGAATGGAAGCTATTGTTATTGGAAAATTCTACCAGAGGTAATATTGATCCCACATACCTTGAAAGTCAATTGATCAAGATCTTATCATGTCTTCTAAGGTTTGACTAGTCCATTCTAATTATCCATCAGTTTGAGGGTGGTAATCAATGCTCAAACAAAGTTCTGTATCTAGGGCATTCTGAAGAATTTTCCAAAATCATAATTTAAAATGGGGATCACAATTAGAAACAATCGATAGTGGTACACCATGGAGTCATACAACTTCATTAATATATAGTACGGATAAATGTTCAAGTGGTAAATCTTCTTTTATAGCAAGAAAATGTGCTGACTTGGTAAGAAGATCAACAATGACCCATATTGCATCATTCATTATAGGTGTCTTTGGTACCACCATGAAAAATTTCATCGTAATATTATCCCATTTCCACTAAGGTATGGGAAGAGGTTGCGTGACTCTTCCAGGATGTTGTCTTCCATCTTTCACTTGTTGAAAAACCATACATCTTGACACAAAATCGGCAATCTCCCTTTTCATGTTGTCCCACAAAAAACGTTCCTTCAAATCACTATACATCTTTTTGAAACCATGGTGTATAGAGAAATTGGAGCTATGAGCATCATCCAATAATTCCATTTTTAGATCAGGTATGTTAGGAACACAAAAAAATCTTCCCAAATTTCAAATTTACATCTTCATATATGAAGTCATTCAATCTCCCATCATTCATAGCTTTAATTTTCTTTTGAAACTCCTCATCCTCAGCTCGAGAACTTTTTATCCTTTCTAGTAAATATGGTTCTGAAACCATTTGAAAAAGTATTGATATTTCACCTTCCTTGATTATTCCTATATCCATTTTCACTAGATCGATGAAAATAGGATCCCTTTCAACTCTCATCTTGTTCAAAACTCCATAATCCTTTCTCCTCAAAGCATTTTCCACCTTATTTTCCTTCCCGGGGTGGAAGTGTATTGTGAATTCACAATCCTTGAGTAGTTCAAGCCATCTCCTTTGCCTCATGTTGAGTTCTTACTATGAGAAAATATACTTCAAAATCTTGTGATCGGTATATATCTCGCATTCTTCACCATAGAGATAATGTCTCCATATCTTTAGAGAAAATAATACATCTACTAACTCAAGTTCATGAGTAGGATAGCTTTGTTCCTTAATTTTTAGATGATGTGATGCATAGGCAACAACTTTATCATTCTACATGAGGACACAACGAAGTCCTTTAATTGATGCATCACTATAAATAACAAACCCATCATTCACTGATGGTAGAGTAAATATAGGAGCATCGACTAATATTCTCTTTTGTTATTCAAAACAATCTTCACACTCTTTTGTCCCAGCAAATTTAACCCCTTTACGTGTGAGCTTTGTTAATTGGTTAACCAACCCGTAAAAATTCTGGACGAAATGTCGACAATAACCTGTTAAACCAATAAAACGGCATACCTCAGTTATACTCGTCGTTACTGGAAATTCTTGGATTGCCTTGGCCATTAAAAGATCAATAGAGATTCCATCCTTAGAGACAATAAGTCCAAGAAAATAAATCTCTTTAATCCAGAATTCACACCTGCTAAATTTTCCATATAATTCATTTCTTCAAAGAGTCTTTAGAATGATGAGCAAGTGATTTTCATGATCTTCATAGCTTTTATATTATACCAAGATATCATCAATAAATACCACTAAAAATTCATCAAGATGTTCCTTGAAAATTCTATTCATTAGATTAATGAACATAAAGGGTGCATTAGTCAATCCAAAAGGCATTGTTGTAAACTTGTAATGCCCGTACCTGGTTCGAAATGCTATTTTTGGAATGTCTTCCTTCTTCACACACAACTGATGATATCCAGATCTAAGTTCAATCTATGAAAAATATTTTGCTCCATGAAGTTGGTCGAATAAATCATCAATTCAAGCTAGGGGATACTTGTTCTTTATTTTTATAGCATTGATCTCCCTGTAGTGAATTCACAACCTCATAGATCCATATTTATTCTTAATAAGAAGAACGGGGGATCCCCATAGAGAAATACTAGGGAGAATAAATCCCTTATTACTCAATTAATATAGTTGTTTATTTAGTTCCACTACTTCAAGAGTGTCCATTCTATAATGGGTCTTCGATATGGGCCTTGAAACAAGAGTTAAATCAATGGAAAACTCACTTTCTCATTCTGGATGATGTCTAGGTAAATATTCTGGAAACATATAAACATATTATTGCAAAATAGGTAAGTCCTCTATTTTAACATTCCTTTCCTCACCCACAGTTATTTCATTCTCTTCCTCCCCAATAATTGAATTTAGTTGAGCTACTGGGGGTGGATCTAGATAAGAATTAGGTGGTGGAATTTCTACTCTAAAGATAAGGTGCTCATTTTCATCATCGAGAATTTTAACCTCCTACTTCTTACAATAAATTTTCACATCATGGTTCGAAATTCAATCCATGCCAAGGATAATATCAAATTCAATCATGGGTATGACGATGAGATCAGCAGATAAAGAACATTTATATGCCCTAATGGGAACTGATTCACAAAACATTGTTTCAATGATACATCCCTTAGGTGTTTTGACTGACAACTCCCATTTTAAGTCAAATTGGAAATATCAAATTTTCTTAGATAACCGGGAAGATATGAAACAATGCGATGATCCAGAATCAAATAATGCATTTTCTAAACTTGAGGAAACCATTAAATTACCTGCCACCATGTCTTTCATAGCTTTAACCCCAGCAGTAGTGATAGCATAATCTTTGCCTTGATACCTTGTCCTTTTCTGAGGTATGTTTTCTTTTCACTTAGGACATTAATTTTCATAATTCCCCCTTTCTCTACAATTGTAGCATTCAGCATTGATAACCTCTTTCTTCCCCTTGCAATCACGAGCTTTGTAGCCTTTTTCACCACACTTGTAACAGACTCTCATTCCCTTTTGGCAAGTACCAGGGTGTTTCATCCCACATTTACTGCAGGATGGATAATAAACTTTTCCCTTCCTTCCCTTATTTACATTTCTAGAGTGTTCAGTAGATCTATTCTTCTCAGGCTTTACTTTAAATCCATAAGACTTAGAGAATTCATTTTTTATCTTGATAGCACATGAGAAAATATCTTTGAATGATAAAAAGGATTGTGAGAATAATTCTAAATGAATAAATGGTTTTAACCCATCAAAGAATTGGTCAATCTTACTCCTTGGGTTACGTATATATTCTTCTGTATGCATTGGTAACCTTGTAATGTTAGCCTCATACTTTGTGATATTCTTATCCTTCTTTTTCCTCAGATTCAGAAATTGTCTTTCCATATCCGCTCAATGGTCATGTGGAAGGTATTTTTATAAGAAAATCTCTTTAAACTCCCTCCATTCCATACTTATTACTTCTTTATATTCCATTGTGTTTTGGATTAATGACCACCATTAATCTGCATCTCCCGCGAGGTGATAAACTGCCATGAAAACTTTTTCCCTTTCGATAATCCCCAAAGCATGAAATGTTTTCTCTACAGAATTTATCCATTGCTCAGCTACTAATGGATTTTTACTCCATTTTAATGTTGGTGGTTTTTTTCTCATGAATCATTCTAACATTGATGCTTCGCGTTGGGGATTAGGTTGCTCCATACGGGTAAGGTTATTATTCATAACCTGAGTGAGTTGTCCCAGTATGATGATAAGCTGATCAGTACTAGTTGCATCACCAGCTCCACAATAATTATCCTGAGTAGTAGGTAAATCACTACATGTATTACGTGCATTGATACGGTTTACATTCTTTCCACTGTGTGCCATTTATAAACAATGGCATACACTAGATTAGTTTATGAATCGCAATACATAATTCCAAACTTGTAAAACAGTTAACATAAATTGAAAAGTGTATGGATATAATCAATAATAATAAAAAAATTCTTTGAGGAATTATATACTCATAAACCCTTCATAATTATTTTTATAGAAAATGTGGATTATCCTAATCATATCCCCCGGGAGTGACATAACAAAGAGTGCAGCAAGGCCTGTTGTTTTGCACCAGTTCTCGTTCGAGTCTAGCTCAAAGCGGTGTTTTCAGGTTTTACTCCTAGGTACATATGTGCCAGAGTAGCCTCTACCTACTCGTATCTAGACAGGGATATATTTCATGGAAAGCACACAAAATCTCTATAATACAAAAAATCTAGGAAGTTATTCTATACTAATCCTCAAAGTCTATCTTAGGGTAACATGCTCTAACAAGATTTTTTCTAAATCTAGCTTCCAAGGTTTGTACTAAACTTCCTCTGATACCAACTATAATTCCCCAACCCCAATTACCCAGATATAGTGCATTATTACCTAACATTGGCATGATCACAAAATATCATGTCTCAAAATATTGATTAGTTTAGTAGCCTTGGAAATACTAGATACATTCAAAAGTTTTACATTACATTATAAAATAAAAAACTACAACAACATAGTCTCCATAGGCCACACTCATATCTCTTAGAATATCCCTGTAGGTTAGTCATAATATACTTCTTCACATCCTGGGAAAAATAAACCATAGAAAGGGGTGAGCTCAGATGCTCAGTAAGGATAACAATATAGTGGAAACTTTTATAAATAAGCATAAACATTTAAGTTAATGTAAGACTAAAACAAAAGCCTTTTAAACATTAACTTCATAATAATATGGAAAAGATAAAATAAAATAATTTCATTTATTTATTCACATGGATATTCTACTAGTCAAATAATCACATTCAATATCAATAGACACTTTTATAATGATGGAATGCATAATGCCAGACTTCATAACCACATAGTCAAGGCCTTGTGCCAAGACTACAAATAAGATTTTGTCACAACCTTGTGCCAAGACACTATTTTGTCTCATGAGACCTACCGAGACATTGAGGAGTAATAGTGGGATCCACCCGTCACTTACTAAGTCCAATGCATTCCTCATATGAAAAGGTTTAAACATAACAAAAACATTCGTATTAAAACTATCATAATAAATGTCAATAATTTGTCCATAAACCATGAATGGTGTAAAAATAACACATCCACAATCAAACATGTCACAAAACCTTCAATACAGTATGGTTGTATTGTATCCTAATAAATCAACATAAAATAAGCTTATAATCTATCCAAGGATGTTGACATAGATGAAATCAAAACTTTTTTATATAAATATATCTTTCTATTTTGAAATAATTTTAAAGTCATATAAATATAAAAAGAAAATAGTTATTTTAAAAATATTCTTATAAGCTGGTAAGGGAAGCTTCGACGATGTCATAACGGTGGAAAATAGTTTCACTCTCCATATAAGTTATAAAAAACATTCTTACCTTAATTTTGTCTAAAAGGTCATAAAGTACCTTGTTTGGAAAACGACGGAAGGATTCCTTTAAAAACATATAAAGTCAAATAAGGGTATAAATTACTTTAACCCATTGTATATTAAATAGTTAAAATGTTTTGAAATACATTTTTTTAAGAAAACATGGGTGTGGATGATAAAGAGGTCTCAGTAGATACTTACGTAAAAACAACCTCAGATAATAAAGTGATTGTAAAATTAACCCTTACCTTGACCTTTTTATTGGTCGATGGTACGTTAAAATCTTTTATAATAGTTAAATCTTTTTTGTTAAATTATAAAAGAACTATATACATAAATATGATATCATATATTATCTTCTAATATTTTTTTGTTAATGGTATTTCAGTAGTATCAACGTTTCAGGTGTTAACTGATTCGTTTTCCATTAGATGATTTGTTACGTAAATAATGTTTGTTATGGATAGGATGTATTTTATTCATATTCATAATGATATTAAGTCTTTAAAAATTATTTTTAATCATCAAATTAAAATTAATCTTGAATGGATACGATGGGGAATGAATCTCATCTCGTTCATGGAGACGGTAATCCGTACGTACGCACGAGTGACAATATCATTCATTTGATATTAAAATCGTATATAATTGGATGGTATATCATATGTAAAGAATAATTATCATGTTATATTTATTATTTACATAATTTATTCTCATTATTATACCCATCCAAATTATGAAATATTTTAATAACAAACTACACCACGACGTGGAGACGGTAATCCGTACGTACGCATGTATGGTGACTTTTTCATTTGTAGGATGGATAGAATAATGAATATGGTTTTACCATTTTTATAATAACATCAATGTATATTGAAGATACTATATTTATTATTTTATAATGTAAAAATAAATAAAGAGGAAGTGGAAGAAGAAAATAACTTGAAAGAGGTGATGAAATATTTACCTCTTCTTCAGTTTCTTCATTTTGATTTGATCAAAAGGCCTCCTTAGGATGGCTTTCTGAATATATGAATTCCACTATGATGAAGGGAGGAATTTTGGGAGGATAATTGGGCAGGGTTTGTCCAAGCCAAATGGCTTTGAAGGTGTGAATTTGAGAGAAGGGAATGTGTCGTTTTATAAGAGGGTTGAGGGGCACCTTAGGAGAAGCTTGAAATATTATTTTATAATGAACTCCTTTTCGATTTATAATGGCCCCAAAATAAATTATTTAAAGGATAAGGTTGGTATTGGTCGACAACCACTCAACTAATAGGTTTTACACATGTTTGGGTCACTATATTAACCTTATCGTTTAAATTTAACTCTTAGTTAAATTGTTTGACATTTACCACGTCTCTTTGTATTTTTATATTATATGGTTAATAAACATACAATAAACATCCAAGAGAACCCCAAGTGGTTAATTATTGATATATATAACCTTATCTAAGTCATTTGGCCGATCCTTATATTTTTTAGAATATGATACCAATTAATAATATAATATTTGTTTTAAAAACTCTTCTATGTCAGTTTTGACACTATTTGGTATTTTGTTTTTGTTAAATTCATAACAGCATTATTTATTCAAAAAAAACATTTAATAAACCCTAAAATGTAATATTAACCTATAATATTAGTTTAATTAATTAAACATCTCAAATTAGATTTATTTGGATATTTATGATGTCAATTATCTTTATCTTTCATTAATATGGTAATTACTGCATCATCACTGTGTCATAAATAAATTCAATTATTTAATGTCTAAAAATTATAAATAACATACCATTATTTATAAATCCTTTTATTTTTATAATGAATATTTAGATTCAAGTTTATCTTATATATAACCTTATATTAAAAATGGTTTACTAATTATGAATTGATTTTAACTCTTTTAACTCTTCTTTAAATAAAATAATAATAAATGTCCTAATCTAATCCAAGTGGACATAAAGGATCATATTTTATTCCTAAGGTTCTTTTTGGTCAAATTAAACTAATCCAATAGAATTAGGACATGTGTTAGGGTAATTATGATATCATTTTTACCCTTAATTACCCTATTTACTTTTAACCGTGGTAAATAAAAGTAAAAAAGTTACTATTCAACAAAAATTAGTTTTTTCTTATTGAACCACATTTTACATACTAATATTAACCGTGTCTCTTAGATTTTTTAAATTCAACTCATAGAATCAGTAAAATTTTGTTTTATTCAAATTTGCAAATGCTCCTAGGAGGGGGGTAAAAGACTGTAATTAGTTCGATAAAATTTTATATATCTAAATTTATTATAAAATGACTCCAAAGAATTATGTTGAACATATATATGTATTATGTATCTATTTTTACCAATAATAAATTAATATAAAATATCCAATTATTTAAATAAAAAGTTAGTTTTAACCAATTACATAGTGTTTTTTCACTATTCATCAAAAATTGAAAGTTTTCAGAAAAATACCAACAAATCTCCCTAAAATAATTTCGATATTCCAAATCCAAAAATGAAGTCATTTTTGAAAGATAAAATTTATATAATTTTAAAAATTGGGTATTATTATTCATAATGGTTAGTTTGATTGGTCACAGTGTGTTAGAATCTCGAAGTTGCGTAAAATGCAAGAAATTGCATTATGTAAAGGGAAACGTACCATGGAATCTTTGGGTGTTGCATCTATCCTACTTATAAATAGATTTTATTCTATCATATTCACTTATATAACATTATTATTAGTTTATAAGTTAATTATTTAGGTGTTTAAGAACCTTTACATCATCACTACCTACAATTTTCCCTATCTATTTTTATATAAATTATATCATTTTTCTTTTGTAAGATAACCAAGAAAATATTTTCAACTCCCCTTTTCTTAAAAATCTCAAAATTTCACCTTAAACCCTAATAATACATGGTCATTCAAATACATTGAATTTTTTCATTCTTACGGTATTCCTGTAAAAAATCGTGTATACAATAATATTTAAATATAGCTCTTACAAAAAAAATAATGAATCTAAACTGCTATGTTAATCGCTTTCCTCTAGAAAAATAAAGAACAATAATTATTTTACAACATGCCACAAACCATTAACACTCCTCCCATATTTGTACTTTGAAAAACAAACTCTTTTCTTTTGGGTTATATGGTGTTATAAATAAAGAATATTACCATGATTTTCATGATATCCATCAAATTCTTTCACTTTTGTATTCAAAACTATTATCCACATAAAACATATTCAATCCCTTTTGAAACTACTTTTTAAAAAAAATTCACAATCAAGGACAACTATTGATGTTTCATAAACATAATTCATGTAACAATTTTGAATTAATTAATAATTGAAACCAAATAATTATCATTTTTTATTGATTTCTTCCACATAATCCCATAATAATCTAAATGAATGATATCCAATGGATGAAATTATCGAATATACACATTCATGTGAAAAGAGTTGATAATATTCCCTATTTTTCAATTAATAAAACTTTTAATGTATTTCTCTCATTGAGATCAACACAACATAGACATTATTTCCTCATGTAATATTTATAAATTTCTTATGTCTAATGTAAGAACCCAGTTTTCATCTTAGTCATATATCCTTTTTAGTTTGGTCTAATTTTTTATTTTGGATATAATATGGATTCTTAATGAGATTACAATGGTTTTATGGGTTTCTAGGTTTTGGGAGTATGATCGGAGCTCGAAACACCAATGGGTGTATAAAAACATGGGGCTATATGACTAGTATAAATGGTTCATGCCATTCTGCATGATCTCTCCTAACTATGTCGGGTTGGAGATTGGGGTGAGGAAGGGCATAGCGGTTTACCTAACCATGCTATAGGGTCCACTCACCCATATAATATTTCTATAGTTTTTAGCAGAGTTGAATCACACAGTTGGCACATAGTTTCCCTAACTGTGTAATCTAACCATGTGGGTGCCCTTCAAAGACTATGAGCCTTTCATGGTTTTCACATTGTTTGGGAAATTGTGTGGGAAAACTGTGAAAACAATATTTTTTTGGTAAAATGTTTATTTTTCCTAATTAATGTTAAACTCTCTCATCTTCTTTCTTGGCTCATTCTAGAAGAAATAAATATCCATATTCTCCCTTTTTAAGATCTCAAATCCTCTTTTCCTAGTTTAGGATCTTGAACTCTGATTTGAAGTCTGATTTGATACTAATTCATCACGTTGAATGTGGATCAATAATTAATCAATTCCATTTGATTTTTTCTTCATTTATATTTTTCTTGACATAGTTATTTTGATACAGGATCTTATGACCGATTTTCAGGGTGTTGGTTTTTTCTTCATATTTTATTTGATCCAAGACAAACTAAAGGATAATACTGAATGAGGAGAGTTATATGAGATTAATGTAGGTGTTCTATGACTCATCCCTCAAAATTTTCCATTTTATAAACTACAGTAGTGTGTGAAAATCGATATCATCAGTAGTGGCTTATTAAATTCAAGTGTCATGCTTCTAATCTTCAACCTCATGTTCTTTATCTTTTTAAATAAATTTTATTCATGTCTTTGGAGGTCACAACCTCAGTGATATCCATACTGTGTAGGGTGTTACCCTTAATTTTTCTTTTAGTATCTTATTAAGACTATATACAAAACAATTCAAGTTTCTTGTGACCTGACCTTGATAATGGAAAGTTTTTCCATTAGATAAATGAGTTATAAATGGTTATTACATGTATGTATCACATAAACCTTCTAAGGTAAGTGTATCAAATTAATAAATGATTCCTTTAATATATAAATGTAATGTATATTGATACTTATCCCTTAGCATATTTAAGTGATTGTAATTAAATATATTGGTTTCATGTCTGTAACACCACTTTCCATGCATAATGGAAGGTAGATAAGAGAACTTAATGAATTTATTATAACTTATATGAACTAATAAATTGTTACTTTCCTTGTTATTCCTTTTAAGATTAATGAATGGAAATGGCTTGAACCAAATTTATTATTAAATGGAATAATTTATACATGGCCTAGTTAATTAAATTAATCAATTATAATGTGATAATTGCATATGGTCCTACTTATTATTATAGGAGTAGTCACTCTCGAGCTTGCCTTGGATTATTAAGGGAATTATTGAGCAATCATGGACAACATTCCGAATCAAGGGTGAAAGTTACCGAGGTTGATACCCCCCATGGAACCTAATCCTTGTCTTATAGTGGATACTAAGTATGACTTAGTAGTGTCCCTCCATTATTATTATAGGATTCATGGATACACTCCTTGATCCAGTGGGACGTTTATGGATATGAGGTGGCATGGATACTCCCATTATGAATTGGCATTTCTTATGCCATTTTACCATGTATGAATTACATGTAATTGGTTAGAATCATATTATAGTGGAATTACTTGGGCAATGCCCCTTGGATAACACATAGACACTTTTTCAAGGATACAAGTTATTATTGACTGTGATTAACCACTGAGGTCAGGGAATCCTTGGTAATTACCTTGGATCCTCTTCATTAATATGATAATTAGTCGATTCCTTGTTAAATCTAGGATCCTTCATTATTATTATCATGAAATTATTTAAATGTCGGTTACACCACACGTAACTCACTATATAAAAAAGAATGTAATTAATTAGTGAAATGATTTTGTGTTAGACCCCAACAGAGGCTGAAGCAGGTACTAGGAATTTACATTGTTATATTTATTTACTTTATAAATGAATTCCTCCTCACTATTTTTGTTTATATTACATAGACAGTATGTTATAAATGTTATTGATGGGGGCCTAATGATATTTTTCTCACACAATATCATGGGTTCAATTGGTACCTGGGTAGATTACATGTATAAAGGTGTTGACAAAGGTAAGTGTCCCACCTTAGACACCTGATATTTGAATCGTTCATTTGGATGTAGCCTGGTAACAGATGACCGAGCGAGAGCATGGGATACTTGGACATTTTTTTCTTATTTTTTATAACATTTATTTCCTAATAACATGTATAAAAAAATTTCTAGTCTTACAAACACATCATATATATTATCATCGTATTTTTATTGTTACTATTAGTTTCTTCTGTTATTCAATATTCTTGTCTTCTACTACTAAGAGGGGTTACTAGTCTAGTCTATTTAGTGTATTTTTCTATTTTGATATCTTTTTAAATATATTTATTATTCTATTTACATATTTTTGTAGTTATTCATGGTGTTCTGCTCAGGTAATGATGGAATAGTCTCCCGACAGACACATCCTTGTCCATCACTACTAGTTGGTATCCTCTGGAATTCGGGGAGATTTTCATGAGTCCATGTTGTAAAGACCCGTAAATTTCAAGTAATTTTTTATCATAATTTCTTTGGGATTTTATGAGTATGCTGTTTCTGACAGAACCTGATTCTGAGGCCCGGTGTGCCTGGAATCATTTTCCGAAGTTTAGCTCGGGTACGTTCAGTGAACAAATGAGCGGGTTTTCCTAACTTTTGAACCGGTGCTCGGAATCAAAATCCGAGTGCACTGATGAAACCTCAGCGCCGGTAATTGCTTAGGAACACCTTTTTCATAGGTGTGTTTGCTTGGGAGGAGTTGTTAAAAATGTGAAGAATAAAAATATATTTGTTTAACAATTAAATTTTTATTACATGACTAGTGGTTTAAGAGTTAAGGGAAAGGAAGTTATGAGGAAGTGGGGTGGGGCCCGCACGAGCCCCGACCTCCATAAATTTCTTAACACCCCATTAAACCCCCACTGTAGAGACCCGAAGCTTGACTTACATTGACATTACATTACATTTGCGGAATACTTAGTACATAACAAAAACACACACTAAAGGATCGTAATAGTTTAGTGTCTTTGGAAACTCGGAACGTAATCTTCTAATCGTGGTGAAAGTTCTTCAATATCTCCCATAAAGGTCATCCCTTTTTTTTTACCTAAAACCTTTCTTTATATCCTGGAGAAAAGAAAACATAAAAGGGTGAGCTCAAATGCTCAGTAAGGGTAAACAAAAGAAATATCAATCACATCATATATATATATAAGAACATAGCTTTTGGAAATCTTAACCTGCAAAAAAGCTCATAATATCATAACATGGGATAAATCATAGAAGTGAAATGTAATCCCAATAATCATAACATAAAACATGAAACTTTGTGGCATACACACATAATCATAGAGAATCATTTCTTGTTAGTCAAGACTCAATGCCAAGACTATCTTAGTGGACAAAGTCCCTTTCTGAATCGAGTCACCCTCGTTTCAGTCCTGTTTCACTGAACCGGTATAACCTACCATTCCAGCCATGTCTATCTCATGAGATATGAAATCTTTACCCAATGCATTGGAGGGAGATATAGGTCCCACCCATCTTATAATGAATCATTTCTTATGTGTGCCACATAATCATAAAACATACATCATCGCATAACACATGTAACAAAAATGGGATTCTTGAAACATCATGACATCATAAATCAATTCATATAAGATAAAGGAATTCATAAAAATAATTCCATCACAACATGATAAAATCAATGTAATAATAAGGATAAAAACATAACCCTTTATTATCTTAGATGGAAAATAATTTTGATAAAACACTTGAACTCCATTCTTGAGGAAAATATCCTTTCTTCTTCAAAAACACTTTTCTTTTCTTAATATGTCATAAAATTATAAACTAAAAGAAGTTGATTAAAAATAAACTTGAAAAATTGTAAAGGAAGCTTCTTGGAAATAATGTTTTAAAAATCCATTCATGCCGTATAAGTTAAAAAAACATTCTTCGTACTTTTGTCGGAAAAGTCAAAAAGTACCTCGTACGAAAAAAAACGACAAAAGATTCCTTTCGTACTTTTACTAAAAACTCACCGAAGGGTAAAATTGGATATAAAATATTGTATAAGGATGGAAATAATATTACATATTGAGGGAACATGGATGTGGATGATAAAATACACCCCAGTAAATACTTACGAATAAACAATCTCGGATAAAAATGAGATTGTGATATTTCCCTTACCTTAGGTCCGATTTGCTTTGTTCGTGTCCGAAGCTCCTGTATAATGGTTTAAATAATGTTATTGACTTATTACAGAATCATATTCATTGTTATGATATCATATATGGTTCACTTATGACATTATATTACCCGTTCTTTTGTAAATTCCATGTTAAAGAAGCGTTTTGGGTAAAATCGTTTCATTTATCTTAGGTGTTTTGACTTGTTGTTCTTGACATCATTATTACTTATATCATGATTTACTTACTTCCAGAATATAAAATATGATTTATATATCATATATATTCTGTATATATATATATATAATAGATAGATAAATAAAATGAAAAACACCGTTCATGGAGACGGTAGTCCGTACGTACGCATGAACGTTGTTTTACTTTCCTTATTGTCTTGAAATGGAAGTAAGTAGATGACATACATATATATATATATACATAAATCCAGTAGCTTTATAATGTCATATATTTCATTATTATTTCTTATATATACTTTATAATCATTCTTAAATGGTTAACATGGAGAATGAATCTCATCGCGTCGTGGAGACGGTAGTCCGTACGTACGCACGAGCGATGATATCATTTCCATAAATATTGAACTGAATTGGAGTGGATATACAATATATCAGAATCAATATGATGTTGTAATAACTATGTATAGTTATTCTTTACACCATTATACCCATCCATGTAAGGTGGAGGTGGAAAATAGATTACACCACGGCGTGGAGACGGTATTCCGTACGTACGCACGCGCGGTGATTTCTTTTTCCGTAGGATGGATAGATGGTGAAATAGGGTTGTTTCATAATTATAATAACATATCAGTATATGAGTGATACTGATGTTATTACTTCATAATGAAACAACCTAAGAAGAAGAAGTGGAAGAAGAAATAAAGATGAAAGAATTGGTAACGGTAATTACCTCTTCTTTGAAGTGCCTCTTTGAGACCTCCTCTTAGGGAACTAAAATTGGTCTTTGAGGAAGACCAGAACCTCTAGGATATTTCTAGGGAAGTGTAGAAGAGATTTTGGCAGGGGTTGGCCGAGCTTGAGTGCTCAAATTGGTGTGAGGAGGAGGGGAAGGAGGTGTCCTTTTATAGGGGAGGAGAGGGGCACCTTAGGAATACCTCAAAATATTATTTTATATTAAAGTCAAAATCGGTTTATAATGGTTCAAAAGGGTCTTATTTAGGAGATAATGTGGGGATGGGTCGAAATCCTATCAACCAATAGAATTTAGACAAGTTTAGGATATTATTTTAACCTTATCAATTAGATTTAACTCCAAGTTAAATAATATAACTTTTACCGTGTCTTTTTGTTTTCTTTCACTATATGGTTAATACACTTACTATAACATGCCAAACGAACCCCAAATTGTTTATTATTAATATATATATCCGTATCTAAGTCATTTGGCCGAACCTTAGATTTTTAGGAATAAAATAACAATTAATAATATAATATTTGATTTAAAAACTATTTTGTGTCAATTTTGACACTATTTGATATATGATTTTTGTGAGAGTCATAACAGAATTAAATGTTCAAACCAAGTTGATTACATCAACACTAATATATCATAGTAACCTATAAAATTAGTGGAATTCATAAAAAGTCTCAAATTACATCATTTGAGCATTTATAACATCAATTATGTTAATATTTCCTTAAAAAGGGTAATTACTGCATCATCGTTGTGTCATAAATAAATTAATTTATATAAAGTCTAAAAATTATAAATAAAATATCATTATGTAGGAAATCTTTTTATCTTTCTAATGAATATTTGAAATCGAATTTATATTATGTATAACCCTATATTAAAAATGTTTTAGTAAATAAACTTTGATTTTGTCTCTTTTAACTCTTCTTTGAATTAAATAATAATAAATGTCCTAATCTAATCCAAGTGGGCCTAAATGGTCATATTTTATTCATAAAGTTGTTTTTGGTCGAATTACACTTATCCAATAGAATTAGGACATGTGTTAGGGTAATAGTAATATCATATTTACCCTTAGTTACCCTATTTACTATTAATCGCGGTAAAAAAAGTAAAAAGTTACTATTCACCAAAAAATTATTTTTATCTCATTGAACTACATTTTACTTACTGATATCAACCGTGTCTGTCGGATTTTCGAAATTCCATTCACAGAAGTGGTAAAATTAAGTTTTATGCAAAATTCAGTTTTTAACCTACCACTTAGTAGTTTCACTATTCATCAAAAATTGATGTTTTTCAGAACAATGCCAAAATTTCATCCTAAGCTATATTTTATATTCCGAATTCAAAAATGAAATCTATTTTACCAAATTCATAACATAGAAGTTTCATTAATTAATTTTATAATTAAATCCCGCTGTTAAAACAAATAGCGTGTTTTTAAGAAACAATATCTATCAAAAGATTGACACTTGTTTATGTCTAGTTTAAATGTGAAATTACATCCAATGACCAACATTGTATTAAATTGTAAAAATATATTCTAAATACACTTTAGAACCACTCAAATTAATAATTTATCACTATTAATTATTTCGATTGAAAAAGTTGTTTTTAACTAAAATTTAGTAATTTTCACTATTCATCAAAATATGAAAGTTATCCGAAAATCACCAAAATTTCACCTTAAGCTAATTTCGATATTCCGAATCAAAAAATGAAGTCCATTAAGATTTACAAAATTTCAAAAAGAGGTTATTACTATTCATAACTGCTAGTTTTAAATAATATTTTAATAGCATATCGTTGTTTCGTGAAACTCAGTATTGCGTACTACACACGCTATCAAGGAAGGTTGCGATTGCGTGTAATGCAAGGCAAGTCAAGGATGCGTGTTGTGCAATCTCATTTTGGTTTAGCATACAACACAAGACATTAGTGAAATAAAAAAGAATATTTTTCATAAAATCTCGGGCTGTTACATTCTACCCCCCTTAAAATGAATTTCGCCCTCGAAATTCGTCGGGGTTATAAATGGTTTACTATTCGAAAGTTTCTTTAATAGAAACCCACATCGTAAAAAGGAATACCAAAACTTGGCTTTAAAAACTAAAGTATGAAATGTAACGATTACCCAAATAAACTAATCACTGGGTTTCCACATAGGTGAAAATATGGATATGGAAGAGAAATCTAACCATCATGTTCTGATGGAGAGTGGTAGAAAACATGGCTATGGAAAAGCCAGTAATCACAAATCCATAAATTTGTGACGATCTAAGGTACCATCTAATTCATCAGGTATAAGATCACTAGGACAACATTTTTGGTTTTCAAGATCATTTCCCTAAAGCTGAAAATTTGAATTAGAATAAATACTTACTTTATTTTGGTACAATATCACTATTGTTCGTGCCTTGAACAATTTCCACTTCATCTCTTAAATAAATGAAGTTGAATTTGTTATTCGTGAAGTATTAGCAGATCATGTGATAGAATGACGGGTCATTCCATCTGTCTCAAACAAAAGGTAAGCAAAAGTTATTAAATATACATAAGTCATTCTATAGTGAGATTAATCATATATGGTTCCTAAAATGGACTTATACTTCATATATCATACTGCTTAAAACTAGCTTCTACTAAACAGGGACTTCCTGTAGGTCAGTGGTAGGCGAGAAAGGCCAGTCGCACTTCGGTTGTGGGTTCGATTCCTACAGCCTTGTCCGAAGCGATGGGCTGTCGCCCGTCCTGCAGGTGGTCCTTTTTTTTCTAAAACTACATTACTATAACATCCCATCAATAATATCGAAAATCTTCTATCCTTAAACAATACTAACTTATGTCCAACATAATCCATTTTAATCTTTAGGCTTGTCCATAATACTGCAGTCCACTCTCATAATATAGTGAAAACGATTACCAGAGATTTAATACTGTCGTTGATCCCCATATATCATAAGATATGTCTTGTTGGTCACATTCCAAACATTCAAAGGCCTTAATCATGTATTCTCTTGAATACCCATTGAACCTTGGTGAAAACATGAATGCAGTTAAATGTTAACACTTTCCACATACCAAAATCCTCAAAATTCTATATACTCAAACCATGATATCACTTAGTCCTTATATTAATCATGAGCTCATGAATACTGTTAAACATTTAATTTTCTCCTCATCCCTTCATTATGCGCATATCATCTACATTCCAAAAATATTTGAATAACCTTTCCTGGATACTGGTAACATTAATCATACTCTTTTAAAACACAAGGAAAGACAACAGTGTAACAATCCATAGATGTCTCTTTATTCCAAAATTACACATGATAAACATGTAATCATTCCACTACATTCTCAAACCATTGACCGAGCTTCAAAAATTCTTTCATCTCACATATCATTTGTAGTCTCTTCATCATCATCCACATAAATACTACCCATATGACCATACTAATTCTCTTCATGAGACTTTCCCTTAGGGAATTGGTTTGCATAATGCCCATACATTCCACATTTAAAACATTTAACCATTGTTGATGTCGTAGCAATACCATTATCCTCATCCCTGGTGTTAACTGAACCTTTTCCTTTGCACTTACTGGATTTGTGTCCTTCTTTTCCACACCCAAAGCATCTTCCAGTTCCTTTGAAACATTCTCCTTGATGCCTCTTCCCACATGATTTACATAGGGGAAATTGAACTTTCTTTCCTCTATGATCATCGTGAAACTCCATCTTTCTCTTATTAGCCGAGTCAGGAAACTTACCAAATTTTACTTTATTGATCATATTATGAGATTGCTGATTCGGCATAATAATGATTTTTGGACTTCCAAATCCCATTTCATTTGGTTGCTCCTGAAGAATATCATTCCATTGTCCATCATATCCTTCATTATCGTGAATCATCTTGTTTCCAGCCATTCTCTAAAACCCAAAAAGAATAGTGTGAGAGGAAAAAATCATGCTAGGGAAAACAACATAATAAAGGGGGAGTACCTTCAATATCCAACATTTTAGGTTTAATTCTATGATCGTTAGCGTAATTCTATTACTATAACCTATACGTATACTTATCCCTAGGGACATCCCTAGACATACCTTAGAAATATCTCTAGGGATCTCACTAACGTTTTCGCATCCTAGTTTCCAAAGGTTGACTAAACCTTTCATCTGATACCAACTGTAGAGACCCGAAGCTTGACGTACATTGACATTACATTACATTTGCGGAATACTTAGTACATAACAAAAACACACACTAAAGGATCGTAATAGTTTAGTGTCTTTGGAAACTCGGAACGTAATCTTCTAATCGTGGTGAAAGTTCTTCAATATCTCCCATAAAGGTCATCCCTTTTTTTACCTAAAACCTTTCTTTATATCCTGGAGAAAAGAAAACATAAAAGGGTGAGCTCAAATGCTCAGTAAGGGTAAACAAAAGAAATATCAATCACATCATATATATATATAAGAACATAGCTTTTGGAAATCTTAACCTGCAAAAAAGCTCATAATATCATAACATGGGATAAATCATAGAAGTGAAATGTAATCCCAATAATCATAACTTAAAACATGAAACTTTGTTTCATACACACATAATCATAGAGAATCATTTCTTGTTAGTCAAGACTCAATGCCAAGACTATCTTAGTGGACAAAGTCCCTTTCTGAATCGAGTCACCCTCGTTTCAGTCCTGTTTCACTGAACCGGTATAACCTACCATTCCAGCCATGTCTATCTCATGAGATATGAAATCTTTACCCAATGCATTGGAGGGAGATATAGGTCCCACCCATCTTATAATGAATCCTTTCTTATGTGTGCCACATAATCATAAAACATACATCATCGCATAACACATGTAACAAAAATGGGATTCTTGAAACATCATGACATCATAAATCAATTCATATAAGATAAAGGAATTCATAAAAATAATTCCATCACAACATGATAAAATCAATGTAATAATAAGGATAAAAACAGAACCCTTTATTATCTTAGATGGAAAATAATTTTGATAAAACACTTGAACTCCATTCTTGAGGAAAATATCCTTTATTCTTCAAAAACACTTTTCTTTTCTTAATATGTCATACAATTATAAACTAAAAGAAGTTGATTAAAAATAAACTTGAAAACATGTAAAGGAAGATTCTTGGAAATAATGTTTTAAAAATCCATTCATGCCGTATAAGTTAAAAAAACATTCTTCGTACTTTTGTCGGAAAAGTCAAAAAGTACCTCGTACGAAAAAAAACGACAAAAGATTCCTTTCGTACTTTTACTAAAAACTCACCGAAGGGTAAAATTGGATATAAACTATTGTAGAAGGATGGAAATAATATTACATATTGAGGGAACATGGATGTGGATGATAAAATACACCCCAGTAAATACTTACGAATAAACAATCTCGGATAAAAATGAGATTGTGATATTTCCCTTACCTTAGGTCCGATTTGCTTTGTTCGTGTCCGAAGCTCCTGTATAATGGTTTAAATAATGTTATTGACTTATTACAGAATCATATTCATTGTTATGATATCATATATGGTTCACTTATGACATTATATTACCCGTTCTTTTGTAAATTCCATGTTAAAGAAGCGTTTTGGGTAAAATCGTTTCATTTATCTTAGGTGTTTTGACTTGTTGTTCTTGACATCATTATTACTTATATCATGATTTACTTACTTCCAGAATATAAAATATGATTTATATATCATATATATTCAGTATATATATATATATATAATAGATAGATAAATAAAATGAAAAACACCGTTCATGGAGACGGTAGTCCGTACGTACGCATGAACGTTGTTTTACTTTCCTTATTGTCTTGAAATGGAAGTAAGTAGATGACATACATATATATATATATACATAAATCCAGTAGCTTTATAATGTCATATATTTCATTATTATTTCTTATATATACTTTATAATCATTCTTAAATGGTTAACATGGAGAATGAATCTCATCGCGTCGTGGAGACGGTAGTCCGTACGTACGCACGAGCGATGATATCATTTCCATAAATATTGAACTGAATTGGAGTGGATATACAATATATCAGAATCAATATGATGTTGTAATAACTATGTATAGTTATTCTTTACACCATTATACCCATCCATGTAAGGTGGTGGTGGAAAATAGATTACACCACGGCGTGGAGACGGTATTCCGTACGTACGCACGCGCGGTGATTTCTTTTTCCGTAGGATGGATAGATGGTGAAATAGGGGTGTTTCATACCTATAATAAAATATCAGTATATGAGTGATACTGATGTTATTACTTCATAATGAAACAACCTAAGAAGAAGAAGTGGAAGAAGAAATAAAGATGAAAGAATTGGTAACGGTAATTACCTCTTCTTTGAAGTGCCTCTTTGAGACCTCCTCTTAGGGCACTAAAATTGGTCTTTGAGGAAGACCAGAACCTCTAGGATATTTCTAGGGAAGTGGAGAAGAGATTTTGGCAGGGGTTGGCCGAGCTTGAGTGCTCAAATTGGTGTGAGGAGGAGGGGAAGGAGGTGTCCTTTTATAGGGGAGGAGAGGGGCACCTTAGGAATACCTCAAAATATTATTTTATATTAAAGTCAAAATCGGTTTATAATGGTTCCAAAGGGTCTTATTTAGGAGATAATGTGGGGATGGGTCGAAATCCTATCAACCAATAGAATTTAGACATGTTTAGGATATTATTTTAACCTTATCAATTAGATTTAACTCCAAGTTAAATAATATAACTTTTACCGTGTCTTTTTGTTTTCTTTCACTATATGGTTAATACACTTACTATAACATGCCAAACGAACCCCAAATTGTTTATTATTAATATATATATCCTTATCTAAGTCATTTGGCCGAACCTTAGATTTTTAGGAATAAAATAACAATTAATAATATAATATTTGATTTAAAAACTATTTTGTGTCAATTTTGACACTATTTGATATATGATTTTTGTGAGAGTCATAACAGAATTAAATGTTCGAACCAAGTTGATTAAATCAACACTAATATATCATAGTAACCTAGAAAATTTGTGGAATTCATAAAAAGTCTCAAATTACATCATTTGAGCATTTATAACATCAATTATGTTAATATTTTCTTAAAAAGGGTAATTACTGCATCATCGTTGTGTCATAAATAAATTAATTTATATAAAGTCTAAAAATTATAAATAAAATATCATTATGTAGGAAATCGTTTTAGCTTTCTAATGAATATTTACAATCTAATTTATATTATGTATAACCCTATATTAAAAATGTTTTAGTAAATAAACTTTGATTTTGTCTCTTTTAACTCTTCTTAGAATTAAATAATAATAAATGTCCTAATCTAATCCAAGTGGGCCTAAATGGTCATATTTTATTCATAAGGTTGTTTTTGGTCGAATTACACTTATCCAATAGAATTCAGACATGTGTTAGGGTAATAGTAATATCATATTTACCCTTAGTTACCCTATTTACTATTAACCGCGGTAAAAAAAGTAAAAAGTTACTATTCACCAAAAAATTATTTTTATCTCATTGAACTACATTTTACTTACTGATATCAACCGTGTCTGTCGGATTTTCGAAATTCCATTCACAGAAGTGGTAAAATTAAGTTTTATGCAAAATTCAGTTTTTAACCTACCACTTAGTAGTTTCACTATTCATCAAAAATTGATGTTTTTCAGAACAATGCCAAAATTTCATCCTAAGCTATATTTTATATTCCGAATTCAAAAATGAAATCTATTTTACCAAATTCATAACATAGAAGTTTCATTAATTAATTTTATAATTAAATCCCGCTGTTAAAACAAATAGCGTGTTTTTAAGAAACAATATCTATCAAAAGATTGACACTTGTTTATGTCTAGTTTAAATGTGAAATTACATCCAATGACCAACATTGTATTAAATTGTAAAAATATATTCTAAATACACTTTAGAACCACTCAAATTAATAATTTATCACTATTAATTATTTCGATTGAAAAAGTTGTTTTTAACTAAAATTTAGTAATTTTCACTATTCATCAAAATATGAAAGTTATCCGAAAATCACCAAAATTTCACCTTAAGCTAATTTCGATATTCCGAATCAAAAAATGAAGTCCATTAAGATTTAAAAAATTTCAAAAAGTGGTTATTACTATTCATAACTGCTAGTTTTAAATAATATTTTAATAGCATATCGTTGTTTCGTGAAACTCAGTATTGCGTACTACACACGCTATCAAGGAAGGTTGCGATTGCGTGTAATGCAAGGCAAGTCAAGGATGCGTGTTGTGCAATCTCCTTTTGGTTTAGCATACAACACAAGACATTAGTGAAATAAAAAAGAATATTTTTCATAAAATCTCGGGCTGTTACACCCACCCCCCTCTAGCTTTAATGTGTAACTCATCGTCTCCCCCCTCTTAATTACAAGTCAAATCTCTCATTAAATTATTTGATTATGTTAATCATTGTATTTAATGAAGAGTTGAATTTCGAATTCTTGTCTTGGGATTAATAAATTAAGGGTGAACCTTATTTTATTTGGGGGTTGTTCTGTGAGAAGAATTGGGAGAAAATACACAAAGCCTTAGGGATATTCATCTTCTTCGTTGGAGAACACGAGGAACTTCAAGACCTCGATGATGAACGTCGTCACTGCAAGGAGCGATCATCGTGCCTTTCTTCTCCTCTCCACAGTCGGTGTGAGACGCCACTCCACCTCGGACGATCTCCGTCAACGTGTACGGAGCCTCACCCCGTGACATCGTTTTCCGCAACACTCATCGATCTTCAACTCATTATCGTGGTAGGGGATTGTTTTATGTTAATGGCTTATTTTTGGAATTCATTGTGAAATTTTTCATAGCCGCCTGTTATCAAATTAATGGTAGGAGGTCTGACCACACGAAAATGGTCAATCCTCCTCCCCCTTTGTTGATTTTCACTGTTGTGGTATGGAACGAAGGCAGTGTGGTGCAACGGCACCACACAGGAATGAGGAATATCATATGGCGAAGGAGCACAGCGCTGTCGCGCCGCGCCGTTGCGGCCGAATGAACCGGGGCCGGACTCAGGCCGCGGTGGAGTGGCGCGGTGCCATCACGCCGTGCCAGAGAACTATGGAGGGCCGCGGCGGAGGGGCGTGGAACCATTGTGTCGCGCTGGCCGGACCAAGGCCACGGCGGAGCAGGGGAGGGTGGCCGGAATCGCCGGCCGCCGGCTCTCAGGAGGCGGGACCGACTGGGCCCGCGCGACACAACTGGCCGGCTGTTACGGGCGGTCGAATCTAGAAAAACTGGGGGGTTGAACCCCCGGCCAGCTCAGCAGGGTAGACCCTCGGGTCCGTCGTTTTGAAGTAAGGGGGATGCGGCTCCCCCTACGTCCGCTCAGCACGTGGGCGCCCAGGCCGAACCGGCAGCACCGGGACAGAACGCCCGCGTCGGGCCGGGCCGCCCGCGCAGGGTCGGGCCGCCTGCGCCGGACCGGGCCGCACACACCGGGTCGTGCCCCCGCGCCGGGTCAGGCCACACTGACTGGGCCAGGCAATGCCATCCGGGTCGGGTCATGCCCAACTGAGAAAAACCCAGACCCGGGGCGGGTCGACCCGATTTGGGCCGACCTAGGGGGTATTGGGCCGGGTCGGACCAGGCCCAAACCCCCTGTTTTCAAACAGATCCTTTCAAATACCCATAACATGGGCTACAGACCTCTAATAGATGTACCGTCATTTGCGTAGCGATCCTTGGATTGAGACGGTCGTTTCGGTATATTACACTCAAGGATTCGGAGAACATTGCGTACGGCAGGGTTGGTTCGAACACGAAACCAATCGGGCCTTCGAAGTGGAAACACTTATAACTTGAGCTCCGGACATCCGATTGATGTGTCGTCGACTTTCTTGGATTCCTCTCAGTCAGATGGTTCTTTTGGCTTACTCCGCTCAAGGTTTGGATGCAATTGGAGTATGGTCGGGTTGGTTTTTACTTAAAAACCAACCAGGCCCCTGGGATGAAAAAGCCAATAACTCTCAGACCGCGCGTCTGATTGACGCACCGTCGGTCACATTGAGTTCCTATTGACAAGATAGAACATTGAGATACATCAACTCTGGACTTCATTTCAGTTGATGTATCGACCCCCCTTGGCTTGTGGAGCGGACCCTCCCGGAATCGAGCATGTTGTGTGCCGGAACCCAAGAGCTGGCTGCGACTACGACGAGAATGACGAATGTACTTGGATCCTACGTGGGTTCGGCAGCGAAGAAGACCATACTGTAATCCTCCTTGGGTTCGACGGCGATGAATACTATTCTTGTATCCTATGTGGTTCTGGCTCTATATGACTCTGTACTTGTATCCTATGTGGGTCTAGAAGAGTAGCTAGTCTTGTATCCTTTGTGGGTCCGACAGCTTAGCTGGTCTTGTATCCTATGTGGGTCCGACAACTTAGTGCAGTATTTGACTCTGTACTTGTATCCTATGTGGGTCCGGCAGAGTAGCTGGTCTTGTATCCTTTGTGGGTCCGACAGCTTAGTTGGTCTTGTATCTTATGTGGGTCCGATATCTTAGATGAATCAGTGGCTACATCTGATCGTCTCTATCGTCTTACGAAATGTATTCTAGTGTGAGCTGAGTCTTGAATTTCAATCAATATCTTTGATATGATTGACTTGTTTTCCTGTGTGGATTGGGTTGTGTTATTCTATGTGGATTGGATTGGGCTATCCTGTGTGGGCTAGATCGAACATGGGCTCGGATGTTGGAGCCGAACTGGAATTTATGACTTAGGTATATGTATGGGCATATACCTAAGTAGAGTTGGTTTTTACTTCGTGATTGTATCTTTCCTTTGTGGTTTATCCTTCGTGGATTCTGGGAGACCTTCGGGGGTCTCGAGGTCCCTAATAATTAGCGTATACTCACCCCTGCACAGGCTATACCCACACTACGTTGTGTTGGATGCAGACGATGGACATCGCTGATCGTGGTTGAGGCTTGTGGAGAAAGTCGGTACCTGTAGGTGGACCACTGGGCGGGACGTACACGGAGCCGACGGCTGGACCCGGGGAGCTGAGGAGACTATCTGTACCCACCCTTCAGGTGGTATTTCCAGTAGACGGCTCGGATTTGCTGCTTTACTTTTCAGTTGTTGTAATTTATTTTCAGTTGTACTTTACTTTCAGTTGGGTTTGTTTTTGGCCCATTTACTTTCCAGCACTTACAGTTGTACCCAGTTTACTTATTGTTTACTTCATCTTTCTTACTCTATGGTGTTTGTTTACTTTATAAAGGAAATTTTGTCCCTTTTTATTGGGATTTATGCCTTTGGTTCTAGTCGCCAGCCCCTGGCCTATGGAAGGCGGGCTTGGGGTAGTCACGGCATGGGCCCCGAGGTTGGGTCGTGACAAATTGGTATCAGAGGATTTCGGTTCTACCACTGAACTCAGGACTCTGATCTTTCTTCTATGTGAAGCAATAGTTTTAATGGTATTGAGTGTGGTTATCAGTCCAGGGAGTCCAGTGTTGGTGCGGTGGCTGACGTATCCATACACCAAGACCCTGACTTCTGATTTCCGACTTAGTGCATAAAAACATTGATTGGATGTGTGTTTCAAACGTTTTCTTTATGATTACTTTGTGTCAGCTTACCAGGTATACTTTTTTGACCATGGAGCACCTGTTTCTTTTCAGGATGGCCCCACGATGGCAGCCGGCTATGGTTCAGAGCTTTGTGTGAGATGACATCCCACCGAGCGACGAGGCCTCGGTGCAGGGCCCTTTTACAGTGGAGGCACCGATGATACCTCTACCCGGTGAGCCACCGATGCCACCATCCCCAGCCCCTGAGAGTGCACGTCGCCTTAGTGCACTATATGAGTTTCAGCATCATAGACCGCCCAGGTTCCATGGGGAGATGGACCCTCGGGCAGGCGAGGATTGGATGGAGGTTGTTGTTCGAGTTTTTAGGTTAGTAGGGACACCAGCTGACCTCATGGTGATCCTTGCATTGAGTCTCCTACACATGGTAGTAGGTAGATGGTGAAGCCTGATGCTCCGGGTGCACGATGAGACATCACTTATTTGGACAGACTTCGAGAGCCTCTTCCGCTCGGAGTTCGTTCCGGCCACCCTCCATGTAGTGTGCATCCAGGAGCTACTACAGCTGCGGCAGGGCAGCATGACTGTGGCACAGTACTCGGAAAAGTTTACCGATCTCTCGTGATACTCCACAAACATGGTACGGGACCCATTCTTCTGGGCCTGGACCTTTGAGCAGGGACTGAGGCATGAGATCAGGGCTTCGATGATCTCTCTCAGCATACTGACGCATGCAGGAGTACTGGAGCGAGCCCTTCTTGTAGAGAGCTTTCTAGCTCAGCCTACACCATCCGCGAGACCTACCGCAGGGTGGCACATAGCAGAGTGTTCTACAGCTGGTAGTCAACATATGTCACAAGGTTTCAAGAGGACCAGACCATCAGACAGACGACCTCAGGATACTGGCTCGGAGGTGCAGGGCACACGTAGTAGATCCAGTCATACGAGAGGCAGTCAGTGCTATGCATGCGGCGGGCAGGGTCACATAGCTCGTGACCGCCCGACCCGCCATGCAGAGGAGAAGCAGACGACAGAGGAACCACCCAGGCAGAGGTAGAGGTTCGACCTTGACGGTCCGTAGGGAGCATGCAGTTGAGGTAGAGGAGCTGGAAGAGCAGCAGGTGGTGGACGATGCTTCAGAGCTCTACCACCACCACCACCAGGATGTGCACCTCGACCACAGGGAATAGGTGGACATGGGAGAGCACAGCTTCAGGCAGCTGAAGCTTACGATCATGGAGCTCCGGGAGTGGGTGGATAGGATCAGGACTAGCTTCAAGCATGGAGGCCTTTGTATATAATGCTTCCAGCTTCGTTGACTTAGTTTTTAGTGTTGCTTTATGTCTCTGTACTTTGAGTCGCAATAATAGAAGACACTTGCAATAGTGACGTTTTATTTCTTGTCTTTTGTGTGAAAATACTAATAGGTTCTGGTTAAAAAAATTGTTGACTTGACCCACACTTATGAGATTCTTACTGGAGGAGACCCAGTGACCACACACTGATGCCGACAGTGTGACTCAACCCTTGGAGGAGAGAGTAATATTTGGATCTCTTGGTAGTAGAGTCGAGGCCTTATGATGTCATCCATGGCATGAATTACAACTGTTCATGACAAAATTGACTGTATTAGGCAAGGAACGTGTTTCATCCAGGGGATGAGATCAGATTTCTCTTTTCGGAAAAGGATAAATCTTTGCAGCTTTACTGAATGTTAACAAAGAAGGGGAAACCCTTCTTGTGGCCATATAGATGTCAGTAGAGCTTCCAGGAGCTGAGACAGATATTGACCAGCGCACCCATCTTGAGGCTACCGGAGGAGGGAGTAGGGTACGTACTCTACTAAGATGCATCCGGGACCGGACTCGGGTGTGTCGTGATGCAAGAGCGGGCAGTGATCGCCTATGGATCACGACAATTGAGGCCGCATGAGAAGAACTACGCTACCCTTGACCTGGAGTTAGCTGTAGTGGTCTTTTCCTTGAAGATGTGGTGGCACTATCTGATGGGCAAGCACTTTACAGTCTACTCTGACCACCAGAGTCTCAGGTACATCTTCTCGCAGAAGGACCTGAACCTGAGACAGCGGCGATGGCTTGAGTTCCTCCAAGACTATGACTTTGAGATAGTATATACTCTTGGAAATGGGAACGTAGTAGCCGATGCTCTCATCAGGAGTTCGGGCATTCAGCTACTTGGGGAGGCGATAGAGCAGCTAGCCACTTTGCAGATATCCTTCGTGGATAGAGATGGAGCAGCCTTTCTATAGTCACTCACCGTCACTCATCCACTACTGCAGCGGGTCAGAGAGGCACAGCGTGGGGACATTGACTGTGAGATGTGGCGTGCATAGATATCCTTAAGACATGCACCTAATGGATTCTCTGTGGGAGGAGATCATGTCGTCCTTCTCAGAGGACGTACCATGCTACCAGCTGCTTTACAAGAGGTGGTGCGGAGAGAGTTCACACTTCCCCTTTAGCGGTACATCCAGGAGTGGCGAAGATGTACCAGGATCTCAGATGACAGCACCGGTGGCCATGTATGAAGAAGGTTGTGGCAGAGTTCGTTTCTCGATGCCTTACAAGTCAGCAGGTGAAGGCAGAGCATCAGGTACCAGTAGGCTTGGTACAGCCCTTGGAGGTCCCAGAGTGGAAGTGGGATGGGATATCTATGGATTTCGTGACTGGACTTCCACATACTTCCAGAGGTCATGACTCCATTTGGGTGATTGTCGACCGACTCACCAAGTCGGCCCACTTATTACCCATTAGAGAGTAGGGCTCAATGGGGGGCATGGGATGCCTCTACGTACAGGAGATCGTACGGCTTCATGGTGTTCCATCATCTATTGTCTCTGATTGAGATGCTCATTTTACTTCCCGGATTTGGAAGGGGTTGCAGGAGGCATTCGGGACGCAGCTATGTATGAACACCACCTTTCACCCTCAGACGGATGGATAGACGGAGAGGACCATTCAGACCCTCGAGGACATGCTCCATGCATGTTTCCTCACCTTTGGTCGCAACTGGGAGGATCACCTACCCTTGGTGGTGTTTTCATACAACAACAGCTACCACTCCACCATCGGGATGGCACCATACGAGGCATTGTACGGTCGACCTTGCAGATCATCTCTGTGCTGGAAAGACCCTGGGGAGTCGGCACTTGGTTGACCAGAGATGGTCCAGGATACGACAATGAAGGTCCAGGTCATCCAGGAGCAGATAAGGACAGCTCAGAGCCGATAGAAGTCTTATGCTGACAGGAGTCGGAGACCACTAGAGTTTGAGGATGGAGACCACATTTTCTTGCGGGTCTCACCTCGACGTGGATTACAGAGATTTGGTCGGGGCGGCAATTTATCTCTGCGCTTCATCAGACCATTCTTGGTTCTTAGTAGGATAGTCGAGGTAGCTTATCGCCTGGATCTACCACCTCAGTTGCACTGTGTGCACGACGTCTTCCACGTATCTCAGCTGAGGAGGTACGTGCACGACCCGATGCATATCATCGTCCATGGGGATCTAGACATTGATGACGGGGTGAATTTTGCGGAGGTCCCAGTGGAGATCGAGGATCGACAGGAGTGGGTCCTATGTGGGTGGTCGATTCCTCTAGTGCGCATCAGGTGGTAGCACGGGAACCTCTCGGAGAGCACTTGGGAGCGGGAATCCCAGATGCGTGCTCAGTACCCTCATTTGTTCCCCTAGTTTGTGATGTATCCTTACAGGGACGTAAATCCCAGAGGTGGGAGTAATGTAAAGACCCGTAAATTTCAAGGAATTTTTTTTAATTTCTTTGGGATTTTATGAGTACGCAGTTTCTGACAGTACCTGATTCCGAGGCCCGATGTGCCCGGAATCATTTTCCGAAGTTTAGCTCGGGTACGTTCAGTGAACGAATGAGAGGGTTTTCCTAACTTTTGAACCGGTGCTCGGAATCAAAATCTGAGGGCATTGATGAAACCGCGGTGCCGGTAATTGCTTAGGAACACCTTTTTTGGAGGTTTGTTTTCTCGGGAGGAGTTGTTAAAAATGTGAAGAATAAAAATATAGTTGTTTAACAATTATATTTTTATTACACGACTAGTGGTTTAAGATTTAAGGGAAAGGAAGTTGTGAGGAAGTGGGGTGGGGCCCGCACGAGCCCCCACCTCCTTAAATTTCCTAACACCCAATTAAACCCCCCCCCCCCCCCCCTCTAGCTTTAATGTGTAACTCATCCTCTCCCCCACTTAATTACAAGTCAACTCTCTCATTAAATTAATTGATTATGTTAATCAATGTATTTAATTAATAGTTGAATTTCGAATTCAGGGCTTGGGATTCATAAAATAAGGGTGAAACTTATTTTATTTTGGGGTTGTTGTGTGAGAGGAATTGGGAGAAAATACACAAAGCCTTGGGGATCTTCACCTTCTTCGTTGGGGAATGCAAGGAATGTCAAGACCCCGATGAAGAACATCGTCATTGTAAGGAGCGATCGTCGTGCCTTTCTTCTCGTCTCCGCAGCCAGTGTGAGAAGCCGCTCCACCTCGGACGATCTACGTCAATTTGTACGGTGCCTAACCCTGCGACGTTGTTTTCCTCAATGCTCATCGATCGTCAACTCGTTATCGAGGTAGGGGTTTGTTTTATGTTCATGGCTTATTTTTTGCGTTCATTGTTAAATTTTTCTTAGTCGTCTGTTATCAAATTAACGGGAGGTGGTCCGACCGCACGAACATGGCCGATCCTCCTCCCCCAATGTTGATGTCCACCGTTGTGGTATGGAAAGAAGGTGGTGCGGTGCAACGACACCGTGCGGGATTGAGGAATATCACGCGGCGAAGGAGTGCGGCACCGCCGCGCCGCGCCGTTGATGCCGAAAGAAGCCACTGCTGGAGTCGGGCCGCGGCGGAGGGGCGCGGTGCCATCACGCCCCGCCAGCAGGACCAAGGCCATAGCATTTGGCCACAGTGGAGTAGGGGAGGGTGGCCGGAACTGCCGACTGCTGGCGCTCAGGAGGCGGGACCAGTTGGATCCGCGCGGCACAACCGGTCAACCGTTACGGCCTGCCGGATCCAGAAAAACCGGGGGGTTGAACCCCCGGCCAGCTCAGCAGGGCAGACCCTCAGGTCCACCGTTTCGAAGCAAGGGGGTAGCGCCTCCCCCCACATCCGCTCAGCACGCGGGCACCCCGGCCGGACCGGCCGCCCCGGGCCGGGCCGCCCGCACCGGGCCGGGCCGCCCGTGCCGGGTCGGGCCCCCGCGTTGGACCGGGCCGCACCGACTAGGCCGGGCCGCGCCAACCGGGTCCGACCATACCCAACTGGGCCGGACCCGGACCTAGGTCGGTTCGACCCAGTTCGGCCCAACCCAGGGGGTATTGGGCCGGGTCGGACCGGGCCCAAACACCCTATTTTCGGACAGATCCGTTCAAACAACCATAAATTGGGCTACGGACCTCTGATCGGCGCACCGTCAGTTTCATAGCGATCCTCAGATTGAGATGGTCGTTTCGGTATATCAAACTCATGTTTTCAGAGAACTTTGTGTACATCAGGGTTGGTTCGAACCCAAAACCAATCGGGCCTTCGGAGCGGAAATGCTTATAACTTGAGCTCCAGACGTCCGATTGACGTGTCGTCGACTTTGTTGGATTCCCCTCAGTGAGACGGTTCTTTTGGCTAACTCCTCTAGAGGTTTGGACGCATTTGGAGTATGGTTGGGTTGGTTTTGACTAAAAAACCAACCGGGCCCTCGGACGAAAAAGCCAATAACTCTCAGACTAGGCGTTCGATTGACGCATTGTCGGTCACGTTGAGTTCCTATTGACGAGACGGAACATTAGGATACATCAACTCCGGACTTCGTGTCATTTGATATATCGACCCCCTTGGCTCATGGAGCGGACCCTCCCAGAATCGAGCATGCTGTGTGCAGGAACCCTAGAGATAGGTGCGACTACGACGACGATGACGATTGTACTTGGATCCTACGTGGGTTCGGCAGTGACGACGACCGTACTGGAATCCATTGTGGGTTCGACGGTGATGACTACTGTTCTTGTATCCTACGTGGGTCTGGCATTACATGACTACTGTTCTTGTATCCTATGTGGGTCCGGCAGTATATGACTATGTACTTGTATCCTATGTGGGTTCGGCAGAGTAGCTGGTCTTGTATCCTTTGTGGGTCTGATTGCTTAGTTGGTCTTATATCCTATGTGGGTTCGACAGCTTAGTGCAGTATTTGACTCTATACTTGTATCCTATGTGGGTCTGGTAGAGTAGCTGGTCTTGTATCCTTTGTGGGTCTGACAGCATAGCAGGTCTTGTATCCTATGTGGGTCCGATAGCTTAGATGAATCAGTGGATACATCTGATCATCTCTATCGTCTTACGAAATGTATTCTTGTGTGAGCTGAGTCTTGAATTTTAATCAATATCTTTGATATGATTGACTAGTTTTCTTGTGTGGATTGGGTTGTGTTATCCTGTGTGGAATGGATTGTGCTATCCTATGTGGACTAGATCGAACTTGGGCTCGAATGTTGGAGCCGAACAGGAATTGTCGACTTAGGTATATGTATGGGAATATACCTAAGTAGAGTTGGTTATTACTTCGTGATTGTATCTTTCCATTGTGGTTTATCCTTCGTGGATTCTAGGAGACCTTCGGGGGTCTCAAGGTCCCTAATGAGTAGCGTATACTCACCCCTACACGGGCTATGCCCGCACTACATTGTGTTGGATGTAGATGACGGACATCGCTGATTGTGGTTGAGGCTTGTGGAGCAAGTCAGTACCTGGAGGTGGACCACTGGGCGGGACGTACACGGAGCGGACGGCTGGACCCGAGGAGCTGAGGAGACTATCTGTACCCACCCTTCCAGTGGGATTTCCAGTAGACGGCTCGGCGTTGCTGCTTTACTTTTCAGTTGTTGTACTTTCTTTTCAGTTGTACTTTACTTTCAGTTCGGTTTGTATTCTGGACCATTTACTTTCCAGCACTTACAGTTATACCAAGTTTACTTAGTGTTTATTTTAGCTTTCTTACTCTGTGGTGTTTGTTTACATTATAAAGTAAATTCCTTCCCTTATTATCGGGATTTATGCCTTTGGTGCTAGTCGCCAGCCCCTCGCCCATGGAAGGCGGGCTTGGGGTAGTCACAGCACGGGCCCCGAGGTCGGGTCGTGACACATGTGGCCAATCGGTATCAGCGAATATTTAAGTGAAACCCAGTTTCTAGATTTCATAAATTTGTATCAGAAATTTTATTTCATACTTTAAAATTTGTAAATAATAGATAAGAGATTAGTAATGCTTTAAAGCTTTGTTATAATCCATGATTGATAGTCGCTAACCCATGTTCAGGGTAAATTCCATGTTTATTGAAATAAAAATAATTGTTATATATTTTTCATATTATAGTTGATATCACTTCCCCATTGGGTTATGAACATGATATGTGAAAGTTGTTATTATTTTTGGGATTTAGGTTTCCATTTTATCCTTGTCCAGTTGAGATGATGGAAATGATCATCAATCATGCATCATTATAGGCACATAAATTTATTTTATATATTCACAAGAGGGTAATTTGACATCGTGGATTTATTTTCCCGAAAATTTCTCCATTATTGATTTTTTAGGACCACTAATCAATAAACCATAGGGAAGAATCAAAATAATTGACTTCATACCCATTATGAACATTCACCTGGCCAAATTTGGGGATCAATAATAATTTTATAAAGAACCAATTCAATCTAAAAAAATTGGTGAATAAACAATTTCTTATTCAAATTGAAAATATTCATTAGGAAATTTAAATGAACCCAAAATCAAAATTATAATCCTTCCTTCCCTGCTAATGTATCCCTTCCTTGGGTAAAGCCAAAAACTTGAAGTTTTCATTCATCCTTATATTGAAATCCTAGAAAGGGGAAAGATTCTTTATTTCTTAGGTATGACTATAGAAGCAACATGATCAACTATTTATGATATTTCAAGGATTTTTACACTCATAGTAGAACATAATATTTTACATGAAACAAATTTTAAACAAAGAATAAATATCAATCTAGTATAATTATTGAAAAATGTGGTTCTTAAGATGAAAAAAATCTTATTGGGTGTGTTGGTAGTCCAAGTCGATCTAATGACTTTAAACTAAGTGATTTTCTAGAGGTATCCTAGATTCTGCATTGTTTATCTTTTTTGTGTTTTTTGTTAAGGGAAACCACTTGGGGTTTCCAAACTAATCTAACCTATATTGTGTGGGAGATTTAATAGTTGAAGTTGATAAAATTTTTTGAATAAAACAAATCCCTTTTAGAGTTCAAACCAAACCTTCAATCACCCCTAAGGATTATACATGTGACCTAAACAAAAGTGATCAATTTCTTATTGATGGGTCATCAACTTTAAATGTGGTCATTTTTTACAATGATTTAATTTTAAGTATCATATTCCACTATTTCTTCCCAATTATAATCTATCCCTTCTCTTATATTTCAACACTAATAGTATTGTCATTATAAGTATGGGGAGTGAAAATCTAATATTTTGTAAAATAATGGATCTCTTATGGAAAAAATTCAATTTAATAAAAAAAATCATTTCAACATCATTTTATACATTAATATATATTTTAAAACATGAAAACTCAATGTAAAATGATTTTTAATTCCTTGATTATGATTTTAATTCATGTTTTTGTTTATGAGGATATTTTTGCAAAAATAATTGTTGTTGGATGTGATTTTTAACTCCTAACATTGTCATATTTTTAATCAAAATTCCAAAATGAAAATATATTGGATTTTGGGTGTAAGTTTGTTTTCTTGGTCCCATTTCATCATATCAAGGGCTTTTGGGTACCTTTTAGTTTAATTTGATTATCTAATAAAAAATCAAAAAAATGGCGACATTATAAAGAAATATTTTATTCAAATGCTTCGACTATGGAACTTTGGGATCCTAACTCCGTATTTTTTGTTCCTATAGTTTAGACTAACATCTTTATTGTGTATTATGGATTTGTAAAAATTTGTGGCATTTGGCACTTTGGGATCATGAATCCATAATTTTATTTTCCATAGTTAGTCTTATCATCTCTATTGTGGTAAATAAAATAAAAATAATAAATTAAACAAAAATATAAAAAAAATATAAGATTGGATACTCATAATAAGGTTTAATGTGATTCCCACCTAGATATTCAGTTTTTCCCCTTGAATAAGAAAATGGGTCCCATGTATTTTGTGATTCATAATAAATCATCTTGCTAAATTGAAATTTGATTAAATATGACAATAAATTTAAACATAGTAATGGGATTTGTCTTGGAAAATTATTGTATACCTACATTCTATTAAATAATTTTTAAAGGTTTCATGAATATTTGGAATGGGGTCTTATGATGAGAATTATATGTTAAAAAAATTTTGAAAAATAAAATTCAATTTCATATTTTTTAGATAATTTTTGCTGAGAACTAGAAAAAATCAAGTTGGGGTGTGATTAACCATTGATAGGTTCATATATTCATTGATTATATTTTAATATTCAGGTTTTTATAATTCCATAACCACCAATGTTAGTTCATTTTATTTGTTGAACATCATTTCACATCATTGTCAATTCATGTTTATAGTACTTCAAATTTGACCCAAATAATAATTAACATGTGAAATTAATTTTTTTAATTATTTGAATTTGATATTATTGGATAAGATTGATAACTTTTTTTGATTTTTTTTTATTTTAGGATCAAGGGATGAATGAAAAGGGAATATGATCATTTGTGGCTAGGGATAAATAAATTTATAAAAAAAATAGATTAGACCTTTTCCCCATCAAATAAAAGTGTTTCCCACAATTCAATCTCAATAAAAAAATTAATTTTAGATAGGTAAAAGTATGGTGATAGTTTCATTAAACTATCTATAAAGATAAATTTTTTGTCTTCAAGGAGATCCAGGTAGCACGAGTTGAGGATTTAATTATGGGCCACATTTGAAGGCCTATAAAATCATTCCAACTGTTTTATCATAACATCCAAATTGAATATCCAATTGCGATAAAATTTACACATAAATTACAGCCCATAATAATGATAATATTTATATTCTATGATAGTCCATGATTCATCCATCATAAATGTCCAATCTGAACATCCAAAATGGGTATGAATATGGTTTGATTTTTCAAGTCAAAGTGGAATAGTCCAATTTCTCTTTATTTCCCAATAAAATTATGACTATCCTAATTAATAGGGATGATATTTAATTATGGGGTATCTAAACTATGAATAAAAATTTTCATGTTTATGATTTGTTTTTGAAGGAATTGAGAGGTGGTTTTTATTCTTTCAATTTTAATGTTATGTAGACATTTTGTAACTGTGTTTTCAATTTCTATCTTGTATGTCATTTGAATCACATTAATTTCTCTAAAATTTTCTTATTATTTACTTATTTTTTTCATTTTTATTAACTTGGTGTTATTTTTTAATCAATTTGTGAATTTATTTACCCCATTAATTTTGAAATTCCTCACACAACAGTGGAGGGTTCATTTTTCTTTGTTTATCATCTTCAATTCTTCACACATGACTTAACTTCCCACTTCCATTCAGAGCATAACATAAATTGAGGGATAACCCTATTATGGGTTGATCCAAGGGAGTATCAAGGGGAATATTCGATTTTATTTCATGTTCTTTAATACTTTCAATCAGTTCATTATTTTAAGAGTTCCATTCAATGAATTTCTATCTTCTTCACCATCATCAACTCTAATCATGACACATTTTCAGTGGTAGTATGATCCAACTCCTTAGAGTTATCATTAAAGGCATCCTATAATTAAATTGATGATTAGATTTTTGATTTTATAGGTATTAATTTGGTGAATTTTTTTGGGGAATTATCTTTTTTTTTGTGTATAAATCATGAATTACTGATCTGAAAATTTATAAGAAAACAAATAAGTCTAATCTAACCCTAGCACAAACTGAGGTTCAACTCGTATTTTTAAATTGTTTTAATTAAAATATTTAGTTGCATAATTATAAAATTAAATTATTTATCTTATGTACTTTACTATTCTTTTTACCCAATTAAAATCAATCCCAAAGTTGGACACTTCATAGCCAATCCTATCAATAAATCTGAGTGTCCCAATGTTACTTTAGTATGGATTTGATCCCTACTTTTACTTCAAAGATCGCTTCTACCTATAGGGTAAATTTGGGCATTAAAAGGACCTACCTTAGGATTATTTTGTGGACGTAAATGATATCCTATGTATACATGGATGTGTCTAGGTTCCTACTGATAAGAGAGAAAAACTGATGCAACAGTCTCACTCTTCTCAGTGGGTAGTTCAACTAGGAATCTTCATGATGTATCTAAAAAAGATGAACCTAGTATTGGAAACCTTGAATGAACATCATATATATGGATTTATCACTAGGTATTCAACAAATCAATAGGTTAAGGGGGAGAACCAATGACCTATAAGCTTGTTACAACCAATTCTATTACTAGAATAGAAATGGGAAGATGCTTCCATGGACTTTGTAGTAGGATTACTCAGGTCCCTTCAAGGTAGTAACATTGTTTGGGTGGTCATTGGTAAACTGAAGAAAGTATCCCACCTCCTTCCTATCTGGTATAATTTCTTAATTGATGAGCTTGGAAGACTATATGTCCATGAGATCATCCGACTACATAGGGTCCCTCATACTAGCATTTCTGATAGGGTTTCTCATTTCACATCATGATTCATATCGAAGTTATAAATTTTTATTGTTACATAGGATATTTTAAGATTGTCACTTCACCCTCAGAAAAATTTTCAAATGGAACAGATAATGTGGATTTTATTGGACATGCTCTGAGAATGTTTCCTTGATTTTAATGGTTCTTGGGAGTAGCATATCCATCTCATTGAGTTTTCCTACAAAAATAGAATTTTATAGATAATTTAGATGCACTATTTTGAGCCCTTGTATAGTAGGATGTGTCGTTCAAATATGTGCATTCAAGTGGTAGTAGAGGTAGCACTACTGGGTCCTCATATTGTGCAGGATACTTTGGAGTAGGTAAAATAGGTCAAGTAGAATATTTCTACTGCTTAGTCTAGAAAAAATTTTGTATGTTGATTGTTATCACTGACCTATAAAGATTGACATTGAGGATTTTGTTTTCCTACGGGTATCACCCAGGATTGGGCATAGACAGATATGGAGGAAAGGGAAGTTACCACCTCTCATTGTCAAGATGTTTGAGATTCTATAGAGATTTGGTTCAATGGTATATCGGTTTTCACTACCCTAGAGGTATTCTTCCATGCACGATGTCTTCAATATTTCCTAGTTTTTCCATTATCATGCAATCCCATCTCATACATTTTATCCCAAGTAGGTTGACTTAGATGACAATGCTTCATTTGAAAAGTATCTTCTATGCATCGTTGACCAGGGAATGAGGGCTCTACAAGACCAGTCTCTTACTTTAGTAAGAGTACCATGGGAGTACGGTCTTGTACATAATGAGACTTGTGTGCAATAGGCTGACATACATGATCAATGGATAGATTTGTTCTGATAAATTTCTTTACCACCATTGGATGGTGAAATTGAGGAAGAGTTCCTTCAAGGGTGTAATATTGTAGGAACTTGATTTTTATCTTAGTTTTGGGTCATTTTAAAATTGTGATAGTTATTTATTTTTGGACATAATTTGGATTACCAATGATGTTTAAATGTTTTCAGGTGTGTCCATGTCTTGTGTGGATCTCGAAACCCCAACTGGAGGTGAAAAAAACTAGGCCACATGGTTAGTAGAAATTGTGTGACCCATCCCTCATGGTCTCTCATAACTATGAGGAGATGGATAGTGGAATTAATTTGGGTGAACATTTGTTCCCCAACCATGAACTAGGGGCTACAAGACAGTGTGGAATGTCTGTATTTTTAAAAGATCTGAATCACACGTTTGTCACATGGTTCCCGAATCATGTGGCCTAACTGTGTGTGTACCCTTTCAACTAGTTATCCTAGAATAGTTGTTTAATGGTTTGGAAACCTATACATCCAAACTGAGTGACCCATATATTTTGGATGAAATGAACATTTCCTCCTTAATGAATTTTTAACTTTCCCCTCTTCCTCCATGGCTCATTTAAGTGGAAAAAATCCTCCTTCTTCTACATTTTTTATCTCTCAAACTATCTTCTCATAGTTTTTGAACTTTATCTATGATCTGATGTCTGATTTGATACTAGTTCATTATTTTCAATGCACATCGTTAGGTGATCAATTCCATTTGAGTTTTTCTTCATTTCTCTTCTCCTCAAATGAGTTATTTTGATGTAGGCTATTATGCCCTATTTTAAAGGCATTTATCTATTCATCATATTTATTCCATTCCAAGACTAACTAAATGGTGATACTATATGTGGAGAGTCATACAAGCTTATAGTAGGTGGTCTATGACTCATCCCTCATGTTTATGTGTTTTATAAATTATTGTAGGGTGTGCACATCGATTTACTTGTGTGTGGGAAAATTAAAGTAATGTTTCTTTCTTGTATTAAATATTCAATTCTTATAGATCTTGTATAATAAATTTTAGACTTTATAGGTTACAACTTCACATTTATCCATCCCATGTTGGGTGTTACCCTTAATTATGATTTTAGTAGCCTGTTAAGACTACATGTCCCCGTTATAGTGTGTTGTGACTTGACCAGGAAAAAGGTAAGTGATTCAATTAAATGAATAAGTTAAAAATGGTTATTACATTTATGTATCACTTTACCCTTATAAGGTATTTTTTCCAATTAATCAATGAATCATTTAAAAGATAAAAGGAAATTGTATTGATACATATCATTTAGAATATTCAAATTAATGTAATTAAATAGTTTTTTTGTGTGTCCATAGAACCCCTTTCCATGCATAATGGAAGATAGAATAGTGAACCTAATGAATTGATTATGTCTTTTATGAAATAATAAATGGTTGTATGCATTTTTATGCATTATCACACTAATGAAATAAAATGGCTTGAACCAAATGACTTATTAAATGGAATGTGTAATACATGGGTCAATTCATTAAATTAATCAATTATAAGGTAAATATTGAATATGCACATGTTTTTTATTATAGGTGTGGTCAGACTCGAGCTAGCCTTTAATTATCAAGGGAATGCCTAAAACACTCATGGACGCTATTCTAATTCAAGGGTTCTATTATCCAAGGTTGATACCCACCTTGGAACTCGATCCTTGTCTACTAATGGATGCCTTGTATGAAATAATAGGATCCCCAATTAGTATTTTTGGATGCCTTGAATACACACCTTGAATCCCCTTTAACGTCTATGAACATGATGCACCAAGGATACACCCATTGGGCATTGTCATTGCTTATCTTGTTTTACCTTAGATTAATTCCTTGGAGTGAGATAAAATCATGTTATAGTGGAGTGCCTTAGGCGATGACCCTTGTATTAAATGCAAAACCTTTATTTAGGATATAAGTTATTACCGTGTTAGATTTACCCCTTAGTTCTGGGATTCCGTAGTTATTACCTTAGATCATCTTCATTGTTTTCATCATTATAGAATGTTCTATTACATCTGGGATTATTTATTAAGTGTTCGTAAACTAGATTTGGATAAATAGGGTACTAGGTATTTAAATATCTATACTATTTTACATCATATATTCATTCCTGGACACTTTTCCAATTCATATTAGACAGACTAGAGTGTATAAACATCATTGGTGTTGAGCTACTAATATTTATCTAACACCCTATACAGACCGTCATTGGTACCCATGTAGATTACATGTATATAGGTTTTGAAAAAGGGAAGTGTCCCACCTTGGAAACCTAATATTTCTTTCTTGCATTAAGATGGATCTTGGTAGTATATGACTAAGAGGGAGCTGGGGATGCTTGGATAGTTTTTTCTTATTTTGTATATCATGTATTATCGACTGCCTTATACACATTTTTTCCTATTTTTTAGACACATTACATACATTATCATCATCTTTTGAGTATTACTATAAATTTATTCTATTATTTATTATTATTTTCTACTTCCTCTACGGTGGGTTACTGGTAGAGTTTCTTTAGTGTATGATTCTGTTGTGACAGCTATTTATTTATAATATTTATACTATTTACCAGTAACTTTAGTTATCCATTATGTTACACTCTAGTAATGGGGAAAAAGTATCCCCATGGTCACCCGTTATGCCTCACTTCTAGTTGACATACTACGGGGGAGATTCACTTGAGGCCATTTGGCCAACTGATCTTGTGGAACCATTGAGTGGCACCTGGGTTCAGGAAATCACAACTAATTTGGTCATGACATTAATGCCATAATATATTTTCATCCATTAATGGTAGGTAGATTTAATATTCAGAATCACTAACCTAAAAAAAGTTTCTCCATGTTTATTTTTCTATTTTCAAAACACGTTTCTATTTATTCTAATTCATAAAGAATTAAATATTATGAAAAAAATCCTTTTACCTATATTTAATAGCTATGAAACAATTAATTTTTTTCAACCCAACTAAAAATATTTGTTTCTTCAATTTCATCCTTCCTTATCAAATGAATTCTAAACCAAGTCCTTTTATCTAGAGTGTGCCATAATTGTAAAATATCACTAATAATTTCTTAAAATTATCACTATATTTTTGGAGATTCAACCCACCTATCAAACGTGAAGATATTTTATAATACAAGATCCATGGACATACCTTTTGATATTCTTAAATTTCCACTTCAATCGACAATTCCATCTCATTTATTTTTAATTTTTTTCTTCAATAACATTTATATATACTTATTCAAATATAGTTTGTTTAGTAAAATAGATATAAAATCATCATCAATGTTACTAGGTTGGTCATATATTCCATAATCATTATTCACTGAATCAAACTTGTTTTCCAAATTCAATATTATGTTTTTATATTGATTCTGAATTTTTATTATTTTAGTATGTTATCAGCACATAAAACCCAAAAAAATCATTTACGATTAATGAAAACAAATTATTGAACCAACATCTCTATTTCATGTTCCAAAATCATAATCAATTGAAAAAATAGACATAAAATGAGTTCTTCCATTTGAATACGGCATACTTTCTATAAGTAGAGTCCTTTTGTACTTACACCTTATGGTATTCAACCTTAGTTTATTTGAATAAACAAATTTATTATTGGATATAAACAATTTATTCTTAAACTAACTCATATTTATTTTAATTTTTGAATTACCATAATAGAAAATTTTTATTTTAAGATAGTGAACATAGAATTTATATATTTTGTTGAATTTTTTTTCTTTCCATATACTCAACATTATACACCTGTGTCTTTATATCACCCTTTCTAATAAATTTCTTCTTTATGATTCACAAAACTTCTCAAATATATTTCAAATTTTAATATTTAATCATGATTGATTTACTATTTTATTAAAACAATTTATATTGATCTACTTCCAGATCAGTATACTTTACATTATCCATATCTTCCATGTTACCACTACACTAATCCTCTTTAGTAAGAATCTTCCCCAAGATGTTAATTTAATTAATAAACTCTGAATCCTTATAAGTATGTTAGGATTAATTTTTAATTAATTATTTTACTTCTTTGTCAATATTTTTATTATCTTCATCTAGATTTTAAATCTTTTAAATACATTACATTGTTGACCACTTTAGAATGAATTATATTTGATTTTTCTCATCAATTCAATACCTTCTATAATCACTGGAATTTTTTTATTAACATTCACAATATCAAAAGTTTCATAACCTCAATGGAGACTCAATTTATTTTTCATTCACATTTTTATCATAATATTAATAGTTATGTAAGAAATTTATATACTTGTGTTTTGAAAAATTATTACCTTTTCCCTTTGAATGAAAATTTGATTTTTTTTAATTTGGTTCATTCTTCTTTGAGGAACATCCTTGAATCTCATATTCATCTACACATTCATTATATCCTTTTAATCAGTAAAAGTTTTCTATATAATTTCCAAAAAAATCCCATATTAAAACATTTTAATGGTATAATTCCAATAAAATGTCTTCCCATTGACCGACACTTTATGAATGAAATTAAATTTTTTTCAAATTTAATTTCAATATATTGTTTCAAATTAAAATATTATTATTAAATACAATATTTATTTATGATTTTTTATTATTTTAAGGACACAATGTATATATCTCTATCATAATTTCACATCTACTTGAAAATATCCCATTTCCTTATTTCATAAGAAATCAAATGGTTATTTAATTTGTCCAATGGAACTATACCCAAATCACAAACATAGTGTACCAAAATTGTTACAAAAAATATTTCAATCTCTATATTGAGTGTACTTTCAACATCCATAGATTCCTTCAAATTTTAACCAAAACCCATAATGGTTCTCACAATTTCATTGACTTGAGAAAAAAATTCATCCATTTTTTTTCATTGTATATCTTGAGATCATCATATTTCATCCTCTAAACCGATAGTTTTTATTTCGTCATAGTTAAATTTCCTTCATAAATGATTTCATATTTATACCAAATGCAGTTTTGTAATATAGATCCTTTAACACTTTGAAACTCATTTTATATAATATATGACATGATGACATTCCATGCACAGCCAAGATCCCCCAAATTTTTCAAGTCAACTATTTTCATCATAGAACCTTATGTACAAGGTGTAGAATCATTGGTAAAATCCTTTAATAAATATAAATTGATTAATAAAATATGTGGTAGATTAGATATATGAGTCCAAGAAAATAATTATATGTAACCATAAAATGTTATGACTAATTTTTTTACATTCATCATTGAACAAAAAATGAATTCTTATTTACTTAATTAAGGTAAAAATTTTCAATACAAAATGAAATTATATATAATAAGTATTAATTCAATTTGTCTAGAAAATTTATAGATGCAATAAAAAATATGTAAATTAAAATACAACAAGATTGAAAAATTGATCATTCTGATCTAACTCAATGATCATACCACCGATAATAATTATAGAAAGAAAAAAATTTAAAATAGATAAACATTATTTGAATAAAAATAAGAGAATATATGAGTGATTTTGATGAAGTTTATGAGGTTAAATATAGGAATAAAATATGAAAATTGGATTATATGATAATTGGGATTATATAATTATTTGGGATTATATGACCATTGGGATTATATGGTTGAAGGGATTAAATGGATGTTGATATAGTCAATAGACATAATAATAATTAATGGTATGAATTATATGTGTAATTTTCTTAAAATATGATCTTATAAACAAATCCATTCAATTGGAGAATATAAATAAAATTAATGGTATTTTGAAATCTGTCTTCAATGGTGAATAAATTGAATCGTGTAATAGAAGTATTCCTTATGAGGATTATTTTTTTGAGATTTAAACTTTTGAAACATCACTATATATTTACCTAGACAAACCCAAGCTTAACTTCAATATGTTTGGATTTAGTGATATCATTATTGGGAAATGTTCAAGATCATGACAGTAAAAACAATATCTATGCTAATAAAATAACCACTCTTAGTTAACAACAATGATTATCTCAACCATAGGAATTATTAAATATTATTTAGTAATTTTATGTCTATAATTTAGGAGGATATGAACTTGTAATTTTTAATGTAATAAATTATATATTTCATTTAATTATTTATTAAATTGTATAAAATTAGAATTTTAAAAAACTTATATTGAAGAATATATTTTAATAAATGATAAGAGTTATTTTAATAAAAACATTGATAAATTTTACTAAATTTCTATAAATAAATAATAGTTTTTTAAAAATTGGTAATATAACCATTTATAGTAAAAAAGTATATTATTCAAATAATGTTTTACAACAATAAGGTGTTTTTATATTAACAAATTAAATTAATCACTAATAATGAATTATTATAATGAAATTTGCTGATAATATTTTAAATTAAAAAAATTAACAAACAAATAATGGTAATTCAATGTAATGTAATATTAATAAATTCATTAACTGATTATAAATAGATTTTTCTAATAAAAATTACTCATTATAATTTTTTATTTCATAAAAAAATTATATCTTTCAAAAATTGAATAGAATAAAAAAAACCAAGTTTGCAATTTTCTTATTGAAATTAGGTAAGAGGTTTCATCTTGTTTTTTTAGTAAAAAAATAATTACCATTCTAAATTATTTAACGTGGTAAAAAGAGATAAAAATGATTAAAAATAACATGACTCAAATTTGGATAACTAAAATGACATGAAAGTATCCTAAAATTTATTTTTCATTGTGTTCTTCCATCCTACATGTCTCATAAACATTTAATTTCCAAAATCGCATAACACCCATGTGTTTTCATTTTAACCATCACTTAACATGTGATTTAAAAGAAATATACCTCATTTTAACCTATAAGTAAATCTCTATAACTGCCACTCTATAACACTAATAACATTCATTTATCATAATAATAAATTCCAATTAGGCCTATTATAAAGTATTACGAGAAGTTTCATTGCCTGTTTTCATAATAAATATGCATATGTACTTAATTTTGAAGGAAGAGGTTATGAGGAGAGATTTTTATCTATGAAATGAGTTCATATTCATTCAATTAATTTAATATAAAATATCATATATCACATAATGTCCTTACATAATCAAATGATGTTATATTAGCATCACTATAAGTTTTTAACAATGATATTATCATAATATAACTCTATGTTCTTTGTCATTTCTTACTTATATCATGTTCATTTATGGGTCAGTGTTACCACAAATAGGAATGATTTAATATCTGAAAACCATGAATGGATATATTAAATCAAATAATTTTAATATTAATATTTATGAATTTAATATGTTTAAAAATTCTAAAACATCAATATGTGTGTGTGAATTCCTTTCTAAAATTAACTCTTTTTAATTGAAATGAAATTCCCAAATAAATATATTGCAAATTATATTCCATAAAATGATCATTATAATTAATTATTATAAATAAAAACATATTTAACACCCATGGCCATTATAGAGGTTATTAACACCTGAATAAAGGTAAACTATTCGAAATGAAATACCAATGCTACAAAAGAACAAATAAGACAATAAATACCTGAATATAAATTTCTAAAAAAATGATTAATGAATGTATAAAAAAATTATAAATTTATATTATGAGTTACAATAACTATAAATACAGTTATGGTTTTTATTAATAATAAACCTATTTTGGTTATATTGGATATTTTAGCATGCCCAACCAAGATGGAGTCTATGGTATGGGTTTTTATTAACTCAATTTTCTTTCATTGAGATATAATCATGTTTCATGAAAGTTATTCATATATTTTGGGTCCATAATAAATCATGATTTTATTATATTTTAATTATTATTATTTTAATCCCTTCCTCATAATCCCATTTTCAATTGATTCTCATGCCAGAAAATATGACATTTTAAGTGTTTCTTTTCAAATCCCACTTTTAAATCAATATTTTCTATAAAAAAATTATATTAATGAAATTTGTGTTATTTATCTCTAATATCCCATTTATTTTTACTAAAAAAATTCCATATTCATTATTTTATGGATATATTTCTCAAAAAATCATTGATTTATTAAGAAAATTTAATTTTTATTTTCACTTTCTTTATAAAAGAGGTAAAGGAATCTCTTTCCACTAACTCTTTCTATATGATCTCATTTAATAAATTTCATCTTTATTATACATTATTAATCATCGCCTCTATATTCTTAATATTTTATAGTGTTTTTTTATTCTCAACATTTTAATTATTATTTCCTTTTAAAATAAAAGACTACAATGATCGTATGTATTTGATGACTCAATTTTAATTTAATTGAGTTGTGATATTATTTCATTGATTAGCTTCCCATATGAAAGTTATATTATACCATTTCTCTATTTGTTGAGTAATTTTCCCATTATCCCAAGGTAAATTAAATTTTTATTTCAAAAATTCCTTTTTAAGGATTTTTTTCTTCATACAAATATAATATTTTTTAGAATTATTTTAATTCTTAATGATATATTTCTAATACACTTCTATATTATTTCATACCATGAATGTATTATTTTATTTTTTTCAAATCCAAATATGTATTATCTATTTTACTCTATATATCTTTATTTTTATAATTTTTTAAAAGAAATGTTTTATCTCCTTTACTAATGTTCTTTTTATCTCAATCATCGTATAAATAATAAAAGGGAATTTATATTCTATTTTTTATATTTTATATCTTTCATACCAGATTTATTTACTTAAACATTATTTCCTTTCAATATTTTTTTATTGCGGATTTTTTTAAATTTATTTTTTAAATTTCTTCATATCACCTTCTCTGAAATGGCTTTCCATAGTGACTTGAAACATCACCTTTTATTGATAATGTTAAAAGATTTTTTTAATTCTATAAATTATTTCAAATCCATTTTACCCTCTATATCCAAATAATATATCTTTTGTGGGATTATTTTTCATGAATCTCCCTCTAATGTTTTATTTGATATAGTACTTCTGGGTCATATAATTTTGTTATCAACTGATCTAATTCTTGATTTAAATTTATGAGATACCATTTGAGTGGGTTTTATAACCAATCTTATTACCAGGGGTTTTTCATGACTATATATATGATTGATTTACTATGGAACAAATATGTATGGTATATCATTATGTGATGGGTGGGTCTCATATAGCCCTCCAATACATTATGAAATGTTTTATATATTGTGAGATTATTATGAAATGTGAGTAATGATGCTCAATAAATTGTGGGATATAGGTAGTGATACCTGATCTAACATATTATGGGACATATATGGTGATGTCTAATCCACTATGTTATGATGGTATTCATGAGTAAACTTGATATATGTTATGATTTCTATTATTATTTTACCTCATCTACATTTTATATTTCTATGTTTTTTATTATTTATTCATGATTCCATTCCATTGTATATTTTTATGCATCTTTAATGGTCATTTTATCGGTCAATATTCCCATTTCATGATCCATGTTTCTTTATCAAATCTTATGTTAATCTTATATGATCTCCATATAATTTTAATTAGATTCTTCTATAATGTTAATGTTTTATCACATTCTTATAATATAACCTTTTATATCCCACGGATATCCTTTCCACTTATTGACCATTTGATTCTACTTTTTATTATGTTTCCCATTTCACTAGTCAATTATATATAGGAATATGTTTATGTGGAAGTAATGTTTGAATAATTTTATGAGAGATATAGAATAAAAAATGTGTAATAGAAAATTTATGTAAATAATCTAAAATTAATCTAAACCATGGGGTCATATGATTGTGTAATTTTTTGTGAAATGTAACGTTTCAATTAAAAACTTGATGTAAAATGTGTGGAATTTATGATCATGTTTACATAGTTGAATTAAGATATGGGTTTAGTTTTCATTTGTGACATGGTTAATAAGTATAAGAAAACCCTCAATAACATAACCTAGGTTGAACTAAAACTATCATAGAATAAAATGAGTTTTACATAGAGTAATACATTGTTATGTTGAAATTCTATAAGGTTATTTACACAAATTCTGTTAAGATATCATTATTTTTTACTCATGTAAACGATTTTATTTTTTGTATTTGATTTGAAAAAAATAATGAAATTGAGTTGGTGACATGTACAGTAATTATTGTAAACATATTATTTTATTCTAGTTCTATAAATTTATTATTATATTTTATAGTTAATATAACAATCAATTCATATCATTAAAAATTAAAATTTGAATTATAATTGAAATAACATAATGGTGTGGTGATAACATCCAAGGTATATCACTCTTCTCTAATCAAGGATTGTATGATGATGTATCATGAAAATCAAGTTCTTATTCCCGTGTTATATTTTGAGGTAATACTTGGTAATGGTTGGATATCCCTACATAAATATCATATCTATAAAACCCCAAATAATCAAATATCGATTCAATTATTGTTATTGACTCCTTATAAAAGCATGTTCTTTAACCTGGTTCTTATACTCAATAATGATGGATTCTTGGAAAAAATAATATGGGAGGAAATAAATGGTAAATATGTGCCAATTAGTTAAGAAAATGTAAATTTATTTGAAAACAAATTACATGGTCTTCCCCAAGAACATGATGTTCATTTTTCAATTGATTTCACAAATTTTTAATTGACTATATCAAAGAGACCTTAAAAATAACCCCCACAGAATTGTAATAATTAAAGATGTAACTATAAGGTCAAATGTAAACGGTTTTTACATAACCAAATTCTTCACCATAGATTTCACTAGTCCCCTTTATCGAGAAAAATGATGGTTAAATGAGTATTTTCATTGATTATCATAAACATAATCATATCATGAAAAAGAACATGTATCCTACAGCCCATATTGATGGTTTTTTTTAATCAATATAGAGTCTATAAACTTTTGTTCCTAGTTTTTTTATTTTAATACCATTAGTTAAGGGTAAAGAGAGTAGATATTCCCAAGACAAGATTCCACACAAGTTATAGACACTCTGAATACATAGTTATTCCATTTAGACTTACAAATGTCCCTTAAATATTTATAGAGTTTATAAATATATTATTTATGAGAAATTATATTCTATATTGAGGAAGTATGAATTATAAATATAAAAATTAACCATCGATGGTCACATAATGATAAGAGATGGTAGATCAGGGGATCCTACCAAGGTAAAGGTAATAGAATAATTTCCAAGACCAACCACTATGATATAGATCAGTAGTATTCTTTGATTATCTAGATGTTGTCAATATTTCTTGATAAATTTCTCATGATTTTAAAATAAACAATCCAAGTTAACACCAAAAAGTGTAATATTCATATGAATGTAATAATGTAAATTTCTCATCAAGGATATTATGAAGAAGCAAGTCATTATGCATGTACATACACATCCCGATTAGATGGGAAGGGTTTGTGATTTATAGTTATATTACAATAAAGGAATTGGAATGTGTTATTATGCAAAATGAAACGGTGATTTCATATTCCACTCATTAATTAAACACCAATGAGTAAAATTATCTAAGTCTTGGTCTAGAGTTGGAAGTGATAATTTTTTTATTAATTATTTTTTGTCATTATCCCTATGGTGTAAAGTGTTATATATAAATAATGATAATAATATATTAATGAAAATATTCACAAAGCATGTGAAAATGCACAAAAGGATATGATTACTGTTAATTAATTGATATGAGTGATCAGTAAATTACCATACTATGAAAAAATACAAGGTGGATGATTCTTTGAGATGAATGGTTCTTGCAAACCTATCCCTTATAAGGAATAAAAGGGATGTTATCTTCAAGTAATGGATATAGAAAACATAGTGTAAGGGATGAGTTATAGCCTATTAAAAATTATTTATTAACCACCTATTTCTGTAAAGATTAATGAGGCCTATAAAGATAATATGGAGATCTAAAAGAATACAGAAAATATTCTAAAGTTGAAAATTTATGGAGATGGGTTTATATGACTTTGAACCTGAATAGGTGTCTCATTCAAATTAAAATTGAAAAGAGAGATTTTGGTGGATGCATATAAATCATCCTTCTCTATTGACCCAAAAATAATAATGATGTACAGACATCATAATGATCAAATTGAGAGGGATAACATGAAGAGGGACATTGTGAAGTTATACATACCTTCCAAGTATTCTTACAAATAAAGTCTTAATAATCAAAATCTAATGGGGGCGATGCAGACATTACCTGTAAAAAAGTAAATGTGAGATCATCACCATAGATTTATTAATTTTTCATTAAAATACATCAAAAGTAAATAATTCCATTTTTTTAATATTGGATGAACCTATAGGTTTGATAGAAATCATTTCTATTGGACATTATTTCTCACATGATCAACTAGATGAGCCATATATGAAGGAAGTGGAAATTGTAGATAGGGTACCACATTCCATTATATCTTATTGAGATCCAAGGTTCACAAAAAAAATAGAGATATCTTCAATAGACAGTATATACATAACTCTACTTTATTATATCTTATCATATTTAAACTTATGGAAAATCTAAAAGGACTATTATGACATTGGATGATAGTTTATTATATTACACTATCGATTTCAATTGGAGTTGGGTTTTACATATTCTTCTAGTTGGGACCTAAAAAATAATAGTTTGCACTATATCATCCAAATGAAACCATATAAAAAACTATATGGTAATAGATGTAGAACTCTATATTTATGTGATGAAGTTAGAGAGAATAAGATATTAGGAACTGATATTTTTCAAGAAATGATGGAAAATATTATAATTATTCCTCAATATATCAAAATAATAAAATGTTGAAAAAAGATTTAATTTTATGGTAATTGATGAGATCTTGAGTTTCATGTTTTTGGTATATTATAGCTTTGAATATCTCCTAGGAAGAGGGTAATGAGATTGTAGAATAAGGGAAATTTTAACCCTAGAAACATTAGTCCCTTTGAAATTTATGATCATTTAGGGACTATATGTTTTCTCTTAGAACTCCATCCAAACCTATTACAGATTCATCATGTCTTCCATATATCTCTTTTAGGGGATCTTATACTATATCCAGGACATGTACTAAACATAAAGGTTATTCTATTTGAAGAATTTATCTCTTATAGGGAATAACTGTTGTAGATCCAGGATCGAATATGTAAAGTTCTCCGAAACAAGACCACACACCCAACCAACTTTTAATAGTAAAATCAAAAATTCATGGAAGAAACATGGAATCCTAAAGACATGATATAAAAAATGTACACACATTTTTTTATAGTAAATAAATTTGAAAGGGGGGAATTAATTTAACGGCGTATAATATAACACCACATACTAATAATATTAAATCTTACTTTAAAGTTATGAGGTATTATTGTACAATCAATATTAAAAAAATTATCATTCACTAATTCCATTATGTTATAAATTATAATACATAATTAAATATATTAATGATTTCTAAAATGAAACATATCTATAAAATTTATAAAAGAAATAAAACCAATGGTAAATAAAAATATAATATGATTAAAATATTACATATCCCAGTCTATCTTTTGGATTATACCATCCATAATGAAAATGGAAAGGAATTTTTTGAGAAATGATAAGAATACATGGAATGAAAATGATAGAATTAGATGAGTGATTTGTATGAAGTTTTTGAGGTTATATATTATAATATATCATGACCATTGGGCTTATAAACCATGGGGATTATATAGTCATTGGGATTATATGGTCATTATGATTATATGGATATTGAGAAAATATTGATACTGAAATTATTATTATGAAAAAAAAATTAATGAGATAAATTATAAGTTTTATTTTATTATATTATTATTTTTGTATCAAATTCGTTGAATTAGAGAGAATAAATAGATGTAAATTCATTATAAAATATTAAAAGAAATAGAAGGTACAGAAATTAAGTAATTAAAATATTACTTATGAGGAAACTTTGTTTGATCATTAAATGGAGTAATAATCACTCAATTTTTTTTAAACCATGTCCATGATAAACTTCAATGATTAAAACTTGAGGGAATGAGTTTGCAAGAGAAGATTTATGTCATGGACATCACTGTGAGATTCATGTTAGCTAAATCACCACATGCGATAACCACCATTTCTTATCTCATCCTTTGGTATAATGAAAATGTATTGATAGGTTTAGTAAGAATAATATAGAATGATATAGAAATTTAATAATTAATTTAAAAAAGATATATATATTCATTATTACATGTATTTCATATATTTAGGTTTTTAAAAAATTATATTTGTATAATGAATTTAAATAAAATATAGATGTATCTTTTAGTAAAAATTAATTGATAAATTAAATTAATGTTTAGTAAATAAATGTTCAATTTCATGTAATTTGGAATAAAATCATTTAATATCCAAAATAGATAATTCTTAAGGATTTTTTTATGTGTGTAATGTATTTTTATGTCAATAAATTAAATTAATAACCACGAAAGAATTTATTTGACAATTTTTATTGATAATATATAAAATAAAATAAATTATCATCAATATAATTTTTATTAAATGTAATTGAATAAGAATAAACTTTCTTATGATTAAAAATACATTTTTCAAAAACAAATTACCTATTATTCAATGTTAAATTAAATTTTATTATTTCCATTTTCATAATATAAATTTAATAAAATGGAATAAAAATTTTAAATCATCATCTAAAAATTGGGTAATATGGTTCAACTTTTTTTATTTAAAAAATAATTTCTTTGGAAAATAATTAATCTTGGTAAAAAGAAGTAAAAGAGAGTAAAAAATTACATTGTTCAATTTTAGATAAATAAGATGATATAAAATCATTAGATAAATATTTTTTCACATATGAGTTACATGTCTCACTAAAATTGAATTACCCAACTCACCTAACTCCCATTAGTTTCTGCCTTTACCCTTCACCTGACATAAGTTTCTAATGAAATATCCCTCACTTTCACCTATATAAGGAGATATATTCCACCCCTTACTAACCAATAATATCCTTTATTTATCTCTTTAAAACCTACCCATTTTTATGATCATAAATCTATCTTATAAGTTTTATATACTTTTATAAATGTAATATGTCCAAAGTCCTTCACTATGACGGATGACGTTGCAAGGAGTGATTTCTATGAAAGTAACAAGTTCCTCTTCAATGTGTTTATTTAATGCATCATACCCACTCTTCAAAAATATTAATTAACACTGAAATTACGTATTATAATAATTATTATTATTTTTAAAAAAATTGTTATTATAATTATAAAATTTTATGTTCTTAATCATTTATTAGTTGTAACGCATTCTGGTTGGGGTGGGTTTTTCCACCTACCTGAACGATGCTATAATGTTACCATCATGAATGATTAAGATAACATTAATATATTAAATATGATTTATTAATGATTAATTTAATATCTTTTAATCATTCATGAAAGGTATTTTATATGTTTGGGTGTGTATTAACTAATAAAATTAACTCTTTTTGGAATCAAAAATCGCAAAAAAAAATATTTTAACCACTCATCCATAAAATGATCATTGTAATTTTGAACTCTTTAATACACACACATGTCAACTCCATCAAAATTCTATAAGTGATTAACATATGAACTAGGATAACATATCAGAATAATAATATTGAAACTATCATAGAATAAATAGGACAATTATCATCTAAATATTAATTTATAAAAAAAATGTTTAATAAATGTATAATAAGAAACTGTAAATTAATTGTATAAATTAAAATAAATATATTTATAGTCATTAAGTGTTTGGATAATTGATATAAATTGATTATAATGTATTTTATGGTGTGGGTGACCAAGTAGGAATCCAATATAAGGGTTTTTGTTAAGATAATTTCATTTCATTGATTTATAATCAATTGTCATAATGTTTATTCTTATATGTTTGATAAATTATAAATTATGATTTTATTATATTTTAGGTCCTCTTATATTTATTTTTATTTTAATTTCTTTCTCATAATCATCTTAATGGTTGATTAAAACACCATATAATATTACATTATAAGGGTTTTTATTCTTATCTTAATATTAAATCAATATTATCTATAAAAAATTATTTAAAAAATTACTTGTTATTTATCTCTAAGACCCCATCGATTTTATACCCTTTATATTAAGATTCATAAATTTATGGATTTATTTCTTTATACATTAATGATTTCATATGGTCATTTTCAATTGAAAGTTATTTTATTTAGAGAAGTGTAAAATGAAACTCATTTATTAATGCTTTTAAGATATTACATTCTCCTGAAATATTCATCTTTTTAATTACAATGATTAATCACCAATTTATAATTGTTTTAAAAATTAATTTTCATTTTCATTTTTTTATAAATTATTACCTTTTAAAATAAAGTTTATTTAAAATATAATGTTCTTAGTTGAAATAGTTTCTATTTCATTAGATTTTACTCTTTATCCATTACTTGTGTTATTATAATTATATTATATTCTACCATATATCTATTTATTATGTTATTATCTCTTTCATATTTGAAAAAAAATACATTTTTATTTCAACATATTCTACTTTTATGGACTTCCTTCATTATAATGTTGTCAATAATATTTCTCATCCCCACTATTTGCTAGTTAACCTAAAAATTCATATTATTTCTTTCAACCTATGCTTTATTTTATTATTCTAAAACCTAAATATTTATAACATGTTTTACTCTACGTATATATCTTCATATCATTATAAAAAATTATAACACCTTTATACTTATAGTTTTTTAGTAAAACTATCCAAAATTATTAAAAAGGAATTTCATGTCAATTATGTACATTTTGAATCATTCAATAAACATTTATATAGATTACCATGATTTCATTTATTGGTTCCATTGTATGGTTTTCTTTTAAAATATTTGTTTTCAATGAACCTTCGTGTCACCTTCTTAAAAATGATTTTTGAAGGTGACTTCTAACTTCATGTTTTTACGATAATGGTAAACAATTTTTATGAAAATAATTTTTATGTTTTTTCAATGGTATTACTTTATGTGTCTTAATGATATATCTTCTATAGTGTTATGTTTCCAGAATCATGTTCTAATTTCACTTATAATATACTTATTTTTGGAGATTTAATTTTTTGAATCGACTAATCTCATTTTTCATGTCATTTATGTGATATAAATGGAAAGTGTCATCTAACCCATCTTCTTGAAATGTTTTTTATAAGATATATGATTGATTTATTTTGTAACACATATGTATGGTTTATCATTATTTTATGGGTGTATATGATGTATTCCTTAAATTCATTGGGTAATGTTTTATATTTTATGAGATTGTATTGAAACATGAATAATGTTGTTCATTAAATTATGTGACATATATAGTGATTCCCGATACACTATGTTATAAGACAGATGTTGTGATTTTTGATCTATTATGTTATTATTCTCTAGGTTTTTAACCATGATGTGTGTTATGATTTATATTCTTAGGATTGTTCCATATTCCTAAAATATATTTCCTTGGTGTATGATTATTATCACATGATTCGATGTTCTATTATATGTGTTACTTATATATGGTGATCCTTTTGTGGTTTTGTGTTCCAAATCCAATACCTATTTTCTTCTATTATGTAAAATGATTAACTCTTCTAATCCCATAATCATTTTAAACATATATTTCTATCATGCCTTTTTTATGTGTTTATGAATTAATCCTTTATGACATGTTGATATGTTTTCTTGTTACAGAGTATTGGAGTTTACTCATTATGTTTATCCTTTATCAATGTAACAATATATAGGAATATCTATAGAAGGAAATAATATGTGGGTCATTTTTGTGGGATATATTGAATAAATAATTTGAAATAAGATATTTGTGTAACAAATGTATAAATAAACTAATCATTTAGGATATTGTATCATTCATTAATTTTTTACATGTAATATTTAAATTATGAAACTAATGTGAAATATATTTTTTTATTTTCATGTCATCACATTCAATCTTTACTAATTCAAAAATTCTTCCCAAATAACATGGGAATTCACTTACTATTTACTAAATTAATGTGATCTATATTAAACCTAGAAATTCAGAAATAAAATATTCAAATGTAAAGGAATAATTATTTCTCTCTTAGTCCCACAAAACTCTAAATATTTTATCATATTACATGGAAACCTATGTTATTTGATGCATTTGAAAAAGTGTCCCACACAAATTGTGAAAATTTAATAATAGAGGGTATGAATCAGTGAATTTTCTTTATTTAATAGTTTTTATTTTAAAAAAATTAAATAATCATGAAAATATCATTATACTAACTACTTAAACACTCTAATCCAAAAACATGGAAACCAAAATTGATTATTATATGGTTCCCTAGTAAAAAATGGGAAGTTATATCCTTATTATTATCTGGTAAAACTCATGATCCCACATGCCCCTAGAATCACCACATGTATTACAAATAAGAAATTATTATAATTAAAAATATGATTGAAGATATTTCTCTAGAGTTTTTGTAATGTGATCTAAAAAATATGGAATCATAAAAAAAAATAGATTCTTCCAAGAGTATAGAACGTCCTCAATTTTTTTTGTACTTCCTCCACCTCCTATTCTCTTCTAGTGTTTTCTCATTTTCATCTTCATACTATTTATTCCTCTATAATTATTTAAACTTTCATTTTATAATGTTCACTCCATTTATCTATATATACCAAATCTGAATTCCATCTAAATTTTTAAGGGATAAATTTTACTTTAACCATTCTCACTTCTTTTCTAGAATTCAAATCATCCTTGACCTTATAGACACGCATGGATATGATTAAGGGGCATCAAGGATTGATTTGGAGAAGAACATAGACAATGAAATGGGTTACATCTATAAAAAATAAAATTGTAGATTTTCTATTTATCATTTCATTATGCTTATTCTTAAGTAATGATGATTTATTTCATAGATTATCCATTATTTTAATGATGTGACAAAAAATATTTTCACAAATTTCATGAAAACAAACACATATAAGGTTGTGTCAAAATTTACACTCTGGGATGATAATTTATATCATCAATTATACAAATGTACTTAATTCTCATTTCATAATCACTTTTGCATAACACTCACGATATAACTCATATATTACTTGAGGTTTACTCCTACATAGGACCAACTATGGTGTGGTAACATCCTTCATGAGAAAACATCCTTCCTCTCACTATAAATAAACTCCTTATCAAATTGAATTGTTGTGTGAGATATACTACTATTTCATGTCTCACTAGAACCTTAAATCTATAATATCATTGATTTCTTATCTCCTCTTCACTATAGTGTGATTTCTATGACATGAAGACACGTTTATAAACATCGTCATATTTAATCATCAATATTAGGATGAACCCTTATGTTTGTGGTATTTACTCTTATATTAGTAAATTTTAAAATTATGATTTATATATATATATATATATATATAATATTTTCAATTATTAATATTCATTATAGTGTGACCCCTTACATTATAGTATTATTTCATATATAACACAAAATATTCCCAAAAAACATAATCATTCCATATCCAAATATCTTTCATTATCTACCAATATTCCAAAACACATAATCCTCTACTAGAACAACATAAAAAACATGATATAGAATTTTACTCATATAAGAAATAGTTAATTTCAAAAAAAATATCTCATGAGTCATTATAAAGACCTTTCATTAAATAATCCAAAAAATTGATTATTTATAAAATAATTCATTTTCTTAAATTACTAATGATATTTTAGTATTATTGATTTATATAATTACTTCATTATCATCTAAAAAATAAATATTACCTCAAAATGAGGACACTTCCACTTAGTATTCATTTTTATTACAATGCATCCAATTTTATGATTTTAATTTTTATCTTTTCATGAAATTTCTTCAAAATTTACATCTTGGCCTCATCCATATCTCTAATCATTCTTAAAAACGATTGAAAATAAATTGAAAAAGTTAGATTAAAAAATAATCTTAGTAAGGGAAATATAAAAGGAAATAAAATATCACATTATTAAATAAATGAATTTATAAATTTTCTATTAAAAAATTAACATTAAACTCACAATAATAATTTTCTTATCCAAGAAATCAACTCTTCTACCCAATTATTTTCAGAAAAAAAAAGTCATAAAAAATTATAATGTAAAATAAAACAAAAAAAAAATTCCTTGAAAAAATGAAATATTTTTCCCTACGATATAAATTTCACGCTAATGAAGTAGTGTAAACTTCACTTTAAACTTAATATTTTTATCATGCATTGGTAAATCAAAATATTATCATAAAAACTCATATCAATCAGAAATAAATAATATTGTAAACATGAGATATAATTTTATTATGGGACATAAAATAATGCATACCAATGTAATGGAATACCTTTTAAATTCCAATAATCTCTTAGGATAATACTATAACTAGTTTACTCTATCCCTTTACCCAATGGATTGGAGAGCTATATCAGGTTCACCCATCATTATTATATATATTCATCTCACCCATTATTATGATCTATAAGAGGATCACCCATGATTATAAAAATTTCCAATGAACCGTACAATTATAATAACACATATAATATTTCATTTCCATCATTATATTTATAATAATATTCCTTTCACCCATAAGATAATTATTTATGAAAATTGAAATATTCATTCCATTAAAACCCATTTTAAAAAAACCCCATCAAAATTGAATTATGGGTTTCAATTGAAAAAAAATAAATCTCTTAAAGGATTCTAATCATCAAATAATGGTTATGGTCATCTTAAAAAAATCATTATAAATTAAAATTGTGTATTCCTTCAAAAATGTTTTTATAAAATTTTAATATAAAATATATAAAAAGAATGCATTTGAAAAAATTTTAAATAAAGTAAAAATGGAAATAAAATATAATTAATAAATCATTTATGTCCATATAAATACATCCATAAAATTATTTTAAGATTATTTTTATGGAAGAAATGTATTTCAAAAATGAATCATTAAGACATTTAAAATGAGTTTTCTAATGAAAGGTGTCCCTTTCCTCGAGTCTAACTCATCTTTTTTGTTCATTATCATAATAACTAATAAAAATTTTCAAATATTTACAAGATAAATAGAAAATTTTCATATTTATTATTATATTTGTTTTATTTATCACCATTTAATATTAAATTACTCAATAAATTAATTTCATGTCGTTTTGTTGATATCCAGCTCATATATCCAAAATGAATTTGGTAAGATGATTGTTGTTAAATAATTAATTATCATATAATATCTTAAATATTAATACTAAAATAATTATCATTTGACACATTCATTATTATTTTAAAAAACAAATTAATATTTTTATAAAAAATAAAATACTTAATAATCATTGATATTTTGGGTCAAACATGCACATGAGTAACATTATCTTTTTTCATAGGGAATGATGGGAAGAATATAAGTATAATTTTCTTATTAAATCATTATTATTATATCATAAATATCATATTTTATCCATAAATAAACTTATATACATCATTCATGTGATTTGGTGATGAAAAACAAATCACTTCTTTTTATGGATGTCGAAGTCCACGTGTACACACAAATGAAAATATCATTTTTTTATTGGAGGAAGAGGTTTGAAATTAGAAGTTATTTTATATTTAAATGATTATATTTTGATATTTAATATCATATATATATATATATATATTAACTCTATAATTATAATTATTCAAGATAGGTGGTGATGGAAAATGAATTACATTAGTTTGCAAGGTGGTAGTCTTTTATACACACGATGAATGGTTAGATTTCCCATTTTATGGAAAAGGAGATGAAAATAAAATATTAAATTAAATTTATGACATATAATTGTATTATATATACTTATTTTAATATTTAATCATGTTTTAATAAGATTTTAAGGATGTATAAGATGTAATAAAATGAAAACATTCAGTTAAGATCTTTAATTGTTCTTCGAACAACCACTTTAGGTTTTTGACTAAATCCTTCCTAGGATGGATTTGTTATCAATAGAATTCCTTTATGGAATAGAAAACTATTTTTAGGGTATTTTTGTGGGTATTGTTAAAATAAAATGGTTCTTAATTTGTGAAGAGTATGGGAGAGGGGTTGTCCATTTATAAGTGTATGAGAGGATACATTTTGAATTTTTCAAAAGAATAAAAAATATTATTTTGTATTTTAAGAAAAATGGATCTAAAATGGACTATTTTGGAATATGAGAAGATTTACAGTCTAAATATAGACATATATTACTATTTAGATATGTTTTTAGGTCATTTTAACCATTATAACATTAGTTTAACACCTAATATGTCTATTTTAACTTTAATTATGGTATAGATTTTTACTATTTTACTACTCATTATGACCGAAAATTAATTTTAAATTATTAAATTATATTAATTATGTAGATTAAAAGTATAAAATCTATTTTATCTGTGTTAATTCATTTATTTCATTGAAAATTATTTAATATTAAACCACAAAATGTGATAAAAAAGTATTTATTTGAAAAATAAATTTTTTAAGTATAAAAATATTTTTATACCAAATATTTATATAATACTGATTAAAATAAAATTTATTGGATTTTTATTTTTATAATGATTCTAATTATATAATAAAACTAATCCAATATATGATCTGACCTTTAAATATAGGAAAATTAAAGTCATTTTTCTATAAAAATGATTATTTTTCATTATTCATTGAATAAAACATTTTAGATATTTCTAGAAAATTATTCTTAATCTAATTTATAAATGTTTAATTCAAAAATTAAGGTAATTTTTTCATACTAAAATTATCTAATTTTAAAATATTATTTTGACATAAATCTATATAATGCATGAAAAACCAATTTGGTTAGAAATAACACTTTCTCCCCTTCGACAGAAATGTTACCTAACATTATTATAGTGAATATAATTCTTTAAAGAGAAAGTAATTAATATTAAAAAGAAAAAAATTATGTTTATGTTACCATGGATTTTCTAGTCATGAACCATATTCAATTCATCTTCACTCTAATAAACTCCACCATTAACAAACATCACATCAATGTTTAAGGATTCATCTTTCTGAACACTTGAAAACTTCACAAAAAGTCTATTCCCAATAATATCCTTCCTATATTCCTGAAAAAGTTTAATTAATTTTTATCTTCAATGGAAACCATGTCATCTTATATTTCTCTCCACCATAATTACTTTCCTACCTAAATACAAATTATATCAATATTTCTTCAAACTTTAGGGCCACAAAACCTATTTTAATTACTCTAAAGAAATCAATATTATAAAACACTCATTGGTTATAATTTATAGAAAAACATGTAACATATTATTACTAATCTATTTATCATTATTGAAAAACCAAATATTATAGATCAATATATAGTATTCATAAAACATAAAAATATATTTCAAATGTTTATACAAAATAAATCTAAAATAAAAAATACATCGACACTAGAAACCTATATACGATTTTTCTAAAAAAACCTTGGTAAAATTTTATTTATTAAAATACAATTACATTAGGATTTTAAATAAACTATATTTATTTAAATTATTAAATTTAAAATATTCATCTTCTATTTACTAAAATAATTCTATAAAATTATGATTCCCTAGAAATTCACTAGAGGGGGTGATTTGTGATTCAAGCATATTTAATAGATAAATTAAATCATTGAAACAATTTTTAATTCCAGTCAATTAAAAAACATTTACCAACTAAAATATTAGTGGAAAATATAATAAATATTATGAAATATTCTAAAGATAACTGATTAGTACTAAGTAGTATAATTTATAGAAAATATATAAATTTTAAAGAACATTTAATCATTCTAAATTCACCACTCGCAAGGGAAGAATCATAATACCAAGGTAAAATATTATTCACATAATAAACAAGATTTATAAAATGCCATTACACAAATAAATCTTTGATCAGTATATAAATAATTGAAATCTATTAATATCCATAACAACCATTCACTGTGAAGATTGATGATAAATTTTAATGTAATAATATAATAATTGAAAAATATAAATAAGTATGTTTTCTATATCTAAGGAATATGTTAATTCTCGATGTGTTATTGAAACCATAGCCAAGTGCACTATTATTTAAAAATATCTTTTTTTCATATAATATGAGATTATTCAACCTATAAATGATCTCATAAGTATAAAAACTAAAAATGGGTAGTTTATAAATAAAAAAAAACTTTTGTAATTTTTTTTCACAAAAAAATATATCTATGGAATATTTCAAAAGGATTTAGATAATATTGTTTACAACAAAAAAAATATTTCAAACATTATACAAACATGATTACTATAAAATATCATCAAGATAAATGTATTAGAGAGAACATTTAGTAGTTAGGTTTCTATTATTATCTCATGAATCAGATGTTCCTGATGATATAGTGATTCATCCTTCACTATTTAAATTCCTTTGTAAAATATATTGATCAGATGGTTAGCTTGGATATCATAGAAGTGTGTGTAACGTCCTAAATCTGGGTGTCGCACAAAGGTTCCCTGAACCTAGATGGTCATATAAACACAACTGCATTTCCTTAAACTCTAGGGGCTTCCGACAATAAATGTGGAACAAGGTGTGATAATGGGGAAACTATGCCCTCATTGGCTAAGTATGCACAGCAGAAAACAAATAGTAAATAATAGCAGAAGTAGTAATACCATAAAATAGAAGTAAACAACAGAAGACTGATAGTGATAAAACAACTGGAGAATATATATATATATATATATATTATTCATGTACCATGTGTCAAGTAAAGTAGCTAAACAAGTCACATTGCTGGAAATACAATACAGAAAATAAAGTATAGAAAAATAAGAAAACTCCAACAGCATCGCAATCCTTAGGTTGGTCACATGCTCTCCAACTCCAACAGCAATCAAGTACCTAATGAAGAAGGGTTATTGCCCTTATCGATACCTATTTGGGTCCAACAGCATAACCCAAACAGGGTATGAGAAGAATCCCAGTAGACATCCACCAAAATATATGTGCCTAACTGTTAGTGGATATGTAGCAGTTAATATGCATGAATAAAGTAATAAACTAGGAAGTACTCAAGAGTAAAGAATCCAACATTTTCAATTACACTCATTTAAAAATTATTATTCGTCTCTTGAAATATGTAACCATCGGATATAGCCTAAGCCTTGTATCATCAATGTAAAGTAACAAAACAAATGTCTCAGAAGACCGTCTAAATAATCATGTAAGACTGAGTCCAAGAATTTTCTTTGTCTTGGAAGATTCGTCACAATTATTCAATTATTCATACATGAACTTTTGGTAATTTCTCATAGTCTATCCCCTCTATTCTAACATAGCATCCATTCACTAAAGAATGACCCACTATTAAAGCTCTCATGGTCTAACCCGTTTGGTCAAACATAGCATCAATCAATTACAGACGATCACCTGGGAAAGCTCTCACAATCTAAACCCTTCGTTAAAATATTCATTCAATAAAATAATAATGATCACCTAGGTAGATCTCATGATATAACATAAGAAATTATAGATAACCACTTGGGTAGCTCTCATGGTCTATTCCAAACAATTATAGATGACCACCTGGGCATCTCTCATGGTCTAACCCCTTTGGGATGCTCTCATTCTCCAATCCTCTTTGGTCAACATTCACAATGCATATCACCGGAATTTCATATAATCAGAAACTCCATCCTAAAAACACTAGGCATGGAAAACAAGGCATGCCTAACTGGTATTCTAGACCAAACGTGAATAAACAATTAACCAAGGGAAAGGCACCTATGGGGTGTCCCATTAACAAGGTATCTAATCTTATACTTATGCAACTACCCTTTATCAAAGAAGAAAACCAGAACAGGTAACAAACGGGGTTAAATTCCAATCATGAAAAACCCCATATGTGGTTATATGGAAATTTTAGCATATATAATCCAAATACAAACAATGAAAGGGAAAAACCCACCTTCCTCGATGTCAGACGATCTATATAATTCAGTGTCGGCCCTTGAATCCACCTAGATTGGTGTAGATCTACAAAACGTCAAAACACCCCAACTTGAATTACTTACGAGAGAGGATGAATAATGAAGAAATTATCTTGGGGTTTTTGTAACTCACCAGTGGGATTCCAACGTACCCGATGATGTCTCAATTAGAGCTCAGACGGAGAATATAGAGGGGTTTGAAGTTCGGTGGTCATTCTATCTCTCTCCTATACGAACCACATGGAAAAGTAAACATTGGAAGACATAAGATGTGACCCATCTCCAATGTATCAAATAAAAAGATAAATACCCAGAGTTTTCATTAAAACAACACATCATGTAATATCCTTAACCGTCTCCTGACTTAAGAGGTCTGATAATCCACCACACGACCATGTACCCAACCGTTACACGGTCACTACGTAGTTGTAAATGGAATCCTATGTACACGGTGTATACTCAGGAGTACATGACATGTAAATGGAAAAACCTCTTCTATTCCTTTTTCCAAAAATACTAACAAAAATTAAGATACATACATGAAAATAATATCATTGATCTTACAAACAACCATCCTTAAAGTAATTTTTCCCCGAATTTCCATTCCAAGGGTGGTGAAGAAAAATATACGAACAACTCTGGCCACTATGATCATACATCCACCTCCCTCTCTAAAGTCTCCTCCTGCACTCGGATATGTTTCCATAGCACCTGTACCATAGGAACAGACTAGCCATGGAGAACCTTTGTGATGCGATCCACAATCCAAATAGGGTGCTCCTCAAAGGATGCATCCACCTCCAACTCAACCTCATCAGGTTAAAAAATGTGATATAGGTCTGAAAATTAACATCGTATCTAAGAAACATGAATGAAATCATGCATAGATTGGTACCACTAACATAACTGAGACTGATGGGAAAATGGCCCGACTCTCTCCAAAACCTCAAATGGTCTGACCTATCTCGGTGAAAGCGTCCCTTGTCTTCTAATCCTCCTATGTGACAACCTCGGTTTGACACACAAGAAAACCTATTAACTGACCTCAAACTCTATAGGTCGTCTCTGTTGATCAGCATAATATTTCTTGAAATACTGTGCAGTATTAATCCTCTTCTGAATCCACTCCACCTTCTAAGTGTCCTCCTAGACAATATGAGGTCCCAACATAACTTCCCCTCCTACCACCATCAAACATAACAGTGATCAGCATGGACTACCGTAAAAAGCCTCAAAAGGTGTCATTTGAATCATTTCCTAAAAAATGTTATTGTATGAAAACTCCCTTATGGGTATGTGTCTCTCCCAAGACCCCCCAAAATCCAGGACGCATTCTCGAAGCATGTCCTCCAAAACATTAAGTGTGCACTCAGACTGACTATCTGTCTGGGGATGGTAAGTTGTACTCAAAAGTACATGTGTACCAAAATCCATCAGTAGTCCCAACTAGACACAAGAATTAAACCGGGCATCCTTGTCTAAAAATATAAACTGGGGAACCGCATGAAAACGTACAATCTCTCGGATGTACAAACTCCCAAGCTCATCAACACTAAAGTTTTCCTAGATCGGTAAGAAATGTGAAACCTTTGTGAGCTTTTCGATAACAACCCACAACACATCATTACCTCACAGAGATCTTGGTAATCTTGTTAAAAAATCCATCATGACATCATTCCACATCCACTTGGGAAAGGGTAACTGCTTTAAAAGTCTTATCGGTCGCTGATGCTCAACTTTTACCTACTGACAGGTGGAACATCTCATAAAAAACCATCCACATCCCTCTTCATACCTAGACACCAATACTAATGACGTAGATCTTGATACATCTTGATGACACCAAGATGAACTTCCCATACAAATGCATGAAAATTTCACAACATCGCCTCACTCATGTATGCTAACACCCATACATGTTCATGAAAATGAAAAACCTCATCCCCGCCTATGGTCCACCCATGAGTAGGGTCCTCGCCTAACACACTCTCCCATGTGACTAGGCCTTCGGGATCTGATAGATGACTCATTATCACTCAATCCCATAGAGTATAAGTAATCACTGCAGAATAAAGAAACATAATCCCTTGTATTTCATGCAACTTCATGTGCATCTCAAAGAACAAATCCATAAGATGCCACTCATTATTGGCCTCCTGAACTATCTGTATCTGAGTCCTCCTTCTCAGCACATCATCCACTGCATGGCCTATACCAAGAGTGTAGGCAAGGTCAATTTCAAAAGTCTAAATGTACTCAACCCATCATCATTGTATGAAATTCATATTACGCTGACTAAATATATACATGATGATTTTGTAGTAATTGTATACCAAAAAATAACCTCCCAAAATATAATGTCTCAAATAGTGAAAAGCATGCACAACTATAGCTAACTCAAGATCATGTGTCGGTTAATTCCTCTCATGTGGCCTTGACTTCTAAGACCCATACGCAACGAATCCTTCCCCCTTCATAAGCACTACTCTCAGATCGATACCGGATGCATCGTAGTAAAAAAGGGTAACTCTTCTTAGCTCTAGAAAAATATGGATCTGTGCTGAAGTCAATCTCCCCTTCATCTCCTGAAAGGCTGAAACACAAGAATATGTCCACAATTACCTCTCACCCTTCTTAGGTAGGCCCTTCAGTGGTGTTTTTAAGCATGAAAATTCTTGAATAAAGCATCTATAGTACCCATCCAGCCCTAGAAAACTCCATACCTCAAAAACATTGTTCTATTTCTCACATGAAACTATTTTTATCACTTTCTATGGGTCTACTAATACTCTCTTTTCTCAGATAACGTGACCTATGAAATGAATCTGGTCAATCCAAAAGTGTAAATTTATGAGTTTTTCATATAAATAATGCTCTCACGATGTAATAAATATTATCTCAAGATGGATGGAATTGGTGTGTCGTGTGTGATGGTACACCAAGATACTATCCATAAAGACTACTATAAAAGATTTCAAATAAGGTTGGAACACTCGTTTCATTAGTTCCATGAGAACTATCGACACATTTTTGAGACAGAATGGAATAACAAAATACTCTTCTAGACCATACCTGCTCTGAAAGGCTGTAAGAGTTATATCTGATGGTCTAATGCATAGCTATTGATTACCAGATCTCATGTCAATCTTCGAGAACACTGAAGCTCCTCGAAGATGGTGAAAGATGTCATAAATCATTATAAATGGATATCGGTTATTGACCATCAACTGCTTTAGCTTCCTATAATCCACACAACCTCTGAGGGTACAATCCTCCTTCTTTTCAAAAAGGATAGGTGAACCCCATGGAGAAGTACTCGGTAGGATGAAACCCATTTCCAATCACTCCTCCAACTACTTCTTGAGCTCCTGTAACTTGGGTGTATAAATCTTATATAGAGGAATAGACACGGGCGCCATTCTTAGTATGAGATCAATAGAAAAATCCACCTCTCACTCTAGATATAACCTGAAAATTCATCTAGAAAGACATCTCTAAAATGATCCACCACTAGAGGAAAGTTTATCCATGAAGTCCCCTTGCCATCCAGATATAAATTAGAAACTTGGGTTGTAATTCCACCTAACCCATGATGGTCATGCCCAACTCTACTCGCCTGGAAATCCTATATACCCTTGTGTAGAAACGTTCTTCCCTCTGGTGACGTGAAACTCACCCTGCGGCAATAGCAGTCAACAAAGGCTTGAAAAAAACCAACCAGTCCACTCCAAGAATGACATTGCATCCTATAATCTCTAATACATAGAGGTCCCACAAGAAGTGACACCCACCAACCTCAAGAGGGAACTCCTTGAACTGACGTACAATAGTTTTCTTAATCCCCAATGGAGTTTCTAGCATTATAACTCCATCATAAGTAAAGATACAGAGTCCAAGGCTCTCCACAATGGCAACTGATATAAAACTACGGGAAGATCCGGTATCAAAAAGAGTAGAAGTTAAAACTGAGGCATATAGAATTTTACTTCTAACCATAGAGGTTCTGGGATCCAACTCCTTTTAGGATGGTTCCATTGAAAGTGTATATAATGTATCACAACCTGGTGACCCTACCTGGAGACATAGATTTGATCTACCCTATTTTCATTGAAAACCTTTCATTTGTCTACCATGGAAACAACCACCTCCTTGGCCTGAATGTACTAAAGAACTCATGTTCCCTAACTGAAGAGAAACTGGTGGCCCCACTCTTATATGTGGAGTCATAATAGATCCCTTTTCACTTGTTGCTGGTGAGAACATCCTACAAAAATGCAAAAGATGACCCATCTTTCCACAAGATCAGCACTCAACTGGGTCTCTCAGTCACTGCGGTCTCATGTTCCCACTCTTTCCACACCAGTAACATGCCACTTGGATACTGAAAGAAACATCCCTGCAGTGCTTTCTGTTATTAGTTGAATGAGTACCAACCCTAGATGTTGAACCGCCCTGTTTCGCAGCTCCAAACTCCCTCATATTTTTCTGGGTAATCAGTGCCAGGTTTACTCTAATAGTCACCAGATTCAACTTGAAAACATTCACCTACGATCAGATATTATACCTAAAACTATCCTCAAATTGCCTAGCCAGTAATAAATCATCACCTCCCAAAACAGGTGTGAAGTGTTGAAGCTCTGTAAAGTGAGAAGAATAATCCATCCCTGAAAGAGTGCCCTACTCTAAGTGCATGAATACCCGAGCACTATTGGCTCTCAGCATCTTGGGGTAGAAATAATCATAAAAGGTATTATGATACTCCTCCCAAGTCGTATCTTGTTGACATCTCGCCTGTGAGATAACATCCCACCATCTCTTAGTGGAATCAAATTGCATGTAAGTCGCGAGCTTCACCTCACTACTGTAATTTGAGGTATTTTTGATGAGCTAATGTTGATGGGATCCCATCACAAATAGGCTTTAGGGACGGAGTCCCTTTTCAAATTGCCTGTTGTAGAAAACTGCATCACAAATACTATTTTTTGCGATAGCGAAGTTCCCCATCGCAAATAAGCCTCTGATTATATACATTATATATAAATAAACCTTTTGTGATGGGGTCGTCACAAATAGTAGTTGCAATGGGACCAAGGGCCCCTCGCAAATTCTATTTTAAAAATATATATTTAAATTATTTGCGATGGGCTCTCGTCACAACAGGTCCTATCACAAATAATAAACGAATTAAAAGATATATATTTAATAAAATTATGATTAATGAAAAAATTAAATTAATATTATTAAAATAATAAAAATATCGAAAAAATATAAAAATTCATCAAATATTATTATTATTTTTAGTAAAAGAAACAAACATTAAAAAATATAATACAAAAAATATATATATATAATAAAATTATGATTAATGAAAAAATAATATTAATATTATTAAAATGGTAAAAAATATTAAAATATTTAAATTCTTAATATTCACAAATAAATCATAAAATATTTTTATTTTTATTTTTATTTTTATTAGTAAAATAAAAAAAATTAATAAATAAAATACTAATAATAAATATTAAAATATTAAAAAAAAATTATGCAATATTCGCACCCAAATAAAAGACAGAAACTGTAAATAGTTCATATTACAATAAATCTTGAATTCAAATGATTTTAATATAAAAAAATCACTGGAGGGTCATCTTCTGGAGGAGGTGGATGAGCTGTAGGAGATGGTGGAGGAAACTCCATCCCTAAACTACGAGTCAGATGGCGCCTATACTCCATCTGCTTGTGATGCTACTATTGTTACTGCCATCGACGCATATGCTCATCGTACTGCTACTGCTGCTGCTGTTGACGCATCTCCTCATGCTGCTGACACATCTCTTCATGCTTCTTCTTCAAACTCTCTATTTATTACTACGTATTACTATTTATTACTATTTATTACTATTTATTACTATTTATTACTATTTATTAGTATTTGATAATATTTATTTCTACTTATTCCTAGTTATTTCTATTTACTACTATTTATTACTATTTATTACTATCTATTACTAATTATTACTAATCAATACAAATCATTACTATTTATTACTATTTATTACAAATTATTACTAATTATTACTATTTGTTACAATTTATTACTAATTATTATTAATTATTACTAATTATTACTAATTATTACTAATTGTTACTAGCTATTACTAATTATTACTAATTATTACTAATTGTTAATATTTATTACTATTTATTACTTATTATTACTAATTATTACTATTTATTAATTACCACTAATCAACAAAAATTAAAATTAACATAAAAATGAAATAAATACTAAATTAAATAAAATATTAATACCTTTAAACTTGATCTCCTATTGATGTAGACGACTTCACAACTTCTTCACAAAAAAATCTAACGCAGAGAAATTTTCACTCTAAAAATAGATTTTAGAGAGAGAGAGAGGAAGTGAGAATTGAGAGGAAGAGTAGGAAAATTGCATGGGGGTATATATAGGTTAGATTAGTTTTGATGGTACTATTTGCGATGGGTATCCCATCGCAAATACCTTTGCCCGCATTAATTACTATCGGTGGTTAAAAGGGTATTTGGGATGGGTATCGTTGCAAATAGTTGCCTACCGACACACTTTTTGCGACAGGACAACATCCCATTACAAAAAACCTATTTACTACCGCTGGTATTTGCAACGGGTCCCGTCACAAATACCCTCCAATCGACGCACTGTTTGTGATGGAGAAATCATCCCGTCGCAAATAACCTTCCGGTGGTTTCACGCGCAGACCGCGCCAAACCACACCTTACTTTTTGCGACGAGACCCCAAATCCCATCCCAAATAACCAATTATATCTGACAGGTCAAACCCCCATCGCAAAATAACCTTTGGGGCGTACTATTTGCGATGGGAATTAATCCTGTCACAAATAGACCGTCGCAAAAATCTACTTTCCCCATAGTTCTCTTCTTAGGAGACGTCTCCAGATGCCTGAAGATAGAATGAAGGGCCTCTAACTATGACTCTGCAGCCTTTGGACCTCCACCCCTGGAAAAAATGGGAGGGTGATGTTGTGGTAACACCGTGTCAACTCTTCAATAGTCAGTGAAGGATGTGGTGCTCCCTAAATACTTGGCATCATCCACATAAAGCCTTCATAGAACTGTGCATCAGCACCTACATCTGGTATAATAGCTGGTTCCAAGGAAGGCATGGTGGGAGGATCTGCTGGTAGTCCCTGATATACCATTTCTGGTGTCGGATCATCGCATGAACTTGGTGTACAATCGGAGGAAGTCTTGGTGGAATGACTCTTCAAGATCAAGCACACACCTCAGTACATGATTATCAAGGACTTAAACATAGAAGTGCAAGAATAGAACAGGAGAAGGAAAACAATCACATTTTACAAAATAGTGTTACACGACGTGTAGAACTACAACACAACATGTTCCCTTAAGACTTAGTATGGGCATGTACCTCTTCCTACCTAGTTTTGTAACACCCCATACACACGGGGTGTTCATTATGAGACATGACATGGACTTGAATATTCTCTCTTTCCAAGGTACTTCTATATGGAAAAAACAACATGGTCCTTCTGGTGAAACACAACATGGAATGTTCACTCTAGACATGACATGTACTAAAAAGTTCTATCCACCTGTGTCATTAGTCACACGACCGGATACACAGTCGACTATACCACATCGTGTATTTCCAATACATGGCGTATTATACCAAAAGATCACTAACCCCGTGTCTCTGATCACACAGTCTGTCACATTGCCAAAAACTACAAAGCGTGTGCATACGGTATGTAGAATATAATATAGAAAAGTAATTTATTCCAGAACAGAAGAATGCATGGTGTGTGTTCATAACATCACTAGCTATGTTTTCTAGGTTTTTCGGACAGTAAGCCTATGAAACTTCTTTGACACCCCAAAAATTCTTAAAATTTGTCGAACGGATGCCATGTTCCGATCCTTGAGATCCCATACACTCAAGGAATCAATGTTTTACATCCTTATTCATATCATGTCTTAACATAATTCATCTAAAGTTAAATTATGATCCATAAAATTCTGATCCAAGAGGGCCCTTAACACCTCAAGGACCAATGATTGGCATCCATCCAAATGAACCTTTACACTTACCAATACCCTATAAAAAAAATTTAGTTATTACAATCATGGAATCTATCACAATATCATTCATGTATAGCACAACATCTATCACAGTAGAATTCAATTAGTAATGCACCCTACATAGCAAAATAAGAATACATGAAATGTGATATCTATAAAGTACCTATATGATTCATGAGATGGAATACCCTCTACTCATCAAGTTACAATAGAATAGAACCTCAATAATATCAATTTTAACAACACAAAACAAGTGAATCGCCCAAAGGATAAATCAAATCAACTGTAACAATTGAAAAACTAGAATAATTGCAATATTTGGGGTAACTTGGATTTTTCATATACACAGGTTAGCTACTCTCAAGAACAACTTATTACCAACTATATATTCCTTCCTATCTCAATATATTTACTCTAAATAGTATGGAAAATTAGGAAAGAAAATCCTTTTATTAAAATTTGTAACATCCTGAATCTAGGTGCTACCCAAAGGTTCCCTGACCCCAATTGGTCACTTAACCTCAAGCGCTTTTCCCCAAATGTCATAAGATGCCGATAAGAAGTAAGGTACAAGGTGTGATAATGGGGAAAATATTCCCATATTGGAAGCGTATGCACACATTTAAACAAATAGTGAACAATAGAAGAAGTATTAATAACATACAACCAAAGTAAATAGTGGAAGACTAATAGTGATAAAACAACTGGAGAATATATATATATAAATGATCCACGTCACATGTGTCTAGGATAGCAGAACAACAAGTCCCAATTATAGAAATATTATACATAAACCAAAGTACAAAAAAGCAAGTAAACTCCAATATCATCACAAGCCTCAGCTTGGTCCCATGCTCTCCAGATCCAACAGCAATCAAGTACCTGATTAATATGGGTTTTTCCCTTATCTATACATGCAATCATATAATATGTTTGGGTCTAAAAGCATGAACCAAACAGGGTATGAGATTTATCCCAGTAGCAAACCACCAAAAGATATGTTCCTTACGATCAATGAATATATAGAAGGTAATATGAAAGAATAAAGAAATAAACTAGGACATACTCGAGAGTAAACAATCCAATAGTTTTTAATTACATTCATTTAACATTTATTATTCATCTATTGAAATATTTATCCCTAGGATCTACCCTAAGCTCTATATTCCGAGGGTAAATTAACGAAACATATGTCTTAGAAGACCATTTATTCAATCATGTAAGACAGAGTCCATGCTTGCACTTCGGCTTGGAAGACTCGTCGCAATTTTTCAATTATTCATACATGACCCTTTTGAGAAGTTCTGACAGTCTATCCCCTCTAGTCTATCGTAGCATCCATTCATTAAAAAATAACCCACTGTGAAATCTCTCACGGTCTAACCCCTTTAGTCTAACATAACATCAAACAATTACAGACAACCACTTGTGCAAGCTCTCAAAATCTAAACCCTTTGGTCAAACATTCATTTAATCAAATAATAATGATCATCTAGGTAGCTCTCATGGTCTAACACAAATAATTATATATGACCACTTGGGTAACTCTCACAGTCTGACCCAAAGAATTATAGATGACCACCTAGGAAGCTCTCATGGTCTAACCCAAACATTTTTAGATGACAAACTAGGCATCTCCCACAGTCTATACCATTTGGGAAGCTCTCACAGTCTAATTGCTTTTGTTCAACATTCACAATTCATATCAAATTCACTTCATATAATCAGAATCTTCTTCCTAACCAGACAAGGCATGGAAAATAAGGTAAGCCTAAAATTTCTTCTAGACCAAACAGCCATAAACAATCAACCAAGGGAAATGAACCCATGGGGTGTCCCATAAACAAGGTATCTAACCATACGCATACGTAAAAACCCTTTATCAAACAAAAAAATCCATAACAGATAATAAACAGGGTTAAATTCCAATCAATCAATACCCCAAACGTGGGTATGTAGAACTTTTAGCATATATAATCCAAAGAAAAACAACAAAAGGCACAAACTACCTACCTCAATGTCAGATGATCCATATAATTGAATTTATTCCCTTCAATCAGCCTATATTGGAACAGATCTATAAAAAGGTGAGAAACACCGCACATTGAATAAATCATATGGGATGAGGAATCTGGAAGAAATGCTCTAGGGGTTTTGAGAACTCACCGGTGGGATTCTAATGCACCCTATGGTGTCTCAAACAGATGTCGAATGGAGAATTTGGAGGTCTTCAAACATTTTATATTGTTCCATCTCTCTCATGTACAAACCACAGGGAGAAGAAGACGTTTATGAAAATAAGATGTGAATCTTCTCTAATATATCAAATAAAACATGTCGTGTATTAGCCTTTTTTAGCCCCCAACTTAAGTGGGATTCCAGGTCACCACATGACTATATAATCGATCATTACATGGTGAAACTACTGAAAAAATACCCTATAACAACAGTTTGGAACTGTTGGTATAGGCCTCCAAATCGTTGGTATAGCCTATACCAATGGTTTGGAGAACCGTTGCTGAGTAATCCGTGGGGATTGGTCTATACCAACAGTTTTGGGAAAACTGTTGGTAAAACTAATATGAAATTCCATACAAACGGTTCCATAAAACCGTTGGTATATGTAATTCAAAAAATAATCATTCAGTTGGTTTTGATCCCAGCACCACCTGTTTGTGATTGAAGGACCCAACCAATAACCAAACTTATTTTTGTGAATATAATTTCATAAATATATATATGTGTGTGTGTGTATTATCATAAGTATTTTAAATTTTGATTTATTTAATGTCCTCTATAAGAAGATTCCATTAAAATACATGTACCTATACCAACGATTCTCAAAACTGTTGGTATAGACCTATACCAACGGTTTTGAGAACCGTTGGTATAGGTTCTTTGATTTTGGGACGTATACCAACGGTTTTGGCCTAACCATTGGTATAGGTCCAAATTAGTGAACTATACCAATGGTTTTCGCAAAATTGTTGGTATATATCATATTTCCCGTAGTGTTAGTACACGGTTGTATACATCATGCTAGGTACACTACGTATACTCATAAGTACACGACGTGTATATAGAAAAACCTCTTCTTGTCCTATTTCCTCAAATACAACCTGAAATCAAGATCCATACCTAAAAAGAGGATCTTGGTTCTTACAATGTGAAACAAATCCTTTTTAAAACAATATTTCACTCCAGTAGAGTCTATGATTGAGTTTAATATGAATGAAATTCCATAAGGATTAATACATTAATATAATTATCTTTTATAAGTTTATATTTTAAAATATATTTATAATTCTCTTCTATCCATGATGGATTTTTGAAATATCATAATAAAAATCGAATTCTCCTACTGATCGAAGAGGTAAAAACTATCTTTAACATCATTCTTATGTGATCATAATAGTTCTCACAAGTTCCTCAGCTCGGTTGGTGAGGAATCGACAAGTGCATTCAAGAGACCAGATATGAAATCAAGGCAGAGAAATATTTCCAGGTCACTTTAGCGATACTATAGTAGTACTGTAGGAGCACTATAGTAGTACTGTATTAGAACTATAGCAGTTGTCACTATTCACCCATTTGGGTTTTTGGGCCCCAGGTTTGGTCTTCTGGTCCTTCAAGACCTTCGGGCCACCCAAGTCCTTCAGCCAGTAAGGCTTTGAAACCACCATAAGGCCTTCAGGCCACCTCAAGGACTTTGAGACATAAGAATCCATGCTTAATATACCAGGACAATTCTACAAGGAGGAGGCTCCAAATGAGGATATAGAGGAGGCACATTCACCAGAGTAGAAGCTGCTGGATTTGAAAGAATGAGAGGTTTTGGAACATCAAAACCGACCTATGTTTGCATGGGAAGCCTAGCCGAACAGCCATACGAAGGTGGAGAGATGGTATCGTGATGAAGATGCCTGGGAGGTGCAGTTCCATGTAGTTATAGTCTGGATGAATTCCTCTATGAACTTTGGGTATTATAGTGTCATGAATCCTATGGGACATTTAAGGGTTCCCCTTAGACCCTTAAAAGGGGGATTATAAAAAATTAATAAAAAAGAAGGCCTTCATGTCATTTAGGTGATCAAAATAATTCAAGGTATTTCAAATTGTGTTTGAGACTATTGTGACTAATTATTTCAAAATAATAAACGAATAATCAATATCACTTAATTGTAACTTCACTTAAGCATTGAATCATATTTTTTTCACGTTCATACTTTGAAAAAAAATTGGTCTTAAATGTTTTTATACTAGACTAATTTGTGCGGAATTATCACTTCTCTTGTATTGCATGGTTGAATTGATCACTTCATTGGAGACTCTGCCTCTAAAACTCATTAATTATCTAATAACATGTTATATATGATTAAAACCATTAAACTAAATAGATAATGATGAATTTCGTCATACTTTACTCATCAAACATTTTTTATAGACTCAAATAAACTATACAATCAACTAACCCATTTTTCATAGTTGACTGGGTGTGTCTTAAAAATTGTAAAATCCACTCATGGTCACCATAGTTGTCATTAATAGACATATATGGAATGAAAAACCTAAAAAATAATCCATTTATAGGAAAATTATTAATATAATCTATTTTGGGGGAAAATATACTCTATAAAAATAATGAAATAAAATCCTAGAAATAAGGATTTAGGAATACATAAATAATGAAATAATGGATAGGACAAAAAACCCTGATTTTTATATTGAAAAATCACGACATTAAAATATAAATTCATATATAATAAATCATGTAATTTTTCCAATATAATGTCAAAAATAATAATCATGCCATATATTTCCCTAATGTTTTCTCCTTTATGAATGTCTAATTTATATTTAAGGTACAAATCCATAATGGTGAGATAATAATTGTATGAACATGGAAAGATCATAAAATATGTCATTATATATTATAATTGTTGAAGTTATATAGTAAATTATTTAGAATAATGTTTTAAATATATTTTAATATTATGTTTTAAAAATAAATTCAAAATAAAAATGGAAAAAATAAATAAAAATTTTATCCTGATTTCATTTATAAGAATACATTTCATATCTTTTATTAGAAAGTAAAAAAAATTGAATTATAGATAATTATAACATAAAAATAAAAAACATATTTTTCATCGGAGTCAAATCCATGGAGAAGGGCTTAAGTCTTTAATTGGAGCCCCCCCAATGTTTGGAGGGTGTGGTAAAGGAACTTCAAAGAGGGATATATGATGTAGTTAGGGGTATAATAGAATAAGAAACTAGAGAAGGGGATGTGTTAATAGTATTCCCAATATCTCTTATATTGTTGGTTTGAAATTAAATGGGGATGATGATAGATTGCATCTCATAGCCTTGATCCCATCCACTATTTTAGAAATAATGATATTATAATTTTTAATTATATAACATATAGAAAATACGGTTTTAATGAACATATACTCACTATATTTTAATATTCCAGGTGTATGTGTTAACATTTCAAATCACTATATTCTCATCTTTAGATATGTTTTAGGTCATTTTAACCATTATAACTTTAGTTTAACACCTATTATGTCAATTTTAACCTTAATTGTGGTATAGATTTGTACTATTTTACTATTCACTATGACCAAAAAATAATTTTAAATTATTAAATTATATTAATTATGTGGATTCAAAATATGAACTCCATTTTATCAATGTAAATTTATTTATTTCATTGAATATTATTTAAAATTAAAAAAACAAAACGTGATGAAATATTTTTTATTAGAAGATAATTTTTTTTAAGAATAAAAATATTTTTATACCAAATATTTATATAATAATGATGAAAATAACATTTATTGGATTATTATTTTTTTAATAATTCTAATTATATATTAAAACTAATTCAATATATGATCTGGCCTTATAAATACCTAAAAATAAAATTCATTTTTCAATAAAAATGCTTATTTTTCATTATTCATTTAATAAAACATTTAATAAATTTCTAAAAAATTATTCATTAGTTAATTTTTAAACATTTAATTCAAAAATTAATGTAATAATTTCCTATTAAAATTATCAAATGTTTAAATATTATTTTTACATAAATTTTTATAATACATGAAAACCCAATTTGGATAGAAATAACACTTTTTTCCCTTCAACTGAAATGTAACATAACATTATTATAATAAATATAAATCTTTAAAGACAAAGTAATTAATATTAATAAGAATTTTTATTTTATTTTTTAGTTACCATGTATGTTTTAGTCATGAACCATAATAAATTCACCTTCACTTTAATAAACTTCACCATTAACAAACATCACATCAATATTTAAGGATTCAACTTCCTCAACTCTTGAAAACTTCACTAAAAATTAATTCCCAATAATATCCTTCCTATATTCCTGAAAATTTTTAATTAATTTTTATCTTCAATGGAAACCATATCATCTTATATTTCTCTCCACCATAATTACATTCCTACCTAAAGACTAATTATATCAATATTTCATGAAACTGTAAGTCCACAAAACCTATCTAATTCCTCTAAAGAAATCAAAATTAAAAAACATACATTAATTAAAATTTAAATAAAAACATGTAACATATCATTATTAATCTCTATATCATTATTTAAAAACCAAACATTATAGATCAATATATTGTATTCACAAAAATAAAAAAATCTTACAAATTTTTATACACAATAAAACTAAAATAAAAATACATTGACACTAGAAACCTATATAAGGTTTTTCTAAAAAAAAATTGGTAAAGAAATTTTTTATTTAAATACACTTACATTGGGATTTTAAATAAACTTTATTTATTTAAAATATTAAATTTAAAATATTCATCTACTATATACTAAAATAATTCTATAAAATTATGATTCCCTAGAAATTCACTAGAGGGGGTGATTTCTGATTTAATAATATTAAATAGATAAATTAAATCATTAAAACAATTTTTAATTCCACTTAATTAAAACACATTTACCAAATAAAATAGTTGTGGAAAAGATTATAAATAAATTGAAATATTCTAATGATAACTGATTAGTACCATTTAATATAATTTATATAAAATATATAACTTTTGAAGAGATTTTAATCATTCTAAAATCATCACTCATAAAGGAAGAATCATAATACCAAGGTAAAATATTATTCACATAATAAACAGGATTTAGAAAATGTCATTACATAAATAAATCTTTGATCAGTATATAAATAATTGAAATTGATTAATATCAATAACAACCAATCACTATGAAGATTGATGATAAATGTTAAAGTAATAATGTAATAATAGAAAAATATATATAAGTATGTTTTCTAGATCTAAGGAAGATTTTAATCCCTGATGTGTTATTGAAACCATATCCAAGTGCACTCTTATTTAAAAATAACTTTATTACATCTAATAGGAGTGTCTTCAACCTAGAAATGATCTTATAAGTATAACAACTAAAAATGGGTAGTTTAGAATTAAAAAAACACTTCTGTAATTTTTTTTCATAAAAAAAATATATCTATGGAATGTTTTAAAAGGATTTAGTTAATATTTTTTACAACAAAAAAATATTTCAAACATTAAACAAACATGATTACTATAAAATATCATCAAGATATATGTATTAGAGAGCACATATAGTAGTCAGGTTTCTCTTCTTATCTCATGAATCATATGGTCATGATGGTACAGTGATTCATCCTTCACTATTTAAAATCTTCAGAAGAATATATTGATCAGATGGTTATCTTGGATACCGTGGAAGTATGTGTAACATCCCGAATCTGGGTGCCGCACAAAGGTGCCCCAAACCTGGTAGTTAATATAACCACAAATACATTTCTCTAAACTCTAGAGGCTTCCAACTAGAAATGAGGACCAAGGTGTGATAATGAGGAACCTATTCCCTCATTGGCTGAGTATGCATAGCAGAAAACAAATAGTAAACAACAGCGGAAGTAGTAATACCATAAAACAGAAGTTAACAGCAAAAGACTGATAGTAATAAAACAACTAGAGCATATATATATATTATTCATGTAACATGTGTCTATTAATGTATCTAGACATGTAACATTGTTGGAAATATAATACAGAAACCAATGTATAGAAAAATAAGTAAAATCCAATAGCATCGCAAGCCTTAGGTTGGTCTCATGCTCTCTAGTTCCAATGACAATCATGTACCTGATAAATAAGGGTGATTTCCCTTATCTATACCTATTTGGGTCCACCAGCATAACCTAAATAGGGTGTGAGAATAATCCCAGTAGGCATCCACCAAATGATATGTGCCTAACTATCAGTGAATATGTAGCAGGTAATATGCATGAATGAAGCAATAAAATAGTAAGTACTCAACAGTAAATTGTCCTTCAGTTTTCAATTTGATTCATTTAACAATTATTATTCATATCTTGAAATATGTAACCATGGGATACACCCTAATATCTGTATCCTCCATGTAAAGTAACGAAACAGACGTCTAAGAAGAACATCTAAATAATCATGTAAGACTGAGTCCATGCTTTTTTTGGATTGGAAGACTCGTCACAATTTTTCAATTATTCATACATGATACTTTGGGAAGTTCTCATAGGTTATCCCCTATAGTCTAACATATTATCCATTCATTAAAGAATGACCCACTGAGAAATCTCTCACGGTCTAACCCCTTTGGTCAAACATAGCATCAATCAATTACAAACGATTAACTAGGAAAGCTCTCACAATCTAAACCCTTGGTTAAAAAATTCATTTAATAAAATAATAATGATCACCTAGGAAGATCTCACAATCTAACCCAATCAATTATATATGACCTCGTAGGAATCTCTCATTGTCTAACACAAACAATTATAGCTGACCACCTGGGCAGCTCTCATGGTCTAACACCTTTGGGAAGTTCTCAAAATCCAATCCCCTTTGGTCAACATTCACAATTCATATCATAAGAGTTTTATATAATCAGCAACTCCATCCAAAAAAGACTTGGCATGGAAAAAAGGCATTCCTAATAGGTATTCTAGACCAAACGGGAATAAAAAATTAACCAAGGAAAACGCACCCATGGGGTGTCCCATAAACAAGGTATCTAACCTTACACATATGCAACAACCCTTTATCGAACAAGAAATCCATTGTAGGTAATAAACAGGGTTAAATTCCAATCAAGAAATAACCCATATGTTGGTATGTGGAATGTTTAGCATATATAATCCAAATACAAACAACAAAAGGAAAAAACCCACCTTCCTCGATGTCGGACGATCGATATACTTGATTTTCGGCCCTTGAATCGGCCTAGATCTGTGTAGATCTACAAAATGTCAAAACACCCCACCATGAATAACTCACGAGCGAGGATGAATAATGAAGAAATTCTATAGGGGTTTTGATAACTCACCATTGGGATTCCAATGTATACAAAGATGTCTCAATCAGAGCTCAGACGGAGAATATAGAGGGGTTTGAAGTTTGGAGGTCATTCTGTCACTCTCATGTATGAACCACGGGGAGAAGAAGATGTTGGAAGACATAAGATGTGACCCCTATACAATGTATCAAATAAAAAAATACATGGTGTGTTTATTAAAACAACACATCATGTAGTAACCTTTATCATCCCCCGACTTAAGAGGTCTGAAAGGCCACCACACTGCAATGTACTTAGTCGTTACACGGTTAGTATGCAGTTGTACACGACTTGCTATGTACACTATGTGTACTCAAGAGTACATGACATGTAAATAGAAAAAACTATTCTTTTAATTTTTCCTCAAAGACTACCCAAAATCAATATACATACATGATAATAATATCTGTGATCTTACAAACATCCCCCCTTCAAGAAATTTTTCCTCGAATTTACCTTCCAAGGGTGGTGAATAAGAATCTATGAACAACTCTAGCCATTGTGATCATATGTCGGACTCCCTCTCCCAAGTCTCATCCTACACTCAGCTATGTTTCCATAACACCTATACCAGAGGAATAGACTGGCCATGGAAAACCATTGTGATGTGATCCACAATCCAAATAGGGTGCTCCTCAAAGGATGCATCCACCTCCGACTCAACCTCATCAGGTTAAAAAGTGTGAGAAAGGTGTAAAAAGTAACATTGTAGCTGAGAAACATAAAAGACATCATGCATAGCCTAGTACCACTAATGTAACTGTAACAGATGGGAAATGGCCAGACTCTCTCCAAAACCTCAAACGGTCTTACCTATCTCGGTGAAACCGTACCTTGTCTTCTAATCCTTCTATGTCCGAAGCTTGGTTTGACACATAGGAAAACCTGATATCCGACCTCAGGCTCCAGAGGTCATCTATGTTGATCATCATAATATTTCTCGAAATAATGTGTCATAGTAATCATCTTTGGAATCAACTCCTCCTGCTCAGTGGCCTCCTAGACAATATGAGGTCCCAACAAAATGTCTTCTCCTACCTCCATCCAACATAGGGGATATTGTCATGTCATACCATACAAAGCCTCATAAGGTGTCATTTGAATCATTTATTGAAAACTGTTATTGTAAGAATACTCCCTCAGGGGTATGTGTCTCTCCCAAGACCCCCTGAAATCTAGGACTCATGCTTGAAGCATGTCCTCCAAAACATTAGTTGTGTGCTCAGACAGACAATCTGTCTATGTATGGAAAGGTGTACTCAAAAGTACATGTGTACCAAAATCCCTCAGTAGTCCCAGTGAGACATGAGAAATAAAATGGGCATCCCTTTCTGAAACGATAGAGTGTGTAACCCCATGAAAACATAAAATTCCTTAGAAGTACAACCTCCCAATCTCATCAACACTAAAAGTCTCCTAGATCGGTAAGAAATGTGAATCCTTTGTGAGACTATTGATAAAAACCCACATCACATCATTACATCACAGCGATCTTGGTAATCCTATTACAAAATCCATCATGATGTCATTCCACATCCACATGGGAAAGGGTAACTCCTTTAAAATCCCTATTGGTCTCTGATGCTCCAATTTCACCCAGTGACAGGTGGAACATCTCATAAAAACCCATATACATCCCACTTCATACCTAGACACCAATACTGACGATGTAGATCTCGATACATCTTGGTGAAACCAAGATGAACTTCCCATACAAAGGCATGAAAATCTCACAACAGCTCCTCACAAATGTCTGTTGAAACCCATACGCATTCATGAAAATGAAAACCCTTATCCTCACCTATGGTCCACCCAGGAGTAGGGTCCTTGCCTAACACACTCTCCCGTAGGACTAGGCCTTCAGGATCTGATACCTACCCCATTCTCATTCGATCCTGTAGAGTATAGGTAATAAATATAAAAGAAAGAAAAATCTACCCTTGTTTTTCATGAAACTTCAAGTGCATCTTAGAGAACAGATCCATAAGATGTCACTCACTATTGGCCTCCTAAACTGTCTGTATCTAAGTCCTCTTTCTCAGAACATCAACCATCACGTGGCCTTTACCGAGAGTGTAGAGAAGGTTAATTTCAAAAGACTAAAGGTACTCAACCCATCTTCGTTGTATCTAATTCATATTACACTGTGTAAATATATACTTGAGGATTTTTTGGTCAGTGCATACCACAAAATAACCTCCCAAAATATTATGTCTCAAAGAGTGCAAAGCAAGCACAACTGCAACTAACTTGAGATCATGTGTCAGTTAATTCATATTATGTGGCCTTGACTTCTAAGACCCATAAGCAACAAATCCTTCCCCTTCATAAGCAATACTCATAGATCAATACCTGATTCATAATAGTAATCATGGTAACTCTTCTTGGCTCTAAAGAAATCAGGATCAGTGATGAATTCAATCTCCCCTTCAACTCCTAAAAGGCTAAAACACAGGAATATTTCCACAAGTACTTCTGACCCTTCTTAGTCATGCCCTTTAGTGGAATTTATAAGAATGAAAATTCTTGATTAATGTATCTGTAATACCCATCCAGTTATAGAAAACTACATACCTCAAAAACAATCTTTGATTGCTCCCATGAATCTACCGTTATCACTTTCTATAGGTCTACTAATACTCTTTTTTCTCAGATAACAAGACCCAAGAAATGAATCTAGTCCATCCAAAAGTGGAACATTATGAGTTTAGCATATAACTAATGCTCTCTCGGTATAATAAATATAATCTCAAGATGGATGGCATGGTTGTGTCGAGTGTGATGGTACACCAAGATACCATCCATAAAGACTACTACAAAAGAATCCAAATAAGGATGGAACACTCATTTCATCAGTTCCCTGAATACTATCAGCTCATTTTTGAGACCAAATGGCATAACCAAATACTCATATAGACCATAGGAACTCTGAAAGGATATTAGAGTTATATCTTATGGTCTAACATACAAATAACTATAACTGAATCTCATGTCAATCTTCGAGAACACCCAAGATCCACGAAGATGATCAAAGAGATCATTAATCCTCAAAAACAAATATCTTTTCTTGACCATCAACTGATTCATCTTCCATTAATCAACATAATGTATGAGGTTATTATCCTCCTTCTTCACAAAAAGCATAGGTGGACCCCAAGGATATGTACTAGGTCAGATGAAACACATTGCCTATAACTCCTCCAACTACTTATTGAGCTCCTATAACTTGGGTGTATCCATCTTATATGGAGGAATGGACACTGGTACCACTCCTAGTATGAGATAAATTCAGAAATCCACCTCTTACTCCAGAGATAACCTGAAAAGTCGTATGGAATGACTTATCTAAAATGATCCACCACTAGAGGATAGTTTATCTATGATGTCCCCTTGTCATCCAGATATAAACTAGAAACATGGGCTGTACGTCCACCTAACCCACGATTCTCATGCCCAGATATACTCACTTGGACATCCTATTCACCCTTGTGTAGAAATGATCTTCCCTCTGGTGACGTGAAACTAACCCTGCGATGATAGCAATCAACAAAGGCCTAAAAAGAGACCAAACAGTCCATTCCAAGAATTACATTGAAGCTTATCATCTCTAATACATTGAGGTCCCACAAGAAGTGACACCCACCAACCTCAAGAGGGAACTCCTTGAACTAACGTAAACTAGTTGTCTTAATCCCCAACAGAGTGTCTAGCATTATAACACAATCATGTGTAAAGATATAGAGTCTGTGTCTCTCCACAATGGAAACTGATATAAAACTATGGGAAGCTCATGTATCAAAAATTGTAAAAGCTAAAAATGAGGCAACTAGAATCATACCTCTAACCATAGAGGGTCTAGGATCCTGCTCCTTTTGGGCATCTTCCATTGAAAAAGTTTAAAATGTATCATGCCCCGGTGACCCTGCCTGGCTACATTGAGTTCATCCACCCTATTGTCGCTGAAAACTTATTGTATATCTACCATGACCATGACCACCCCCTTGGCCTAAATGTCTTAAAGAACTCCTGTTCTCTGATTGAGGAGAAGCCGGTGACCCCGTTTCTATATGTGTAGTCACAATAGATCCCTTCTCACTAGTTTATGGTGAGAACATCCTGTAAAAATGTCGAAGGTGGCCCATTATTCCACAAGATCAGCACTCAACTGGGTCACTCGGTCACTACGGTATCATGTTCCCACTCTTTTCGCACTGGTAACACACCACTTGGATAACTAAAGAAACATCCCTGAAGCACTTTCTATTATCGGTCGAAGGAGTACCAGCCCTAGATGGTGAACTTCCCTATTTTGTAGCTCCAAAATCCCTTAGATTTCGTTGGGTAAACAGTGCTAGGTTTACTATAGTATTCACCAATGTAAACATGAAAACTTTCACCCCTGATTAGATATCATACCTAATACCGTCCTCAAATCACCTAGCCGGTGATAACTCATCACCTCCCAAAACAGGTGTGAAGTGATGAAGCTCTATAAAGTGAGAAGAATAATCCATCACTGAAAGAGAACCTTGATTCAAGTGCATGAACTCCCAGGCCCCATTGGCTCTCTACATCTTGTGGTGGAAATAACCATAAAAGGTCCTATGATACTCCTCCCAACTCATATCTCGATGAAATCCTGCCTGTGAGATAACATCCCACCATCTCTTAGTGGAATCACATAGCATGTAAGTCACGAGATTAACCCTCTCCTCTCATGAGATGTCTCCAGATACTTGAAGAAAGAAAGAATTGCCTCTAACTATGACTTTTCAGCCTTTGGCCCTCCATCCTCTGAAATAATGGGAGTTTGCTGTTGTGGTAACACCCACGTCAACTCTGCCATAGTCAGGGCAAGATGTGGTGCTCTCCAAAAAGTGGGCATCATTCTCATGAATCCTTCACAGAACTTTGCATCAGCACCTACATCTGGTATAATAGCTGGTTCCAAGGTAGGCATGGTGGGAGGATCTGTAGGTAGCCCCTGATCTACCATTTCCGGTGTCGGATCATCGCCATGTACCTAGTGTACATATAATGACCCATACTTTACATACATTGTTATTACATCAGAATTGAAGCATAAATATTACAACATATAACAAAACCATGATAGGACTATATAGTTATAGTGTCTTTAGAAACTGGGAAACATAAACAGCTGGTTCATAAAGCATCTACATTGTCTCCCGTTTATTTCATCATATCTAGAGTCCCTTTTGGCATATCCTACTTAATACCCTTCTTCCTGGTGTGGGGAAAACAAAACATACAAAAGGGTGAGCTCAAATTCTCAGTAAGGGTAATAAAAGGAAATATCAATCATATCATATTCATAAGAACATAACATTTTTAAAATTTTAACCTACAAAAGAGATCATACTATCATAAAATGGGATAAATCAAAGTAGTAAAATGTATTCCCAATGATCATAACATATAACTTGAAACTTTGTGGCATACACACATAATCATATAAAATCATTTCTTATTAGTCAAAACTCATTTCCAAGACTATCATAGTGGAGAAAGTCCATTTCTGAACCAAGTTCATTCCTCGTTCCAGTCCTGTATCGCTGAACTGCATTAACTTGTCGTTCCAGCAATGTCTATCTCATGAGATATAAATCTTTACCCGATGAATTCAAGGTAGATATAGGTCACACCCATATAATAATGATACCATTCTTATCTATGCCACAAAATCATAAATCATACATTATAGCATAACCCATGTAATAAAAATGGGATTCTTAAACATCATGTCATCATAACATAATCCATATAAGAAAAAAGAACTTCATAAAAATAATTCAATCATAACATGATCAAATAAATGTAATAATAGGGATAGAAATAGAAACCTATATTATCTTATATGGAAAATAATTTTGATAAAACACTTGAACTCCATTCTTGAGGAAAATATCTTTTCCACTTCAAAAAAAAAATTTCTTTCTAAAAATGTTATAAAATTTTAAACTAATAGATGTTAATTAAAAATAATCATGAAAACTAGTAAAGGAAGCTTCATGGAAATAATTTTCGGTGAAATCATAAAAATCAATTCATTCCGTATAAGTTAAAAAACATTCTTCTCGTACTATTGCTGCAAAAGTCAAAAAATATCTCATAATGAAAACGACAAAATGTCCCTTTCATATCTTTTACTAAAATTTCAACAAGAGGAAAAATTGTATTTAAAAAATTGTAGGAGGATAGTAATAATATTACATATTTTGGAATCATGGATGTGGATAATAAATATGCCCGGTAAATTCTGAAGTATAAACAATCTCGGATAGAAATGAGATTGTGAGATTTTCCCTTACCTTAGGTCCGATATGCTTTGTACGTGTCCGAACCTCATGTATAATGATTTAAATAATGTCATTGAATTATTCCAGAATCATACTCATTGTTATGATATCATATATGGTCATTTTCTTAGCTTCTTATTAGTAATATTTTATTGCTACTTGTTATTCGGGTGTTCATTGCTTTATGTTGTTATGTGTGTTTTGTCAAATAAATTATTATTCCTCTTTTTAGGTTATAGCTACACCATTTACAAAATGGTATTAGTATAATATATATCATATTTATTCATTAAAATTATTTATATAAGCATTATTCAATGAAGATCATGCAGAACGAGTCGCATCACATCGTGGAGACGGTAGGCCGTACGTACGCACGAGCGATGATTTCGTTCCCATAATTATTGAATGGTATTGGAGTGGATGATGGAATATCTCATAATTAGTGTCATGTTATAATAATCATAAATATTTATTCTTTAAACCATTATACCCAACCATTAAGGTGGTGGTGGAAAACAGATTACACCACGGCGTGGAGACGGTATTCCGTAGGTACGCACACGTAGTGATTTCATTTTTCTTACGATGGATAGAATGTGAAATAGGGTTGTTTCATATTTATAATAAAAATTTCAGTATATTAGTGATACTTATGTCATTAATTTATGATGAAACATATAAATAATAAGAATAATTTTAAGAAGAAATAAATTGGAAAGGATCGGTAAAGGATATTAACTCTTCTTTGACGCGCCTCTTCTTAACCTCCTCTTAGGGCACTAAAGTTGGTCTTTGAAGAAGACAAGGACCTATAGTATGCTTATAGGGAAGTGGAGAATGGAAATTGGTAGGGTTTGGCCGAGATTTAAGGCTCAAAGGGGTGTGAGGAGGAGAGGGAGGTGGTTCCCTTTTATAAGAGGGTGAGGGGCACCTTAGAAAAAACATAAAATATTATTTTATAATAAATTCATATTAGGTATAAAATTGTTACAAAGTGACTTATTTAGATTCTATGGTGGGATGGGTCGAAATCCTTTCAACCAATAGGTTTTAGACAATTTTAGGTTACCATTTTAACCTTATCATTTAGATTTAACTCTATGTTAAATAATTTAACTTTTACCGTGTCTTCGTGTATTCTAACACTATATGATTAATAAACTTACTATAAACTTCCAATAGAACTCCAATTGGTTCATTAATGTCATATATATTATTATATGAATCTTTTTTCCGAACCTTAGATTTTTATGAATAGAATATCAATTAATAATTTAATATTTGTTTCAAAAACTCTTTTATGTCAATTTTGACACTATTTGGTATTTTGTTTTTTCTAAATTCATAACAGTATTATTACTTCAAACAAAATTCATCTAACCAACCCTAATATGTTATATTAACCTATAAAATTAGTTTAATTCATAAAAAGTCTCAAATTACATTTATTAGGGTATTTATAATATCAATTAAGTTAATACTTCACTAATAAGGTAATTAATGCATCATCATTGTGTCATAAATAAATTAAATTATTTAATGTCTAAAAATTATAAATAAAATACCATTTTGTATAAAATATTTTTAAATTTATAATGAATATTTATAGTCGAATTTATATTATGTATAACCCTATATTAAAAATGTTTAACTTATTAAACTTTGATTTTAACTCTTTTAACTATTCTGTGAATTAAATAATAATAAATGTCCTAATCTAATCCATGTGGAACTAAATGGTCATATTTTATTCTTAAGGTTGTTTTTGGTCGAATTATACTTATCTAAAAGAATTAATACATGTTTTAGGGTAATAATAATATCATTTTTACCCTTAATTACCCTATTTACTTTTAACAGTGGTAAATAAAAGTAAAAAGTTACTATTCAAAAAATATTATTTTTATCTTATTGAACCAGATTTTAATCCTTGATATTAACCATGTCTCTCGGATTTTCGAAATTCCACTCACAGAAGTGGTAAAATTAAGTTTTATGTAAATTTACAAATTTTCCTAGGAGATGGATAAAAGACGGTAAAAAGTTCAATAAAATTTTTATATATCTAAAATTGTTATAAAATGACTCCAATGAATTAAATTGAACTTATATAGGTATTATGTATATATTTGGACCTAAAATAAAATAAATAATTATTTAAATAAAAATTCTGTTTTAAACTATAACTCAGTGTTTTTCATTATTCATCAAAAATTGAAAGTTTTCAGAAAAATACCAAAAATTCACCCAAGGATAATTTCGATATTCCGAATCCAAAAATGAAGTCCATTTTGAAAGATAAAATTTATAAAATTTCAAAAAGTGGGTATTACTATTCATAATGGCGAGTTTATATAATATTTTAATAACATATCGTTGTTTATTGAAACTTGGTATTGCGTACAACACAAGCTATCAAGGAAGGTTCCTCTTGCATGTAACGAAATCCAAGACAGTGTTCTGTGTAGTGAAAGATTCCTTTGGTGTTGCGTATAACATAATACATAAAAAAATATTTCTCATAAAATCTCTGGGTGTTACATTCTACCCCCCTTAAAAATAATTTCACCCTCGAAATTATTCACTTCGTAAAAACAGATGAGGATACCTCTCCCTCATCATATCCTCAAGTTCCCATGTAGCATATTCTAATTGGTGGTTCCTCCATAAAAATTTAACCAAGTGAGTGGTCTTGTTTCGTAGAATGTTTTCGCTACGATCCAAAATCTCTATTGGCTTTTCTTCATAAGAAAGATCCTACTCCATCGGTACAACTTCTGAGCTTAGTACATGTGAAGGATCGGGTATGTATTTTCTCAGGATAGATACATGGAGCACATCATGAACTTGAGAGAGATTCGGTGGAAGCACCAATCAGTAAGCTACCTTCCCAACATGATCCAGTATTTCAAAATGAGCAATATACCTAGGGCTCAGCTTGCCCTTCTTTCCAAATCTCATTACTCTCTTCCAAGGAGATATTCGTAAGAACACTTTATCACCCACCTCAAACTCTGGGTCTTTTCTTCAGTTGTCGGAATAACTTTATTGTCGACTCTGAGCTACTCTTATGTGTTGTTGAATAGATCTTACCTTTTCGGCCATCTCATCAATAGGATTAGGTCCTAGTAGCTTTATTTCCCCAACTTCATCCCAGAAAGTTGGAGTTCTGCATTTATTTCCATAGAGAGCTTCATAAGAAGCCACTTGAATAATGGAGTGAAAGCTATTATTATAAGAAAATTCTACCAAAGGTAGGTGTTGATCCCAACCTCCTTTTAAATCTATAGATCAAGCTATCAAAATGTCTTCTAGAGTTTGAATTGACCTCTCAGAATAACCGTCTGTCTGAGGTTGATAAGACGTGCTGAAACACAACTCTGTATCTAGAGTATGTTGAAGACTTCTCCAGAACTTCGAGGTAAACCTCGGATCCCGATCAGATATAATGGAAAGTGGTACTCCATAAAATATTACCACTTCCTTTACATATATCCTGGCGAGTTGATCAAGAGAAAAATATTCTCTAATGGCAATGAAGTGTGCCGACTTCATAAGACGGTCAACTATAACCCAGATAGCATTATTTCCTTTGGATGTTTTAGGAAGTCCAGTGACAAAGTCCATGGTGATGTTTTCCCATTTCCATTCTGGTATAGGTAACGGTTGTAACATCCCCTTAGACTTCTGTCTCTTAGCTTTAACTTGCTGACAAACCAAGCATCGAGAGACATATTCAGCAACATCTCTTTTCATGTCATCCCACCAGAAGTACTCCTTCAGGTCCCTATACATCTTTGTGCTTCCAGGTTGAATAGAGAATGAAGAACTATGAGCTTCATCCAATATTTCCTTCTTTAATTCTGGGATGGGAGGAACACAAATCCAATTCCTGAACTTTATTATTTCATCGCAATCAATGTGGAATTTAGGAACATTTCTCACCCTCTTTTGTAACTCTACATCTTCTTTCTGTGCCTCTTTAATCATCACATGTATAGATGGTTGAACATTCATTTGAGAAAGATAATATTTTCCCCTTCTTTTATAATTACAAGATATATCCTTTGTAAATCCATAAATATTGGATCTTTTTTTATCCTCATCATGGATAAGCAAGCATGGTCTTGTCGACTTAATGCGTCTACCACCTTGTTTGCTTTCCCATGATGGTAATGAATTGAGCAGTCGTAATCCTTAATCAGCTCTAACTATCTTCTTTGGTGAATATTCAGCTCCTTTTGTGTGAAAATATACTTTAAACTTTTATGATTAGTATAAATATCACACCTTTCACCATAAAGATAATACCTCCAAATCTTTAATGCAATGATTACTGTAGCTAATTCCAAATAATGAGTTGGGTAATTTTGCTCATGGATTTTCAGCTGTCGTGAGGTATAAGCTATCACCATATCATTTTTCAAGAGAACACACCCCAATCCCTTCTTGGATAAATCACTATAGATCAAAAAGCTTTTTCCACTACAAGGTAGTTTGAGCACAGGTGCACTGGGTAACCATCTTTTTAACTCCATGAAATTCTCTTCACACTCCTTCGTCCAAACGAACTTAACTCCTTTTAGATTCAACATGGTGAGTGGATTAGATAATCGTGAAAAATCTTTCACAAAATTTAGATAATATCCATCCAAACCAAGAAAACTTTGGATCTCATTTATTGTTGTTGGTCCCAGACATCTTTCGATAACTTATGGTTTTTCTAGATCCACAGATATCCCCTCTTTTAAGATTATGTGACCCAAAAATGAATCTTTTTGAAGCCAAAATTCACACTTTGTAAATTTGGCATAAAGATTCTCCTATCATAGGGTCTTTAATACAATTCTAAAGTGATCTTCATGTTCTACCTTGATCTTTGAATAGACAAGAATATCATCTATGAAGACTACCACAAACTTATCTAGATAGTCTCTAAGGACTCTATTCAGTTGATCCATGAAGATAGCAGGGGAATTAGTAAGACCAAATGGAATCACTATAAATTCATAGTGTCCATACCTTGTACGGAATGTCGTCTTTGGTATATCCTCCCTTTTGACCCTTAATTGATGATACCCTGAATGAAGATCAATCTTGGAAAAGTATTGAGCTCCATGTAGTTGGTCAAATAAGTCATCAATGCATGGGAGAGGATATTTCTTCTTGATAGTGATCTTGTTAAGTTCTCGATAATCAATGCAGAGTCTCATTTATCCATCATTATTCTTAATAAATAGAATAGGTGCTCCCCAAGGTGATTCACTAGGGTGTATGAATCCCTTATCAATATTCTCTTGGATTTTCTTCTTCAATTCCTACAACTCAATTGGGTCCATTCTATAAGGTGTCTATGAAATTGGAATAGCAACTGGTATGAGTTCTATGAAAACTAAAATTCACAATTTGGTGTAAGACCTGACAATTCCTCTAGAAATACATCATCAAACTCCCGTACAATGGGAATATTATTAATTGAGAAATTCTATCCAACCATTTTAGATAAATAACACTCATTTATTGGAATCAAGACCCATAAGATGGAAGCAATTTCCACTGGAAGTTTATATCCATCCTTGCATCGATAGATGATCATAGATTGATCAGGAATATGAAATGTGACTTCCCTTCTTTGAAAATAGATATGAGCTCCATATAAGGAAAGCCAATCCATGCCAAGGATCACATCAAATTCCAGTATAGGAAGGATCACAAGATTTGCAGGAAGCACTTTCCCCCAAACGTCAATTGGAGAAGAATTATAAACTTTTGATGCAATCATTGTGCCATTATGAGTTGTCATAGCTAACTCGACAACTAATTGTTGAGGTAGTACAGCGATACCCTTATAAAATTCTTCAGAAATAAAAGAGTGGGTGGATCCAGAATCAAATAAAACATTTGCTACTTTAGAGTGGATGGTAAGTTTACCTTTCACCACTTTGTTATCATACTCCACATCGTCAATAGAAATTTCATGTGACTGTCCTTTGTCTTTGGCCTTAAGAGTTTGTTGATGTCGATCATCATCATCAACCCCTGGATTTGGGAAATAATTAGCATAATGCCCCATTTCCTTACACCTGAAACATTGAATTGTAGGAGGTCCATTTTATGTATCCTTTTCTTTGTTCGCATCACTAGACATCTTTTTCCCATCATTGCGGCATTCAAATGCCCAATTACCTTCTTTTCCACATTTGAAACATTTACTTGTACCTTTAAGACAATTCCCTCCATGTTTCTTTCCACACTTTGAGCATAAGGTAAAACTCATCTTCCTTTTAGTGTGGTCTTTATATTTCCCTTTGAATTCCATTTTCCTCTTCTTATCAAACCTATATGACTGATGGGTTACTCCAATCTCCATCTCAACCTTGAGAGCACATCAAACAATTTCCTCATAGCTATTGAAGACCCTTATGGCTAACGCCCTTCGAAGACTTGGTTTTAAGAAACTAAAGAATCGATCAATCTTATTCTCAAGTTGGAAAATAAATCTGTAAGCATACCTTGCAAGTCTTGTAAAATTTTCTTCACAGGTACCAATTGATTCATTATCCTTTTTCTTTAGTTCGTGAAACTCCTTATCCATATTTTTTCGAAGAATACGAGGGAAGTACTTGTTGAAGAATATGTTCTCAAAGTCGTCCCATTCCATGGACTCAATTTCGTCTATTTGCCTCATATTCTTGATAAGATTCCACCATTGATCAGCTTCACCTTCCAAACGATATACTGCTAAGATGACATTATCATGTTCAGAACATTGAAGAACTGAAAATATCTTTTCAGTGGTACTAATCCATTGTTCAACCACTAATGGATCAGTAGACCCGTTAAATGAGGGTGGACGCTGCCTCATGAAGGATTCAACTGAATGGTGATCCTTCATTTGCTCTTTTGGAAGTCCTGCATGATTCATAGCTTGAGAAAGTTGTGTGAGCATGGCTACAAGATTTTGCATTCCATCTCCCATAACGTTTGGTTGCTCAGGGGGACAATAATTGCATTTCCCGCCGCATTCCGCATTAACACGGTTCCTTCGGGTTCTAGACATTGACTAAAACCAATAAGCATAATGTGAGAAAAACTAATCATAATAGAAAAACCACATAATCAAGAATAAAATTTCACACTTAAGGTCTTATCATAGGTTATTCATGGATATTTCTAAAATACTAATATTGTGTTCTATGCTTAGACATATCTTTAGGGTTCTTACTAAGGCTTTCACATCCTAGTTTCCAAAGGTTGACTATACCATTCCTCTGATACCAACTATAACGACCCATACTTTACATACATTGTTATTACTTCAGAATTGAAGCATAATTATTACAACATATAACAAAACCATGATAGGACCGTATAGGTATAGTGTCTTTAGAAACTGAGAAACATAAACAACTGGTTCATAAAGCATATACATTGTCTCCCATTTATTTCATCATATCTAGAGTCCATTTTGTCATATCCTATTTAATACCCTTCTTCCTGACCTGGGGAAAAGAAAACTTACAAAAGCGTGAGCTCAAATGCTCAATAAGGGTAAAAAAAAGAAATATCAATCATATCATATTCATAAGAACTTAACATTTTGAAAATCTTAACCTACAAAAGAGATCATAATATCTTAACATGGGATAAATCATAGTAGTGAAATGTAATCCCAATGATCATAACATATAACATGAAACTTTTTGGTATGCACACATAATCATATAAAATCATTTCTTATTGGTCAAGACTCATTTCCAAGACTGTCATAATGGACAAAGTCCATTTCTGAACCGAGTTCATTCCTTGTTCCAGTCCTGTATCATTGAACTGGATTAACATGTCATTCCAGCCAGGTCTATCTCATGAGATATAAATCTTTACCTAATGCATTGGAGGTAGATATAGCTCCCACCCATTTCATAATGATATCATTCTTATGTGTGCCACAAAATCATAAATCATACATCATAGCATAACCCATGTAATAAAAATGGTATTTTTTAACATCATGTCATCATAACATAATCTATATAAGATAAAAGGACTTCATAAAAATAATTCCATCATAACATGATCAAATCAATGTAATAATAGGGATAGAAATAGAACCCTATATTATCTTAGATGGAAAATAATTTTGATAAATCACTAGAACTCTATTCTTGAGGAAAATATCCTTTCCACTTAAAAAATTTTAAACTAAAATAAGTTAATTAAAAATAAACTTGAAAACATGTAAAGTAAGCTTCATGGAAATAATGTTCTATGAAATCATAAAAATCCATTCATGCCGTATAATTTAAAAAAAACATTCTTCTCGTACTTTTTCCAGAAAAGTAAAAGAGTATCTCGTACTGAAAACGACAAAATATCCCTTTCATATCTTTTACTAAAATTTCAACAAGAGGTAAAATTGGATTTAAAAAATTGTAGGAGGATAGTAATAATATTCCATATTGAGGAAGCATGGATGTGGATGATAAATATTCCTCAGTAAATTCTAAAGTATAAACAATCTCGGATAAAAATGAGATTGTGATATTTTCCCTTACCTTAGGTCCAATATGCTTTGTACGTGTCCGAAACTCCTGTATAATGATTTAAATAATGTCATTGACTTATTATAGAATCATACTCATTGTTATAATTTCATATCTTGTCATATTTTAGCTTCTTATTAGTAATATTTCATTGTTATTGTTATTCGGGTGTTCATTGCTTTATGTTCTTATCTGTGTTTTGTCGAATAAATTCTTATTCCACTTTTTAGGTTATAGATAAAGAATTTACAGAATGGTATTAGTATAATATATATCATATTTATTCATTAAATTAATTTATATAAGAATTATTAAATGAATATCATGCAGAACGAGTTGCATCACATCGTGGAGACGGTAGGCCGTACATACGCACGAGCGATGATATCGTTCCCATACATATTGAATGGTATTGGAGTGGATGATGGAATCTCTCAAAATTAATATCATGTTATAATAATCATATATAGTTACTCTTTACACCATTATACTCATCCAGTAAGGTGGTGGTGAAAAACATATTACACCACGGCTTGGAGACGGTATTCCGTACGTACGCACACGCGGTGATTTCATTTTCTGTAGGATGGATAGAATGTGAAATAGGGTTGTTTCATATTTATAATAACATATCAGTATATTAGTGATACTGATGTTATTAATTTATGATGAAACAGATAAATAATAATAAGAAGTAGAAGAAAAAAATTGTAAAGGATCGGTAAAGGATATTACCTCTTCTTTGACGCGCCTCTTCTTAACCTCCTATTAGGGCACTAAAGTTGCTATTTGAAGAAGACCAGGACCTCTAGTATGTTTCTAGGGAAGTGGAGAAGGAAAATTGGCAGGGTTTTGCCGAGCATTAAGGCTCAAAGTGGTGTGAGGAGGAGAGGTAGGAGCTTCCCTTTTATAAGAGGGGTGAGGGGCACCTTAGGAAAAACTTAAAATATTATTTTATAATAAATTCATATTCGGTTTATAATGGCTCCAAAGTGACTTATTTCGAGGCTAGGGTGGGGATGTGTCGAAATAATTTCTACCAATAGGTTTTAGACAAGTTTAGGTTACCATTTTAACCATATCATTTATATTTAACTCTAACTTAAATAATTTAACTTTTACCATGTCTTCTTGTATGCTAACACTATATGGTTAATAAACTTACTATAAACTTCCAATAGAACCCCAATTGGTTCCTTAATGTCATATATTTTATTATATAAATCTTTTTTCTGAACCTTAGATTTTTAGGAATAGAATTTCAGTTAATAATTTAATATTTGTTTAAAAAACTCTTTTATGTCAATTTTGACACTATTTGGTATTTTGTTTTTTCTAAATTCATAACAGCATTATTACTTCAAACTAAATTCATCTAACCAACCCTAATATGTCATATTAACCTATAAAATTATTTTGATTCATAAAAAGTCTCAAATTACATTTATTTGGTTATTTATAATATCAATTATGTTAATATTTCATTAATAAGTTAATTATTGCATCATCATTGTGTCATAAATAAATTAAATTATTTAATGTCTAAAAATTATAAAAAAATACCATTATGTAGAAAATATTTTTACCTTTCTAATGAATCTTTATAGTCTAATTTATATTATGTATAACCCTATATTAAATTTTTTTAACTTATTATTCTTTGATTTTAACTCTTTTATCTATTCTTTGAATTAAATAATAATAAATGTCCTAATCTAATCCAAGTGGACCTTAATGGTCATATATTATTCTTAAGGTTGTTTTTGGTCGAATTAAACTTATCCAATAGAATTAGGACATGTTTTAGGGTAATAATAATATCATTTTTACCCTTAATTTCCCTATTAACTTTTAATCGTGGTAAATAAAAGTAAAAAGTTACTATTCACCAAAATTTATTTTTATCTTATTAAACCACATTTCACTCCTTGATATTAACTGTGTCTCTCAGAGTTTCGAAATTCCACTCACAGAAGCTGTAAAATTGTGTTTTATGTAAATTTGCAAATTCTCCTAGGAGATTGGTAAAAGACGGTAAAAAGTTCAATAAAATTTTTATATATCTAAAATTATTATAAAATGACTCCAATGAATTACATTGAACTTATATAGGAATTATGTATCTATTTTTTACCTAAAATAAAATAAATAATTATTTAAATAAAAATTTGGTTTTAAACCATAACTCAGTGTTTTTCACTATTCATCAAAAATTGAAAGTTTTCAGAAAAATACCAAAAATTCACCCAAGGTTAATTTCGATATTCCGAATCCAAAAATGAAGTCCATTTTGAAAGATAAGATTTATAAATTTCAAAAAGTGGGTATTACTATTCATAAAGGCTAGTTTATATAATATTTTAATAACATATCATTGTTTAGTGAAACTCAATATTGCGTACAACCCAAGCTATCGAGGAAGGATTATTTTTCTTGTAACGCAAGCCCAGATAGTGTTGTGTATAGTGAAATATTCCTTTGGTGTTTCATATAACATAATACATAAAAACAAAATATTTCTCATAAAATATCTGGGTGTTACAGTACAATTGAAGGACGTCTTGGTGGAATGACTCTACAAGATCAAGCACACACCTCCGTGCATGATTATCAAGGACTTAAACATAGAAGTGAAAGAATATAACAGGAAAAGAAAAAAATTCACATTTTACAAAATAGGGTTACACGATGTGTAGAACTACTACACATCATGTTCCATTAAGACTTAGCATGGGCGTGTACCTCTGCCTACCTGGTCGTGTAACACCCCAGACACACGGCATGTTCCTCATGAGACATGACATGTACTTGAATATTCTATCCTTCCTAGGAACTTATACATGGCTAAAAATACCTGGTCCTTCTGGTGAAACACAACACAGCATGTTCACCCTAGACCCGGCGTGTACTCAAAATTTCTATCCACCTATGTCATTAGTCACATGACTGGCTACACGGTCGACTATACCACATCATGTACTACCAGTACACGGTGTATTATACCAAAAGATTACCAACCCCATGTCTCAGATCACACAGTCAGTCACACGGTTAAAAACTACAAAGCGTGTACATACAATATGTGACATATACTAAAAAAAGTCATTTCTTCCAGAACAGAAGAACACATGGTGTGTGTTCATAACATCACAAGCTTTTTTTCTACGTTTTCTGGAGAGTAAGCCAATGAAACATTTTTGGAACCCCAAAAATCATAAAATTTTTCCAAGGCATGCCATGTTTTAATCCGTGAGAGACCATACTCTCAAGGAATCGATGTTTGACATACTTAATCATATCATATCTTAACTGAATTCAATTAAAGTTAAAATATGATCCATAAAATTCTGATCCAAGAGGGCCCATAACACCTCAAGGACCAAAGATTGGCATCCATCCAAATGAAACTTTACACTTTCCAATACCCTATCAAAATAGTAGGTATTACAATCAAGGAATCTAACACAATATCATTAATGTCTAGCACAACATCTATCACAATTGAATGCAATCAGTAATGCACCCTACATGGAATGATAAGAATGCATGAAATGAGATATCTAGCAAGTACCTATATTATGCATGAGATGGAATACCCTCAACTCTATGAGTTACAATAGAATATAACCTCAAAAATATCAATCATAACAACCCAAAACAATTGAATCACCCAATGGAGTAATAAAATCAACTATAACTATTGAAAAACAAGAAAATTTGCAATATTCGGGGTAACTTTGCTTTTTCAATTACACGGGCTAGCAACTCCCAGGCACAACTTATTTCCAACTATAGATTCCTTTCTATCTCAATATATTGGCTGCAAATAGTAATGAAATGTTGGAAAGAAAATCCTTTTATACCACTTTGTAACATCCCGGATATGGGTGTCACCCAAAGGTTCCCTGAACCCAATTGGTCACTTAACCTCAAGTACATTTCCACAAATGCCCGAGGCTTCCAACAAGAAGTAAGGGAAAAGGTGTGATAAGGGGTAAAATATTCCTTCACTGGAAGAGTATGCACAATGGTAAACAAATAGTAAACAACAGCAGAAGAATTAATACCATACAACAAAAGTAAATAGTGTAAGACTAATAGTGATAAAACAATTGGAGCACATATATAAATGATCCATGTCACATGTGTCTAGGAAAGTAGAACAACAATTCACGATTCTAGAAATATGATAAAAAAACCAAATTATAGAAAAACAAGTAAACTCCAATAGCATCACAATCCTCATCTTGGTCCCTCTCTAGCTCCAACAGAAATCAAGTACCTAATGAAGAAGGGTTTCCCCTTATTTATACATGCAATCATATAATCTATTTGGGTCTAAAATCGTGACCCGAATAGGGTGTGAGACGAATCCCAGCCGGAAACCATTGAAAGATGTGTTCCTAACTATCAGTGAATATATTGTAGGTAATATGCAATAATAAATAAATAAACTTGGAAGTACTCAAGAGTAAACAATCCAACAGTTTCCAATTACATTCATTAAACATTTATTATTCATCTATTGAAATATGTAGTCCTAGGATCTAGCCTAAGCTCTATATTTTCAGTGTAATGTAACGAAATAGTTGTATCAGAAGACCATATAGAAAATCAAGTAAGGCTGAGTCCATGCTTGTGCTTTGGCTTCTAAGACTCATCGTAATTATTCAATTATTCATACATGACCCTTTGAGAAGTTATCACAGTTTATCCCCTCTGGTCTCTCGTAGCATCTATTCATTAAAGAATGACCCAATGGGAAATCTATAATGGTCTAACCCCTTTATTCTAATATATCATCAATCAATTACAAATGACCACATGTGCAAGCTCTCACGGTCGAAACCCTTTGGTCAAAAATTCATTTAATCAAATAATAATGATAACCTAGGTAGCTCACACGTTCTAACCTAAATAATTATAGATGACCACATTGGTATCACTCATGGTCTATCCCTAACAATTATAGATGACCACCTAGGAATCTCTCATGTTCGAACCCAAAACAATTATAGATGACCACCTAGGAATCTCTCACGGTCTGACCCATTTAAGAAGCTCTCACAGTCCAGTCCCTTTTGGTCTACATTCGCAATGCATATCAAAGGCACTTCATATAATCAGAAACTCCATGCTAACATGGAAATGCATGGAAAATAAGGTAATAATAAAAATTATTCTAGACCAAATGTCCATAAACAATAAACCAAGGGAAATTAACCCAGGCGGTGTCCCATAAACAAGGTATCTAACCTTACGCATATGAAAAAACCCTTTATCAAACAAAAAACCATATCAGGTAATAAACTGGGTTAAATTCCAATCAAGAAATACCCCAAATGTGGGTATGTAGAACCTTTAGCATATATGATCCAAATACAATCAACAAAAGTCACAAACCACCAACCTCAATGTCAGATGATCAATATAATTGAATGTCTACCCTTCAATTATCCTACGTTGACATAGATCTATAAAAAGGTGTGAAACACCCCACCTTGAATAAATCATGAGGGGTGATGAATATGGAAGAAATTCTCTAGGGGTTTTGAGAACTCACCGGTGGGATTCCAATGCACCCTACGGTGTCTCAATCAGATATTGAATGTAGAGTTGGGAGGTCTTCGATGTTTGTAGGTTGTTCTGTCGCTCTCATGTATGAACCGCAGGGAGAAGAATATGTTTACGGACATATGAAGTGAATCATATCTAATATATAAAATTAAATATTCTGTGCAGTAGCCTTAATTGGGACCCAACTTAATCAGTCTTCTAGGTCACCACATGGCCATATACTCGACCGTTACATGGTCAGTACGCTGCAGTATGCAGCATGATAGGTACACGGAGTGTACTCAAGAGTACAAGGCGTGTACATAGAAAAACCTCTTATCTTCCTTTTTTTCTCAAATACAACCTAAAATCAAGATCCATACCTAAAAAGAGGATCTTGGTTCTTACAATGTGAAACAAATCCTTTTTTTAACAATATTTCATTCCAGTAGAGTGTGTGGTTGAGTTTAATATGAATGAAATTCCCTAAGGATGAATACATTAATATAATGATCTTTTATATGTTAATATTTTAAAATATATTTATAATTGTCTTCTACCCATGATGGCTTGTTGAAATATCGTAATAAAAATCCAATTCTTAGGTAGATCGAATAGGGAAAATCTATCTTTAACAACCTTCTTATGTGATCATTATAATTCACACAAGTGTCTCAGCCCGGTTTGTGAGGACTCGGTAAGTTCATTCAAGAGACTTGGTATCAAATCAAAGAATAGAAATATTTCTGAGTCACTTTAGTGTTACTATAGTAGTACCGTATGAGCACTGTAGTAGTACTGTGTTAGAACCATAACAGCTGATACTATTCACACATTTCAGTTTTCAGGCCACTGGATTGATCTTCTATTCCTTCAAGACCTTCAGGCCAGTAGGGCTTTAAAACTATCGTAAGACCTTTAGGCCACCTCAAGGCCTTCGAGACATAATATTTTTTTCTTAATATACTAGATTCTACAAGGAGGATGCTCCAAATGGTGATATAGAGCAAGCGCATTCACGAGAGCAGAAGCTACCGGATTTGGAAGAATGAGAGGGTATGGAACATTCCATCAAAACTGTCTTATATTTTCCAAGGGAAGCCTAGCTGAATAGCCAAGCGAAGGTGGATAGATGACATCATGATGAGGATTCTGGGGAGGTGAAGTTCCATGTAGTTATATCCTAGATGAATTCCTTTAAGACCTTTGGGTATTGTAGTTTCATGAAGCCTATGATCCATTTAAGGGTTCCCCATAGTCCCTTAAAAGGAGTATTATAAAAATTAATAAAAAATAAGGCCTTCAGGGCATTCAGGTGATCATAATAATTCATTGTATTTTAAATAGTGTTTGAGAATATTATGACTAATTATTTAAAAATCATATATAATCAATCAATATCACTTAAATGTAACTTCACATAAGCATTGAATCCTATTTTAGTCACTTACATACTTTGAAAAAAAAATCTCCTTAATTTTTTTATACAAGGAAATTTTGTGATAATTATCACTTCTCTTTAATTATATGGTTGAATTTATCACTTCATTGGAGACTCTGCCACTGAAAACTCATTCATTATCTAATAACATGTTATATATGATTAAAACCATCAAACTAAACATTTAATTATGATGTTCATAATAATTTACTCATCTAACATTTTCGATAGGCACCAATAAACAACACAATCAACTAACCCATTTTTCATAATAGACTGAGCATGTTTTAAAATTTGTAAAATCCACTCATGGTCACCATATTTGTTATTAATAGACATATATGTAATGAAAAACATAATAAATAATCCATTTATAGGAAAATTATTAATATAATCTATTTTTGGGGAAAATGTACTCTATAAAAATAATGAAATAAAATCCTATAAATAACGATTTAAGAATACATAAATAATGAAATAATGATTAGGAAAAAAACCCACTTTCATATTGAAAAATCATGACATTAAAATATAAATTCAAATATAATAGATCATATAATTTTGTCAATATAATATTACAAATAATAATCATAACATATAGTTCCCTAATGTTTTCTTATTTTTGAATGTCTAATGTATATTTAAGGTACAAATCCATAATGGTGAGATAATAATTGTTTGAACAAGAAAATATCATAAAATATGTCATTATATATTATAATTTTTGTAGTTATATAGTAAAGTATTTCAAATAATATTTAAAATATATTTTAATATTAAATTTTATAAATAAATTCCAAATAAAAAAAAATTATCCTGATTTCATTTATCACAATACATTTCATATATTTTATTATAATGTTAAAAAAAATTGAATTATATAGAATTATTAAATAAAAATAAAAAAATACATATTTTTCGTCAGAGTCAAATCCATAGATAAGGGATTGAGTCTTTAATTGGAGCTCCCCAATGTTTGCAGGGTGTGGTAAAGGAACATCCAAGAGGGGTATAATATGTAGTTAGGGGTACAATAGAATTAGAAACTATAGAAGGGGAGATGTTAATAGTGTTCACAACATCTCTTATATTGTGGTTCTGAAATTAAATGGGGATGATGATATATTTCCTCTCATACCCTTGATCTCATCCACTATTTTAGAAATAACGATATTAATAATTTTAATTATCTAACTTATAGAAAATATTGTTTTAATGAACATAGACTCAATATATTTTTCATTCCTGATGTATGTGTTTACATTTCAAATCACTATATTCTCAGCATTATTATGTTGGTTACGTTTTAAATTTTTAGGTTATATTTAAAATTCTTAAACTGATTATTTTTATCAACCTTGGTATAGAAATTACCTTTCATTTTATTTAAGTTATCCTCTATAACATCAATCTTGATATATTTTGTACTAATTATTATCACTATATTAGATAGTATTTTTCATTCTATTCCTTCAATAATAATTCTATTTATCTTTATAATATCAAAAAAAATTAGTTATTACTCTTTGGGAAATTAATTACCTCTATCTTTTAAAATATCATTTCATATTATCTCTTTATAAATAGACACTCAACTGATGTAATAGATGAAACTAGAGTCACCTTGAGGAAAATCACATTCTTGATCCCTCTTAATGAGCATCATGTTTGATAACCTAAAAGTCCAATCTGAGTAGAATAATAGGAATCTATTAAAAACCTAATTATAATGCCTCTTTAATCACTAAATTGATCTCTTAATAGTTGAATTAAATTGATAATATATAAAATTTTGGAATGGGAACTAATGTTAATGTATAATGTAGTCCATAAACTAATACAATAGTTATATTATCTATTTTTCATCTAAAATATCCAATATTGAACTAATTATTTTATAAATCAAAAATAACATGTTAAATATCCCTATTATAATGGACTTGGAAGCTAATTGCATTCTCCATTCCTAGTTTCTTCAAGTGAATATGCTTAATCATTTTGATAGAAATTTGAAAACTCATTAATTGCATATTTTATTCTATCCATTACTAATATTGGTAAAGGGGGATTAGAGAGTTTTTTTAGAATAGTTTTACAATTAGAAAATGATTTATGTTTTACAAAATCTCATGGAATTTTATTTCTATATATATATAAAATATCTTATCATCCATGTTTAATTGTTCTGCATTGTTTTCATATCTTAGGAAATTATTTGTGGGTTTTTATAAATAAAATATGAGTTTTTAGTATTCCTATAATTAAGTTCAAGATAATTCTGAATAAATACTTTAGGCTATGCATATTTATTTATCCCAGGTATCATTGGAGTAGTTATTTTATAATTAATAACCAATGGTTTAAATTCCAAAGGCTTATTCTCCATTATTTCTTCATATTCATAACCAACTAGAATATACTTCTCAAAAGCTCCCTTTTTATCCCAATCAATAGGTGGATTTTATAAATCAGATGTGACCATTTATTTAGAATAAAAATAAGACATATAAAAGCCTCAATGAGATTATCCACAAAAATTTTCTCAACCATAAAGGAGTCTTCATGTTTTATAGTGGTTCTATTCATATTATTTCATTCTTCTATTAATTAAGCATGAGTGAGATATTAACTAGCCTAATACACTTCTATATAATCCCTAAATAGTTTATAATATTTTAGAAATTGATCATTATTGGTGAACTACAAGAATTATTTTAGCTAATTGAGTGAGTATATCCTAAGAGGATTTTAAATTTCAACTAAATAACTTTTAAGTGGATGAAATCCCATATATGGTTTGATCTATCATCAATAGAACCAATATTTATTTTAAGAATAAAAAATTCAATCATAACATATGTATTAAAATCTCAATATATTAATTCTCAACATAATATACTTGATAAGGACCACTAAGAAATAGTTGAATGTCTTCTACCTTTAGGGGGATTAGATCATATTTTTATCCTTATTCAGAATGTTAGGAATCATTTTATTCAATGGTGTTCTATAAATTTCCATGATGATGATGAATAAAGAACCATGAACTGAAGAGTGTTTCATATTAGTCTATTATATGTCACAGTACCCATCAATACGGGATATAATCCCTTCTATACACTCTCTACACTAAATGAATAATGTATGAGCATTGGGTGCAATATGATGGTAGCCAACATGCATTATTGTAATTCTTTCCCTATTGTAGTTTTATAACCAATGAACAATTCAATGATTATTATATAAATTGTTATATATATATATATAAACTAATAAATCTCATTGATTCATAATCCATGGGAACCATTTGAGAATATGTGGTAGAATACATGCACGTGATATCAAATATCACATGTTGATCATACACTATGACAAAAACTAATCATTATCTATGATTGAGGAAGCAGAATTAAAATATATGATACTATGAATTGGGGATATCATGATATAATATATAATTACATTTATTGTATTTCCAAAAATATCACACTTATACAAATAACCCATAAGAACTTTATGAAAAGTGTTACAAATCATTATGAATCCATCCAAAACTCATTTAGTCAAGGTTTATTAAAATATAACCATGAGTTTGTCTAAATTTTATTCATTATCATAAGTTATATCTATGTGACATTATAGGCCTTTATAGTGTTAAAAACAAATCAAAAATCATGATTTCATAATTTTAAAAAGGTAGTGGCATTAAGAAAATAATTAGTGATCCTTAGGATATAAAGTGGTGAAGTGTGATCTCAATAAAACATACTCATATCTCTATATGAACATTCAACCCCCAAATATATCATATAAACCATATATATATATAATCTTTTCTCTATGAAATCAAGTGATACATAATCATTGAACATGTTAATATACTATAAGATATCGCTTAAATTCATGATCCTCTAAAATAGTCTTACAATGGTGATGAATACATACCATGTTATTCAACTATTGGATGAGAACATCACATGTTGGTAATCAATGTAGTTAAATTAATCACATGTCAATGACCAAATATTTTCCATTAATTTCCTATATCTAATTCAATCAAGGATATTATGTATTTTCTCATCATATGAGTTGAAAAATATAGTCATGTTTGATCTCTAATTGATGAAATTATCAAAAACGAACACAACCACCCCTATATCAACTAATCCTAATGGATTTATTTAGAAATATATAAAAATATAAAGATTATATTTCTTGGAATCTCACAAAACATTGGTCAGCAAGATTCATAACACGTACATAACCATGCATATATTGATGAATATTTGAAATTCCATGAGATATACTTTGGAAGTTCATTCCAAATAATAAGCCTCCACTCATTATATCATGAGTCCCATACTCATTCTAATATTTTCATACCATCAAAAACCACAACACATAATGATTTCCATCAATTGGGTATATCTCAAAGGAATAAATTAAGGGGATATTATCATGCCATTATTCCTAAAATTTAAATTATGGGATACATGAATGAATGATAAGTGGATATTTCTATTATTATAAAATCTTGATACATTTTAATACCCATTACATTCATATATCAGGTATATCAAACTAATATATTTAACATTAACCTCATTATTTTTCTATAGTTATAGTTTTGTCAATGCATCTTAAATATCCTCTTTTTTGACACCCAACTGATCTCTACATTTCCCCTCCTCGTTATCACTTGAATGAGATGGAATTTTTGACTTTTATGTTTGATTTTTTAGTGAAAATATAGTTCTTTTTCCAGTGAAATAGTTATATTGGTGTCAAGGAAAATATAAATTTATCCATTTTCTCTAAGGACTACCCCAATTTCAAAAAATGTGATTCTTAATGAAAACATCTTCCTTCCAGATATCAGATTCAATGATATAAACTACCTCTACTTTTGATTCCACTAAAATGGAATATTTGGAACACTTAAAACTGATAGGTCAATTATTTTAGTGAAACACAAAACAAAGTTGAGTTCCCATGTCATAGTTATTTGATTGGAAAATATCCCTCATGTAAACCTTTACATAGATATCATCTTCTCCTCCAATGAAAGAGAACAGATAATTATTTCTTATCAATTACTTGAGTATTTTTTTCACAGTAATCAAGTATCCATCACCATGATTGGATTGGAAACTATATGTAATTGTCAAATAATTAGAAACATCATAACAAGTACCAAACATAGTATTCACAATAGATCTTATGTAATGTGAATATGAAACTCTATCCATCCATTATATCACTTTAAAAGGATCTTCAATCTTCCTTTTACTCATGTAATATAACATAGGTAAAGAACCTTTTTGGGGTTCTCCATGAAAAAACTTTTTACCAATTTACCAACATATGTGTTCTTACTCTATCCAATAAACCTCTTAGGTCTATCACTATATATCTTCATACCCATTTTATACGATACTTCACCCATATATTTCATCGAGAATCCTTTACCCAACAACATATTTTAAAAATATAAGATGGGGACATCGTTTTCTATATGATTTATATCATGTAATACAATATTATAAATACTAAAACACTCCCACTAGTCCCCTTGTACACTCATGAACCATATATATTCATAACGAATCCTAAATCTTTGAATTCATCATCAAACAATATATTCTAAATTTGAGAAGAAAACTACAATCCATAAATAGACTAGTTCAACTTGAGAACATTATAAGACTCATATTGTATATCAAACCCTTTAGATTATATCATATTCATTTTCCTTGAATAAATTAACTTTAAGGAAATTTGTTTTGGAATCTATTTGATATATCTCATTATCATATTGAGCATCTATAGAATGAAATATCTAAATAGACTTTATCATTATTGCAGGAAACAATGTTCCTTTTGAGTCATTTCCATAAATATTTTTACAACAATTTTTCCCCAAGTGTAATTTATAGGCAGAAAATCCCCCATTAATTATTTCCCTTATGGAAAACCCACTTTTACTCTATAGTCCTGACCACTATATGTTTATATACCAAGTTTCAAACCCAGTTAGGGTGCATGGATTCCATTACATATTCAATGAATTTTAAAAAAATGTTAGAATTTCAACTCTAAATGTAATCTTTCAAGGTAGTAGGTCCATCACCAATTACCATTACATCATAATAATTTATGATAGGAAATCCAAATAATTTTGGATTCAGAAAAATCTCTCCACACATATAAGATTATTGTATAACTTGAGTGGCTCATCATCCACATCTATTTTTGGAACCAACACAACTTCTATCCAAAAATCATATTATGTTTTTTGGAATAAAAATCTACATGTTCAACTATACACCCACTAAGTCCTTGATGTATTTTATCTTTATTGAGTAAAACACCATATCCATCCACAAAGGCATTGTGTTCAATGTGTTTATTGAAATAATATCCCGTAGTATCTTTTAGATAATAAATAAAAAAGAATTAATATGACTTGGGGTAATATTATAATAAGAAAATTTTAATAAAATTCCATTAAAACCCCTAATTATTGTAGAATACATATTGGGGAATTTCGTATTCTATATAGAATATGGCTTAATTTGGACTATTTAAGATGTAATATGGTTATGTATGGATGAAATGGTCTCTAAATCATACCACATTACAAAATGTGGAGTTCATAATATGTAACTGAAACGTATCAGTTCCGAAAGCCGCCCAGAGGTTCCCCGTACCCAGTTGGTCACATGGCCTCAAGCGCCTTTCCCCTAACACTAGAGGCTGCCGACTAGCAGTAAGGGCCTTGGGTATGATAGTAAGGAAACTATTCCCTCATTCGTAGAGTGACACAATTTAAGATAAACATATAACAATATATGAAGTAGTATAAATTCCAAATAACAGTAAACAACGAAAGACTGATAAAAAAACAATTAGAGCACATATATAAATGATGCATGATACATATTCCTAGGAAAGTAGCCAACCAAACCACAATGCTATAACACAACAATACTAAACCAAAGTACAAAAGAAAACAAATAAACAACTCCTCATCATCTCAAGCCTCAGCTTGGTTCCATGTTCTCCAGCTCCAAAGCAGTCAAGTACCTAAAGTAGAAGGGTGCTTGCCCTTATCTATACTTGAAACAATATAATCTTTTTGGGCCCAAAAGCATGACCCAAATAGGGTGTGAGACTAATCCCAGTAGGAAACCACCAAAAGAGATGTTCCTAACAGTCATTGAATATATATATGGCATGTAATAAGTAAAAGAGTAGTAAATAAGGAAGTACTCAGCAGTAAACAATTCCATTGTTTGAATGCATTCAATTCCACAAATCAAGTAAGCATCTAATCAAAGTAGGTAACCCTTTGGGAAGTACACACAGCCTATCCCCTATAGTTCAGTTAAAAGGATATACAAAGACTCTCTGAGGAAGCACTCACAGTCCATTCCCCTTATAGTCAAAAGTGATTAAAGACTCTCTGAGAAATCTCACACAGTCAATTCCCCTTATAGTCAAAAGTGATTAAAGAGTCTATGAGGAAGCACACACAGTAAATTCCCCTTAATGTCAAAAGTGATTAGAGACTCTCTGAGGAAGATCACAAGGTCAATTTCCCTTATAGTCTACTACACCAGGTTCTCAAGGCTTGTGTAGGTCAAACGAGCATAATAATGCCAAACGGCCAAAGTAAACCTCAAGAACTACTTGGAAAACAGTCTATAGCATATCAATCATGTCAGATAAAAATAATCACTCCATCCTATAGTACTAGGAATGGAAAAAAAACATCAATGAATCCTAACAAGATAAATAGACCAAACGGTCATAAATATAACATGAATGGGAAAACACATCCAAATCATAGCAATAAACCCTATTCACATCCAATTAAACTCTACTCATGCATACCAGCATAGCAGGGAAAAGAAAGGTTAAAACAGTAAACACATAATACCCCATTCAAGGGTATTGGACAAAATTGCACATATAACACAATGACTTTCAATGGAAAGGCACAAACCACCTACCTTGGTGTTGGGGAATCAATATACCTGATCCCCAAGCCTTGAATCTCCCAATAACACTATAGATATACAAAAACCTCTAAAACATTCAACCGAGGATAACATGAAAAGGAGGAGGAATCATGAAACGAAGCCATTGAAGAAGGAAGACCTTGCCAAGGTGATCCCAATGCAATCGACGACGGTCAAACCAAAGATCAGATGCTCGGTTGGTGGCTCAGGAATATCGCAGTCATACGGGTTCTCTCAGGCAAACTAGGTCGAGAAAAAGGCCTTTCTGGCAATTAGACATGACCCCGATACATTTAATAAAAAAAAGAAATTCATGGCATGTACTTTGGAAGTACACAGTGTGTACTTGCTATTTTTGTACTCTGCTTTAGGTGGTCTCTAGGTCACCCCCAAACGGCCGTTTGTGCGACCATTACATGGCCCGCACATGGCTTCATGTTGTAACCAAGTACATGGCGTGTACTCATAAAGTACATGGCGTGTACTTCAAAAATTTCCAGAAATTCCTCTTTTTCTCAAAAACGACCAGAAAAGGAAAACATACCTTTGAAGAAGATCTGGGTTCTTAGAAACATCCCCCTATAAAGGAATTTGTCCCTGAATTTCCCTAGAAAGGCAGCGTAGAAGAAGAAACATCGAATAGTTGTGGCCACTGTGATCGTACATTGGCCTCCCTCTCCTAGGTCTCATCCTATATTCACCTGTGCTTCCATAGCACTCATACTATAGGAATAGACCAGCCATAGAGAACCTTCACACATCAATCAACAATATGGATAGGATTCTCCTCAAAAGATGCATCCACTTCCAACTCAACCTCCTCGGGTTGGAAGACATGAGACGGGTCTGAGAAGTAACGTCGAAGCTGAGAAACGTGGAACACGTTATGCATAGACTGGTACCTCTGGGGTAATTGTAATTGATAGGAAACCGGTCCAACTCTCTCCAACAAATCAAATGGCCCGACGTACCTCGGCGAAAGCTTACCCTGTCTCATAATCCTTATGTGCCCTAACCTCAGTGTGACACATAGGAAAACCTGATCCCAGACCTCGCACTCCAGAGGTCATCTCCACTGATTAGCATAAGATTTATGTCGACACTGTGCGGTAGCCATACTCTTTTGAATCGGCTCTATCTACTCTATGGTCTCCTGAACAAGACAAGGTCCCAACATAGCTGCCTATCCTACCTCCAACCAACATAAGTTTGATCGGCAGGGCATACCGTAAAACACCTCATAAGGTTCCATCTGAATAGTCGCATGTAAACTATTATTGTAGGAAAACTCCACAAGATGTATGCACTTCTCACAAGAACCTCCAAAATCCAGAATACATGCTTGAAACATGTCCTCAAGCACCTGAATCGTACGCTCGGACTGGCTATCTTTCTGAGGGTGGTATGCTATACTCAAATGTACATGTGTACCCAAAGCCTTCTGTAGCCCCTGCCAGACCTGAGAAATAAAACGTGCATCCCTGTCTTAAACAATGGAGTGTGGAATCCCATGTAGATGTACAATCTCTTGAATGTACAACCATCCCAGCTCATCAACACTCAAGTTTTCCATGATCGGAAAGAAGTGAGAAACCGTCGTGAGTCTGTCAATGACAACCCATACTGCATCAATCCCTTGAGGTGACCTTGGTAACCCTATCACGAAATCCATCGCGGCATCATTCCAGTTCCACTCGGGAATGGGTAACTCTCTACAAAAGCCCTGCTAGTTGTTGATTCTCCACCTTCACCTACTGACAGGTGGAACACTTCATAACAAAACTAGTAACCTCTTTTTTCATACCAGACCACCAATACTGATGGTGTAGATCACGATACATCTTGGTGATACCAGGATGAACTGCCCAAACTGAGGAATGAATTTCCCGCATCAGATCCTCTCGTATGTCTGCTGGCACCCATACGCACCCCTAAAAACACAAGATCTCATCCTCTCCTATGGTCCATCCAAGAATAGGTTCCTCTCTTGACACACTTTCCCATAGGATTAGGCCATCAGAATATGATAGCTAACTCATTCGCACTTGATCAAGCAGAGCAGAGATAACAGCTATAGAAAAAAGAAAAATATGCCCCTGTCTGTCGTGAACCTCAAAATGCTTCTCAAAGAACAAATCCATAAGCTTCCACTCACTACGGGCCTCCTGAACTACTTGTATCTGAGTCCTCATGCTCAGTGCATCAGCCACATCATTTCCCTTCCCAGGCATGTAGGCAAACTCGAAGTCAAAAGATAGAAGGTACTCAACCCACCTCTTCTATCTCAAATTCAGATCACACTATGTGAGGATATACTTGAGACTCTTGTGGTCGGTGAAAACCACAAAATTATCTCCTAGAAGATAATTTCTCCAACAGTGTAAAGCATGGACAATTGATTCCAACTCAAGATTGTGTGTTGGGTAATTTCTCTCGTGTGGTCTCAACTACCGAGACTCGTACGCGACGACTCCTTCCCCCTACATAAGCACTAATCTTAGCCCAATACCTGAATCACCATAGTAAATAGTATAGCTCTTTCCCGACTCTAGAAAGACTAGTATCGGTGTTGAAGTCTATCTCCCTTTTAGCTCATGAAAGGATGAATCCCCAGAATCTGACCACGAGAACCTTGCACCCTTCTTATTCAAACACATCAGTGGTGCTACTATGCATGAAAAGTCATGTATGAAACATTTGTAGAAACTAGAAAGCCATAGAAAACTTTGTACCTCAAAGACATTCTTCGGTTGCTCCTAGGAAACTACTGCTCTCACTTTCTCTAGGTTGACTGACACTCTGGACTCTGAGATAACATGACCCAAGAAGTGAATCTTGTCTATCTAAAAGTGGCATTTTGAGAGATTATCATATAACTAATGCTCTCTTAGTGTACTTATAACAATTTCAATATGGGAAGCATGGTCGTGTAAAGTTTGAGAGTAAACCAAGATATCATCCATGAAGACCCCCATGAAATAATCCAAGTATGGATAGAACACTCGGTTCATCAGTGCAATGAAGACTGCAGGCGCGTTTGTGAGACCAAACAGCATAACCACATACTCGTATAGACCACACCTGCTCTAGAAATATGTAATAGGTATATCAGATGGTCTAACACCAAACTGATGACAACCAGATCTCAAGTAAATCTTCAAGAATGCCTGGGATCTTTGAAGCTGATCAAAGAGATCATCAATCCTCGGCAGAGGATATCAGTTCTTGACCTTCAACTGGTTCAGCTTCTGATAATACAAAAAAAGCTTGAAGGTACCGTCTTCCTTCTTCACAAACAGAACAAGAGAACCCCATGGGGAAGTACTAGGTCAGACGAAACCCTTTTCCTGTAACTCCTCCAACTACTTCTTGAGCTCCTATAACTCTGGTGTAGTCATCCTATAAGGAGGAATGGACACTGGTGTCGCTCCTGGCACGATCTCAAAAGAAAATTCTACCTCACGATCTGGAGGTAAACCTATAAATTCCTCTTGAAAGACATCCCTGAAATGATCCACCACTAGAGGAAAGTCTATCTGTGAAGTCCCCTGGTCATTAAGATATAGACTAGCAATCTGGATTGTAACCCCTCCCAAGCCAGGATGCTTGGGTCCCGCTCTACTCTCCTTGACATCCCATTATCCCTTATGAAGAAAAAATCTGCCCTCGGGTGATGTGAAACTTACCATACAATGATAATAGTCAACGACTGCCTTGGAAGGGAACTAACCAGTCCATTACAAGAATGACATCAAAGCCTGACATCTCTAGAACATAGAGATCCCATAAGAAGTGACACCCACTAACCTCTAGAGGGAACTCCTTACACTAACTCACACTATCCGTTATAGTCCCCAATGGAGTGTCTAGCATCAAGGTATTATCAGAAGAAAAGATGCAGAGACCAAGGCTCTCGATAATAGCAACAGATATAAAGCTATGGGAAGCCCCTGTATCGAAAAGTGCAGAAGATAAAACTGAGGAAACTAGGATCGTACCTCGAACTGTAGAGGGTCTGGGATCCTGCTTCTACTGGGTCGGCTCCACTGAAAAAGTCTGGCCTACACCGCGGCCCTATGACCCTGCCTGTCCAACCTGAGCTGATCCACCCTATTGTTGCTGAAAAATTTGCGACCGACTACCAAGACCACTCCCTACACCTCGGCATGAACGACTGGAAGAACTCCAGTTACCAGACTGGAGAGAAGCTAGAGGTTCTCCTCCTACACGAGGGGTCATAGGAGAACCCCTATCACCAGCTTCTAGTGAGAAGAACTGACAGAAACACTAAAGATAACCCATCTTGCTGCAAGATCTGCACTCCAGTGGGTCTCTCGGGCAATTTGTCCTCGAGTGCCTGCTCTTCCCACACTGGTAGCACACCACCTGGCTACCAGAAGATGTATCCCGCCTACTCATATATCCACGTGCATTATCCTTACAACGTGCCCTGCTATTAAATGGTGGAGAACTAACATTGGATGCCGAACCTCCCTAGCTCACAGCTCCAGAACACCTCATATTGTGCTCGGTGATCAGTTCTTGGTTGACTATAGAAGATATTGAAGTCAACCTAAAGTTGTTCACCTAAGATCATATATCCTTCCTGAGACCATCCTCAAACATCAATGCAAGTAATAACTCATCTCCCCCTAGAAAGGTTGTAAAGTGATGCAGCTCGGTGAAGCGAGAGGAATACTCCAGAACAGAAAGAGTACCCTACTCCATACTCAAAAACTCTCAAGCTCGATCGACCCTCAACATCTTAGGGTAGAAGTAGTCATAGAATATGCACTAAAACTCATCCCAAGCCAGGACTTTATAGCATCCTGCCTGTGAGATCACATCCCACAACCTCTTGGTTGAGTCTCGAAGCATGTACGTAGCGAGCCTCACCCTCTTCTCTAGAGGTATATCCATATGCTTGAAGATCATGAGCATGGATTCTAGCAATGACTCTATATCCTGAGATCCTCCTCCCCCTGTGAAGGTGGGAGAATGTTCCTATAGGAAAACCCGCATCAGCTCTTCCATTGACGGGGTTGGAGGCGGTGCTCCCTGAAAGGTTTTCATTATCCTCATAAATCCCTCTCAAAACTGGGCATCAGCCCCTGTGTCCAGAATGATGGGTAGTGCCAAGACTGGCACAACTGGAGGATCTGCTAGACGTCCCTGATCAGTCATGTACAATGTCTGATCACTGCCTTGTAACTGGCAGACAACTGGAGGATGTCTCAGTGGCATGACTCTGCAAGGTCAAGCACACACATTAGATCAAGATTAATAGGTATAGAAACCTAGAAGTGTAAGAAGGAAATAGGAGAAAGAAAGCATTCAAGTTTTTTAAGACATGGATACATAGCATGTATAATGCATACACGGTGTGTTCCCTTAAGACTTTCACATGGGCATGTACATCTGCCAAAACTAGTTTTGTAACACCCCATACACAGTTTGTTGTCCTAACACACGGCGTGTACTTGAATCCTTTTCCCCTGCCTGAGTTCACTTACACAGCTAACCCACATGGTTCTCTTAGAACAAGACTACATAGTGTGTTCGTACAAGACACGGTGTGTATTAGACAAACTTCACCGACCTATGTTGTTAGTGACACGGCTGGATACACGACTCCCACTACACAGCGAGTTCCACATGAAAATGGTGTGTACCAAAGGATTTTCCAACCCCATTTCTCTGCCCACACAGCCAGTGACACGGTTAGAGAATACCCGATGTGTACATATAGTACACAGCATGCACTTAAGAAAATCAGTTTCTTCACGAATAGAAGAACGCATGGCATGTATTCATCATTACACGGCGTTTATTCTAGGTTTTTCAGGATAGTAAGCCTCAGAAACTACTCTAGAACCTAGAAAAACATTTAAACGAACATTAAAGTGCCAAATTCCAATCTGAGAGGGCCGATACTCTCCAAGAATCAAAGCATGGCATCTTATATGTGTCTTATACAAGCATAACAGGTTAATGATCCACTAAATTCGGATCCATGAGGGCCCATAACACCTCAAGAACCAAAGTTTCTCATTCATTCAAACAAAACCATACACATTTCGATAACCTATCAAAATTAGGTATTCTATCAAGGCATCTATCACAATAGCATGCATATCTAGGACAACATCTATCACAACAACATACAATTTCTAATGCTCTCTAAAATGGCATGGTAAGATTTGATGACATGTGATTTCTAGAAAGTGTCTATATGATGCATGAGATGGAAGACCCTCATCTCATTGGGTTGCAACAGAAATAAAACCTCAATATCATCAACAATAACACCACAAAACATGTGAATCACCCAACTATGGAATAAAATCAACTGTAAATTTGAAAAACCAGAAAAATTACAGTAACGGGGTAGATTGGCTTTTCCCTGTACACGAGTTAGCTACTCCTGGGCATAGCTTATTACCAAGTACATGTTCCATCCTATCCTTGACTATAGGATCCAAACAGTAAGTCAAGAGAAAATATTTCCTCTGATTCCACTTTGTAATGTCCCAGTTCTGAAAGCCGCCTAGAGGCGCCCCGTACCCGGTTGGTTATATGGCCTCAAACTCATTTCCCCTAACGCTAGAGGCTACTGACTAGCAGCGAGGGCCTTGGGTGTGATAGTGGGGAAACTATGACTTCATTGGTAGAGTGAAATAGTTGAAGATAAACAGATAACAATAAAGGATGCAGTATAAATACCAAACAATAGTAAACAGCAGAAGAATGATAAAGAAACAACTGGCGCACATATATAAATGATGCATGATAAATATGTCTATGAAAGTAGCCAAACAGAACACAATGCTTGAAAACAATATTACAAAACTAAAGTACAAAATAAAATATATAAAAAACTCCTCAGCATCGTAAGCCTCATCTTGGTCTTGTGCTCTCCATCTCCAAAGCAGTCAAGTACCTGAAGTAGAAGGCGCTTTCCCATACATATACCTGTAACGATATAATCTGTTTGGGCCCAAAATCATGACCCAAACAGGGTGTGAGACTAATCCCAGTAGGAAACCACCAAATTATATGTTCCTAATAGTCAGTTAATATATATATATGAAAGGCAATAAGAAAAAGTGCAGTAAACATAGAAGTAGTCAACAGTAAAAAATTCCACAGTTTCAATGCATTCAATTCCACATATCATGTAAGAAGCTAATCAAAGAAGGTAACCATCTAGGATGTACACACATCCTATCCCCTCAGGTTCAGTTAAAAGGATATACAAGGAATCTATGAGGAAGCACTCACAGTCAATTCCCCTTATAGTCAAAAGTGATTAAAGACTCTCTAAGGAAGCTCACACGGTCAATTCCCCTTATAGTAAAAAGTGATTTAACACTATCTGAGGAAGCACACATGGTCAATTCCCCTTAAAGGAAAAAGTGATCAGAGACTCTATGAGGAAGCTCACACAATCAATTCCCCTTATAGTCTACTACACCAGGTTCTCACTAGCCTGTGTAAGTAAAACGAGCACAACAATGAAAAACGGACAAAGTAAACCTCAAGAACTACTTGGATAAATATTCTATAGCATGTCAAACATTTCAGATAAAAATAATCACTCCATCATATAGTACTAGGCATGGAAAAAACATCATGGAAGCCTAATAGGCTAAACAAACCTAATGGTCATAAACAGAACATGCATGGGTAAACACATCCAAAGCAAAGCAATCAACCATATTCACATCCAATTAACCTCTACTCACGTATACCAGCATAGTAGAAAAAAACAGGGTTAAAACAGTAAACGGGCAATACCCTGTTAAAGGGTTTAGGACAAAATTGCACATATAACTCAAAGACTTTCAACAGAATGGAAGAAACCACCTACCTCGGTGTTGGTGAATCGATATATGTGAACCTCAAGCCTTAAATCTCCCAATAACACTGTAGATATATAAAAACATCTAAAACATTCAACTGAGTATAACTTGAGAAGGAGGAGGAATCATGAAACGAAGCCCTAGATGAAGGAAGAGCTTACCGAGGCGATCCCAATGCAATTGATGATGGTCGAATCAGATATTATATGTTCGGTCGGGGGCTCAGAGGAATATCACGGTCGTACGAGTTCTCTCAGGTGAACTAGGTTGAGAAGAAGGCCTTTCTGGCGATTAGACGTGACCTCGGTACATTTAATAAAAATAGAAATACATGGTGTGTACTTTTCGTTTCTGTACTCTCCTTTAGGCGGTCTCCAAGTCACCCCCACATGACTGTGTGTGCGACCACTACACAGCCAGAACACAGATTCATACGACAACCGATTACATGGCATGTACTCATAAAGTACACAGCGTGTACATCAAAAATTTCCAAAAATTCCTCTTTTTCTCAGAAACGACCAGAAAATAAAAACATACCTTAGAAGAAGATCTGGGTTCTTACAGTAAAACCTTGACCAGAACCACTATGTCTAATCTAGAGTTCCATAAGACCTTGTGTATTCCACCTTATAAACAATTGGCCTTAACTACCATGAATTTTATATAGAAGGATCAAGTAGTTGGACTTGTCCCACCATTTAGTACTCACAAGAGTGGGTATTTTACCACTAATATGAGTGTAACTACTACTAGTATGAAAATATAGATTACATATGTGTAAAAGGGTAGTGGTAAGTAGGTTAAGAAGAGTTTGTATTCTTTAGTTCCCTTGTTTGGAGTTTCACAAATCTTCAAGTATGGGATGGTCATTCATTATTGAGGGGTCTTTAAAACACTTTAGAGACAATGGAAGAAGTGTGGAAAGATGACCCACTATCTAAAATTAAGAACCTAGTGTTTGAGTATATGTTTCTATAGGGGATTGAGGTAGACACATTCTAAGATCCAAGGATCTTGATGGGGTCCTCAGTATCAAGCATGGATGACAACATTTTGGGTGAGTCGTGTACCTCAGGGACATAGTCAGGGAGTTGAGGGTTTCCTTTTATTTATAGTGGATCAGAATCTATCACATGGTGTTGAAGGATCATCTACTATTTGGGGTATTTCCCAAATCACTTTAATGTCTCCTAAAACTTTTTTGATATAGGTGCTTCCAATTCCTTTATATCTTTACAATTTTTTTTTGGAAAGACATATTGGTCGTGTTTTCTTCTGAGTTATATTCCCTTAATACACTATTAGGATTGAATGTGGACCATATTAATTGATTCCTAGAGTAACCTATAGTCATGTTTAGTTATGGAAATATGCGTGACATTATAATTTTGGAGGTGATGAGCATCGATGTTGTTCTTGGTATGGATTCATCGACCAGCTTCCAAGCTCAAATTGATTTCTATTAGAGACCAGTATCATTTACATCACCCAATAATGAGTGGTAAATGATGATAATATAATGGGAGTTTTGTGAACGTTAATGTGGTCCATACATAATCCAACATGGGTTGATCATGGAGAAGATTAAAATATTTGTTCCTTCACTAGGATCAGTGGTAGTCCACTTGTATATTCTTCTAGCTTTGAATCCCTATCTGTAAATATTTCAAGATGAAATCATAGGACTTACCCCAGATAGTGGTGTTCAGTTTGAGATATTACTCATATGTAGCACCCCCATTTTCAAGTATGTAACCCTTAATTTATTTATTTTAGGTATATAAATTGTTTTGAGAATTTTGGGAGGTTTTGGAAACCTCTTTGCATGATTTTTGTGTTTTTATAAAGGTAAGCGATCAGTGAATGATTAGTTGAAACAATCAAAATCTTACAGGAAACCTTGCATAATGATACAGAACTAAGGGGAAGGTGCATGGGTAGGCTCACAGTTTTTTTAAACCGTGCGGCAGCCTAGGATAAATGGTGAAATTTGGGAAAGTGGTCATTTGCATAGTTGGCGCAAAGTTTTAGAACTGTGTGAGAAAACCTTGAGAGGCCCATATATAGCATCCCGCCTTTTTATAACATAAACTTTCATTACATTACACAAAACTGAGGATCTTTAAGGTCTAGTGTCTTGGAAACCAGGAACATAATACATGAAAACAACATAAAACATTCTTCTTAAACACTTCAAAGGATTCTCCTTAAGTTCATCCTAGGTACATTACTGCATCTCATAACCTGGGGACATAAATCAAAAGAAAGGGTGAGCATAAGGCCCAGTAAGGGAAACAAGAGGAACATTTTACATGTGAACTTGAGATACTTCAATAAGGACATGCAAAGAACTTTAAGGCATGAGAAAGAAATCATGAGGCATTTCATAATAAAAATTACATTTTCCATAACTTGAAGATGTGGCTACATCATTTAACATAGACAATAATGAACATATCACCAAGGTCCATCCCCAAGGTGTCATTTGAAAATTACCAAGGTTATTCACCAAGGTATCGTGAAAATTGTAATCTCTAGTGGTTACATCATTACCCAATGCATTGGAGTGCTATCAGGGCGCACCGTTAAATTTTCCATTATTATCATGTGATCCACATATATCATCATAAAAAATTTCATAAATAACCCATATAGCATAAAATAAATGGGTTTCATTTCATAATCATAACGTTTTAAAAACTGCTTTAAAGACATGATCTTTACGTCACTTTAAACCCACGGAAAGGGAAAGCGGGTTTCATGTATGTAATTCCCAGAATTTAAAATAGAACATTTTGATATATATGTGAATAACCTTGTAGAAATAAGAGATTTCAGTATTCACTTTATAACATAAAATAATTTTGAGAAAAGAGGGAGGCGTTTTGAGACGAAAATTCTACAGCATAACGGCTATGTTACAAGGTTTTAGAAAACATTGAAAAAAAGAGGGGACATGGGTCACCCACTCATAAATGATCCATAAAACATTAGGGGGGCATAATATAAGGGATTTAAGAACATGGTAATGAAATTTTAAAGATATACCATATGAAATGAAAAACATGGAAGTGAGACAAAACAAGATTTCTCTTATTAAAATTCGGCAGCCTAACAGCGTCCCTTAACTTCAATAAAAAAAAGATTTGACAAGATCAAATAGGGTCCCTCATCATATGATCATAAGAGATCAGTTTGATAGATATAGAGATCATACCCCAACATAATAAAAAGGAACTTGAAAGACTTGACATGAAAGTCGAACTTGAAAAATGAAAAGGGTGAAAGAATCCCTTAAAAATTCGGCAGCCTAACGGCGTCACTTAAACATTCATAAAAAGAAATGATGAGAGTAAGAGGGGATCTCTCATCATATAAACATGAAAAGGGCAGTAAGAGGAATATAAAAGAACATCCTCTCACATAAGAATATGGAGCATAAAAGGAATGACATAAAAAGGATTACAAGAAAAGGAAGAGAGAGGTCGGATCCCTTACCTTAAAACAGGACTCTTGAAACTCAAAGGTTTGGACCTTGAGGGATTGGGGGCACCTTGGGAGGACTCCTTGGGAGGTAAGGAGGCCAGAACTTCGTTGGGGGAGAGTTGGGAGTGAAAAATAAAGGAGGAAAGGGTGGGTATTTATAGGGAAAGTGAGGGGACAAGGCAATAATGGCCAAGGGACACCTCATTAGTGGTTTTGGAAAAACCATGGGCTTGCCCTTGGTATTTGCCCATGGTATTGGCCACTTGGGACACCTAGTACCTTATATTACTATTCATAATTCGACCATATTGAATATATACTTAATACATCATTTAATGATGTCATTAAACACCCGTAACTTAAAAACTATATTTTCACTATTCATCGAAAATTCAACTTTCTCAGCATAATCCCAAAATTTCACCTTAACCAAAAATCAATACTCTGATTTCAAAAATGAAATCCATTTTATAAAAATAATTTTCTAAATATTTTTAATTTAATTTTTAAATAAAAACACTATTCATCGAGAATTCATTTTTTTGAGAAAAATCCCCAAAAATTACCTTAACATAATATCGATGCTCTGAATTCAAAAATAATGTCCTTTTTATAAAAATAATTTTCTAATTATTTTTAATTAAATTTTTAATTAAAAAACACTATTCACCCGAAAAACTAATACTTGACTAATAATTTATGAAACCATTATTTACCCATTTTATTGAATCACATTACTTAATCTAGGTGCCTAAATTATATTAAAACTTTCTTTGAGTGAAATTACTAATCCATTTGGTCACATTACTAATCCAAAGCGTAAAATTACTATTCATAATTTACTATTCATCAAAAATTAAGTTGATCTTATTAGACTCCAAATTCCTTACTGAACACTTTTGTAGAAGACCATTTTTTGAAAATCATTACACATCATTAGTTATTTAGGGTTTTCATAAATATTTTAAAATATCCTTTTTTCCAAAATTCATCAATAAAATACATTCTAAAATTAGCTGGACATTTGAAATTTCACAAACATCACTAAAGGAAGAAATCTCAATTCATTCATCGCAAAGGATTACACAAAGGAGCTAGGGTCTCGTCACATAGCCCCTTATAACACTGGCATATGACCTAAGTGTAAGGTGTGCTATGGTGAGAGAATCTGAGGGAGGCTCAGATAACATTTCCCTAGTAGTAATCTCTACTAACTTGAACTTCTCTCGTAGGCGTTTCCGTTCAAGCTTGACACGCTGGAGTTCAGCTTGGGCTTGGTCCAAAGAGAAGCCCACAGATTCTACCTCCTTCCCAAGCTCTGATAAGTGGGCTTCATAAGGGTCGAGTCTACTGGATGAAGCCATCGACTCCTCTTTCTGCATTAACCATTAACATCTTAATAAATCATTAAGAGTAAGTTAATATACTACTCAAAAAGATTGGGTCGTTACATTCTTCCCCCCTTAAGAAATTTCGTCCCCGAAATTTACACTTGAGGCCTAGTCGAAAAGGTGAGGGTACTTTTGCTTCATTGTTTCCTCAGGATCCCAAGTCGCTTCTTCATATTTATGATTCCTCCACAACACTTTCACAAGGTGGGTAGTCTTGTTTCGTAGAACCTTGTCTCTACGGTCCAAGATTTCCACTGGCTGCTCCTCATAAGAGAGGTCATGTTCCATTTGTACCACCTCTGGGTTCAGTACATGCGAAGGGTCGGGTATGTACTTCCTCAAGAGAGATACATGGAAGACATTGTGAACTTGAGCTAGGTTCGGTGGAAGTGCTAAACGATAGGCCACTGCTCCTATGCAATCAAGGATTTCATAGGGGCCAATGTACCTAGGGCTAAGCTTCCCTTTCTTCCCAAACCGCATGACTCTCTTCCATGGAGAGATTCGAAGGAAGACTTTGTCACCAACACCAAACTCCAAGTCCCTTCGACGATTGTCAGCATAGCTCTTCTGCCGACTCTGAGCTGCCTTTATGTGTTGTTGGATGGCATGAACCTATTCTGTCATCTCTTGCATGAGATCAGGCCCAAGAAGCTTCCTCTCACCAGTTTCATCCCAACAAGTAGGAGTTCTACACCGCTTTCCATACAGAGCTTCATAGGGTGCCATCTGAATACTCGCATGGAAGCTGTTGTTATAGGAGAACTCCACTAATGGGAGGTGTTGATCCCATCCACCTTTAAATTCCATTGAGAATAATCTCAACATGTCTTCGAGTGTCTAAATAGTCCTTTCAGATTGGCCATCAGTTTGAGGATGATAGGCCGTACTAAAATTCAATTCAGTATTCAGAGCATGTTGAAGACTTCTCCAGAATTTTGATGTGAATCTTGGGTCACGATCAGATACGATGGATAGTGGTACCCCATGCAGCCTTACCACTTCCTTCACGTATATCTTGGCAAGCTGATCCAGAGAGAAATCTTCCCGAATAGAGATAAAATGGGATGTCTTGGTGAGACGGTCCACAATAACCCATATCGCATTGTTTCCTTTGGATGTTTTCGGGAGACCAGTTACAAAGTCCATAGTGATATTATCCCACTTCCATACTAGTATGGGTAGCAGTTGTAATACCCCCTTAGGAAGTTGTCGTTCTGCCTTTACTTGCTGACACACCAGGCACCTTGTAGTGTAATCAGCAATCTCCCTCTTCATGTTATCCCACCAATAATGATCACGAAGGTCTCTATACATCTTAGTGCTTCCCGGATGTATAGAGAAAGTAGAGCTATGAGCTTCATCCATCAGTTCTTTCTTTATCTCTAGAATGGATGGAACACATAGTCTTGTACGAAATTTCAATACACCTTCCTGATCAATATTGAAATCAGGGAACTTCCCATCCTTTACATCCTCGAACTTCTCCTGTAGCAAAGGATCTTCTTTTTGAGCCTTCTTGATCTTCTCTAGTAATGAAGGTTGAGAAATCATTTGGGATAGGGTTGATGATGTCCCTTTCCTTATAATTCCCATGTCCAGTTTTACTAGATCTTTAATCAAGGGATCTCCTAAGATCCTCATTGTTGCCAGAACAACAGGATCTTTCCTACTTAACGCATCTACGACTTTATTTTCTCTTCCAGGGTGATAATGTATTGAACAATCATAGTCTTTAATAAGCTCCAACCATCTCCTTTGTCTCATGTTCAATTCTTTCTGTGCGAAAATATACTTTAGACTTTGGTGGTCAGTGTATATATCACATTTCTCCCCATAAAGATAGTGCCTCCATATCTTTAGAGCAAAAACAACTTCCGCCAGCTCTAGATCATGCGTAGGATAATTCTGCTCATGAATCTTCAACTGTCGAGATGCATAAGCAATTACCTTGTCATTTTGCATGAGGACGCACCCAAGCCCTTTCAGAGATGCATCGCTAAAAATAACGAATCCTTATCCGATAGAGGGTAGTGTTAACACAGGTGCAGTAACCAATCTCTTCTTCAGCTCTTGGAAACTTTCCTCACATTCCTTTGTCCAGATGAACTTAACCCCTTTTCGAGTCAACTTGGTTAGTGGATTAGAAAGTCGTGAAAAGTTTTTCACAAACCTCCTATAATATCCTGCTAAACCAAGGAAACTACGAATCTCAGTTACTGTTGTGGGTTGAGGCCACTCCTCCACAACCAATGTCTTTGCAGGGTCAACCGAGATTCCTTCATTGGTTACGATGTGCCCCAAGAAAGCCACTTGTTGTAACCAAAACTCACACTTTCTGAACTTCCCAAAGAGCCTCTCCTTCCGTAGAGTTTTCAAAATAACCCTCAGATGATCTTCATGCTCCTCACGACTTTTTGAATATATCAAAATATCATCAATAAAAAGTACCACAAAGTTATCAAGGTAGTCCTTAAAGACTCTATTCATCAAATCCATGAAAATAGCAGGAGCATTAATCAAGCCGAAAGGCATAACAGTAAACTCATAATGCCCATATCTCGATCGGAAGGCAGTCTTTGGAATATCTTCCTTCTTCACCCTCAGTTGATGATAACCAGATCGAAGGTCAATCTTAGAGAAGAATTGAGCCCCACGAAGTTGGTCAAATAAATCATCAATTCTTGGAAGAGGGTATCTGTTCTTCACTGTGATCCCGTTCAGTTCTCTATAATCAATGCATAGCCGCATTGATCCATCCTTCTTCTTCACAAAGAGAACTGGTGCTCCCCAAGGAGACACACTCGGTCGGATAAACCCCTTCTCCAACAAGTCTTGGAGTTGTTTCTTTAACTCTTCTAGCGCCACATTTGCCATTCTATACGGAGTCTTTGATATCGGTTGAGACCCAGGTACGAGTTCAATGGATAACTCTACCTCTCTTTCGGGGGGAGGTCCAGGTAACTGCTCAGGAAATACATCCATGTACTCCTGAACAATCGGAACATCTTCAATTTGTATGCTCCCTTTCCCTTCTTCCTTATCACCGATTAACTCCATAAAGAAAGCTATAGGAGGTGCTTATAGATAGGGATCAGTTCGGGATATCTCTCCTTGGAAGATAACTGTACGTCGTTCATTCAAGACTACTGAGATTTCCTTACTTTTGCATTTGATCTTAGCATTATACTTTGAGAGCCAGTCCATACCTAGTATAATGTCGAATTCCATCATGGGAATGACTACTAGATTTTCGATAAGATTGTTCTCACCAAAGTAAACACTAGAGTCTCTAAATACATTTGATGCAAGGATAATCCCACTTGGAGTCTTGACTGACAACTCTACCTCTAGTAGTTCGGGGATTGATTCTATATTCCTTGCAAACTTGGAGGAAATAAAGGAATGCATAGAACCAGAATCAAATAAAGTACTTGCTAGTTTTGAGAGGACAACAAGAGTACCTGCTACCACATCGTTCGGAACATCAACTTTTGTTGTTGTGATAGCGAAAGCACGGCCTTGCTCCCTTGGCCTCTGCTGAGGTTGATGGTGATTCCCCTCCACCGCCCTCGGATTTGGACATTGATTAGCAAAGTGCCCAAGCTATCCACACTTGAAGCATGTGACTTCGGGTAGGGCCAGAACCATCTTTCCTCTGTCGTTAGTGTTGGGAAGTTGAGGCTTCACATCACTACGACAATTCCGAGAAATATGGCCTTCTTTTCCACACCTATAGAACTTACCACTTCGGATCAAGCAGTTCCCCGAATGCTTCTTCCCACACTTATTTCATGTGGCATGTTGCATATGCTTTCCACCTCTTTCCTGATCAAAACTTCTTCCCAGGCTTGGTTCTAGAGTTCTCTTCTTTTCATTAGATTTGTGATACCACTGTGTCTCCCCAAACTCTAGTTCAACTTTCATAGCACTTCGAACTATTTCTTCATAGCTATCGTAGTCCCTGTTGGCTAGATTCTTCCGCAGATGAGGTCGTAGTCCTCCAAAGAATCTATCAACCTTCCCATTAGGGTCCATGACAAAGCTTGAGGTATAACGGGAAAGCCTTGTGAAGTTCATCTCATAGGTTCCAACTGATTCATTCTCCTTTTGCTTCAGCTCGATAAATTCTTTCTCCATTCTCGTTCTCATCGAACGAGGGAAATACTTATTAAAGAATATTCCCCGGAACTCTTACCACTCCATAGCTTCCATCTCTCCTCGTGGCTTCGTGTTTTTGATCAGTGACCACCACTGATCATCTTCTCCCTCTAGGCGGTAAACAGCAAGGGTGACTTTTTCTTATTCCGAACAATGAAGTACAGAAAAGATCTTTTCAATGGAGCTTATCCATTGTTCCGGAACCAATGGGTCAGTAGATCCACTGAATGTTGGTGGTCGTTGACGCATGAAGGACTCAACAGAAAGTTGCTCCCTTCGTGGTGAGGTTGGCCTCTCAGCTTGATTCAAGTTATTACTCATAACTTGAGTCAGTTGGTTCATCATTCGCATGAATGTTTCCATTCCGGCTTCCATCGGAGGGCCGTCAGCACATGGTGCATTGCGGTCACCATCGGCATGGATTCTCCTATTGCCCACCATTTTCTAAAAGAATAAAACCTTAGTGAGAAACTTATTTCATTTATGGATCTTTTAACTAAGACTTCATGCTTAGACAATTACACTTTTCTATAATTCCTTCATAATGATTCATAAAAAGCTTGTGATTAACCAAACATATCCCCCGGGAGTGCCGTAACCAAGAGTGCAGCAAGGCCCGTTATCATGCACCAGTTCCCGTTCGAGTCTAGCTCAAAGTGGTGTTTTCGGGTTTTACCCCTATGTACATCTGTGCCAGAGCCGCCTCTACCTTCTCGTATCCAGACAGGGATGTATTTGTTTGATAAACCACTTACTCAATACTTACCAAAATACCAGGAAGTTTTCCTATATTTAAACTTTTATATAGGGTTCTTCCTAAAGTTTTTATATCCTAATTTCCACAAATAACTAAACCATCCTTTGATACCAACTATAGCATCCCGCCTTTTTATAACATAAACTTTCATTACAGTACACAAAACTGAGGATCTTTAAGGTCTAGTGTCTTGGAAACCAGGAACATAATACATGAAAACAACATAAAACATTCTTCTTAAACACTTGAAAGGCTTCTCCTTAAGTTCATCCTAGGTACATTACTGCATCTCATAACCTGGGGACATACATCAAAAGAAAGGGTGAGCAGAAGGTCCATTAAGGGAAACAAGAGGAACATTTTACATGTGAACTTGAGATACTTCAATAAGGACATGAAAAGAACTTTAAGGCATGAGAAAGAAATCATGAGGCATTTCATAATAAAAATAACATTTTCCATAACTTTAAGATGTTGCTACATCATTTAACATAGACAATCATGAACATATCACCAAGGTCCATCCCCAAGGTGTCATTTGAAAATTACCAAGGTTATTCACCAAGGTATCGTGAAAATTGTAATCTCTAGTGGTTACATCATTACCCAATGCATTGGAGCTCTATCAGGTCGCACCCTTAAATTTGCCTTTATTATCATGTGAGCCACATATATAATCATCAAAAATTTCATAAATAACCCATATAGCATAAAATAAATGGGTTTCATTTCATAATCATAACGTTTTAAAAACTGCTTTAAAGACATGATTTTTACGTCACTTTAAACCCACGGAAAGGGAAAGTGGGTTTCATGTATGTAATTCCAAGAATTTAAAATAGAACATTTTGATATATATGTGAATACCCTTGTAGAAATAAGATCTTTGAGTATTCACTTTATAACATAACATAATTTTGAGAAAAGAGGGAGGCGTTTTGAGACGAAAATTCTGCAGCATAACGGCTATGTTACAAGGTTTTAGAAAACATTGAAAAAAAGAGGGGACATGGGTCAACCACTCATAAATGATCCATAAAACATTAGGGGGACAGAATATAAGGGATTTAAGAACATGGTAATAAAATTTGAAAGATATACCATATGAAATGAAAAACATGGAAGTGAGACAAAACAAGATTTCTCTTATGAAAATTCGGCAGCCTAACGGCGTCACTTAACTTCAATAAAAAAAAGATTTGACAAGATCAAATAGGGTCCCTCATCATATGATCATAAGAGATCAGTATGATAGATATAGAGATCATACCCCAACATAATAAAAAGGAACTTGAAAGACTTGACATGAAAGTCGAACTTGAAAAATGAGAAGGGTGAAAGAATCCCTTAAAAATTCGGCAGCCTAACGGCGTCACTTAAACATTCATAAAACGAAATGATGAGAGTAAGAGGGGATCTCTCATCATATAAACAAGAAAAGGGCAGTAAGAGGAATATAAAAGAACATCCTCTCACATAATAATATGGAGCATAAAAGGAATGACATAAAAACGATTACATGAAAAGAAAGAGAGATGTCGGATCCCTTACCTTAAAATGGGACTCTTGAAACTCAAAGGTTTGGACCTTGAGGGCTTGGGGGCACCTTGGGAGGACTCCTTGGGAGGTAAGGAGACCAGAACTTCGTTGGGGGAGAGTTGGGAGTGAAAACTAAAGGAGTAAAGGGTGGGTATTTATAGGGAAAGTGAGGGGACAAGGCAATAATGGCCAAGGGACACCTCATTAGTGGTTTTGGCAAAATCATGGGCTTGCCCATGGTATTTGCCCATGGTATTTGCCACTTGGGACACCTCATACCTTATTTTACTATTCATAATTCGACCATATTGAATATATACTTAATACATCATTTAATGATGTCATTAAACACCCGTAACTTAAAAACTATATTTTCACTATTCATCAAAAATTCAACTTTCTCAGCATAATCCCAAAATTTCACCTTCACCAAAAATCAATACTATGATTTCAAAAATGAAATCTATTTTATAAAAATAATTTTCTAAATATTTTTAATTTAATTTTTAAATAAAAACACTATTCATCGAGAATTCATTTTTTTCAGAAAAATCCCCAAAAATTACCTTAACATAATATCGATGCTCTGAATTCAAAAATAAGGTCCTTTTTATAAAAATAATTTTCTAATTATTTTTAATTAAATTTTTAATTAAAAAACACTATTCACTCGAAAAACTAATACTTGACTAATAATTTATGAAACCATTATTTACCCATTTTATTGAATCACATTACTTAATCTAGGTGTCTAAATTATATTAAAACTTTCTTTGAGTGAAATTACTAATCCATTTGGTCACATTACTAATCCAAAGCGTAAAATTACTATTCATAATTTACTATTCATCAAAAATTAAGTTGATCTTATTAGACTCCAAATTCCTTACTGAACACTTTTGTAGAAGACCATTTTTTGAAAATCATTACACATCATTAGTTATTTAGGGTTTTCATAAATATTTTAAAATATCCTTTTTTCCAAAATTCATCAATAAAATACATTCTAAAATTATCTGGACATTTGAAATTTCACAAACATCACTAAAGGAAGAAATCTCAATTCATTCATCGCAAAGGATTACACAAAGGAGCTAGGGTCTCGTCACATAGCCCCTTATAACACCGGCATATGACCTAAGTGTAAGGTGTGCTATGGTGAGAGAATCTGAGGGAGGCTCAGATAACATTGCCCTAGTAGTAATCTCTACTAACTTGAACTTCTCCCGTAGGCATTTCCGTTCAAGCTTGACACGCTGGAGTTCGGCTTGGGCTTGGTCCAAATCGAAGCCCACAGATGCTACCTCCTTCCCAAGCTCTGATAAGTGGGCTTCATAAGGGTCGAGTCTACTGGATGAAGCCATCGACTCCTCTTTCTGCATTAACCATTAACATCTTAATAAATCATTAAGAGTAAGTTAATATACTACTCAAAAAGATTGGTTCGTTACACCATACTTGGGGAAAAGATAGTGTATAGTTAGCCAATGGTTTTCCTATCCATGTAACTAACCCTGAAAAGTTTAAAAACAAGATCCACATAATGTGTATCTAGGTGGGATTTGGGTTTTAACACCCCTTTTCTCCGCCATTTCAACCCAAACTTAGGATTTCACCCTCCCAAAGACCAAGGAAGCTTTCCCCATCGATCAAGAGCCAATTCAAAGGTGTTTATTCATGCATTAATTCCCAAAAATCATCATAAATCATCTTTAATGGTAGTTTTTGGTGGTTCTCCTTAGATATACTTCTCTCACTCACTCAGATTATTAGATCTACTTCAATTGTGGATAGATATAAGCTATTTGATCCAAAAAGTGATGATATTTAGCTTTTTTATGATAGGGGAAGATATATAAAGAGGGTTTTTGGAGATTCAACCCATTTTTTGGTCATATAAGTGTCGTTCTTCATTTTCTCCATAACCCCCAAGGTATGTGGCATCATTCTCAACTCCTCTATTTAGAAATTGAAAGATTAGTTTCAAATTGATTTTATTGATTGAAATTGGTTGTGAAATTGTTTTCAATTGGTTTTTAGAAACCCTATTTGGTAATGGTTTATAGAATTGTAGAATTTGAGTGTTTTTTGGGAACTTGAAATTTTTCACTTGATTTTAAAATGATGATTTAAAATGGTGATTTGGTTTTGATGTGTGGAATATGGTTTTCAAGAAAAGTTGTGTTTTATTGAAATGGTTTATATGGTCCCAGACCTCAATTACCCAATGTTGGAGCCTAATTTTATTACATTTGAATATGTACAAGTATGATTCATCCTAAAGGACTGAATAGTTTAGTGGTTTTGGAAAACCAGATACATATATAAGTTTTTCGTTACAACTTGAAATGAAATAGAATATATAAATTCCCTTGGAAACATCCAAAACTCCTATATTATCCCTATAATTAATTCATAATATAATTCCTTGCATCCTGGGGAAAAATAAAACCTAAAAAATTGTTGAGCTCAAATGGTCAGTATGGGTAAGAGATATAGAATAGGAATAAATAATAATGCATAGTGAATATCTAAAAGTACACAAGCAATTAAAACATAATCTTAAGCATAAAATGAAAGGAATAAAAGAAGATTAAATAAATCCATAATAAGACATGACCATGGATATTATACTAGTTGAATAATCACATGGACTATTATTTACCAGTTTCATAATGAGAGAATGCATAATTAAGGATATCAAAAACATACTCTCAAGGCCTTGGGCCAAGACCATACATAAACAGATAAAAACCAAAACTAGTTTGTCTCGTGAGACCTATTGATGCACCGAGGGGATATAATGGTCCCCCTAAAACACTTACTAAGTCCAATTCATTCCTAATATTAATTGGGTGAAACATAATTAGCATATACATTCATATTGAAGCTAACATATGAAATGTAAATAGCTTTCCCCAATTAGTAAACATAAACACTTACCAATGGGAGTAATATGGTGAATGGTCTCAAGATATCACATCCATAGTGAAAGTAATCATAAACCATTCAGTAAAATATATTCTATGATAAAATAAAATACTAATTCAAATTAAACATAATAATCAACAATAGTGTTTAAATTGATGAAAATACTCTTATAAAATCATCAAGTAATTCTTAAGAGAAATGTTCTTTTACTTCGCAAAGAAGAGTCATTTTGGAGAAATTTTTTTATAGAACCTGAAGTCAACTAATATATTTTTGTCATAATAAAATTATTTATTTTAGAAAAATAATGGTCACTTAAAATAGATTGTATATTTTACATGAAAAAGGTGAATTTGAGAAGTTTCCTTTGGGCTTGTTTATCGGGAAAAATTTGAGGTTACTCCCCATAAAATAAATACGGATTTTTATTGCTACATATATATATATATAATTAATTCAGAATTTATTAGTAGTAAAAAATAATAATTAATAATTTAATTGGGGTGATGAGAGAAAAAAATTTAACCTAAAAGAAAATGGAGGTTTGGGTAGAAACCCTTACCTTATATCTGAATGTGTTACGAACATGACCTTAAGGTTATGGAATATGAAATTAGACTCATAAATAATTTAATTAATAACCTATTAAAAATTTATTTATTTTATAATAAAGTTATTAATTTAATTATTGTCCTTTTTGATAAGTTGTAATATTGAATTTCGTCATTCTGGAGTGTGTGTTTCCTTGATTTCATGATCGGTTCACATGATTATAAGTAATGGAGTTCATGTAAATGTGTATAATTATAAATAATTTAAATTAGATTTTATTAATGAAAAAACTTATATTTAATTGGTATTATTTATTTTTTTCCATATATGAGGATGAATCATGTTAATGATAATCGTTTTGCATAATTTTAGCAGTTTTTAGATCACAACGAACTGGTTTTATTCTATTAATTAATTTCATGTATGTACAATGGTTCCAGAAACAAAAATAAGATAAAATAAATATTTTATAATCTTATTTAACCATAAAAATTGGTTCTTGAAGAGACATGAAGGATAAATTAAGGAATAAAAGTTCATCTTCCATGAAGGTTGTAAATTGGCACCTCCCGGACTATGATTTCGTATTTAAAATAAAATGGAGAGAGTAAAGAGATTGATAATGGATATTAAATTAACATGATATCATTCTATTATATAGATTATATTAGATTTATCATGATAATTTGTACAGAAAAGGTGAGGACAGGACAAGAAAATAAAATAAATTGAAATGAAATTAAAATAAAAAGGTAGAGGGTTTCCTTCTTGAATTATCATCCCTGAGAACCTCCTTAGTGGAAGGGGTTTTGGTATTTTGTAATGAAAAAGAGCTCCGATATGTCGAGAGAGACTGAGTAAGAGTATTTGGGAAGAATTTTGACATGATTCAAGGCTTAGAGGTGTAAGGAGAGGAAGGGGTCAGGGGTTGTATTTATAATGGAGGATAAGGGGTTTCCTTGAATGTTTTATTAATTAGATTACTATTTGGATCAAGACTAGGAATATTTTTTAGAATTATCATAAAATAAAATAAAATAATTAAGGATAGTTCTATATTATGGGCTTAAATCATCTGTACATCATCTATGACTCCGTAAATCATGTATTTATCATTTATCGTAAATTATCGGATTTTACTATTCACTAAAAATTAAATTATTTTATAAAAATCATAATAATTATCCCTAGCCATTTTTCAACATGTAGAATTCAAAACTGAACTCAATTTTATGAAAATAATATCATAAATAAGAGAAATTTAATTTTTAATTAAAACCATCCTTTACTCGAAAAATACCGATTTAAAATTTGGAACATATTTTATAACACTTTAAAAAATTAAATATGGTCCCATAAAATAACCCTAAAATAATAAGATAAAAAAATATTTATATATGAATAAAATTTATGTAAATAATGTTTATTTTAAATCATATTATTAATTATAAAATTGAAATTAAATTTTTATGACTTACCAAAATATCAACACTTAATTGGTAATTTTTAAAATATTGGTTTTCTTGTACCATGATAAAATTATATGATACTTTCATTTATAAGGTGTCCAAATTTTATTTATATATTCATGGGTGAGGTTACTATTAATTTTTCTAATTTATTATTCATAAGTTTCATATAACTATTTCTTAGATCAAGTTACTATTTCATCATTATAGGTTCCTTAACTTATAGAAATACCTATTATTTCATTAATTATTCATTTATAAAGATTGTATTTTGTTATCTATGTGGTTTTATGTGATTTATAATATATAAAATAAACCTAAGAATATAAATCTCATTGATAGATTTCCAGGTCATTACATTTTCCCCTCCTACAAAAAAGTTTTCCTCAAATTTTCTAGAATGTTACCTCACAAAAAGATTTTGGTAGTTCTTCATCATAAATTCTTTAGGCTAGCATGTCTCCTATTTAGTTTTATTATTTTTCTGATGTTCCATTACTAGTAGAGTCATCTGATTCCTTAACACCTATTCTTTAGTGTCCATAATCTAAATATTCTCTTCATAATTAAATAATTCATCTTCCAATTAGATACCTTCAGAATTGGGTACATGGGTTGGGTCTGGCATGTACATCATTAAAAAAGACTTGTGGAACACATTGTGTACTTTAGAAAGGATAGGTTCCATCACCAAACAATAATCCAAAACTCCAATTATCTCCAAAATTTCAAAAGGTCCAATGTACATGGGTCTTAGTTTCCCTTTCTTCTCATATCTTATAACACCCTTCCATGGAGATACATTCTGGAAAACATGATCTCCCACTTGAACTTCTAAATCCTTCCTTTGATTATCAGTGTAGCTCTTTTTCCTGGTTTGAACTACTTTGATATGGGTTTGAATAGTCTTTACTGTCATTGTTGTTTCCTCTAAAAGCTTTAAGATTACAAGCTTCCTTTCACCAACTCCATCTCAACGTGTTGGTGTACGACATCTCTTTAAATACAATACTTCATATGGTGCCATTTGAATACTATAATGGAGACTATTATTGTAGGAAAACTCTACCAAAGGTAAATAGTGATCCCAAAAACCTTGAAAATAAAGCAATCATGATATCAACTTGTCCTCTAATGTTTAGATCATCCTTTCTGACTGCCCATCAGTTTGAGGGTGATAAGAATTACTCAAATGAAGCATAGTATCCAATGTTTTCTAAATACTTTTCCATAAATTTGAGGAAAATCATGGATCGTGGTCAAATAAAATTGGGATAAAATATCCATTAAGTCTTATAACTTCATTAATATATAGTCTTGCAGGTCAATCTGGTGTAAAATCATCCCTTATAGTGAGGAAATGTGTAGATTTGATAATTCAATCAATAATTACCCATATTGCATCATTCATTCTTGGAGTTTTTGATAATTTGGTGAAAAATCCATAATAATGTCATCCCATTATATGTAGGAATAGGTATATATTGAAAGACTCAACTAGGATGGTGTCTTTCTGCCTTAACCTTTTGACAGACTAAACATCTTGATACATAATTAGCAATTTCCCTCTACATATTATCCCACCAAAAATGTTCCTTTTAATTTCAATACATGAGAGTGCTACTAGGGTGTATAGAGATATTAAAGCAGTGTACATCATCCAATAACTCCCTTTTTAACTTTAGGATAGAGGGAAAACATATCCTTTTACCAAATTCCATAATTCCATCATCACACACAAAGTCTGCTGACTTCGCATTATTCATATTATTAATTTTCTTTTGAATATTATCATCATATAATTGATAACTTTTCATCCTTTCCATTAAATATGGTTTATAAACCATTTGAAAAAGTAGTGATTCTTCTCCTTAATTCATTATTTCAATATCCATCCTTACTAGATCCATATACAAAAGATCCTTATCAATCCTCGTTTTTTTCATAACCCCATGATCTTTCCAACTCATTTCATCATCTACCTTATTCACCTTCCATGGGTGGTATTGTATTAAACAATGATAATAATTGAGTAACTCGACCCATTTCCATTTCCTCATGTTTAGTTCTTTCTGTCAGAATATATATTTCAATCTCTTTTGATTTGTATATATCTCATATGTTTTTCCATAAATATTGTGTCTCTATATCTCCAGAGAAAAGATTACAATTACTAAATCAACATCATGAGTATGATTGTTCTGTTCATGATTTTTTAAAATCCTTATTGCATAGGCAATAACTCCATCATTCGGCATAAGGAAACGTCCATGTCCTTTCTTTGACACATTACTGTAAATCACAAATCCACTATTCCCTGATGGTAGAGTCATTATTGAGGTATTCACTAATCTTCTCTTAATTTTTTCAAAACATTCTTCACCTTATTTTGTCCATAAAAACTTAACCTCTTTACATGTAATCTTTGTTAATGGGTTATATAACTATGAAAAATTCTGAAAGAAACATCGATAGTAACCTGTTAAACCAATAAAACTATGTACCACATTTATGTTTGTTGGTGTAGGTCATTTCTAAAATGTCATTATCTTTTCATGATCAAATTAGATTTCATCCTTAGATATAATATAGCTAATAAATAAAACTATTTGAAGCCATAATTCACACTTTCTAAACATCCCATATAACTCATTTCTTCTAATAGTCGTCATAACAAGTCGCAAGTTATTCTCATGATATTCATAGATTTTATAGTATATCAAGATGTCATCAATAAATACAACAAAAAATTCATTAATATATTCCTTGAAAACTCTATTCATTAGATATATGAAAATATAGGGTGCATTAGTTAGTCCCGAAGGCATTACTATATACTCGTAATTCCTATACCTGGTTTGAAATGTTGTATTTAGAATATCTTCCTTCATCATATGAAACTGATGATATCTAGATTGAAGTTCAATCTTCAAAAAATATTGGGCTATGTGAAGTTGATCAAATAAATCATCAATGTGAGTTAGGGGATTATTTTTCATTATCGTAATAGCATTGATCTCTCTATAGTAAATGCAAAGCCTCATAGATCAATCTTTATTCTTAACAAAAATAAGAGGAGCTCCCCATGAAGAAATACTAGGGAAAATAAACCCATTAAAACTAAAATCCTCTAGTATTTTCTTCAGCTCCATTAATTCCATTGTGGACACTATATAAGGATTCTTTGATATATTCCTTGCACCAAGAATTAAAACAATAGCAAAATCAATTTTCCACTCTAGATTATATCTAGGTAAATCCTCTGGAAATACATAAAAATATTATTGTACAATAGGTATATCCTCAATTTTAAGATTTCTTTCTTATACCAGAGATATTTTATTCTCTTACTCCCCATTAATTGCATTCAATAGTGCTACAGGGGTTGAATCTAGATAAGAATCATATGGAAAGGTTTATACTCTAAATTTAATGGACTCTATGTCATTCTCAAAAATTTCCACTTCCTTATTCTTATAATAAATTTTACATAATAATTTGAAATCTAATACATGATTATTATTATATAAAAATCAATAATAGTTATGATGATAAGGCCAGAAAATGAAGCATGTTTATGTGTTATAAAGGGGACTGATCGACACATCTTTATTGCAATGATACTTCCATTAGGAGTTTTGATTAACAACACCTTTATTAAATCAAATTGTAAGTGTCTAATTTTCCTGGAAAATTATGAGGATATAAAAGAATGCAATTATCCATAATCAAATAAATCATTGGTTAGGTTTGATTAAATGATTAAAGTACCTTCTACCACATCGTTTGTAACTTCAACCTCCACAATTGTGATCGCATAAGCTTGGTCTTTCTTCCTTGGACATCTCTGGGGAATGTTTCCTTGATTTCTAGGACATTTATCTACATAATGTACGATATATTTAAAATTGTCACTTTGAAAATTGGAATATTATTTCTTCCCCTTGCAATCATGGTCTTGGTTTCCTTTTTCTCCACACTTATGACAAAATCTTATTCCCTTCAAGAAATTAGCTCGATGTTTCTTCCCATAATTACTATTGGGTGAAAATTCAAATCTTCCCTTCTTCTCAATTTCCTTATTTCTTTTTCTAGAGTGTTCACCATCCCTCTTCTTCTCTTTCATTAATTTAAATTCATAATACATAGAGAATTATTTTTCTGTCTTGATATCACATGATTTTATAACTTCGTATGATGAGAATGTTTTCCAAACCAATTCCCTATAGATGAATGTTTTAAAACATAAAATAACAAATCAATCATACTTCTTCAGTTATGTATGTAGTATGCAGAAATCATTGATATCATTGTGAATTTAGCTTCATACTTTATAACATTATTATCCTACTTTTTCCTCAGACTCAGAAACTGCCTTTCCATATCTACTTCTTGTTCATGAGGAAAGTATATTTCTTCGAAAAGTTCTTTAAATTATCACCATTCCATGTTTTATATTTTTTTCCTCCTTATTGTTTTTGAATAAATAACAACCATTTATACACATCTCCCAAAGTATGATAAATTTCCATAACAAACTTCTCCTTTTCCTTACTTCCCAAAGTGAGAAATGTCTTCTCTAAAGAACATATCCATTTTTTCAATACAAGTGGGTTCATAGTCCGATTAAATGATGGAGTATATTGTCCCCTAAATAATTTTAACATTTATCCTCCATGTTTTGGATTATGATTCTCTATACATATAAGGTTATTGTTCATAACCTGATTTAGTTGTCTTAGTATAGTTATAAGTAGTTCAACACCAGTCGCAGCTCCAGAACCAACATCATTATCTTACCTTGTGTCTGAATTTGTTCTGTACTTTACCTTAAGGTCCTTTAATATAAAATTAGACTCATCAATAATTTAATTTATAATCTATTAGACATTTATAAAGTTTATTATGATTTTATTATGTTCATTTATGTCTTTTTTGGTAAGTTATAAGATTGAATTTTCTCATTCAGGAGTGTTTGTTTCGTTGATTTCAATATGGTTTGCCTGATTATAAGTAATGGAGTTCATTTAAAATGGGTATAATTTTCAAAAATTATAATTACATGTTATTAAGGAACAACAATAAGTTTAATTTGTATTATTTTTTATTTTTTCATATATGAGGATGAATCATGTTAATGATAATACTATAGGTTAATTTTTATAGGTTTTTGATAACAACGAACTATGTTTGTTCTATTATTTAATATCATGTACATAAAATGGTTCAAGAACCTTAAATAAGATATAATACACATTTTTTTATATTTTTCAAATATAAAAATGGTTTTATTATCATACTTTAAGGATGGATTAAATAACGAATTTTCTTCATCCACAAAGGTTGTAAATCGACACCTCTCGGATGATGATTTCGTTTTTAAAATAAAATAGAGAAGTAATAAGATTGATAATGGATATTAAATTAACATGATATAATTAAATTTTATATATTATACTGGATTTATCATGATTATTTTGATATATTAAGTGATTATAGGATAAGAAAATAAAAAAAATTTAAATGAGATTAAAAGAAAAAGGAAGAGGGTTTACCTCTTGAATTATCTTCCTTGAGAACCTCTTTAAGGGAAAGGATTTTTGGTATTTTTGAAAGAAAAAGAGATACTAAAAATGGGGAGAGACTAGGGGAGAGTATTTGGGTAAACGTTTTACCAGAATCAAGTCTTAGAGGTTTGAGGAGCGGAGGGGGTGAGGGTGGTATCTATAGTGGGGGAGAGGGGTCCATGAATTTTTTAATATTAAGATTATTATTTGGGTCAATAATATGAATAGATTGAGTTTTATGATAAAATATACTAAAATAATTAAGGATAGTTTGATATTATGGACTTATATCATCCATACATCATTTATGACTCAATAAATCATGTATTTAGAAATTATCATAAATTATCGTATTTTACTAGTTAATAAAAGTTCAAGTATTTTAGAAAAATCCCAAAAATTAACCCTAACTATTTTTTGATGTGTAAAGTTAAAAAATAATATATATTTTATGAAAATAAATTTATAAATAAAATAAATTTAATTTTTAATTAAAAACATCATTTACTCAAAAAAAATCATTTTAAATTTATAAATGATTTTATGAAACTTTCAAAATTTAACTAAGGTCACATAAAATTATCCTAAAATCAAAATACAACAAAATTTTAATATATGAATAAATTTTATGAAAATAAAATTTCCTTTAAATCATCTTATTTATTATAAAATTGTAAATAAATATTTTCGACTTACAAAAATAACACTTAATTGCTAATTTTTAACAAATAAATCTACTTGAACAATTATATAATTATAAAATACTTTCAATTTTAAGGTGTATAAATTTTATCTATACTTTCATGGGTGAGGTTACAATTCATTTGCCCAGTTTACTATTCATAAGGTTCATATCACAATTCCTAAGGACATGTTATTATTTCATCAGTATAGGTTCCTTAATTTCTAGTAATAACTCTTATTTCATTCATTATTAATTTATAAATATTTTATTTTTTTATCTATGTGGTTTTATGTGGTTTATAATATATAAAATAAACATAAGAAGGGAAATCTCATTGATAGAATTCTCAGTCGTTACATGGTTTGAAGGGAAAGTGGTTTTTCAATAAAACGGTTTTTATTGAAATGGGTTGTCATTGTGGTTTTCAATAAAATTCTTGATTTATTAAATTGATTGAATTGGTTTTTAAATGGATGTATTACCAATTTTTATGGTTTAAATGGTAATGTGTTTGTGGAATGGATAGATATTTGTCATGAAGTACCACCATTTATGGGTATGGGTTATGGATGTGAAGCTCCACTTTAATGGTAACAACAAGCTTGTGTGTGGGTGTGTATGTGTGTGTGGCTATGTGATATGGAATGGAAAATTATGATTAAATTACTGACATGGTTATAATGACATGTTTGGTTTCTTTCCTTGGAAAATTGTTTATTTGAGAAAACAAATTTGGTATGCAATTGTTTGGTTGTGAGATAAATTGTTGAACTATTTCAAATGGTTTTATATAAATTTTTTATATTAATTGTTTATATAAATGTGATAACTTTTTCTATCTAAGTGGAATGAGTTGGGGAGTCATTTGGGAAAATCAAGTTGAGTTTTAGTACTCACCCATACTTTATCACCTTAGTTCTTTTGCAGAGATCATTTACCACGATACAGGAAAGGGTAAAGTATCACATTTCTCTAGAGATACCTAGTGATAATTTGTCTATTTTGTAGAGTTGGAGTGTGAATCTTGTTAGAGATTTGGAGTTTTTTTTGGCAGTCTTTGGGTTTTGTTGGGTATGTCTTACGCTTTTTATTTAGATGTTTTTTAGTCTTTCATTGTGGTACACTTTTGTACTTAGTATTGATATAAATGGTTTAGCTTTGAGTTGTCTTTAATTTATATCATGCATTATTTAGTGGTTTATTTGGTCATGGAATGTTTTGTTGGTTTATTTATTTCCAAAATGTAAAATCATCCCCCAACTATTAATGAAGCCCTTGTAATTTATTTTCAAACTTTATAATGTTGGGGATGTCACCTAATTTCAAGTATTATCCTTCCTCCTTATCAAGCTAGTGAGGAGGTTGGGATGTTACAAGTGGTATTAACTTGTTCATTCATTACCTAAAAAGTAGTCTTCAGTTCTCTCTGACTTGGATTTGATATTTATTCTTTTCTAATCCTTGTTTCAGATTCATAGAAAGGAGTAGGATCATAGAGACATGAAATGTAGATCATAAAAATATATAGATAACCTTTTATACTGAACATGAATTCACTAGGGAGTTGGGTACATAAGTGTTTTTGAGACACATATAGGAATGATAATCTCATTTTCATGGTTTTATCTAATGAGATGAGCATGAAATTCATTAAAAATAACTTCCCATAGTGAGTGAATATTTAATTTTGATTATTGATATATGATTTGGTGCAATGTGTTGATTTTTGAAAAATGATGTAATTGTTTTCAAATGATTGATTTTGAAAAAGGGAATGGTTGTGGTATTTGAAAAATGGTATGATTTACAAAATAAATTCCAAATTTATAAAAAATTATTGAACATGGTAAAATTTGGATTTTGGAAAGTATTTTTTATGATAGTTGTGATGTGGTTGAATTTGAAATTGTTAACACTTTAGTTGGTAGAGAGTGAGAATTATAGTGTTTTTTGTTTGGTTTGAAAATAGCACATAGTAGGTGCCATAGGAACCAACCAGAAGAAACTACTAAGAACGTGGTTTCACCAGAGCCACAAGTGAACCAACAACTAATTTATATTATTGTACAAGATTTTCAAGCAGTGGATACAGGGAACATAAGGGATGAACCTAGTAATGTTGATCACATTGTCTAGTTGTAGAATAATAATCCACCCATCTTTTAGGGTGATTAGGAACCAGAGAAGGAAGAGGTGTGGTTGAACATGATGAATCTAATCTTAGATTTCATTGATACACCAGTAGAGTTGAAATTAAAAATTGTGACATATATTCTAGAGGATCTTGCACACTAGTTGTTTGATTTTTCTATTCATGCTAAATTGGACCAAGGAATTTCATGGGAGGATTTTTAAGAATTTTTTAACAAATAGTTCCATCCTCACACATTCATAATTTAAAGAATTATAGAATTATTTAGCTTGAAGTAGGAAAATATTTCTGACATAGAGTACATTTCTAAATTCATGAAATTAGTGTGCTTCTCACTCGAAGTTTCTTCTAGTGCATCCTTGAAGGAACGTATCTTTGAATTATGGATTAGGTTGTAGATTTGCTTGATGGTTGTTGTGATCTATAATACGGATTATACAGACATGGTCAATAGAGAAAATGAGGTAGAAAAGGACATCTCTAGAGGTACAGCAGGAGGATGTATGTTGATACCTTTGGGAGATAGTGGGAACCCTAATGTTGGGAGTAAGAAAAATAGGGAAACCTACTTCCAAGGTGGGAGAATGACTCATAATGAGATGGAGGGATTGGTATATATTCCTCTAGGTCCCAAAAAATCCTAGATGTGTCCATTGTGGTTCTCTTACCCATATAATGTGATAATTTAATGAACCACCAATAGCATGCCACAATTACAATCATATGGTGAATCTTCAGTGCTATTATCATAGTTCTCTAAGGTTGGGTTCTTGGGACACTTCTAAGGTGTTTCAAGCATCGTATTCTTTTAGGGGGAAAGTGTAATTGACTACCTCTCATTAGTATACTAGAGAAATTCATGGTGATTCAAGGCATACCAAGACTCATCAAGAAGTGTAATCTCAACAAGAAAATAAGGAATAAAAAGTGTCGATCAATAAATTATATGGAGCTAAGCAGTTTACAGGGGGTGATCAGTCTAGACCATAAACCATGAGAGGTATCATTATTTTTAATGCTACCCTTATGAAATATTTTTTTGATATGGTTGCATTACATTCCTTTATTTCTTATCATGATATTAATTTCTAATGTTTAAACATTGAGAAGATTCCTTCAGTGTTGAAATAGAAAACTCCTCTTGGTTAATGAGAATGTCGATCCTTGATGTGTAGATCATGCTCTATAATTTTTGATATAGCTGATCATATATGGGACTTATTTATTCTTGATATGTATGTCTATGATATAATAATTGGTATATATTGGTTGAAAACATTCAAGTCTCACATCGACTATTATACCAGAAATGTCAGTTTTGCAATTGAGGATGGCATCAAGCATCTCTTTTTAGGATACTAGAATGTACAAGGAGAAGTAATAGGCTTGTTGGTACCAGTAGTTGGAATGATCTCATACTAGTTGGTAGAATTTAATTTAGCATCGATGGAAGAGATTGAGGATAGAATTTTTTCAATGGTTGTGGATAAGTTTCTGGTTTCTTTTTCCTGATAATTTCTATGGGTTGCCACCTATAAGGGAAGTGGAGTTTGAGATTGGTATCCTTCCAAGGACCTCTAAAATTTCCATTTCATATTATTGTATGGAATCACTAGAATTTATGTAATTAAAAGTTAATTTTAAGGAGATAGAAAACCAATGTTTCATTCGACAGAGCATGTCTCTGTTGGAAGCACCGGTCTTGTTTGTCAAGAAAGAAGATGGAACTCTTTGGTTGTGTGTGGAATATCATAATCTTAACCAAGTTACAAAAATGAACTGTTATCCACATACACACCATGTTTATTTGTTCGATAAATTTAGGGGAGCTCAGTGGTTCTCCAAAAATGAATTTCAATCCGGATGTCTCCAATTGTGGGTTTCGAAGGATGATATTCCAAATACATCTTTCAGAAGTAGATATGGCCATTATGAATATGTTATAATAAATTTAGATCTTATGAACGCACTAGTGTTATTCTTGCATTGATGAATCAAATATTTTAGTGATATCGGGATAATTTTGTGTGGTGTTTTTGGATCACATATTGGTGTATTCAAGGACAATGGATGTGCATGAGAAACACTTGGTTACAGTGTTTGGAATCCGTCAAGATCGTTTTGTGTATGAAAAAAATTTCAAAGTGGGATTTTTGGATACAAGTGGTACGTTTACTTGGCTATTTAATCTCTAAAAGATGTGTTTCTATGGATCCAAAAAATATAGAAGTTTTTATCTCTTTAAAACAGCCAAATAATGTCTTTAGTATATGAAGTTTCATTATCCTAGATAGTTATTACTAATGTTTTGTTTGTGATTTCTCATGAATACCTTTTCCTATGAAAATTATGATAACGAAAAATGTTTTCTTCCAATGGGATGAGGGATGTCGAAAATAATTTCAAGATATGAATTTTTTCATTACATCAACACCAATCAGGATTTTTCCAAAAACAAAATATGGGTGTGTGGTGTATTGTGATGTTTCAGGATCGGGGTTGGGATTTTTTCTCATGTAGGGAGCACATGTTGTTTCTTACAGCTCAAGGAAGTTATGGTTGCATGAGAATAACAACCCAACACACAATCTGAAGTTCTCTATTGTAGTTCATGATTTGAATACAGGGAATAATTTTCTCTTTGGTGGTAAATTTACTATGTTTATAGATCATGATATCTTGAAATGCATTTATCACAAAGGGACCTAAACTTGAGACAAATAATATGGATAGAATATCTCCAAAGGTTTGACTTTGACTTGATGTATGCATCAAGAATGGAAAATTTAGTTGCTAGTGAATTAACCTAAAATTCAAATGCTCTGTTGGAAAAATAATCATTAGATGAATGGAAGTTGTTATTAGTCTTAGGTTTCATGCACTTGGAATGTGAATATTGAGGTGCAGTTGTGGCCTTCATTCTAATATCATTCATTCCTAATTTAGAGAAGATGGTTAGAGGGTAATAGGAATGTGATACAAAATGTAACAGCCAAAAGATTTATAAATAAATTTATTATGGAATGCATGAAACACTGAGTCTCTAAAAAACACCACTTTTTTATAACCTAGCTATTAAAAATAATTTTCCTACCTCTGTGATTTGAATTTTGGAAAACTGACATACACAGTTTCATTTAGTAATATATTTAGAGTTTGATAATACAAACATAATTTTTTGGTGAATAGTAACATACACTTATGAACAGTAATATGAATAGTAATATAACCCTTATGAATAGTAAAACATATTATTATTTTTCTGCATTAAGGTTATAAGATAATGAGATCTTGATTAATTTTTCAAGGTGATATAAAATGAATTTTTGTTTTAAAATTTTTCTTTTTTGAATTAAATATGATTTTATTTATAAAATTATTTTCAAAAAAAGGATTTCATTATTGAATTTTAATGGTCAAAAAATGTTTTCAGTTGATTTTTGGGATTTTTCTAAAATACTCAAATTTTTTATTAATAGTAAAATACGGTATTTACCTTATATATAAATTATCAGTTAAATTCACTATTCCTAGAATCATGGATGATATAATCACACGTGCTTTGAACTCACATGAACATATTACTATTATAGTTCACATTAATCAACACTATTGGTTTTCATGAGGGAAATAATTAAATAATCAATAAGATATTCAAAAATCACCACTCTCCTCCACTATAACCCCCCCCCCCCCCCACTCCCTCTTCTCTTCACTCCTCTAAATACCTGTTCCTTGTCTAAATTCTAAGCAGATCTCCTCCCAATATCCTCCCCCACGTCCAACAGCCATTGGCCTCATAAAAAACCCAAGCCTCCCCCCAAAAGTCTCTCTCAAGGAAGATAACTTCAAGAGGTAAATTCCTCTTTTCATTTGTTTTATTTTGAGTTCCTTTCTTTTATTCCTATTTACTCACCTAATTTCATCAAATTTCATGATAAATTCAGTAACTTACATGTAATTTAATTTTGTTATGGTAATTTAGTAATTCATCATCATCTCTCCTTTCCCCATATTTTATATTAGAAATTAAATCACCATCCAAGATTTGTTAATTTATCTCATTGAAGGGAAAAGGGTTTTTCAATTTCAATTACCATATTCAATTTTGGTCATGAAACCATTTTTATGGTTTAACAAGACTATAATATATGTATTATAACTTATTTAAGGTTATAGAATCTTTTTTTACAGATGATGTTAATTTATAAATCAAAATGAGTTTGTTGTGATCAAAAACATCAAATTAACACAAACAATTATCATTAATGTTTTTTATAGTGATTCACCTTCACTCCCAATAACCAAATGAATTTTATAACCATGTAATATTATATATGTTAAAAATAAAATTCAACTTCTATTATATACAACCATTCTCATCTTACATGTTTATCATTAAATGTATATAATTAAATAGGTCATAAATTCCAAGGAAAAAAACTTTCCCAAACAACAAAATTGAACCTCTTAAACCCATAAAGAATGCCATGAATAAACTTAATAATTCTATAACAAATATATTAAATAAATAATAGGTTATATAAATATTAATTAATGAATTTAATTTGGTTATCCAGGACACTAAGATCACGTGAATAACATTGCCTGACATAAGGTATCGGTTTTCTTCCCAAACCTCCATTTTCATTTGGGTTATTCTTATTCTATACTTAACTCAATTAAATTATTATTTATTAATATTTACTCCTCATATATGATGTTATAATGATCTATATATGTGTATGAACCATAATCCTACTTTCATTTATGGGGAGTTATATGTTATTACCGAAATACAAGCCTGATTCAAGGGAAATTCTCGAATTCTTACCTATTTTCATGGGCACTCTATAATCAGTTTTTAGCAACCATTATTCTTCTAAAATACCTCATTTTATTATTAAAATACTATCTTAATTAAATTCTGGTTTTATACAAATAATTTTCAAAATAAATCTTCTTTTTAAAGTAAATGAGTATTTTTCTCAATAATTACTCGATGATTTTATAAGTGTATCTTCATTTATTTCAACACTCTTGTTGATTCTTATGTATTTTTGGGATTATTATTTTATTATATCATATACCATATTTAATTTAATGGTTTATGATTTGTTTTATTGTGTTTGTTCTATCTTAAAACCATTCACCAATTTACTCTAAATGGTTAGTGATTATTCTCAATGTTCAGGGAAAATTATTAACATTTCATATGTTAGTTTCCATATGAATGTATAAGTTATTTATGTATATACCTATTCATATGAGGAATTAATTGGATTTTTAAGTGATGGGTAGGGCCCGCTATATCCCCTTGATTCATCGGTTGGTCTTATGAGACAAACTACGGTCTTAACACAAGTCCTTAACAAAATGTTTATTTATGATCTTCGCACAAGAACTTGAAGGTATGATTTTGATGTATGGAATTATGGATTCCATCATTATTAAACTAGTAATTGAAATTTCATGAGGTTATTTGACTAGTAGAATATGCAGTATTATGCTTTATTATTTCATTATTTATTCATCTCTTATTCATTCCAAAATGTGTTCAAGTTGATTTTTAAAGGAATGTGTTTTTAGTTATTTACAATGCCTAATGTTTATGTTTATGTTTATGATATCTTCCACTGTATTTCTTACCCTTACAGGGAATTTTATCTCACCCCTTTCTTGTGATTCATTTTCCTAGGACATGAATCGGTATATTATGAATGACATGCAGACATAACCTATGGGTTATAGATGTTGAAAAAGTTAATTCAATATTGTATTTATTTTCAAGTTTTAATGTTGAACTTATGTATGTATCTGGTTTTCCAAAATTATTAAATTATTCATTACTTTGGAATATGAATTTCTTTTAATCATGAAAATGTAATGAATTAAGGCACAAGCTCGGGGAAAATGAGGTCGGGTCTTTACACAAAATGCACGGCAATGAGGTCAAAACTCAATGGTGGGGAAAACATTGAGGGATGGAAGTAGGATGAAAGTTTAGTTTTATGGTTCAAAAATTGGATGGTTGGACATATAGCTTGTCATTAACAACTTTTTCATGCTTACCACCTTTCAAGTTGGGTTTTTCATATAAAAACAGATGTCAGGACTCGATACATAAGGCTCATTTTGTAGCATTGTATGGGGTTCCTTGCCATTATCCACTTTGCTAGGTGAAAATAGGTGATACTTCACTAGTTGGGTTGAGCCTTTTCCAAGAACCAAAAAAGAAGATTCAGTTGATCCAGAAATGGATGGAGATTACTCAGAGTAATTAGAGATCATATTTGGATCATCATCGATGGTATTTGTCATTTGAGGTGAGTGATCATGTGTTTTTTGAGATATCTATAAGGCTTGAACAACATCATCTGGGAAAGTAGGGAAAGTTATATCCTCAATAAATAGGCCCTTTTTGGACACTGAATTGGTTGGTGAGGTCATATACCAGTTGGAATTTCCACCACTTTTCTGTGATGTTTAAAATGTATTTCATGTATCTGAGTTGAAAGTGTATCATCCTGATCTTGACCATGTGATCAGATGAGGTCATGTAGATCTATATATGGATACTTTGTTAGTGCATGTGCCAGTGCAGATTATGGATAGGAAAGATAAACTCTTTCATGTAAAAACATTGTTCTAGTGTAGTTTCTATGGAACCATGGTCAGACTTTGAAGAGACATAGTAATGGTAGAAAGAGTAGAAAGACCAATAGCTAGAACTCTTTCTCAGAAATGATGTTTTTCTAATTTTCGGGGAAAATGGGTAAATGTTGGGGAGAATGTAGCACATGTGGTTTCAAGTAAATAATCCTTCATTTACATATTTTAAGTATATAAAGTGTTTGGGTGAAGTTTGAGAGATTTTGGAAACCTTTTGTTATACTTTTGAGGATTTTATAATGGTTCATGGTTGGTGAAGTTTTATTAGAAACCATGTAACTACTATAATAAACTGTGTACAATGAGATAGAGGCTAAGGGAAAGGTGCATAGGCATGTGCACATTTTGTCCAAACTATGTGGTAGCCTAGGAGAAACCATACAATTTCGGACAATGGTATTTTGCATGGTTGGCACAAAATTTACTAACACTGTAAGAGAACCATGTGATGCTTCACCTTGAGGTATAATATGGTGCATAGTTAGCACATAATTTTCTTAACTATGAAACAAACCATGCAGAGCTTAAAAACAAGATCCACATAAAAGAGTATCTAGGTCGGATTTTTATTTTCGCACCCTTTTTCTCTTCTATTTTGACCCAAACATAAGATTTCTCCCTCCCGAAGGCCATGGAATCTTTCCCCATTGATTAAGATCTGATCTAAAAGAAATTCATGGGGCTTTGAAGCCCAAAGTTCATGGTAAATCATCATTTATAATGGCTTTTAGTGGTGTTCCTCAGATCTACATTGTAACACCCCAAGATTTTACGAAAAATATTATTTTTAATTTCATTAATGTCTTGTTTTGTATGCTACACCAAAAGGAGCTTGCACAACATGCATCCCTGACTTGGCTTGCATTAAACGCAAGCGCGACCTTCCACGATAGTGTGTGTTGTACGCAATACCGAGTTTCGCTAAACAACGATATGCTGTTAAAATATTATTAAAACTAGCCATTATGAATAGTAATAACGACTTTTTGAAATTTTATAAATTTTATTTTTGAAAATGGACTTCATTTTTGGATTCGGAATATCGAAATTAGCCTAGGGTGAAATTTTGGTATTTTTCTGAAAACTTTCAATTTTTGATGAATAGTGAAAACACTGAGTTACTATTTAAAACCCGCCTTTTTATTTAAATAATTATTTATTTTATTTAAATTTATTTTAGGCCAAAATTGATACATAATACCTATATAAGTTCAATATAATTCATTGGAGTCATTTTTTAATAATTTTAGATATATAGAAATTTTATTGAACTTTTGCCCGTCTTTTACCCACCCCCTAGGAGAATTTTCAAATTTACATAAAACCTAATTTTACCGCTTTTGTGAATGGAATTTCAAAAATCTGAGAGACACGTTTGATGTCAGTAAGTAAAATGTGGTTCAATGAGATGAAAATAATTTTTGGTGAATAGTAACTTTTTACTTTTATTTACCACGTTTAAAAGTAAATAGGGTAATTAAGGGTAAAAATGATATTATTATTACCCTAACACATGTCCTAATTCTATTGGATAATTTTAATTCGACCAAAAACAACCTTAGAAATAAAATATGACCATTTAGGCCCACTTGGATTAGATTAGGACATTTATTATTAATTTATTTAAAGAAGGGTTAAAATAGTTAAAATCAAGGTTTAATAAGTAAATCATTTTTAATATATGGTTATACATAATATAAATTCTACTATAGATATTCATTAGAAATATGAAAAGATATCCTACATAATGATATTTTATTTGTAATTTTTAGACTTTAAATAATTTAATTTATTTATGACACAATGATGATGCAGTAATTATCTTATTAATGAAATATTGACATAATTGATGTTATAAATACAAAAATAAATGTAATTTGAGACTTTTTATGAATTAAAAAAAATTTATATGTTAATATGAAATGTTAGTGTTGATTTAAGTAACTTTTTTCTAACTAATCATTCTGTTATGATTTTCACAAAAATCAATTACCAAATAGTGTCAAAATTGACATAAAATAGTTTTTAAAACAAATATTATATTATTAATTGTTATTATATTCCTAAAATATAAGGTTCGGCCAAATGACTTAGATAAGTTTATATATATTAATTATAAACAACTTGGGGTTTTTTTCGCTTGTTATAGTAAGTTTATTAACCTTATAGTGTAAGAACACAAAAAGACACGGTAAAAGTAAAATTATCTAACTTAAAGTTAAATCTAAATGATAAGGTTAAAGTAGGAACCTAAACTTGTTTAAATTATATTGGATGATATTATTTCGACCCATCCCCACCTTAGCTTTGAAATAAATCTATTTGGAGCTATTTAAAACCGAATATGACTTTATAATAAAATAATATTTTTAGTTTTTTCAAAGGTGCCCCTCTCCTCCCTTATAAAAGGGAACCTCCTCCCTCTCTTCCTCACACCAATTTGAGCCTTAAAGCTCGGCCAAACCCTACCAATTTATCTTCTCCACTTACCTATAAATATCCTAGAGGTTCTGGTCTTCTTCAAAGACCAATATTAGTGCCCTAAGATGATTTTTCAAAAAGGTGCTTCAAAGAAGAGGTAATGTCCGTTACCGATTCTTTCAACTTTATTTCTTCTTCCACTTCTTCTTCTTTAGTTGTTTCATTATTAAGTAATAACATCAGTATAACTAATATACTGATACGTTATTATAATTATGAAACAACACTATTTCACCATCTATCCATCCTACGGAAAACGAAATCACCATGCGTGCGTACGTACGGAATACCGTCTCCACATCGTGGTGTAATCTGTTTTTCCACCACCACCTTACATGGATGGGTATAATGGTGTAAATAAATAACTATATATTATTATTGTAAAGTGATATTTATTCTGAAATAGTATACATACACACCAATACAATTCTACAATCATGGGAATGATATCATCGCTCGTATGTACGTACGGACTACCGTCTCCACGAACGAAATGAGATTCATTTTCCATGATTAACCATTCAAGAATGATTATAAAGTATATATAATGAATAATAATGAAATATATGACATAATAATTCTACTGGATTTATGTATATATATATATATATATGTATGTCATATAATCAATTCCATTCAATTCAATAAGGAAACGAAAACAGCGTTCATGCGTACATATGGCCTACCGTCTCCATGAACGGTGTATATCATTCCTTTTATCGATCTATAATATATATGTATATAATGAATATATATTATATATAAATCATGTTTTAAATTCTGTAATTATGTAAATCAGGATATAAATAATAATATCAAGAACAACGAGTCGAAACACATACGATAAATGAAATGATTTTACCCAAAACGCTCTTTAACATGGAATTTACAAAAGAACGGGTAATATAAAGTCATAAGTGAACCATATATGATATAATAACAATAAATATGATTCTTTAATAAGTCAATGTCATTATTTAAATCATTATACAGAAGGTTCGGATACATACGAAGCATATCAGACATAAGGTAAGGGATAATTTTCCAAATCTCATTTTTATCTGAGATTGCTTATTTGTAAATATTTACTGGGGTTATCGCAATTGTCCATGTCCATGTTTTATAAAAGTGTTTTAATGTATGTTTAAAGTCCTTTTTACCCATTTTGACTTTTACCCAATGGTATGGAAGGAATCTTTCTTTTATTTACACTACAATGTACTTTCTGACTTTTCCGACAAAAGTACGAGGAGAATGTTATTTTTAACTTATACGGCGTGAAATGATTTTGACGGTTTCATAAGGCCTCATTTTCATGAAGCTTACTATAAAATATTGCATGATTATTTTCAACAAAACCCTTTTCTTTTAAAATTGCATGGAATTTTGTGAAAAGAAAATGATTTTAAAGAAGAAAGGATATTTTCCTCAAAAATTCATTTCAAGTGTTTTGCCAAAACTATTTTCCATCTAAGATGACATTATTTCATATGTGTATGTTTCAAGTTATATGTCTCTATGATTTAAATGGTTTCAATTTTCTTATGATGAAATGATATCAAACTTTTATGGATTATGTTATGATGGCATGATGTGTAAGAATCCCATTTTATTACATGTGTTATGTTATGATGTATGATTTATGATTTTGTGGCACACGAAAGAATGATTTCATTATGAGATGGTTGGGACCTATATATCCCTCCAATGCATTGGGTAAACATTTATATCTCATGAGATAGACATGGCTAGAATGGTAAGTTAATCCAGTTCTGTGTTACGGGACTGAAACGAGGATTGAACTCGATTCAGAAAGGGAATTTGTCCACTAAGATGGTCTTGGCAGCAATGCCTTGGCTACTATGGAAATCATGACATGTGCTGAATGGTTGCCACAATTACATGTTTTATTCCCATTTTATCATGGTTAATGTTCTATTATGATATATTCCTTACGTACTTCCACGATTTATGCCTTTTCTCAAGATTTTGATGTTTAAATTTCATGTTCATGTTTTTGCTTCCAAATGTTTATGGATTGTTTTATGTTATCTATTTTTGCCCTTACTGAGCATTTGATCTCACCCTTTTTATGTTTTATTTGCCCCAGGAAGTAAAGAAAGGTTTTAGGTAAGGAAACTAAAAGGGGAAGATCGTTATGGGAGTTGTTGAAGATATTTCAACATGATTAGAAGTTTATATTCTGAGTTTCCAAAGACACTAAACTATCACGGTCCTTGTGTGTCTGTTTTTGTTATGTATTAAGTATTCTGAAAAATTAATGTAATGTCCATGTACGTCAAGCTTCGGGTCTCTACAGTTGATATTCGAGGAAAGGTTTAGTCAAACTTTGGAAACTATGATGCGAAAATGTTAGTGAGATCCCTAGAGATATTTCTAAGGTATGTCTAGGGATGTCCCTAAGGATAAGTATACCAATAGGATATGGTCCAAGAACTATGGTAACGATATTATAATTGAACCTACGATGTTAGATATTGAAGGTACTCCCCCTTTATTATGTTGTTTTCCCTAGCATGATTTTTTCCTCTCACACTATTCTTTTTGGGTTTTAGACGATGGCTGGAACCTGAAGGAACCGTGTTGATCAATGTAATGGACAATGCAATGATTGTCCTCCTGAACAAACAAATGTTATGGGAGATGGAGTGAAAAATCTTATTGCTATACTTACACAATCTATGAATCATTCTGGACTTCCAAATGAGCAGAGAAGGGAACAATATTCTATTGAGTCCTTCATGAGGCAACGTCCACCTTCTTTCTGTGGGTCTTCTGATCCACTAGTTGCTGAACAATGGATCAGTACCACTGAAACGATATTTTTAGTTCTTCAATGTTCTGAACATGATAAAGTCATCTTAGCAGTTTATCGTTTGGAAGGTGAAGCTGATCAATGGTGGAATCTTATCAAGAATAGGAGGCCAAGAGATAAAACTGAGTCCATGGAATGGGACGAGTTCAAGAACTTATTTTTCAATAAGTACTCCCTCGTATTCTTCGAACATAGATGGAGAAGGAGTTTCTTGAACTAAAGAAAAAGGATGATGAATCTGTTGGTATATACGAAGAGAATTTTACAAGGATTGCAAGGTATGCATCTGGCTTTATCATCCAACCTGAAAGTAAAATTGATCGATTCTTCAGTGGCTTAAAACCAAATCTTCGAAGGGAATTAGCTATAAGAGACTTCAGTAGCTATGAAGAAATTGTGCGTTGTGTTATCAAGGTAGAAATAGAAGTTGGTGTTACATATCCATCTCATGGTTTTGACAAGAAATGAAAGATGGAGTTCAAGGAGAAATCTCAGAAGAATGGTGAAAAGAAGATGAATGTTTCCTTATGCTCAAAGTGTGGAAAGAAGCATGGTGGAGATTGTCTTAAAGGGACTAGAAAATGTTTTAAGTGTGGAAAATAAGGTCATCGAGCAGCTGAGTGTTGAAGTAATGGAAAAAGGGTTGCTAATGGTGTGAATAAAGAAAAGACTGTAGAGAACGCACCAACAACATTTAAATGCTTCAAGTGCAATGAAATGGGGCATTATGCTAATCAATGCCCTAATCCAAGGGTTAATGATGAACGACATGAGCAACCACTTAAGGCAAAGGACAAAGGGAAGTCACATGCGATCACTGTTGGCGATGTTGAATATGACAATGATGTGGTGGAATGATTAAGTGTTTATGTAATGGGATTCCAAAATAATGTTGTATATAGTATCGTGGAATATTGGAATATTTACGTATTGGTCTATTGTGGTTTTCAATAATTTTATGGTACCGGTAACCATGGAAAGTGATTGAGAAATTTTGGTAAGCAGATGATATGCGCATAATGAAGGGATAAGAAGATAATGAGATGTTTGATTGTATTCATGAGCTCATGATTGATATAAGGACTAAGTGATATCATGGTTTGAGTATAAAGAATTTTGAGGATTTTGTTATGTGGAAAGTGTAAACTTTTAACTGCATTCAGGTTTTCACTAAGGTTCAATGGTTATTCATTCTTCAAGAGAATACATGATTAAGGTATTCACATGTTTGTAATTTGACCAACAAGATATATCTTATGATATATGGGGGATAAATGATGGCATTCACGTGATTGTTATGTGACATTTCAAGTAATCATTTTCTTTATACTATGAGCTTGGACCGAAGTATTTTAGATAAGCCTAAAGATTGGAATGGATTATGTTGGACATAAGTTAGTATTGTTTAAGGATAGAACTTTTTTTGATATTATTGATGGGATGTTATAGTAATATAGTTTTAGAAAAAGGACAACCGGCAGGATGGGCGACAGCCCATCGCGTCGGATAAGGCTGTGGGAATCGAACCCACAACTGAAGTGTGATTGGCCTTTATCGCCTACCACTGGCCTACAGGAAGTCCCTGGTTAGTATAAACTAGTTTTATTTTATTACGCAGTATGATATATAAATTATAGGTTCATTTTTGGAATCGTATACAATTAAACTCACCATGGATGGACTTATGTATATTTGATAACTTTTGCTAACCTTTTGTTTGAAACAGATGGAATGACCCATCATTCTATCACATGATCTGTTAACACTTCACGAATAACAAATTCAACTTCATTTCTTTAAGATATGAAGTGGAAATTTTTCAAAGCACGAACAATAGTGAGATTGTACCAAAATAAATTAAGTATTTATTCTAATTCAAATTCTTCAACTTTAGGGAAATGATCTTGAAAACCAAAAATGTTGTCCTAGTGCCCTTATATCTGATGAATCAGATGGTACCCTAGATCATCACATATTTATGGCTTTGTGATTGTTGGATTTTTCATAGCCATGTTATCTACCACTCTCCATCAGAACATGACGGTTAGATTTCTCTTCGATATCCATATTTTCACCTATGTTCCCCTATGTGGAAACCCAGTGATTAGTTAATTTGGGTAACCGTTACGTTTCATACGTTAGTTTTTAAACCCAAGTTTTGGTATTCCTTTTTAAGATGTGGGTTTCTATTAAAGAAACTTTGGAGTAGTAAACCATTTATAACCCTGATGAATTTCGAGGGTGAAATTCATTTTAAGGGGGGTAGAATGTAACACCCCAAGATTTTACGAAAAATATTCTTTTTAATTTCATTAATGTCTTGTGTTGTACGCTACACCAAAAGGAGCTTGCACAACATGCATCCCTGACTTGTCTTGAATTACACGCAAGCGCGACCTTCCACGATAGCGTGTGTTGTACGCAATACCGAGTTTCGCTAAACAATGATATGCTATTAAAATATTATTAAAACTAGCCGTTATGAATAGTAATACCGACTTTTTGAAATTTTATAAATTTTATTTTTGAAAATGAACTTCATTTTTGGACTCAGAATATCGAAATTATCCTAGGGTGAAATTTTGGTATTTTTCTGAAAACTTTCAATTTTTGATGAATAGTGAAAACACTGAGTTACTATTTAAAACCCAACTTTTTATTTAAATAATTATTTATTTTATTTAAATTTATTTTAGGTCAAAATTGATACATAATACCTATATAAGTTCAATATAATTCATTGGAGTCATTTTTTAATAATTTTAGATATATAAAAAATTTATTTAACTTTTGACCCTCTTTTACCCACCTCCTAGGAGAATTTGCAAATTTACATAAAACTTAATTTTACCGCTTTTGTGAATGGAATTTCAAAAATCCGAGAGACACAGTCAATGTCAGTAAGTAAAATGTGGTTCAATGTGATGAAAATAATTTTTGGTGAATAGTAACTTTTTACTTTTATTTACCACGGTTAAAAGTAAATAGGGTAATTAAGGGTAAAAATGATATTATTATTACCCTAACACATGTCCTAATTCTATTGGATAAGTTTAATTACACCAAAAACAATCTTACAAATAAAATATGGCCATTTAGGCCCACTTGGATTAGATTAGGACATTTATTATTAATTTAATTAAAGAAGGGTTAAAATAGTTAAAATCAATGTTTAATAAGTAAATCATTTTTAATATAGGGTTATACATAAGATAAATTCGACTATACATATTCATTATAAATATAAAAATATTTCCTACATAATGATATTTTATTTGTAATTTTTAGACTTTAAATAATTTAATTTATTTATGACACAATGATGATGCAGTAATTATCTTATTAATGAAATATTGACATAATTGATGTTATAAATACCAAAATAAATGTAATTTGAGACTTTTTATGAATTAAAAAAATTTCTATGTTAATATGACATGTTAGTGTTGATTTAATTAACTTTTTGCGAACTAATCATTCTGTTATGATTTTCACAAAAATCAATTACCAAATAGTGTCAAAATTGACATAAAATAGTTTTTAAAACAAATATTATATTATTATTTGTTATTATATTACTAAAAATCTAAGGTTCGGCCAAATAACTTAGATAAAGTTATATATATTAATTATAAATAACTTGGGTTTTGTTTGGCTTGTTATAGTAAGTTTATTAACCTTATAGTGTAAGAACACAAAAAAACACGGTAAAAGTAAAATTATCTAACTTAAAGTTAAATCTAAATGATAAGGTTAAAATATGAACATAAACTTTTCTAAATTCTATTTTATGAGAGGATTTAGACCCATCCCCACCTTAGCTTCGAAATAAATCAATTTGGAGTTATTTAAAACCGAATATGACTTTATAATAAAATAATATTTTTTATTTTTCCAAAGATGCCCCTCTCCTCCCTTATAAAAGGGCACCTCCTCCCTCTCTTCCTCACACCACATTGAGCCTTTATGCTCGGCCAAACCCTGCCAATTTCTCTTTTCCACTTCCATATAAACATCCTAGAGGATCTGGTCTTCTTTAAAGACCAATATTAGTGCCCCAAGAGGAGGTTTCAAAAAGGCGCTTCAAAGAAGAGGTAATGTCCGTTACCGATTCTTTCAACTTTATTTCTTCTTCCACTTCTTCTTCTTTAGTTGTTTCATTATGAAGTAATAACTTCAGTATAACTCATATACTGATATGTTATTATAATTACGAAACAACCATATTTCACCATCTATCCATCCTACGGAAAATGAAATCACTACACGTGCGTACGTACGGAATACAGTCTCCACGCCGTGGTGTAATCTATTTTTCCGCCACCACCTTACATGGATGGGTATAATGGTGTAAATAAATAACTATATATGATTATTGTAAAGTGATATTTATTCTGAAATATTATACATAAACTCCAATACAATTCCACCATCATGGGAATGATGTCATCACTCGTGCGTACGTACGGACTACCGTCTCCACGAACGCGATGAGATTCATTTTCCATGATTAACCATTCAAGAATGATTATAAAGTATATATAATTAATAATAATGAAATATATGACATAATAATGCTACTGTATTTATGTATATATATATATGTATGTATGTCATATAATCAATTCCATTCAATTAAATAAGGAAACGAAAGCAGCGTTCATGCGTACGTACGGCCTACCGTCTCCATGAACGGTGTATTTCATTCCTTTTATCGATCTATAATATATATGTATATAATGAATATATATTATATATAAATCATGTTTTACATTCTGTAATTATGTAAATAAGGATATAAATAATAATATCAAGAACGACGAGTCGAAACACAGACGATAAATGAAACGATTTTACCCAAAACGCTCTTTAACATGGAATTTACAAAAGAACGGGTAATATAAAGTCATAAGTGAACCATATATGATATCATAACATTGAATATGATTCTGTAATAAGTCAATGACATTATTTAAATCATTATACAGTAGGTTCGGATACATATGAAGCATATCAGACATAAGGTAAGAGATAATTTTGCAAATCTCATTTTTATCCGAGATTGCTTATTTGTAAGTATTTACTGGGGTTATTGCAATCGTCCATGTCCATGTTTTATAAAAGTGTTTTCATGTATATTTAAATTCCTTTTTACCCATTTTGACTTTTACCCAATGGTATGGAAGGAATCTTTCTTTTATTTACACTACAAGGTACTTTTTGACTTTTCCGACAAAAGTACGAGGAGAATGTTATTTTTAACTTATACGGCGTGAACTGATTTTTACGGTTTCATAAGGCCTCATTTTCATGAAGCTTCCTATACAAGATTTCATGATTATTTTCAAAAAACCCTTTTCTTTTAAAATTTTATGTAATTTTGTGAAAATAAAATGATTTTAAAGAAAAAAGGATATTTTCCTCAAGAATTCATTTCAAGTGTTTTTCCAAAACTATTTTCCATCTAAGATGACATTATTTCATATGTGTATGTTTCAAGTAATATGTATCTATGATATAAATGGTTTCAATTTTCTTATGATGAAATTATATCAAACTTTTATGGATTATGTTATGATGGTATGATGTTTAAGATCCCATTTTATTACATGGGTTATGCTATGATGTATGATTTATGATTTTGTGGCACATGAAAGAATGATTTCATTATGAGATGGTTGGGACCTATATATCCCTCCAATGCATTGGGTAAATATTTATATCTCATGAGATAGACATGGCTGGAATGGTAAGTTAATCCGATTCAGTGTTATAGGACTGAAACAAGGAGTGAACTCGATTCAGAAAGGGACTTTGTCCACTAAGATGGTTTTGGCAGCAATGCCTTGGCTACTATGGAAATCATGAAATGTGCTGAATGGTTGCCACAATTACATGTTTTATTCCCATTTTATCATGGTTGATGTTCTATTATGATATATTCCTTACGTAATTCCATGATTTATGTCTTTTTCTCAAGATTTTGATGTTTAAATTTCATGTTCAAGTTTTGGCTTCCAAATGTTTATGGATTGTTTTATGTTATCTATGTTTTCCCTTACTGAGAATTTGAGCTCACCCTTTTTATGTTTTATTTTCCCCAGGAAGTAAAGAAATGTTTTAGGTAAGGAAACAAAAAGGGGAAGATCGTTATGGGAGTTGTTGATGATATTTCAACATGATTAGAAGTTTATATTCCGAGTTTCCAAAGACACTAAACTATCACGGTCCTTGTGTGTCTGTTTTTGTTATGTATTAAGTATTCCGAAAAATTAATGTAATGTCCATGTACATCAAGCTTTGGGTCTTTACATACATATCTCTTTCTCTATGGTTCTTATATCTACTTCTTTTGTGGATCTATATAATTATTTTATTCCAAATATGATGAGATTTGTATTTTTATGATATGGGAAGAGATCTAATTAGTGTTTTTGGAGATTCAACTCATTTTTATGGGTGGATAATAATAATTCTTCATTTTCTCCATAAATCTTGATATAGGTGGATACACTATCAACTCCTCTATTTATAACATGAAATAATAGTTTCAAATTTATTGTTTCCATTGAAATTGGTTATGAAATTATTTTTAATTTTTTATTTGAATCCCTATTTTGTGACCGTTTATATAATTATTGAAATTTGGTGTTTTATGGAAAAATAAATTTATAACTTGATTTCAAAACGATGATTTAAGAATGGTGATTGAGTTTTAATGCATGGAATATGGTTTTCAATAAATGGTTAGTGTAATTGAAATGGTTTTTTGGTAAAATGTTTTTTCAATGAAAGGTTGGTTTTGTTGAAATGTGTTGTTGTTATGGTTTTCAATAAAAGTGGGGATTTATTGAATTTATTTAATTGGTTTTGAAATGGTTTTATTGACATGTGTTATGGATTAAATGGTAACGAGTGTGTGGAATGGATGGATGTTGTTCATGAAGTACCCCTATCAATGGGTATGGGTGATGGATGGAACTTACACCATAATGGTAACACCAAGCTTTTGTGTGGGTGTGTATGTGTGTGTAGATATGTTATATGGAATGGGTAATGCTAGTTAAATTTAATAAATTGTTATAATTAAATGTTTGGTTTCTTTCCTTGGAAAAATTTTTATTTGAGAAAAATTCTTTAACATGGAATTGTTTGGATGTGAGATAAATTATTGAATTGTTTAAAATGGTATTATATAAATTATTTTATATAAATTTGATAACTTATTCTATCCTAGTGGTGTGAATAGTGAAGTCATTTGAGGAAAGGATATTGAGTTTTAGTACACACCCCTTCTTTATAACATTGGTTATTTTGAAGATATCATTTATCAGGATACGGGAAAAGGTAAGGTATCGTGTTTCTCTAACAGTGCTTAGTGATACTTGGGCTGTTTTGTGGAGTTGGAGCATGAATATTGTTGGATATTTGGAGTTCTATTTTGGGAGTCTTTAGGTATTTTTTTGGTAAGTCTTTCACAATTTATTTGGATTTTTTGTAATCTTTTGTTGTAGTAAATTCTTTAGTTGGTATTGATATAAATGGTATTTCATTGAGTTGTATTTCACTAATATCATACTTAATGGGGTGATTTATTTGGTCATGTCATGATGGGTTTTATGTTTTATTTACAAAAGGTAAAATTTTCCCCCAACTGTTAATAAATCCCTTGTAATTTATTGCCATCATTTTGTGTCTTGGGGATTCCACCAAAGCTCAAGTATTGTCCTCTGGCCTTCTCAATCAAATGAGGAGGGGTGGGATGTTACATAATAACCGGTTTCTAACCCATATTTATACACCCTTACCATATGGTGTCATTTGATTTAAAGGATTTCAAGGTACACCTCAAAGACTTGGAGCAGAATGTCTTTATCCAATTGGGTACTTCATTATGGGGGAACCTATTTTATTTACCATGTTGGTGGATTGTATTTTATGACTTGGAGTATATTATTAGAATCTAAATCAGGTAATATTTAGTAATATATATCTGTTTCCTGGTATTTATGATCTATTTAATCAACTATCTGGATCGTAGTGGTTTTTAATGATTGATCTTCAATCAAGCTATCACCAGTTATAGGTGAAAGAGAAGTAAATCATGAAGACAGTGTTATAGAGTCAATATGAGTTATATGAGTACATGGTGATTTCATTTAGAATTGATAATTCACCTTCATTGTTCATTTATTTGATAAACATGATCTTTCAATCATCTATTGAATCGACCGTTATGGTGTTTGTTGATGGAATCGCCATATACTCACCAACCCCATAGAAAAATTATATAAATATTTATATTGTCCAATTTATTCTTCGAGAACATCAGGTATATTCCAAGTTTATGAAGCATCACACATGGATTTGGGAGGTGAAATTCATTGAGTATGCGGTGTATGAAAATTTTATATTTTTTAACTTAGAGAAATTTTTGGTAGTGATTTGTAACGACCCAAAAATTCATTAATGAAAATTCCTCTTCGTATATTTAAATGTATTCTTATGGTTATATAAAACGTATAGACATATTTGGTTCTATGTTTTGGATTTTAAAATAAAATTAATAATTGTGATTGTTTCTAATATTGTCTTTGAAGAGTGATCACATGATTAGTATAAAAATATGGCTTAAACAAATCCTATTTACTTAGACAAAGGAAACGATGGCCACATCCAGTAGATTTACCCCGTATGAAGCCCTTTTGTCAGAGTTCAAAAAGGATGTGGCATCATTCAGCTTCACTCTTGACCAAGCCCATGTTGAGCTTCAACACATGAAGCTTTAATGGAACCGCCTACAGGAGAAGTGGAAGTTGATAGAGATTACCACCCGAGCGATGTTATCTAAGCCACCCCAGGAGTCTGTCACCATCACACACCTTACCCTAAGGTTTTATGCAGGTGTTACAAGGGGTTATGTAACAAGACCTTATCACTATGATTATGTGCATTATTTTTGTATAAAATAAAGAATATACATTAATTTTATTATTGTTATGTTGTAAATAGTTTTTAAAGCACAAATAGTATTTTTAGTTAATATTCAACTAAGAAATCTATTTTGAAAAATTCATTGTTTTTATATTTAAATAATATTTTCATAAAATATTATTATTAAATTACTTTTATTAACTATAAATGATCAAATAATTTTTATGAATACAATTGTAATTTTTATTAAGGTTTGAAAGCAATTTTTATCAAAACCCATGAATTTTCGATAAATGTCAGTTTTTATTTTAAAAGTGAAAATTAACATATTTAAAAAATTATTTAGATAAAATGAATATTATTTTTGGAAACAGGACATTGAAATTATCCAACGGTGAATTTTTCATAATTTTTGGAGAAAGTCGGATTTTTGGGTAAAAATTCAATACTATTTAAATATATAATGTGTTTTATGACATCATAATGACCCAATAGTGACGTAATAAAATACTATAAACAATATTTTCGGCCAATATATGTTTTACCATTAAAATAATTTGATTTTCGGTTTGTTTGATTTATTTTACAATGCTTTAGTAGACCCTTCAAGACTTATAAAACATTTTGTCTTTTTAAATTGTATTCCTTAAGAATGTGACTCACCTCCACATAATCAACCCTATTATTTTAAGAAGTTATTCCATTCTCCTTATAAAATATTTATTTACACTCCCCTTTAGGAAAAACCATGGGAAAAAACAATAATCTGGTTTGTGGTTTTGATTAGTTTAATGTGTGGTGTCACAAACCTGAATAATAAAGAATTCCCTCTCTTTTCCTATATAAACCCACCCAAGCTCCCACTTCCTCTTCAATAAAATCATTTGTATTTCATCCAACATCTTCCCTCCTCTCTCTTGAATCCTCCCAAGACACTTCAATCTCCCAAGAATCCTCTCCCAAGCCTTTGGGACCACACTTCCATGTAAGGGATTCTCACTTTTCTTATTTTTGTCCAAGTTCCTTTAGATTGTTATGCCCTTTTATTTTCAATTATAAATGTTGGGGTATAATTTTAAACCTCCCCCATTCTTACTTATTCATGTTTGAAAAATGATTGATCCCCTTTCCATCTCATTAATTCCTCCCATGTAAACTCGTTACCATGCTGAAATTCTGTATGGAATTTCTCTCTCCTCATTTACATTCAAGAAATTCATTTGTATTACGTATCTAAATTCCATTAAATTTGTTGGGACATGTATCTATATGACCCCCCCCCCCCCCAATGTCCATTTAATTTACATATTCTGAGACAATCATTTATCTCCCATAAACCATTTTTATTAATTATTATGTCGCGTCATTGTACTACTAAAATTGTACTGTGTTTTTTTAAGCCAAGATCATTATGTAGTGAATACCATACCCATGTCTCTATCAAGGGTACTCACCTTTATGCACACATACATATTTAATTGTACTTTCATGTATTTATTCCAAATTCCTTAATCTTGTAATAACTTATTATGTTGATTTATTCAATGTTATATGATCCATGTGGCACACTTATGCATGAAATGAAATGATTAAGAAGGGTGCACCCTAATAGTGCTCCAATGAATTGGGTAAAGTATAGTATCATGATACATCAAGTGAAATGAGTTTTGACTCATGATAATTCAATTTCAACAAGTGTTTACTTATTCTTCAAGTGCAATGAGGGTTTACTCCTGCTCTATGTGCAAAGAGCCTTGGCTCATACTAATATCATGTTAAATGTTGTTTCCACATATCCATGTTATGGTTATCATGATTTATCATGTTTTTATGTTCATGTTTCTCTTGTGCTCTATTTATATTCTTATTTTCTAACATGTATTGTATTCCTTGTGTTATTCTATGTTTATTACCTTAATGGGCTTTATAGTTCACCCTTTTCTTATGCATGTCCTCAGGTTATCCTATGCAATGCTAAGTACGATGGAATGTAGTGGTCATGTAAATGAATTTTTCAATAATATGTTTCATTATATTCTTTATGTTGTTATTTAATGTTACTAATCCCCAAAGACACTATACCTATCAATATTATGTGTTTTATCAATTGAAGGTTTTATGTAATAAATCATGTTTAAGTATGTAATAAAGAGTAGGGTTGTTATTGTTGGTATTAGAGGATAGGTTTAGTTATTTTTGGGATTAGGACTAGAAAACCCTAGTGAAGCCTTACAGGCAAGACTGAGTACAATAAATAAATATCTATGTTTAGTGAGTATTGAGTAAGTTTTTTTATCAAGAAAATACATCTCTGTCTGGATACAAGCTGGTAGAGGTAGCTTTTCCACAGATGTACCTAGGAGTGAAAACTCCGATAAGGAGTTATGGTCTTGACCCAGGGTATCCCGGTACACAACAATGGGCCTTACTGCACTCTTGGTTATGACACTCCAGGGGGATATTATTTGGTAAATTAAGAAGCTTAGTATGAACCATTATTAAGGGAATTTAAAAAAATGCCTCTAAGAATACATGTTAGAAAGTAGATCATGAATAACATTTATTGAAACTTATAGATTCATAAGTTAAGGAAATAAAAGTAATTTATAAGTCATCCATTTCTGTCTTTGGATTACCCTTTATGTGTTACCCCTAACTTTCCTTTTAATCTAGATAATGGCCGGTAATAGGAGGACTTGGGATAACAACCGATGTGAAGATCAATGTGATGATTGTTCTAATGGGATCTTCAATCTGATGGGAGCGGGAATCATAAACTTTTTCATGATATTCTCTTAGTAAACTCACACTTTGAACTGAAACATGGGTCAAGAGGAATGTTCACTCCCCCTAAGAAATAACAAGTCTCAATTGAAAGCTTCATAAGACAAAGGCCTCCTACTTTTAATGGATCATCTGATCCCTCAATCATTGAACAATGGAACAATTCCATTTAAAAGATATTCTCTATCCTTCAATGTTCCAAACAAGAGAAGTTTATTCTGGATACTTATCGTATGGAGGGTGAAGCCGATAAATGGTTGACATTGATCAAAAATACAAAGCCTGGGGATGAGATCGAGGCATTGGAATGAAAGTATTTCCAAAAAAATGTTTTTTGATAAAAAAAATTTATGCACCCAACAGATTAAGATGGAAATGGACTTCATTGACCTCAAGAAAAAAAGATGACAAATCCATTGGAGTGTATGAAGAAAACTTCACAAGGCTTGCATGATATGCCTCTGGCTTTGTCGTTACCCCCGAATGCAAGGTTGGCCACTTCTTTGGTGGCCAAAAACCTAGCCTGCGGAAAGACCTGGTGATCTGTGACATCGAAAGATCTGAGGATACTGTCTGATGTGCCCTAAAGGTTGAAATGGATATTGGGGAATCTCAGGGGTATCATGTGGATAAAAATCATAAGGTGGATTTCAATTCTTGTGGTCTGAAGGATAAATCCAATGGTTCTAAGAAGTTCCATCACCCCACTAGCCAATGGTGCGGGAAGAAGCACCCCAGAAATCTCTTAAAGGGGGTGAGGAAATGATTTAGGTGCAGAAGAGAAGAACACCTAGCTATTAACTTCTGACAAGATAAACCCATGGCTACGACAGAGGATAGGAATGCTCTGTTTGACTCTAAATGCATTTTTCATTGCTTTAAATGAAAAGAACCATGCCATATTTTAAATTAGTGCCTTAAGACAATGTTTTTTTAGGTAACCAACAACCTCCAAGGCATCAAGGGAGAGATTTTTCCATCACTACCACTGAAGTGAACCCTGAAGATGAAGTGGTGACAGGTATGCTAGTTATTTATTCAATAATAGTTAATGTACTTTTTGATTCATGTTCTACACATTATTTTATATCCTAAGAGTTTAGTAGAAAAATCCTAACACCACCACAAATCATGGAATTAAAGATGTCAGTGAGTACAGAAAATGGGGAAATCATTACATCCCATGAATATAACTCCTCCCATGTCATAATCGGTGGATTTAAATTCCCAAAAAACCGCATAATACTCCTTATATAGGAATTTGATGTAATTCTTGGCATGGATTGACTTTCCCTATATAGATCCAACATAAATTGTCATGAGAGGGAAATCACTCTCTATGTAGAGAATTGACCCCTGATTCTATACAAGTGCAAGGAGGAAGATGAATCTTTTATAGCTCCATCATCTCAAGAGTGTAAATTACTACCCTATGGGCACATGTATCAGGCTTAGATGATTTAGTCTAAGGAGGAAACCATCCTTGAATACAAGCCTATTGTGAGAGAATTCACTACAATGTTTCCTGAGGAATTTCCTGGTCTTCCTCCTAAAATAGATGTTTAATTATCAATTGATCTTATACCTAGGGCGTTGCCTATATCCAAGACTCTATATAAAATGGTTGTTATAGAGCATGAGGAGTTTAAGAAACAACTATAGGAGAATCTGGATAAAGGGTTTATATTCCCAAGTGCTCCACCATGGGGTGCACCATTCCTCTTAATCAAGAAGAAGGGTGGAACAATGCACCTTTGCATCAATTATCGTGATCTTACCAAAATCATGATAAATAACAAGTATCCTCTCCCATGAATTGATGATTTTTTCAATCAGCTGCATGGAGCACAATACTTCTCTAAGGTAGATTTTTGGTCGGGATATTATCAAGGGTGGAGAGGGAAGATATCCCCAAGACTTCGTTTCATACAAGATATGGTCACTATGAATTCATAATAATGTCTTTCAGACTTACTAATGCTCCAGAAATCTTCATATACTTGATGAATAGTGTCTTTAGATATTACCTCGACAAATTTGTGGTATTCTTTATAGATGATATTCTAATATACTCCAAAACCAAGGAGGGTCATGAGGAGCATCTAAGAAATGTACTAGATACCTTGTGGAAGGAGAATATATATGAAAAGTACAACTAGTGTGAGTGCTGTTTAAAGGAGGTTTCATTCTTGGGTCATATCATCACAATAAATTTTATATTTATAGATCCCTCCAAGACAGCTATAATTGAGCAATGGTCGAGGCCAAAATCAGTAATGGATATCCGTATCTTGTTGGGGTTATCTGGATATTATCGCTGATTTGTGAGAAACTTCTCCTGATTGTCAAACCCTCTTACCAAGATAACACAGAAGGGAGTAAAGTTTTCATGGAGTTATGAGTGCGAAGAGAGCTTAGAGGAGTTGAAAAGGAGGCTTATCACTGCATCGTTATCACATTAACCACAAGTGGAGAACTTTTTGTGGTGCTTCTAGGAATTTCATTGGTTGTGTGTTGATGCAGAATGATAAAGTGATAGCCTACGCCTCAAGGCAGTAGAAAATCCATGAGCAAAACTATCCCACACATGATCTGGAGTTGGCGGCTATGATCTTTGCATTGAAAATCTGGCGGCGTTATCTTTATGGGGAGAAGTGTGACATATATACTGATCACAAGAGCCAAAAATATATATTCACACAGAAAGAGCTTAATATGCTCCAATGATGATGGATAGAGCTCATCAAGGATTATGGTTTCCCAATCTATTACCACCCTATGAAAGAGAACACGGTTGCAAATGCTATAAGTAGAAAGGATCCAGCGATTTTGTCATTAATGAGAATTGAGATGGATCTAATCTTCTTTGATTTTTAGAGGACGTACATGGGAATCATTAAGGGAGGAACATCATCAATCCTTTCTCAAATGATTACTCAAAAATCCCTCTTGGAGAAAATAAAGGATGCTCACAGAAAAAATGTGGAAATTATAAAAAGGGTGTAAGGTATCTAAAATGGGAAATCCTCAAAGTTTATGGTTGACAAGGATGGAATTGTGAGATTTGGGTCATGATTATGTGTACCATCAAATCCAGAGATAAAGAAGGAGCTTCTGAATGACGCACATAGCTCAACCTTCTCTATTCACCCAGGGAGCAAAAAGATGTATTGAGATCTTTGAGAAAATTTTTTGTGGGACAATATGAAAAGGAGGATTGTTGAATATACATCAAAGTTCCTGGTATGTCAGCAAGTGAAGGATGAGAGGAAAATGTCTAAGGGGGTGATGCAACCACTACCCATACCAATATGGAAGTGGTAGAACATTACCATTGATGTTTTCACTGGACATTCAAGGAAATCCAGAGGAAAAAATTCTATATGGGTCATTGTGGATCGTCTTATGAAGACAGGTCACTTTATCACAATTCGATAGGACTTCTCATTGGATCAAATTTCACAGATTTACATCAAAGAATTGGTAAGGCTTCATGGAGTACCACTATCTATTTTACCCAATCATGATCCAAGATTCACCTTGATGTTCTGGAAAAGTCTCCAACATGCTGTAAGCACTGAACTAAAATTTATTATGGCCTATCATCCTCAAACTGATGGCCAATCATAGAAAACTATTCAGACACTAGAATATATGTTAAGATCGTGTTCAGTAGAATTTAAAGGATGATGGGATCAACATCATCCTCTAGTTAAATTCTCTTATAATAACAGTTTATACTCAAGCATCATAATGGAACCTTATGATGCCCTATATGGGAAGAGGTGAAAAACACCGGCATGTTGGGAAGAAGTCAGTGAGTATAAGCTGCTAGGACCAAAAATGGTCGACGAAATGGTGGAGAAGCTGAAAACCATTCAGCAGCATAACAAGGCAACCCAGAGTCGACAGATTAGTAATGCAGATAATCGTCGATGAGACCTTGAGTTTAAAGTTAGAGACATGGTATTTCTATGCATATCTCTATGGAACAAGTTCATAAGGTTTGGAAATAAGAGGAATTTAAGTCCTAGGTACATCGTCATATTTGAGATTCTTGATCGTGTTAGGGTTGTGGCCTATCAACAAGCACTTCCACCTACCATGGACAAAGTACATGATGTCATTCATGTATCCCTCTTAAGTAAGTACATACCAGACCCTTCATATGTACTCTCTTCAGAGGTAGTACAACTAGAGAATGATCTTTCTTACAAGGAGTAACCAATGAATATCTTATATCATAGTGAAAAAGTTCTACAAAGTAAGACAATACCCCTCACCAAGGTGTTATGAAAAAACCACTAGTTTGATGAAGCAATGTGGGAATCAGAAGAAGTGATGATGCAAGTTTACCCGCATCTGTTTTAGTATGGGAAAATTAAATTTCAAGGGAATAATTTTTTAAGAGGGGAAGATTGTAGTGACCCAAAAATTCATTAAATGAAATTCCTCTTGTTCTATTTAAATGTCTTCTTATGGTTATGTAAAATGTATGAACTTATTTGGTTCTATGTTTTGGATTTTAAAATACCGATAAGAAGTTTGAATGTTTCTAATATAGTCGTTGAACAGTGATCACTTGATTAGTATAAATATAGGGCATAAACAAATCCAATTTACTCAGATAAAGGAAGTGATGGCCTCATCTAGTAGACTGGCCCCATACAAAGCCCATTTGTCAAAGCATGGAAAGGAGGTGGTGTCATTGGGCTTCGCACTTGACCAGGACCAAGTAGAGCATCAACACATGAAGCTTGAATGGAACCGCCTACAGGAGAAGTGGAAGTTGATAGAGATTACCACCTGAGTGATGTTATCTGAGTCACCCCAAGAGTTTTTCACCATCGTGCACCTTACCCTAAGGTCTTCTGCGGGTGTTAAAAGGGGTTATGTAACAAGACCTTATCACTATGATTATGTGAATTATTTTTGTATATAATAAATAATATACATTCATTTTATTATTGTTCTGTTGTAAATAGTTTTTAAAGAAAAAATATTATTTTTAGGTAATAGTCAACTTAGAAATATATTTTGATAAATTAATGGATATCTGAATTAAATAAAATATTAATAAAATTTTATTATTAAATTTATTTTATTAAGTATAAATGGTCATATAATTTTTAGGGCTAAAATTGAAATTTTATTAAAGTTTGAAAGTCATTTTTGTCAAAACCCATTAATTTTCGATAAATGTTGGTTTTTATTTTAGAATTGAAAATTCACATATTTAAAAAATTATATAGATAAAATGAATATTATTTTTGGAATCAGGACATAAGAATTATCCCACATTGGATTTTTCATAATTTTCTGAGACAACCTAATTTTTGGGTAAAAATTAAGTACTGTTTAAATATATAATGTGTTTTATTACATCATAATGACCCAATAGTGATGTAATAAAATACTATAAACATTATGTTCATCCAATATACTTTTTTCCATTAAAATAATTTGATTTTGGGTTTGTTTTATTTATTTTACAAAGTTTAGTGGATCATTCAAGACTTATAAAACATTTTGTCTTTTTAAATTGTTTTCCTTGAATGTGTGACTCACCTCCACATAAGAAACCCAATTATTTTTAGAATTTAGGCCATTGTCTTAAAAAATATTGTTTTTCACTCACCTTTGGAAAAACCCATGGGAAAAACCCATGGTCTAGTATGTGGTTTTGATTAGTTTAACGTGTGGTGCCCCAAATCTAAATAATAATGAATTCTCTCGCCTTTCCTATATAAACCCACCCAAGCTCCAACTTTATCTTCACTCAAAGCCTTTTGAGTTCATCCAAACTCTGCCCTCCTCTCTCTATAATCCTCCCAAGGCACCCCAAGCTCCCAAGAAGCCTCTCTCAAGCCTCTCCCAATCCTTTTGGATCACACTTCCAAGTAAGGGATTCTCACTTTCCTTATTTTTGTCCAAGTTTCCTTAGATTGTTATGCCCTTTTACATTAAATTATAAATGTTGGGGTATAATTTTTCACCTTCCCCATACCGCCCTCTTCATTTTTGAATAATTAGAGATCCCCTTTCCTTTTCATTAATTCCTCCCATGTACACCTGTTACCATGCCAAAATTCTGTAATGAATTTCTCTCTCCTCATTTACATTTAAGCAATTATTTTGTATTACGTATCTAAACTCCATTACATTTGATGGGAAATGTATCTATATGACCCCCTTACTATCCATTTCATGTAAATATTATGATACACCCATTTCTCTCTCATCAACCATTTTTATGAATTCTTATGTCACATCGTTATGCTATCAAAATTGCACCATGTTTTTCCAAGCCAAGATCATTGTATAGTGAATACCATACCCATGTCTCTATCAAGGGTATTCACCTTTATGCACACATACATATTGAATGGTACATTCATGTATTTATTCCAAATTCCTTAATCATGGAATATCTTATGATGTTGATTGATTTCATGTTATATGATCCATGTGGCACACTTATGCATGAAATGAAATGATTAAGAAGGGTGTGCTCTAATAGCGCTCCAATGCATTAGGTAAAGTATAGTATCATGATATGTCAAGTTCAATAATTTTTGACTCATGATAATTTATGTGAAATGAGTTTTTACTCGTGCTTCATGTTCAATGAAGGTTTACTCATGCTCCATGTGCAATGAGCCTTGTCTTATACTAATATCATGTTAAATGTTGTGGTCACATCTCCATGCTATGGTTATCATACTATATCATTTTTTTATGTTCGTGTTTCTCTGGAGATCCATTTATATCCTTATTGTTTAAAATTTATTGTATTACTCATGTTATTCCCTGTTTATTCCCTTATTGGTCTTTATAGGTCACCCTTTTCTAATGCATGTCCTCAGGTTATCCTATGCAATGCTAAGTACGAGGGAATGTAGTGGTCTTGTAGAGGAAGTTTTTAATAAGATGTTGATTTATAAGATTTACGTTGTTATGTAATTTTCCTAAGCCCCAAATACACTAGACCTATCAATATTCTATGTTGTATCAAGTGAATATTTTATGTAATAAATCATGTTTAAGTATGTAATAAAGAGAAGGGTTGTTATATGATCTCTTAGACATGTCACAATAAACATGTTTCAGATTATGATATTTTTGGGTTTAGTGGGATATTATTAGTTTTTCATATAGGACATCTCCAATTTATCATCACATGTGGTCATTATAATAAAGAAATTAATAAATATTTATTTGTCAAACAGGTATGAGGAATAATTTCTTAAGCTAAAGAGGTGGTTGAATACAACTCCAGTTTTGGAACATCCTAATCTAGGGATTAGGTATGTTCAATATGTAGATAAATTAGGAATTGGTTTGGAAGTAGTATTGATTTAGTGGAAAATGATTGTAGTATATGGGTCATAAAATCTATGAATTCTAGATAGAAACATTCATATCAATGAAATGTACTTGGGATCAATTTTCCATGCTTTAAACCATTAGAGAAACTATCTCATTGTCAATAGGATTGTTTTTTACATGGTCAACATGAGCCTCTACTACATATTAATTTAGTGGGATCTAATCATGACTAAGAGAAAATAGGTATAGTATATAAAGATTTTATATATTGATATGGCCTATTCACCATGTAATGGTAACATCATTGAAGATTGTATTAGCAATCAGTTGCAAGAATCTCATGAGATTTGTGAATGATCCTTAGAGGAATAGTGGTTCTGAGTGATCTTTTTTCCTGATTGGAGGATGGATACTTCAATTGAATAGGGATCAATGATGTTTCATATTGGTGGTAACAATACCCATAGGTGACTGGGTAATGGATAGATAAGAGACTAACCCAATGTTCACTGTTATTCATCTAGAACCAGATGACAATGACCTGATACATGGGAGGTTGTTGGAGGGTGGTGATGTGATCCTCATACGTGGGAGAGTTATAGTACCAACTTACATTAGGTAAGATGTGATATGATACCTCCATACATCTATGTGTGAAGACCATTATAGTGAAACAAATATGTACCATGACTATAGGTGGTGGTATTGGTATCCAAGGATGATGAAAGGAATTGCTGAATTCGTACCTTGATACCATACTTGATAGAGGATAAAGGCTGAGTACCATCATCCCGTTGGACAACTATAACCACTTTCTATTCCCATGTATAATTTAGAGGATGTAAAGATAGAATATTTTGTAGGGTTACCCAAGTCCCTGATGAGACATGATAATGTTTGGTTGTTTTTTTATCAACTAACAAAATTTTCACATTTCCTATCAATCTGTAAGACTCACATAGTAGTCGATGTGTGAATGTTGTATGTCTATGAGATTGTATGCTTACATACCTTGATAATTTTATCTAAAAAATAAACACATTTTATATCACGGTTTTGGAAGGTAAAGAATGCCTTATGGACTTAATTGACACTGAGCACATCATACAATCCCCATATAAATGGACAATCACAGAATATGAACTGCATGATGGAGGATACACATTAGGATTTCTCACCAGACTTTTGAAGAGAATGTGATGATCATATTTCTTAGTTAAGTTCATATTCAAAAACCATAACGTCCTGAACTCTGGAGACCCATATCCTATAGTTATATTACATTTTTAGTATAAATTTCAATTATTCCCGAAGGATTGAATAGTTTTGTAGTCAAGGATGATGAGATATATACATATTTTACACTGGAAAACATATGATACAACTGATAATATTATGAGAACATGATTAGAATGTCAATCATATATCTAAAAAATACACATAGTCCTCCTCTTGGTTTCCTAAGGAATGTAAAACAAAAAAGGGTGTCCTCAGATTCTCTATAAGGATTAACATACTATTAGATAATACATAACATAAAAATGGAATAAATTATACATAAATATTAAATGAAAAGCATGAATATATTATCTAATGAGACTAATGATATCATATTGATGGAATCCATAATTCCATACATCAAAAATATAATGTTAATGACCAATTACAAGAACATTAACTATAATTTGAAGATGCATACACCAAAACCCAACATGTTTTGTCTTATGAGACCATTCAAATCACTGAGATTATATATAATTATATCCCTAGCCAATCACCTGATTAAGTTTAATTCATTAAACATAAGTTTCATCAAGAATGTTTACACCATTCCTTGAGGAATATCTCACTAAATAAAACATTGATATCCATATATTATGAAATATTCATATCAAATACTTCCTCTTCCAATAGAATAATGTGGACTTCTAGTATAACATCCCTTAATCAACATAGAATATATGGATTTTCATCAATGTAACAAGAACTACAGTTATAGAAAAATTGTGGAGATGGAACTTACAGTGTGTTAGGTAATCTATGTGAAATAGTAATTAGCTTCAATAGATTGTATTGATAGGATACCAAAGAAATGGTATAAAAATCCTTGATCATGGTTTATAAAGGGAATGTGAATATTCCAAAGCATATCCCTCGGTAGTATCTAACCTGGCTTGCAATATTAGACCACTCATCATTCATTAGGGTGATGATTGATTCATTTATCAATACACCATTTTCGAGGTGATTACACTAAGATCATCTATATTGTAGCTGCTTCTCTTCCTAGTATCTAGATAATATATTTCCTTTTAGGAAATTAAAAATAATTTCACTTAATAAAAACATATAATGGGTTTTACCCATGGAAAAGGTAACTCTTGAATCAAAAGGATCTAAGAGTGTGATAACACTCTTGAGTTTTAATCCCTTAAATTTCATGATTTATATGGGAAAAATATTCCATGGAATTTTTTTCACCATATAAATGAAAATAGTTTTTATTTATGACATGAGTCCCAAAGAATCAAAATTGAGTTGGAAAACCCCCACTTATGGATTTGGTAGCAATTCAAACATAACATCTTGAAATTGAGGGACTAATCATGATATTATAATACCAATAATATTGTAATTTCATAAGATAACATCTCAAATATGAATTGTATACTCCGCATAATGGAAATTAGGCGTATAATACATAATATGTCATAAAGAGAGGAATTTGAGATGGAAAACACATACCTCTTGTCCCAAATTCATAAAAAAAGTACATTAAACTCTATTATCATTAATATAGCTATCTTAATGAAGAAATATAAAACCTTACTCATATTGTATTCTTTCATAATCTTCTTACACAGGCATTATTTATTTTAATTCTCTTGATTTCCCACATTGGGTGTTTATTGTTTTAAATGTGTGTACTTTTTTCCTAATAATGGTTTTTATATTCTTTATTCTTCTAATACTCATCATTAATATGACATTAAAGCTAAATTTATGGATTAATTAACATAATTTATTATTTTTCAAATCACATCCATTAGTTTTTAGTCATTATCCATAAAGATTAAATCAATAATGAACATGTTTCAGTGATTCTTGATGATCTGAAAATGTTTTCTTAATTAATGAATTAAATATTTACATATCATTGTAAGAACTAAAAACATAACTCTATTTATAAATTTATATCATAATATACCCATTTTATATTCCCATATTTATCTATGAGACAAATTAATTTTATTGTTCTAGTAGGATATTTAAAGTAACCCAAAAATGAAAAAACATAAATTTAATGAATGGTTAAGAGGTGGTTTGTTGTAATATAATTATACATGGAGAATAATGATCTCATATAGTTTTTATTAGATTGATGAATCATAATGAAAAATAATTATAAGAATAAATAATAGATATTATAATATCACACATTTTTAATAAATACTTATTTTCTATGTATGCTAATTTTATTTTATTTAATTAAATATGATCATTTTATTTACATATCAATAATAGAATATCTAAAATAACATAACAAAACCATAATTACCACAAAAAGGTACTTATCCTTTAAACCCATCATCATATTCTTTCTTGAATGGTGGTGAAGAAAAATGATACACATTGTGTCATGGAGGCTGTAGTCAGCACAATGAACTTACAATGGTTTTGTTTTTATTAATGGATGGGTTATATGGATAAATAATTATAATACCATTAAAATTATAACATTAATGAATATAAATGAAAATAATATAATTATTCTAGTTTTTCTAGAATAAATTTTAAATAATATACTTGAGAATAAATCTAAGTAGTTGATAATACTGACATCGGGGCTTCACTTTCATCTATATATCTCCTTGAATTTGTAGGGATTAGGAAAATATGAGTTACAAGGGGATGATTTTCATGGTATAGGGTTCTAGGTAGAGTAAAATTGTAGAGTTTTAAAAAGGTAATTTGAAGGAGATGTGAGTCATTACGTGTTGAAGGTGCTACCCATTTATAAGTGAATGGTGGGTAGTTTTAGGAGTAAACCTCACATTTTCAATAATTTAATGTTAGAATTCAAATTTAAATGAAAAATAAATAGAAACAATAGGATATGAAAATGATTGTTGTTCTAAACCCACTTGAACCACTCATTATTTCAAAAATTGAGTGATTAAGAGGTTTTTGTTTTAGTTATTAAAATTTATGCTAATTTTCTTTTACCTTTATATTAAATTTTTATCATTAGTAATTATTTTTAATGATAAAGTTAAATATTTACATTTTCACTATTTTTATAAATCTAGTGTTTAATTTTTAAAATAATTTAATAAAAAAATCATGTCGTGTGAAAATTTATTTTTAAAATTATCATGCTTTATCACATAAAAACTATTTTTATAGTAATAATATTTTTATGAATTAAATATATGTGTGTGTGTGTCCATAAGGTTAAATAATTTTGGATACTTATTTTAAAGACCTAAATTGATTCATTATATAAAAAATATATGTTATGAGGCATTTAATGAAATCCAAAACCAAAACTCCATTAAAAGTACTTGATTTAATTAAAATAATGAAAATGGTTATTTATTAATGTAACCTTCTAATTAGTTACAGACATATTTTATATAGGTTTTAAAATAAAAAGAATATTTTAAAATTAATAATATCATTCATTAAATTTTTATTTTATTACATAAAATGTTTTCTATACTCTTAGGTCATTCTTATATAATAGTAAAGTCATGAAAAGTACAGGTTCCTAATAACCAAATTTTTTGACATAAAACATGCCATTTGTAAAAAACTAAAAAATTAATAATAAAATAATTTCAATATGATACATTCAAAAATTAAAGTTTATTTTTCAATTGAAAAATAATGAATTTTTATTTTACATAATTTCATGAATAAATGATATTTTAAGGGAACACAGCGTGATAGTTTAGGATGCAGTATTTACCTATTAAAGAATACTCTTAGGTGTCATGTTCTCCCCCAAAAAATAATTTCAACTTTTAAATTGTTGTAAATATCATCTATTGAAAAATTTTGGATACTCCTTCCTTACAACATTCTCATGTTCTTAGTTTTTCACATCAACTTTGTGATTTCTTCAAATGTTTTTCACCAAACGAGTTGTCCGATTCCACAATACTATATCCCTCATGTCAGGAACCAATATAGGTTCCTCACTATAATACAAGTAAGTATCCAACTCTATTCCTCCATATGTGATCACATGTGTTGGATCCACCATGTATTCCCTTTTTAATGAAAAATGGAGGACATATTTTACTTTATAAAGGTTTCTCGACAAAGCTAATCAGTTAGTTAAAACCCCAATTGTTTTTAATATTTTAAAGTGACCAATTTACATTGGTTTTAATGTCCACATTTTACGAAACCTTAAAAATATCATCCATGGTGAAACCATTAATAACACAAGATCCCTAAATTAAATCTCCAATTCCTTCCACTGATTATTAGTATAACACTATTGTTTACAATGGGAAGCATTAAAATGATCCTGAATAATAAAAAAATTAATAATTTTACCCTCCATAAGCTCTAGAATATCTAGAATTTTTTCTCTAACTTCTTACCAATAGGTTGAGTATGACACCTCTTTATATAAAATTCTTTTAATGGTTCCATTTGGATTCTCAAATTGGATTTTTTATTGTGTGAAAATTTCACCACATGTGGATATTGATCCCACATACCATGGAACTCAATAAAACATGATATCATCTTTTATTCAAATGTTTGGATAGTCCTTTCAGACATCCAATCAGTATGGATTCAATTGGAAGTTTAGAAATATATTAATGGGTTGAGAGAATTTTGAAGACTCTTATTGAATTTTTATGTAAACCACGACTCATGATCATATACAATTGATGATGGTGATCCATTAAGCCTTATGATTTCATTTATATAGAGCCGAGGAAGGTGATTAAGTGGTATATATTCCATTATCACAATGAAATTATAAATGTTATTATATTGATCAATAATAACTCATATATAATCTCTATTCCTTACAGCCTTTTGGAGTCCATTTAAAAATTACATTTTAACATTGTCCCACTTCCATATAGGTTCATTAAAATGTTTCATGACTCCCTTAGGATGTTTTCCTTCATCCATTACCAACTGGAATACTATGATTCAAGACACATAGTCCAAAAATCTTCTATTATTTCTATCTGACCATATATGTTTTCATAAATTCCTAAATATAATTTTTATACAAGTCTTTATATAAAAATTTCATCTATATGATTCATCTAACAGTTCCCTTTTTAACTCTAGTACGGATGGAACATATATCATCTTCCATAAATTTGAAAATACATCTTTGTATATTATGTTTTACAATTTCCCATAATTCACTGCTTTAATCCTCCTTTCTCAGGTCTTATTTTCCTACTGGTAATTCTATATTCATTCAAGAAAATATTATTTAACAATTTATAAGAAAAGTAATGATGTATCCACCTTCCAATAAATCACCATATTAATATTTAAATGATATCAATATATGGAATCCTTGTTAATCATCATCATGGGTTAATCCCCCTAGTCTCTCATACTGAACGCATATTCCACCTTTTTTCCTTCATAGGGTGGTAGTGTATTGATAAATCATTGCCCTTGACTTTTTCTAGCCATCTTCTTTTCCTCATGTTGATCTCTTTTTTAGAGAAGATATACTTCAAAATATTATTCTATATATATATATATCACATTTTCACCATAGAGTCAGTGTCTCCATATTTTGAAAGAAAATATTGTTGCATCCAACTTGAGTTTATGAGATAGAAAATGATTCTCATGGATACTCATTTCCTATATTCATTGGCAATCAATCTAAAATTATGTATAAGGATATAGCCATGTACTTCCTTCGATACATCCCTATAAATTAAAAAACATTCCTCACCTAATAGTAATGTTAATACTAGTTCATTAATTATTCCCATCATCAAATCGTCAAAACAATCCACACATTCCCTTGACCATGTAAATATAACCCCTTGGATAATAGGTTGTCCAATAAATGTTAATATTGAAAAAAAACTTTTGATAGTAACATAATAAATAGATTATTCTTTAGATATTAGATATATTCATCATGTGTAATCCATTATTTTTCAACTATTTCCTTTGTAGGGTCAAAAAAATCCCATCCTTAGAGAAAATATGGCCATGATAGGAAAGTTCATTGTTCCATATTTTAAGATTATTGTAATTCCTATATACAACTTTTTTCATATGGTATTGAGATTTATTTGAAGATAACTCTCTTGATATTCACATCATATACATAATATCCAGATATAGTCAATGAATACTATAAAAGAGTTATCATGATACTCCTTGAATACTCTATTCATCTTATCCATGATGATAGAATGTTCATTAGTCAATTCAAATTTCATTAGCATAAACTCATTATTTACATATCTTTTTCAAAATATTTTCTTCATTATATCACCTATCATAATCGTTAATAAATGATAACCAAAGGTGGTATCAATTTATAAAATTATTAGGATCCTTTAATATTATCAAATAAGTCATTAATTTATGGAAGGGGATACATATTCTCTATATTGATGACGTTGATCTCTTAATAATAGATGCACAGTCATGAGGACCAATACTTATTTTCTAGAAATGAAATATTGGATCCCCCTGTGAATCTATAGGTCATATAAAACCCTTATCACTCAACTCCATCAACTATTTCTTTAGCTCCCCCAACTCCATTGGTACCACTTTGTAATGAATTTTGGATAGAGGCTTTGCATCAAGAATGAGTTCCATAGATAACTCGTCACCATGTTTTGGTTAAAGGAAAGGAAATTATTTTGGGAAAAAAATCAATGAAATTTCATACCATGGGAACATATTTCATTCTTTTGATATATTCATCATCCATATATCACACTTTATCATCTTTTCAACCTAAAATTTTATTATTTAGAGCTACCAGTGGAGGATCTTGACATGATTTAGATAACGAATTTTCCCCTCTAGAGATAATATATTCCATTACATCTTCACAAATGAGTATCTTATTATCTTAAATATTTTTTCATTATAAATTGAATGAAAATCCATAAAAATTATCATATTAAATTAAACCATAGGTATGATAAAAAAAATCAAATAGGCTATGCCCCTGAAAAATTATTGTAACTTCCTAAAATATATTTTTTTTCAATAAAGCCCCCACTTAGTGGATTAATAGATAACTCCCTTACTATAGTGTTAGGGAAGTATCTGAGGTTTTTGGAAAACAAGGTTATTATAGTTTGTGAAGATCTAGAATAAAATAAAACATTAGATAACTATGATGAAATTATCAATATACCTTCAAATATGTTATTAGGAACTTCAACTTCACTTATGGTAATTTCAGAATCTTTACCTATATACCTTATCCTTTTTTAGGGTAAATGTCATTAATGTTTGGGGAATTTGTTTTTGTAGTGTCCATTCTACCCCTAGTTTAATCTTTGAACATCAACTGTGTCTTACATTCCTTGTATTAGTGATCTTAATGGCTTATTGCTCCACAGTTATAAGAATCTCTAGTTCCCTTCCTATAAGAACTAGGTTGTTTATTCCCACAATTATCACAAATATAATATCCCATATTTTCTTTTTATCCTTTTCCGCATTATTATTTCCATGATTCTTAAATGGATTATTCTTATCCTAATTTTCCATGAATAAATACATCTCGAGGAACTCCTTTTCTAGATTAATAGAAAATAAGGCTATATACTCTTATAATAAAAAATAAAAAATAGAATAACCCTTATTAAAGGATAAAAATTAACCCATAATAGAAATCATCAATTATTTTTTTGGTTTGTGTACATAGTCCATAGCATGCATAGATAACCTTGTATTGTTATCCTCATACTCATCAATATTTCCCTCCTCCATTTTCCTAATATTTAGGAACTATCTTTCCATTTTTTCTTTTTTCCTATGAGGGTAAATTATTATTCATCAATTAAATCATAAAAATCTCCTCATTCAATACACCTGATCTCATCTTACTCTTTAGTGTTTTGAATTAGAGACCATTATTGGTCTATATCTCTCATCAGATGATGTAAGTCCATGATGAATTTTTTCTTTTCATTACTTCCCAATGTGAGGGAAACATTACCTTAGGACATGATCCATTATTCATCTACCAATGTATTTGTAGTTACGCTGAATATTGTATGCCATTGTAGCATGAAGAAAACTAGCTTAGTTACACTGTGTCGGGGATCAGAAGGATGCTCTATGAAAGCATGATTTTGTTCATAACCTCAGACAATAATCCCAATATGGTTATGAACCGGTTATCCTTATATCCAAATTTATTAATATGTTCATGGGTAATATACTTACATTTACTGTGTTTGATGATATAGTTCACATTTATCATGTTTGTCTACAAAAATCAACAATAGACAATATATAATTAACTCATGATGATGAATTTTAAAATGAAATCCCTATTAATTTTTCTTGAGAATTCCATATAAATCATGAATTATTTTAATAGTATTTATTTTATATTATGTAGTTTATCTAAATATTATCCCTTTTATTGCAACTAAACTACCTTTGATACTAACAAAAACATCCTAGATTCCAGAAAACATTAGCTGGTAGTTATATTAAATTTTTTTTACAAAGTACTATATTTCCAGAATGATAGAACAATTATGGTTTCTTGGAAGCCAAGATACATACATAAATTACTTATTATAACATAAGATACAACAAGAAAAAATTATGAGAATATGATTAACCCTTTATTCATATAACTGAAAATTTCACATAGTCATCCTCATTGCATCCTATGGAAAGGAAAAAAATTATTTGAGCTTAGATTCTCAATAATAGGTAAGACACAACTAAAACTTATATAAGTAAAAATGGAATAAGTTATATATAAATAATAAATCGACAAAAAATTATATAATCAACTAAAAAATTGGTCATTATATATCAATGATAATAAATGATAACATGGATATCAGTAATCATTAATCTCATAATGATGAAATGAGACATTAAAAAACATTATCAAGGCATCATTCTAAGATAATTTTCTATCACTGGAAGAGGTATACAGAAAATATAAATATATTTTATATAATGAAACCTATCTATGTATAAATCGCCTATATAATTATGGTCCACATCCATAACTTGATTATGTACTATAAATTTTCTAAAGATTTCTAAAGACCTTTCATATCGTTCCCCAAGGAACCTCGTACTGAATAAAACAAGGAATTATTTATATTGAGAGATTCATATATCCAATAAATCCTTATTCAATATAATAATGTGGTTTTCTAGGAAAAAAACCCTTAATCAACATGGAATTTTTGGGTTACCATTAATTTAACATGACGTAACATTATCAAATAAATATTGGGATGTTGTTTGCAACAATGTGTTGGTTTATCCCTGGAATATAGTAATTGGAATAAATTTATTTAATTGTTTGGTGAATAAAGAAATGTTTAAAAAAATACTTAATCATGGTTCATTAAGAGAATGTGAATATTCCAAATAATATCCCTCAGGAGTGTCCCACCAAGTGTGCAGTCTTAGGTCCAATGGTTGTGCATCAGGTTGATGATTCAGTCAATGATCAACCAACCCTTTTTAGGGTGATTACCCCTAGGTAAATCTCTTTAAAAATCTATATCCACTTTACAATATCCTAATAGTGATGTATTTTCTATGAAATTAAGCACACATTAACTTTACTATAACATTGAAGGGGGTTTCCACCATGGGGATTCTCATAAATCATCTATACACTTTTTAGTATTTAAAATTATGACTTTTTAATTTAATTGAAAACCCTTCCTTATATTTCATTTTCTTGATTAATTTACATAATAATACAAATGATTGATAGAAAATGAGAAATAATAAAAAAGATAGCCAGGATTTATATTATGAGAAAGATGTTCCTTGACATGGGGTGTTAGGGGGATGTTTTATTGTCTTGTGACTAAAGAAAAAAGTTGACACAAATTGAAAACTTCTTGAAAAAATCAAATAACATTATTAATTGTATATTTACAATGTTAGATGTAAAAATCATGACATAAACACTACTTGGAAAAAAACTGACTTGGATAAGTAGGCTAAAAATTGATATCATGACACTATATGTCACATTGTAAATCATGTGGATGGGAAACAATTCTTCTTTAATAATCAAAAAAATATATAATGGTGTGTTGTTTGACTTGAAACCTCCACACACCCCATAGGTTGAATCGAGATTAATAAATGACCACATTAATGTAGAATTAAATCAATCATGAGAACCTATGTTTCTAATAAAATGAAGACCAAGTAGATTTTAAAGGGAATCATTCATTTGGATACTGAAGCTTGGAGTGTGGTGATGTGATACTATAGAATCTTTCACCAGTTTTTCTCCTCCATTTCATTAATATTTTATTTTCCTTTCTACTTATCTTCCACTACCCTATGGATAGCATGATGGGGTAACAAAAAATGTCATCTAATTGATATAGATAAAGGGGTAAGGTTATTTTAATTATATTTCAATTATATTGGTCATGTTTTGTGTTTCTGTAATAGTTATTTCAATTCCAATTTCATTCCACCTACTATTTTATGACCATTGATTTAATAATTTTGAAATTTTATTTTTAATTTCATTACTAGTTACCCTAAATTAGGCATGTACATTTAATATTTTAGTGTATTTATGTTTACAATTATACCATGAAAACTTAATTCACTAATACCATAAAATAATAGACCACTGAAAATATGGAATTTATGTGTTAAGGAGGATTTACCATGACCAATAATCCCCCTCGTCTCTACTATAACAATAATTATGATCATACAATTTAATTTATAAATTAATTATATCCTAAACTAGGAAATTTCAAGCCCTGTATATGCTTTCTCCAACAATTTTCAAAACAAAAAACTTTTTCTATCTTCTCTTTCTCCAAAACGACTTCAATCAATTTAAAATTTCTATATACCCATGTGCATCATATCATATTTTTTACCTCAAACTCATCATTAACTACAATTAATTAATCAGTCACACAAGTTTAAGTTTTTTTAAATTATTAAATTTTCATAACCTTATAAGAAATTAATGATTCCCTTCAGGATTTCATATTTTTTTTTCTCTTTCCAAGGATGGTGACCAAGTTGGATTATGAAATTTTTATGTTTTTATTTTATTTTAATTTTTTTGATTTAATTTTTCTATACACATTAGGATTTATCTTGTTGTAGTTTTTATATCGAAATCATTAAATTTATGATTATCACACTCTTACCAAAGGAAAAGAGATCATTTTCCTTGAACCTAAGCTGGAAAAAACCTAAGAACAATTAGTGTAACTATAACTATCGATGGTGTATAAGTGAATCAATATATTTTAGATATGAATACAAGAGATCATGGACTACAATCACTTAAATATTATAGAATAACATCAAATATCAAAGATCATCTGAGCAGACTCATATCAATGGTGGCTTCCATGGACTTCAAGATCAATCCATCTACTATTCAGATGATCTCCAACATAGTGCAATTCTGTAGAAAACCTCATCATAATCCAAATATACATTACAAGGATTCCTTGATCTTTTAGGCACATTACTATTTTTTAATGTTTCAATTGATTTGGTAAGAAATTATCTTTTATAATTTCCATTAAGATATATTTCTCAAGAATGGATCCAAAGCTTGTCCAGACAATCCATCATAGCATACGATAAGTTTAAATAATATTTTATCACCTGATTCTTTATTCCCTATAAATCCTTTGAAATATGATTGAATGATTTAAATTTCTAGAAATATGTTGATGAGACGTTATATTAAGTGTGAGAGTTTATCGATCAAAAAATTGTGAAATTATTGTTTTATGATATTGATTTCTAGATTTTAATTCATACTTTCTATAAAGGTATTACTCAAGGAAAGATATCTATTGTGCATTATATATCTAGAGGATTATTGATGATGGAATCATAAAAGGATAACTACATAATAATGTATGAGAGGGAAATCCAAATATTCATATGGTATATGGAAGTAATGCAAGGAAGAGGCATTCTCAAGTAAAAATTGAATATATAGCAGTATAGATGGAATCACTGAAAAATATATAAAAACCATGATGGGAAAAAACAATAACCGCAAATTATGTATGTCAAAGAAGATAGATACACTAATTATAATAATGGTAATCAGTTTTAGTGTTGGTTTCCCCATCAGCAAAAAAATAAAGGGTGTCAGCAGGGGGTGTCGATATTTCAAAGATAAAAAATAAAATAATTATACACCCATGCCCACACATTAGAGGAGTCCATGGAAACATTCAGAACTACCTCCGGAGAAGCAATAAAATAATTAAATTCTTACTCAAAATACACAAGGGTGTCAATAAAATTTCTAACAGATGATTTTATGGATAAAAATAATGCATTATGAAACCTAAAGATACATGTTGGTCAAATATTAGAGATATATAGGGGGTCCATGAGGAACATTCCTTGGTCACCCAAATATCAACCCATGAGGAGAAATGAAGTCCACAATCTAAAGAAATAAGAAAAAATGGTTCAAAAAGCTAAGAAATAATAAGATAAATGGTAATAGGGTAAGGATAAACTGGAAATAGTATCTCTATAAGAATCACCTGTCAATAAATCGAGACTACCCTTTTCAAAGTGGTTAATGGAAAGGAAGATTTATTCACAAAAAGGTATGTTTTTAGAAAATTTCAATAAAAAAACTTTTTAATATCCATTTTATAGAATCCATTGGAAACAACCCAAAATATTCCAAGTTAAAAAATGATATTGAGACCCGTAAGAAAAAATTAGAAAAAATTGGAACCACTCCACACACACAAGATTTCTTGACTATTATATAAAAATTCTTACTGAATAAGCAACAAGTCCCAAGTATCATTACGTTTCCAATAAATATTGGGTCTCACAAAATTCAAAAATCACTATGTGATTTAGGAGAAAGTGTAAAAAATAATTCATATAACAAGTTTAAGAGCTTTGGGATTGAGAATATGAAGAACACTATAGATACACTCTAGTGGGTATATTTAATAATGAAATACCCCCATGAAATGTTTGAAGATATTATAGTCAAAGTGGATAAATTATACATCTTGTTGGATTTTGTGGTACTAGTAAGGATGAATAGAGGACTCCCCATATATTGGGAATAAAATTCATGGATTTTTAACAAGCGTTGAAAGATAAGAAAAGTATAGAACTAGTCTTGATAGTTGGTAAAGAACAAGTAAGATTTAACATAAACATGGTGATGTGGAATTATTAGGTGAAGGATGATGATGAGCTAGAAGAGAATAGTATACCTAAATATGAAGATATTAATTTATTTGAAGTTAAGAATGAGTTGTATACTCTCATAAAAAGTGATAGTTCTTAAAATAATAGAGTGAAAATTTAATCCCCTAGAGTAGAAAACAATTCCACTATGTTTAATAATGGTGGGAAGCTATAGTTGGTACACAACCTTCCATTTGGTTTTTTAGTTTTATAGAAACACCAGTTGATTAGTCTGATAAAAATTGAGAAAGTGCTACTTTCTGGAATGGTTAAGATTTATTCGTACTAAATAAAGGGTGAACATATGTAGAAATTTCATAGATAAACCCATTTGTGGAACTACACTATGTAAAACCTTTCCAATATCCTATCACATGAACTAAAAAGGTATAGTATAGACAACGACATCAAAAACAGTGTTTCCAAGAGGAAAATATAGTTTTTTAATATTTTAAATTATCTATTTTTAGTTAATTCACCATATAAAAAATATATAAAATTCCATTTAAAAGGGCCTACACTTCCAATGATTCTAATCATTTTTTGTTCCAAAATAAATAAACTGGTAAAAACGAATATGATTAAAATTAAAAAGCTTAATATAATAGATTCTTGTCATGATATGTTTATTAATTACATGAAATTATAATGTAAGAACCTAAAAAAACATATTTCATTATTCCAATTAAAAGGTAGTATGGATTTTAATTTCTTTTTTTTCTCCCATAATTTTAAATTTTTTAGAACATTTATCTAAAAATTGAAAATGCTACATTGAATCATTCTTTAATCACTGATCTAAGAGAAATATTTTTCTTTGGATAACTCCATACCATATTTTTAAATTTATTTTTAAGTAAATATGAATGATTAAAATGGGATTATAATTAATTATAGATAAACATGGGGATTTAGATTTGACAAGTGATGATTTGGGGGAACATGTTGATTTTTGTGACATATATTTTTCTAAGATTTCTCTTCTTTGATTTTATTATATTTTTGTTAAATTTTTTTTTATAAATTTCCATGAGTTAATTTTCCAACCAATTTTTCTCATTCTTGAGAAGTTTTCTAAGCCTAATTTTTTCCATTAGTTTCTTGAGTATTTTTCTTGAGTGAAACTCTTGGATAAATTCATATAAAATATTCATAACATCTTTTCAAAGATATGATTATGAAATGTAACATTAAATATAATCAAGGAATATTTATATTAGATGATATCATTATAACCACACTTAAATTAATTCTTATAAATCCCATATAATCCATTAATACCTGTTAGGAAATATTCACATTACAATCCGATTTTTTATCCTTTTCTTCCCAACACTAAATATTTTGAATGATTTTAAAAAATTAGTGTGGGGGATATGGGTCGATGTTGGAGGGGGTTCCCATAATGAAATTTATAAGTGTGGGGGAAAATAAATGGGATTTTCTAAATGGAATATTATTTTAATATATTTTACCCATTACTCTCCCTCTCAAAAATAATTGAAAAAGAAAAATTTGGGTCATGTCTTGGGAAATTCAAAAATCTCCATTTCAAGACCAATAATATTATTATATCTACTAAAATATTGAAATGATTAGAAAAATTGTAGTTATATGGTGGATTTTATACTTTTACCAAGAACGAATTTAAAAAAAAAGAGAAAAATACATGAGGGTGTTTCATTCCCTTTACATTATTTCTTTTTTAGACTGCATTGATATTTTTATGTAAGAAGGGTGGTGAATTTTATAGGGGATATTTCTATTGAGATCTTATTTATTATCATAAAAATTAATTTAGAGTCAAACTAATTTTTATTATTATTTATTTAACATCATTTAACTAAAAAACCTAGTTCCTCCAAGTCATTTGATCCTAACGATGAATACATTATAATTATTTTTTTTAACTATATAAGGTGAATAATGTATATGTATTCTATGGTTATGGTAAGTATTGTAATTTATGTTATTTGAATGACTATACTTATATATTTACCTTGATTATGAGTGTAGATACTAAAAAAGTGGTAAATTTCAAGTGGTATTAGCATTAATAATGAATTTAAAAAGTTGAATGGAACAATGCAGAGGCATTTAAAATTAAAATGAAAAAGATTATAATACTTGGTTTAAATGTTTATTCATAATGTGATGAGTTTATGAAATTTCCATGTGTGATTATTGAACATTTAATATAATATTTATATGAATTTATTTTATGAATATTGCATTTAAATCAGGGTAATGTGAGCATCAATTATATAATGCTGATAATTCATTTGTGAGGAAAATCCGGAATTCAATGGTGGGGGAATTTAATTCTCATATTTTATGTATAAATTTTTCTATATTTAAAATTATGATTATTATCATTTAATATATAATTATTTTAGATATTTTATTGTTTGATTATTTCTTGTAAGGATAAAAATTTTGATGGAAAACAATCAAAGATAAAAAAGAGTTTGATGATTTTAAATGAGATAGATCCTTACTGAATATGGGGTGTCCTTAGGATGTTTACAAGGTTTAAAACTGATGAAACAAGTTGAAATGGAGCCAAAAAACAATAACATCTATAAAATTCATTAAATTTCTTCTCATGTTGTGAGAGGTGATGAAAATTCATGATTTCAACACACCATGTGAAAAAATCATCCTTAAAAATATACAAAAAATTCAAGACATAATAAATTGTCTTGTACTAAGAATCATGTGGATGGGAATTTTTTCTTTATCATTACTTAAACCAAAACCAAATGTTGCAGAATTCATACCAAAACCACCCTGAACCAATGATATTTACTCTGGAGAAATCAACATCCACATTAATTTAGAGTAAAATCCAAACCAAAAACCATTGATTTCTATAAATTGATAACATTTCTGATGTTGTAAGGCATCATTCATTCAAATTACAATGCATGGGGAGAGGTGTTGCATCACAATATATTTCATCACATGTTCTTCTCCACCATTTAATTTCTGTTATTTTTCTCTTTCCCTCTCACTCCCACATGTCTATAATGAGGTGGTAACTCCTAATAATTTTTGGGTTATGTTGATAAAGTTTGAAGGTTATTTTAATTGTACTTTTTTATTTCCCTCATGTTTTGGGTTTCCACAATAATTATTTAAATTCAAATTTATTTTACTTTCTTATTTTATAACCATTTATTTATGAATATGGAGAGTATATTTTTAATTTCATGACTTATTAACCTAAATTAGGAAGGTCAATAGAATGTTTTAGGGAAATTATATTTAAAAATAGGGTCAAGAGAACTTAATCAATTAATACCCTAAAGTACCTAACCTTTGGAAAGCTGGATTTTATGCCTTATGGTGTGGATACCTAGAACATAGATCTCCCTAAACTCGATTCCAAAAATAATCACGATCAACCAATTTAATTTCTATTTTTATTAACACCAAAACAAAGAAACTAAAAAACCCTCACACACTTTATCTACCTTTTTTTGAAACCATAAACTACTTTTTATCTTCCCATTCCTCAAAAAAACATCAATCTGTCATTTTTAAATATATAAATATCTACTTTAATACTCTCATGGGTTCAAAGTAAATCAATATTATTACTATATTTAATTAGTTATACAGACATTCTTGAGTTTGTTTCAATTATTAAAATTTTGTGCCCCCATAGAAAATTAATAATGCCTTTTATGTAATCATAAGGAAAATGTAACTCCTAAATCAAAAACTATAAGAGAGGGATATAAATATATAATTTTAAACACCTTAAATTACACAATCTTCATTAAAAAATATTCCATTGAAATTTATACACCAAAAAATGAAATAGTTCTTTATTATAACATGTGTTCTAATTAATGTAAATTTATATCGAAACCCCCATTTAATTATTTTCATTGAAATTAAAACATAACCAATTGAAATAGAGGCCATATATATGATCATAAAATGACATGGAAAAATTAATTTAAAGACCAAAAATCTATAATAGGAATTATATAAACCGTATAAAAGAAGTTATGTGCAAAACACAAAATTTGTCCCAAAGAGATGAATTTGAGAATTGAAATCATTACCTCATATCCTGAATTCTTCGAATGTACATTAAAATCAGGTATAATTATAACATCCCAGGTAAATAAAGAATAAGAAATTTTCATATTTATTAGTATATTTGGATTAAATATTAATTAATTTTACTTTAAATGGGTTTCTATGTTCAATAGAGTACCCGATACGCAACAACAGGTTTTTTTGAAATCTTACGTTGCACACTAATAATATAATATTATTATTTTAAATGGTAGTTAACTCCTATCTATTGTATTGGAGGAAATGAACAAAACTAACTATAATATTATTATACATGTTTGTTAAATGTATTCACATTTATCCAATAGAAGTTATAGGATTAAAATGTGAATGAATCTAATTTTAATCAAATTTTACATTAAAAGGTCGATTTACCACCTTTTAATGGTGAACCATCTTAAAATATAGTTTTGGTGACTTTTATATGTTCTATTTGACCAAATAAAATTTCTCTTTAGAATCTAGATACCAAAATTTACTTTGGGTAATTTTTTGGTATTTTTCTGATAAAATGCAATTTTTAATGAATAGAGAAAATACTGTATTTTAATTCAAAACTATGTTTTAGTCTAATTTATTTATATGGTTAGATTGTCATTTTAATTGGTTTTAAAGTTTAATTAGAGTATATTTTTACCATTTAATCCAATGTTGTTTATTGGAATTAATTTCACTTTTCAATTGGACATAAACAAGTATCAATCTATTGATAGTTATTGTTTCTTAAAAACACGCTATTTGTTTTGATAACGGGAATTAATTTTAAATTAATTAACCCAACTTCTATGTTTATAATTTTATAAAATATGCATAATTTTTGAATTTATAATATCAAATATATCTTAGGCTGAATTTTTGGTATCTTTCTATTAAACTTTAATTTTTGGGGAATAGTGAAACCACTTAGTAGTAGTTAAAAACTGACTTTTTCATTTAAGTGAAATTTTACCACTTATATGGATTGAATTCCAAAAATATGATATACATGGTTGTTATTAGTAAGTAAAATGTGATTCAATAAGATGAAAATAATTTTTGGTGAATAGTAACTTTTGACTTTTATTTACCACGATTAAAGGTAAATAGGGTAATTCAAGGTAAAAAGAATATAATAATTATTCAAAATTACTATAAAATATGTCCTAACCTTATTGGATGAGTAATGGCCGACCATGTGAATCATTGGGTCTATTTTGGGACCCCATGGAGCCACTTATGAATGATAATGAAACTTTATTTTAAATAACTTAAAGGAAAAAATGAGAAAAAAAATATCTCATTGAAAATTAATTTTTACATTGTGTTATATAAGTTATCTTTTCCACTATAAATATTTATTGGAAATATAAGAATATTTCCAACATCATGGTATTTTTATTATAATTTTTAGACATTGAATGAATTAAATTATTTATGACACAATAATGATGTAGTGTTTACCTCATTAATAAATGAATTAAATAAATAAGATTATAGAGATTAAAATAATATCCAAAACCTGTACAATTATTATTGGATGATTTTATTTCGACCATTATTCATCTTATCGTCGAACTTAATGATTTTTGGACCTTTAGAAACCTAATATCATTATATAATAAAATCATATTATCACACTTTCCTAAAGAGCCCCTCCTCCCCCTTATAAAATCCCTCACTTCTAACCAATTTCTCACACCTCTCAAGCCTTTTGGATCATCCAAACTCTACCCAATTATGCTCCCAACATCCCAATACTTCTTCCAGAAGCCTTAATTTATGAAGAAGTCACTTCAAGAAACCCTTTTGGTTCATACCAAAGGGAGTTACCCAAATTAAAGATAACGGTTTCTCTTAACTTCTTTTCCTTTATTTTACTTCTCCAACAACTAAAATCTTTTTATTCATTTATTTCATAACAACACCAGTATCATAAACATACTAGGATTTTTTTATGAAACTAATTCAAACTACATTTACACACACCTCTATCTAATGGGTGAAGAATATACTATTTCTCTAGATGGAAAACTAACGCCTCATGAAAATGATGATTGTTCAATTATCTCCTACCACCTGTCATGGTGGCCATTAATATGACACAATATTTATATATGATATATATTATGTTTATGTATTCTTTATTCTTCTATAAGTTTCTTTTATAACATACCTTTATGGCTTCCATTATGGGTAAACATGATAATTTCATTTGAGGAAGTGCGGACAACCGCCCCCTCAAAGTGATATGACTCGTTAATGCCATATGTGGGATGTATAAAGAATGGTGTTAATGATATTATATATGATATTATACTTTAATTATAATATAACTATGTATAATTATGTTTTCATTCCAATAAAATATGTAATAGAAATGAAAGTTGTGTTCATGCGTACGTACGGCTTACCGTCTCTATGAACGATGCATTTCATTTATTGTCTCTAAATGATATGTATGATTATAAATTCATATATATATTGGATATATATGATATATATGATATCTAAATAATTAATATCATTCTGGATATAATATTCTATTGACCAAATGGACAACTTGTAAATATAAGGTGTTCATTTTTTACTCAAGTACCAAATATCGACAAAACGACCGTTATTAACTTAAATGAGTGAATAATGTTTATAACATGGTAATAAGTGATATAAATAGAATAATAAACTTGAAAAAGGCTCTTAATCAAGTATAAATTAACTTTAGTTTATTATTCATGAGATGAAAGAACGATCTATTCAAGTCAGACATGAGGTAAGGGACTTCGTCCCAATCTCCATTCATTGAGGCATATTTTGTTCTAATACACGACTTTCTATTATAAGTTGTATAAACACATTTGACTTTTCATTTCATTCAAAGGGAATATTTTTCTATGAATCATTTTACTAAACAAAAAAATAATATTTCTTTTTAATGTTAGCGGTGACAACAACCTTTCCGTCGTCGCAAGTATTATTTGATCTTTGGCTTCCTTAACAAGCTGTAATGTTTTTAAAAGGAAAATAAATACCATATACTATTTAATTTATTTTTGGTATTGAAAATGGTTTTCATAATTGTTTTGATGCGTTAATATATTGAAATTTTATATTCTTAGTTCAATGTGGAAATGTTATCTTTCCTTTATGCTTATGTTATGTGTTATGATCATGTTATGGTTCTTGGGAATTATTTACATATATGGGTGGTTCTGTGATAAACCTTGGGCGAGTGAACCTGAGATAGCTCTTCAATGCATTGGGTAATGTGAAGGAGGTAAACGTGAATGTTTCTCCAAAGAGATTTAGGGAATATACTGTGATGGGTATTCCAAAGTAACTCTCTATGTAGTTGTGATAGCTACAATATAAGTACGTTATGGATGCCACAAGTTTGCTTTATGATTTATGATTACTATGTGTTATTCATAAATCTTATGATTTCATGAGGTAAGTAAACGATTTTATTTTTTGTATGAATTTATGAACAAATGTTTTCTTTCTTTGTTTTATAAACTTTACTGAGCTTTTTATGCTCATCCCATGTTTTGAAATGTTTTCACCGGACTTAATGATGAATAGGGTCAAGGATGGGATCAAGGAAAAGTCATGATGTCTAAAACATGGAACTAGACATGACTTTTTTTCAAGAGTTTTTATTTTATGAAAAAATGGAAACTGCGTAGAAGTGTGTAATTTTGACTCTTTTGAGATGTAATAGTTATGCCCTAATTCTCTAAAACTCTAAACCTGAAAAGATCCTCAATATGAATTATTCGTTTAATTAAATATTATGTAATGTTTTAAGGATGATTCCTTATAATAATAATCCTCTATATCATAATAAATAAATTCAAAACAATACACATATCCATTTTCATTCATATTCTTCATAAATAGTAATTCTCAATATGATTTCTCTCGATTTTCCACATTGGGTGTTTACAGTTTTGAACGTATGTACTAGTTTCATAATAGTAGTGTTTTTATTATTTATTCATATATGGTTAAACATTACTAGGTATTTAATGTTATTTTTAGATATTAATTTTAATAATTTACGTTGTCTCAATTATCCTGAATGAATTTTTTATTCTTTATTTTTTTAGATGAAATTGATAATATTTGAGTTTTGGTGATTCTTGATGATCAAAGCGTGTTTTCTTAAATAATTAATTAATGGTATAAAAACTATATAAAAACCCTATATTTTTACATTTTTATGATATTGAACTATTAATAATTTTCACAAATTCATTCATTATACAAATTCATAGTATTGTTCAAATATGTGGTTAAACCGACCCAAAGATGAACTTACCCTGATTTAATAAATGCCTATGAGGTGGTTTTTTTGTAATATAATTATAAGAGGAGAATAATTAACATTAATAGTTTTTATTAGTGTTATATATCATATTTTTAATTGATTATAATAACATGTATTGTGAATGAAATTATTACATAGTTGAATAAAAATTTGTCGTCTTAGTATGCTTATTTAAATTGATTATACTAAAGATGATTGTTTGTTGTTATTATCATTAATAGGGACTATAATTTGATAAAATGGAACATTAATTTCATTATAAAAATAATATTTATCCTTTAATATCATCCTTATATCCATCGTTTTATGGTTTTGAATTAAAATGAAACACATTACTTCATGGAGGCAGTAGTTCACACAACACACAAACCACAGTTTTTTCTTCCTTATGGATTCGATATGTGAATAAATAATTATAATAACCATATTATAGTAACATTAAATTATATAAATAATAATAATATAATTATAAAATTGTCTCTAGATTAAATTTTGAAGATTATATTTAAGAATAAAACTAAGTTATTGATAATAATCATGTTGAGGATGTGAATTTTCCTGTGAAGTATACATGAATTATGTGGGGTATATCTAAATATTAGTGAGAAAAAGATTATTTTTTTGGTATAGGATTATAGTGAAAGTAATTTATCATAGTTTCAATTTGAAATTCAATATATAAGTGAGTCTTGAAGTGGAGAAGGTATTACCATTTTATAAGTGATGGGGAGGTTAGTTTTTGGAATGACTCTTACATTGTTAACAATATTGGGTTTCTATTCAAATGTAAAAGGATAAAAAAATAGAAAAAACTAGCTAATAAAATGATTAAAGATATAAAATCACCTAAATCATTCCATTTTATACAAAATTTAGTTAATTATAGGATTTTATTCAAACTTTTAACTTTTACACGAATTAACTTTTACCATGGTAAATAATTTTTAACATTAGTAATTAATTTTAAGGAAAATATTTATGATTAAACAATAGCCTAATTTTATAACAATAATTTAAAATTTAAAATATTTTCATCAAAAAAATATCTAGGTGTGAAAATATAATTTTAATATAAATACTCATAATCACGTTAATACTATTTTTAGAGAAATAAAATTTTTATGGTTAAATTTTTATATATAATGTGGAATTATTTGGGATACTAATTTTAATGAAATAAAATGGTTAATTATAAAATATATAAAGGATATTAGTCTTTTAATGAAATATTAAACCAAATATACATTGAAAAAACAAGATTCAATGAAAATATTAAAAAAAATTAAAGTAACATTTTAATTAGTAGTAAAATGATTTTCATAGGTTTTATAAGTTCATAGAATACTAAAAAATGTATAATATTATTATATAAATTATTATTTTATTACCAAAATCATTTTCTAAACTCTAATGTCATTCTAATATAATGTTAATATTATATATGCTAAATGTTTTGTGAAAACCATATTATTTGACTAAAAACTGTTCTTTTCCAAAAATGATCAAAAATTCATAAAAAGATAATTTTTATATAATCATTTCAAAAACTATGTTAGATTGGTATATTTAAAAATATTTAATTAATATATAAAATAATTTTGTGAATAAGAGCTCTATAAAGGTCACATTGAATAAAAATTTAGGATATGGTGTTTTACTAATACAGTAGTGTCTTGGGTGTTACAAAAACAACTATAAGTATTTTATTCAATAGTTACATTATTAGGATCTCTATTATAAGATATAGACCATTCATCAAGGTACTTACTTGTTTAAATTTTTTAAAAATTCTTTTTTTTATAATGAAGTGATTCTTGGGATATGGGAAGTTTCGAGGGTGTTCTGAAAGTTTTTTGATGTAATAAAGGGTGAAAATAGCCATCCAATGCATGTTGCATAGTTACCGCATGGTTAGTACTAAAAGTTCTCCATAATTGTGTGATCCCAGAAAGATAGGTTTATGGTTTGGAAAACCAGCAAATGGAGATCCTGAAACTATGTGATCTTAGACAGAGCCAACCAACAAGGCTACCACATAGTTCATTAAACCGTATGGACTTCCAGGAAACTGTGAAACCCAGGCCTCCCCTTAGAAAGAGGCTAGAAAAACATTGGCATAGAGTTTGGAAAACTGTGTTCCTTTTTAAATAAGATAAATTTTCTAATTTTCCCCTAGTATTTATGAAACCCCACCCAATTTTCCTCCAATTTAACCCTATTGTATCAAGGGATATGAATCTATCTCCTCTAAGATTCCAAGAGATGATCCCCCTTTGTTTCTTGACTTTTTGGAGTTCCATTATTTGTGGATCAAATATTTTGGTAAGTCTAACACTCATCCTTCATTCTTTTTCTAGATTAGGGATTTTTTAATCATTCTCTTTCTTCTAAAACCCTAAACCCATCTTTTTCTAAAATATTCTATATTAGGGATTTAATGGGTGTTTGAATTCAAATCATGGGAATAGGTTAAGATAGTGTTCTTTAATGGACATGAGGTAGTGGTATTAAAAACATTTCACACAGACTTGTTGTGTTATATGTGGTTGTGGTTGTGAAAATTCACTTCCTTTCTACGTTTTGATGTCTTGGGTTAAGGAAATTTCATTTTGGTCTTAGATTGAGGTGTGAAACCCTTCTCATACCCTGTTAGGTTCGTTTATGTTGTGAGAATAAAACTAGGTCTACCCTTGGGGTATACGGAACCCATGAAATGGTGTAATAAATTGATGAATATTTGATAAGGGAAATATGAGAGTGAATGGGTTTTAAATTGTGATCGGGTATGTCGGATTTTTTAAAGGGTAAATTGAATTGATTTTATGTTTAATTTTTTGAAATTCATAAGTAACTTTTTAAATGGTTTAAATAATGTGTTTTATACCTTGATCCGGTTATGGATTTTAAAATAAATATTCTGATTTTTTGAAAATGGGAAATGTTTTAAAAATATGAGTAGCATGCAAGGTGATTTATAAAATTGTTTTCTAATTAGATTTAAAATGATGATTTTATGTGAGGGTATGGTTTCACTTTTGAAAAAAACTCCTTAATGATTTTTTGAATATATGGTAATAGAAATGAAATCCTTGAGACATGGGGTAGTTTTCAAATATTAATACCCATGTTTTAAATGGGTGGAATGAAGATGATTTTAAATGATTATTTTGACTTATGTGTTCTCCTGGATTGTGAAATTAATTTGATGTTAATTATTGTATAGTTTTTTATATTTAATAAGAGGAAATTTGGTATTATGGTGTGTATGCATAATGATTTTTCTTCATAAAATTTATATTTTTTGAAATGATATAAGGCTTGTAAATGGTAAATGTGTTATGGTTAATTATGTGTGTTCACATGGCTTGGTGGTATGTGGGGTATTAACTTGATGTTCTACACCCACAGGTCTAGTTGGACTTTGTATCAAAACCCAACCCCGAGAATGCACGAGTTAGGGAGTTTGACTGAGTCTTTATACCCATAAATGTTTCCTTTGATTATACTACCTAGACTGAGGATCCAAGGTAAGTGTTATGTAATGTATTGTTGGGATATCAGACTAAAGATCTGTACTTCCCAATGTATGGACTTGGTGTGGTTTATGATGTCAGACTGAGGCTCTATTCTTCTCAAACACATGAAAATGGATTGATTACCAGATTGAGGCTTAGTGGCATGTTGAAAAATTATGATTAGTTAATTTCATTTTGATTTAAAGTGGGTAAAACCTTATGTTATGTCTTATTATATCGATACAATGAAAGCTAGTTTAGTTTCTTGGATGACCCTAGTGTGTTTAAAGGATAATATGGTTAATTATTAATTGATTAAATTTGAAACCTATTTCTTGATAAAAAATAGTTAAATGCGAAATTGTTAAATTTTAAACATGTTCCTTTCATTGGATTGTTTACTTATGGAACATGTTTTATTTCATACACAATTTATCAGACATGTTATTACTTTAGACACCATTGGTGGTGGCCAACTAATTTGTACTCACACCCTTCTCAGGTTTCCATGACACATGGGTACCTGAGTAGATTTTACTTATTTTAAGGTATAGGTTTAGCATAGGTACTAAGTGGTTGGTACATTCATGGAATTTTTAGTTAGATCATGCGATTTTTGGACTGGTTTAGGACTTGGGTCCATGCATGGGACATTTTGGTAGTTTTGGTTTGGGTATTTTAATTATATAACTACCTTTCATGTCGTGTATTCATCATATTGTCATATAATGTGCTTCTTGGTTACCTATTAAAATTTGTCCCTTTGTGTCCATTTTTTATTCATGGTGTTTATTATATCTATTAGTATTATTTTTTGTGTATTTCCTCTGATAAGAGGTTATAGTCTCCCCAACATTTCTCTATAGACATGTGCTACTAGTCTGCAGCCTATGGTGTACGGGGAGGCACATCTATGGTTATGTGACAACCTGGCTTAGGGAACTAGATAGTTTCCACTAGGCTAGGGATGTGGTATCTATTTTAGGCCATGTGAATTACCACTTTTTTGGAAAGAGGATGGTGTGGAAAAAAATTTGGAGCTTAGAATGATACATGAGACCTCTAATAGAGTTAAACTAATTTAAAAGAGTTTTATCATAGCTTGTAAAAGGAAAAAAGTCATATTCTAACTGTAAAAGCGTATCGTTGTAGTTTGATGTAGAAAACGTTATTTTTCTAATGTTGACTCATTGATGTGGCCACTATGTTTGAGGTATAAGGGTAAGCTAGCCCTAAATTTTTTTACCCTTTGAGATCATCGGATAGGTTGGGAAAGTGGTGTACCGTATAGATCTCCCTTCATATTAATAAGGCTTAACAAATGTGAATAATATTTCTTAGCTTTATAGGTACATGTTTTATTCCATTAAAGTCATGTAATGTGAGTATTTTTAGCTATATCGTGACACATCGGGCATAGAATGTCTCGTGAGGATTATAGAATAGTGTGAGAAAGTACTTTGAGGTGAGGAAATACACCTTTTCAGGATCCTGTAGAGTCATGGAAAAATAAAAAGAGGGGTATTGGGAGTGCTCGGTAGATTTTTGGACTCATTGGACTATGTTTTTCAATTAGGTTGTCTATAGATTCTTCTGAGGGATGACAAGTCATTAGAGGGGGGAAATTGTAATGTAATGGATCTTTTTTCCTCTTTTATTAAAATATGAAAGGCCTTATTTCCTCTCATACCTTTTTAGATTTTAATTGGATCCATTCTTGTGTAAAAATAAAGAGATATTGGAGTAAATTAAAGACATTTAAAAGATAGTTTTTTAGTTTTTTGTCCAATATGGGCAACATCATGACCTGGAGAAAGTCGTGGTGGCCTTAGTGTGTACCTTAGTAAAAAATAGACAAGGGGTAAATGGATTGGAAAATCCATGGTGTAGTAGAGTGAATAATATCATACACATCTAAGGAGGCCCAAACACACCCATTATGGATGGTGTATTAAAGGTGAAAATAGATTCATTTTCTTGGATACACTGTAGGGCTGGTTGTTTCAACTTGTACTATTCTAGATCACCACAGCCATGGCTAGGTTGTGGTGAAGGATAATTTATAGAATAGGTTAGTTTTTCAAATTCCAAAAATATTCTCCATTATTTTAGTATTTTAACCAAATTAAAAGGTAAATTGATATGGATTAAATTTGTTTCCACAATAAATTATTTAATTTTTTCTAACTCGTTAATAAAATCATACATACTACACATTTCAATTCCTTGATTCCAGTGAATTTTAGAAGACTCTTAGATTAACATGGGGTGTGAGGTAAAACTTTCTCGCATTGAGGATTTTATACTTATTTATTTTCATGTGTCTCTATCCATTTTTTCGAACAAATGTCTCATTCCACCTTCCATTATTGGCGCATATGGTATTATGTGTTCTTAATTTTTGAGTTTAATTATTTTTCTCCATATTTAGAAAATCCTAAAATGGGACTATTTTTCTTATGGATATGATATATTATGAGATCTGTTTTTGGTTTAAATAAATGTAGACAGATAGTAACTCTTCACTATAATAATTGGAATTCATAAACTACTTTTTGGTTGACCTATAAAGAAATTATTCCTTGAAGATTATCTCATTGATTTTTCTATTCAACTAGACTCAAATTATATATTGATGAAGGTACTAAGTAGAAGTTATCTGGGTTGGTATTTTTTTCATTTAGTTTTTGAAGGTTATTTCGAATAGTACACCTTTGATGAATCTAGAAATTGACATTGAAAACCTTGAGGTTGGAATTTCATTAACATTTTTCAATCATATATGAACATGTTTCCTTTGTATGATTCCTATGCTGGAATAAATTGATGATCATGATTGATTGTGATCACATGAGGGTGTGTGTATACTGTGCCATCCATTTATAGAACCTTATTCCATGAATATTGTTGTATATTTTTTATCATGTTTTATGTTGATAACATATATTTTATTTTACTACTATTATCTCATGAATATATTTTATTCTTTTCTTTTTATGATTGACCCTAATATATGTGAAACCATTACATTAGATGTATCATTCATGGTGAATGTAATTGGTGGACCACTATGATATGGTTATCCCTTCTAGGGGGAGTGGGGATCAATTGTGATATTAGTGGAGATCAACTTGAGAACAGTGTGGGGATACAACAATGCCTTGTTGATACTATGTGATTCACTTGAATCATAGGGATGTCAAGTAACATGTTTAACAAATTACTAGTATATGTCTTGTAGTGTGATCAAATGACTCATAGTGTATGTCGAGTAATGTGACACACATGATTCATAGTGTATTTAGAGTTTCATTTTGTGATGATTCCATGATGAATCTGAGCAGTATGTCTACCAGCCTTGTAGCTAGTTCTTTATTAAATTAGATATCATTATATTCCTTCTGGGATGGATATGAAGAGGGAATGATTGGGTATTGTGGTGAATTGGTTATCACATGAGTTATTGGTATGTGACTTTTTATTATTCCTTTAACATTTATTATTATCATAGATTACACATGTAATACATATACACACTTTTCAAGGATGCATTAGTGGTGTCCTATTGGGTTTTATAACTCACACCCTATATGAGAATCATGATGAAATTTAAAAATTTATATATTGGGATCAAATCAAGGTCAAGGGTCTCTTGTAATTCATCTACTTTGTTAATAATAGAGCTAGTGGAAGGCCATGTGAAATCATATAATGGTTTCCACAATGTTTTATTTAATTATCTACTTGTACTATTACTCTAGTTTGGCTTGACACACCGGGAGCCCATTTAGTTATTGTATGACATGTGTGACATCTGATATTAGTTTATTCCACCTTATTTACTCTAATTTATTCTATTTTATTTATATTATTAATGAATGGATATGAAAATTTGGTTATAGTTTCCCTTATGATGTCATTCAGACCCTCGCTACTAGTCAACATCATTCTGCATACGAGGAGGCACACATGAGTTCTTTTAGAACTGTGGATCTGAGTTGGAGGTTCATGTTGGGTTATTATACACTACCTCATCAATGATCAAACTATATCCAACATGGTAAAAATCATCTATTTAGAAAAACCAATCCCCAATAGTGTTTCATAAGGAGTGAGTTGTGAAACTATTTCACAATATCCTATATGACAGAAAGTTCCTAGTTTTTGTACTCAAAATCCCAATAAGATTATATATTCATAATTATTTTCATTAATTTATTATGTAATTAATTATAAATCACTTGAAACATTTAAAAGGTTTCATTGTTTTTTCTTATCAAAAACACATTATGAAATCAACTAATATCATCAGTAAAACTAACAATATACCTAAACCCATCAATTACATGTGTACTCTTTTTTCTGCATACATAATAATTTATGGGTTCAATTATTGCAGTAGACCTTTCACATTTTATACTAAAATTCTATTTGGTAATTGTTTCAAATAAAAAAGATTTTTGATTATCAATTGACTTACACCAAAATGGTTCTAAAAATCTGTCTCTCTTGAATCGTTGGATGTGCTTTTCACTAATATATCCAAGTCAATAAGACCAAATGTGGGTAGATTTAGATTCAACCTTAACATCCTTGTTCTAAATATTATATATAGTAATATCCATATTAATAATGTGTAATAATTTTACCATATTCCCAATTCCATAATACAATTTATTCACATAAATATAACAACCCATGTTCATAATAATCAAAGAATATCCCTTCAAATACAAATAAGATAACAAAATAAAATTTTGTTCATAGATATAATATAATAATAGCTATCCAATTATAGAACTAGTAAACAATGTGTAATTAGATTATATTTTTCAAATTCCAATGTAGCACCTCTTGATATATTGGTTCCATAGAGATCTATTTCACACTTTTTAAATTTCCTCTTATCTATGACTTGGTGATTATCCACCCAAATGTTTGATGCATGACCAGTATCAATTACTCATGATTCATAGTTAGGGAAATTAATCTTTATAAAATTCACATTCAATTTCCTAGAATTCATCTATATAATATAATTTCTCAACATTAGATATAAATACAGAATTTTTTTATATTACATACCTATAAATGATCTCAAAATAATACACATGATGCATGATATAATCTAAAACAAATACATGTCTATGGGTGAGACTCGTGTTTCAAATCATTTCATCATGGAATTTTAATGAATTTACTCATAGTAAAAATTATGACCTCATACATAATATTCATTTTGTGTGTCCACACCCAAATTTTACCATTATTTACATCAGATTGAGAATATAAATAATCCATTTCTATATCTTATAGAAAAAATGGAAATCATATCATATATGATTATTATATAGCTAACTAGATAACACATTATCTAAATACATCAAATGTATATAAAATCAACACTATTATTCTAGTATCATTAACATTTGGGTTTCCCATCTATGTGTAACACAAATAAAGCACCAAGAACATGACACCTACAAGTTAGGGTTGCCTTATTATGTGCATTATTTATACAAGATAATCCATGGGAACCTAACCATAATATTCACCAATACTGAATGATCAATGTCTTGAAATTTATACGCTTTGTAAGAAATGCCACATTTAGTATTTGAATGGTTTTACTTCAGTGTCTCATGAATTTAAGGTACATCAAATGAATATTAAATCCATAAAAAATTTATCAGATGAACTCTTTAGTATCTCTTATTTTACATGTTTAAATATGAATTATTCTAATGGATGTTCTTTTATGACAATTATAACCACCAAATTAATAAGGTAATGCCATATTAATGTCTAAATCATTACCCAACACATAGTTTACATTACTCCCAAAACAATAGAATCCAAACATAGTTTCATATATCCCAATTTATCTCAATAATAAGGTACATGAACTTTTCAAGAAATGGTTTTGAAATATATAAGAAAAATAAAATATCCTTAGGAATAATCTTAGAGACATTGGTATCCAACCCCCATATTTATAGAACACATAAATAGCCTCCATACTAGTGGGGTATCTGAACCAATGTACCTCTACATAGGGATACTTTACACCAGGTAAAATATAATTCCTTAAAACCCTAAAAATACTATTTATAAAAAAATATTCAATAAAAAAATTAAAGATAATGAATTTAATTATTAACTATGGTCAATGTAGATTAAAAGTAAATCCTATGTTTTCATACTTATTATGTATGTCATGTCTTACAAATTTTAAAAGAATCAATTTTTCAAAAAAAAAGAATACACAATATTCATTTTTTTAATAATTCAAACCCATGAATATTTTAAAATAATAAATAAGTAAAAAAACTCTATTAATTTTCTAAACATTATGTAAAAATACAAACAATTCATATTTAATTTAGGCATGAAAAATATCATTTCTATAATTCTTACCCCTTATCATTTTTAAAAAAATTATAAACTATAAGAAACTCTAGAAAAATATTATTTTTTATCATTTTAAGGATATATTCTATTTTATAATTGATTAATGCATCATCAATCATAATATATGATTGATATAATATCTAATGATTCATTATGTCCCAGGGTTCTAATAATATTCAATGATATCCACTATAATGATAATACAATATGATGTTCTATTATTGGGAAAATATAAAATTAAACTAGATTAAACAATTTAGCATAACATACATTACATCAAATTAAAAAACCATAGTAAATTTATATATCATACCCTTTAATATATGGAAGATTTATACATTTACTACATGAAAAAAGAAGAATATATTTATATCATATGCAATGATATAACTTCCAACAACATGTTAAATTGTATTTATCCATAAAACTAGTATTATAACATAATAAATAAATTATGATTGTTCCCCTGATAAAATTTATAGGGTTTATAGGTTCATATTATAAATTTTTATGTTGTAGCAAACCCTATTAAATCTCATTTATTTTCTATTGAAGAAGCGTTGTTTGAAGAACTTAAAATAAAATATTACATTTGCTACCAAAATAGAAATCATTTAATATTTAATAGAGTATACTTGATATGGATCACTAATATATAGATTAATAAATCCTTTTAAGGGAATTAAATTGACCTTTGATCATTTTTGTATTGATTGAACTCATGTTATTTAATGTTTTGATAAAACCTTCCTTCGAAAATATAAATACAAAATTAAAAACTGATGAGAGATTCATCATATGCAAGAATTCAGCATATTAACCAACATTGGGGGTCCCTTTTATAGAATCTATCTCTTAAATTAATATATTTTGAGCATAGTATTCCACATCATAATAGAATATATGAATTATAGCAATGTACAAAATAATATATTTTTATAATTATTGAACACCACAATAATTAAACTATGAATATGCGGCCATAACTAAATTAATCTCATTGATTCACTAATAATGGTATAAAAACCCCGAATATAGTAACTTAGAGCTAGTGTCTTAATTTATTATATTGGAATATGATACAATAAATCATGTCCTGAAGTACAAAATAGTTTAGTAGTCTTGGAAAACTAGATACATACACACTTCTCATATTACTTTTGATAATACAATTTAAAACATTTTTTTCAAGAATATCATTATTCAGACAAGAATAACCATGCATTCCATTGTTTTTACACTTCCTAGATTCCTATTAATGGAAAATAAAATAAGTGTGAGCTTAAATTAGTTGTATGGGTTATGTACATTAGAATCCACCATGAATAAATATCATAATAATTCCAAGTTAAATAACTGAACACGCATTCCATTTTAATAATTTGACTAGCATAAAGTTATATGTAAAGGTAAATACCAAAAAAACATAGTCTGTCTAATCAATAACATGACTATAATAACTGGATAATGCATAATCAATATGGAATGGTAAATAACAAAAAAATCATTCCATTTGATCAATAAACTCAGAATGAAATGAATCTATAGATAATATAATTATTAAAAAATCATGGATAATAATTAATGAAATATAAATGAATGAAATTATAAATGATTTGATATCATAATCTCATGAATCGTGATTCATCTACTATCAAGACCTTTCTTGAGACAATTTAAAACTGATTGGTAGGTATACACTAGAAAACCATTTAACAAAGGTTATCCAACTAATTAATCTCATGAGACTATTGATTCATCTTGGGCCTATCTAAAAATGATACCCACCCACATATGCATGCCTAAATCATTTATAATATATCAAATTATTGATTTAATTTATGAACAATTTTACTTATAAATAAATATCTATATTAAGTAAAGAATATGAATTTATCAGTATTTTCAAAGTCGATCAAGTAAAATTCAATTTAACACATAGTACATATAAATTATAAATGGTTTAATCAATAATTATACCCATGAAAAATAAAATGGATATTTATGGAAATTTAATTGCTAATGATCGCTTGAAATTGAAAATTTATAGGGAATGTTAATGAATACAAAAATGTTTCAATAAAGTGAATAGAAACACTTTGTAAAACTAATCATAATCCATCCAAATAATGAATAAGGATGGTATCAATAAGACATATCCCTATTTTACTATAAGTAAAATAATGGTTTGTTATCATTTATGAATTTAAATACCATAAAATGAACTTTAAAAACTTTCTTGATGAGATCACCCTTTTAACTCTTAATATCACATTTTAAAACTAAAAATTCCCAAAGTATTGAGAAAAACATTTTATTTTAAAGATATTCATTTAAAACTAAAAATAAATCCTCAATTAAATAATTGTTCATTATTGAAGGAAATTTTTGACATGCTATATATGTTAAAAACATTCCTTTCACACTATTGTACAAAGGGTAAAAAGATGCTTGTTTGGAAATAGACAAGAAGACTCAATTAAAATAAAATTAAAAAAACCAAACATGGGTAAAAATGAATTAAATAGATCATTTGGATAATTTTAAAACATCTATTAAAACATTTTATGAAACCATATATTTGTAATAATAATTATTATTGACAGAAGAGATAAATAAAGTTGGATTTTATTAAAAACATTTTCTCAATAATGTTAAGCACAAAATTTTAGAAAATTGTACTATTACTAGAAATAATCACTATTAACTATAGGAGGATAAAATTAAATTTTTCTATTATAAAATTATTAAATAATTTCTTTCAATGGAAATTCGACAAAAACAATCCTGATTAAAATGATAATATGAAATAAACCCTTAAAATGATCTTAATGTTTTAATGATAGATAAACAATGAATAAATTATGTTTAAAAAATTTAAATCCACATAAAAAATTGGAAAAACAACGTAATATATTCAAAATTAATTACATGAATAAACCAATAATATCAAAGATAACAAATATGTAATATAACCCAATGAAATGAAATTAAGTAATGAAATTATTTACCACTTGGTAATATTCAATTCATAACCCATTATATGAAATAATTTAAATTTAAACATAAAATACCATGATTTATGAGGTATTAATGATATTAAAAGTAAAATTTTTATTTTATACACTATATAAATGATATTAGGATCCAAATAATAAAACATTCCTCAACAAAGGAGAATTTAGACGAAGTGTATTACCCAATACATCCTTTTGGTTGAAAATGATTTAAACTCTTGTATAATTATTTAAATAATTTTATTAGTTTATATAAGAACCATATTAATATTTATAATATCATATACTATCCTATTATAACATATTTCCATTATTATTCTAATAATATTTCATTATTTTTGTTATTTTGGGTGTAAATTTCCTTGTTTTCTCATTCATGATATGTCATGAAAGTTCTAGTTCTTGGATATATTATAAAAATACATAATATATAGGATGATATTAATGTTAATAATTTATTTCTTACCCATTATATATGTTTAAAATCATTCATGAAAATTGTAAATGTTAAATGAATCAGATCACTTCATGGAGATGATAAGTCATACGTATACACGAGCGACGTAATCATTCCCTCGGTAGGTGAAATAGTAAGGAACTGTAATATATATTAATTTTAAAATATAAATATATTTTAATATATATAGTATATTAACTAAATTTATTATTATTATATTTCATTTTATGCATACAAGAAAAATGAACTAAATCAGTTTGTAAGGAGGTAGTTCTTCATACACATGAGTGTCGTTATCATAGTTCAAAAGGAATATAATTTAAGAAGGTGTATATTTTTTTAAAATTACAAAAATATAATTATAGAATAAATATAATAAAAATTTGGTAAATCCATCCTTATATTCATCCTTGAAATGTGTTGATGTAAAATGAATTACATCGGATCCCGAGGTGGTAGTTCACCATACACATGATCGATTGTTTCATTTCCCAATTGATGAAATAGGAGATAGATATAGGTTATTAAGTTAACATAATAGGATCACAGTATATGGTCCATAATGTTTTTATTATATTATCATGATTAAATAATATTTTAAGTAGGTGTTATAAAACAAAAATGAAAATGCCCGTTTAAGAATGTTACCTCTTCTGTAGGGAACATCTTATGGTTTTTACTAAAAGACTTAATAAGATGGATTTATGATACAAAAGGGTTCTAGGATTATTTAAGGGGATAAGGATGTGATTTTTGATGATATTGGATGAACCAAATGGATATGGATGTGTGAATTTGGGTGAATATGGGTTCACCTTTTATAAGTGAGGGAGAGGTCACACATGGAATTTTTGAAAAGATTCAATTACACACACTTTTTTATCATTCCATGTCCCTCAATAATGGTTTATTGTTGACTATAATAGGTGTTAAGGTCAAATTATTTCTATAAAATTGGTTTTGGATAGTTTTATATGTCATTTTAACAATTATCTTTTTAGTTTAACCCCTGATAAATCAATTTTTACCTCAATCACAATAATTAATTTTAACTTCTTTTTCCATTCAATGTGGTAAAAAATTAAGTTGAAATTATTATATAATATAAATTATTATATTTCCTAATATTTAATCCATTTTTCAAAATTCAAAAAAATGCAGAAGAACACAACTTAAAATTATACCCATACATGCGATGAAAATATGGGTTTTCAAAGAGAAAACACTCATTCATATATAAGGTTTTTTATTAAAAATTAAATTGATTATAATTACCTAATATAGTTAAATAATAATATAATTGAACTAAATTTACTTTAAAACCAATTAAAAATATAATTTTACCTTGTAAATTATTTAATCAAAAAGGTAGTTTTCAATAAAAATCAGTATTTTTCACTACTCGTCAAAAAATGAAACACTTCCGAAAAATCCCAAAAACTAACCCAAAGTTGATTTTGAAATTATTATTTCAAAAAAAATTATAAAATAAATTTTCTAAATTTGGTTAAATTTAATTTTAAATTATGTGTACAAAGTTTAACACCCCAAGATTTTGTGAAATAAATTGTTTCAGATAAATTCACTCTTTTCAATAATTCTAATTATATGAAATAACATGTATATATTACATTCAAAACAACCCTAAGATTAACTTATACTACAGGAAGCACTGGGTGTAGCTTGTGTTACACAAAACACTGAGTTTAGACAAAATGTGACATATAGTTAAAATATTGTTATTTAATATGATAGTTATCACCTAGAAATTGGAATGAAGGGTATGAATAGGATTTAAAAAATTATGAAATTATATGTTTTAAATATGTATATAAAATTAATTATTTATTTAATAATTAATTGTAAATTAATAAAACAATTTTAAAAGAAATGAAACCTTTTTCTGAAAAACTGTCTTTATGCACAAAAATGTGTTATACATAAATAAATTAAAAAATACATCGGTTGAATGGTTTTCTTGAAATTTAAATATTATATTTTCAATAAAAAATTACATTCATCTTATTTGTTTTCCTGAAATGTTATGAGAATAAATTCAATTTTACACATAAAACTTTGTTTTTCAGAAAAGCAGTTTTATCGAATATTGCGCACTTATTTTAAAAATAATTTATTACACTATTAGAAAGTGTTTTGAAAAAATAACTTTCATTAATTAACTAATCATGTAAATATTATATTAGGGTTAATTTATTATAATTTTTTAAGTAGATAAATTTTTTAAGGAATAGTGACAAATATTAGTTTTCATTATGAATTGTTTTTTTATTTTAAAAATGAAAAAATTATTTTAATATGGTTTTAAAATAAAAAAATCAATTATATATATATATATATTAATCCATTTTAGGTAATTATAATCACTTTAAAATTAAATTTTTATATAATATTTTTTAAAACTTTCTAATGTTTTCTCTTTGAAGATTAGGATTATCATCACGTCTACAAGATTAATTTTAAATTATTTTTTGCAACTTATATAAATATAATTTAAAATAGTGGATTTCGTATTTTTAATCATAATAATTTATATTCTACAATAAAGTCAAATTAATTTTTCACTATAATTAATATTAAAAATAATAAAAATTATTTTCCATAGTTATGGTAAAAATGGGTTTACCAAGGGTTAAACAAAAAAGTAAGGGGTAAAAATGACCCAAAAATTGGAAAACACCAATTTTATAGCCTTATTTTGATCTAATAAATTTTTGGATAAAAATGGTCTATTTTGGATCCTTTTGGAATGTGAAAAACATTGGTATACCTTTTTCTTTTTAAAAATTACAAGTGTGTCACTCGCCCCACATATAAAAGGCCACCCCCTTTCCTCTCCTCTTCACACTTACAAAACACATTATTTCAGAAAATACCCACCCAAATAAATTCTATACCACCCTCTTCTCATCATAAAATCCTTATTATGTTCATAAAAAAACTTATGAATCATTTTGGTGCAAACTCATAGTCATTGTCTGAAGAAGAGGTAACGTCCCAAGTTAAGTATTTAATTTTATTTATCCATACACCTCCTTCAGTTATTATTCAAAAATTTCTATATAATAATAAAATTATATTTCTTATACTTAGATGTTATTATGATAATTTAATAACTTAAATCCTTCCCTTCTTCAATCAAATGGTTTATGAAGTCATCATTCTGGTGCTTGGTGGACTACCGTCTCGCTAACTGATTTTATTCAGCTTCTATCACAACCTATCATGGTTGGATATAATGATAGATTTATTGGTTATATGTGATATTTATTATATTATTATTATTCTATAATCCTGAAATCACATAATCCATCTCAATTTCCATTCCTTGGGAATACGATAATGTCGTTCATGTGTATAGTAGACTACCACCTCGCGAAGCGATGTGATTCATTCACAATATTCATTAAAGGTAATAAGGATGGGTTTAATGAAAATATGTGAAATAAATGAAATAAAAATTATTATTTAATGGTAATATATCAATTACCTATCTTTCTTTCTTTCCATAAAGAAAAGGGAAATAATTTTCATGGGTATGTACGACATTTTGTCTCCATGAATGGTGTATTTAATTTTCTCTCTCTATCATTAAAGGATCACTATAAATAAATATATAATAAATATATATATATTATTTTATATAATATTTAAAATTATGTATATATGTAACCATTATTAATTTAATAGTACCAAAAATAAAAAACCAAACAAACATGAAAAAATGCAATTATTACCCAAATTGTGACTTTAACATGGAATTGTTAATTAACGAGTAATAAAAGGTCATAAGTATATCTTATATGGTATGATATATATATATATAAATATCTTTAATATATTTATAATAAACTTATATTTATAATATATGAGGGTAAAACAAGTTTGAAGCTGTTTGAGATGTTTTATAAGGGATTTCTAGTCTCTCCTTTATTTTTAGAAGACATATTCAAATTCACCACTTGTTTCTATTTTTTAGTGAATATTCTACACCTTTTATTGTTATATCATGAATCGACTTATTTTCTTGATATTTATTTCATAATTTTATGTTATACATTATTGAGAATTTTTATTCAAAATATTACTAAAGCGTTAAGGGATTTTTATCTTCCATTTTACTTATGTGGGACACATACCATGTACACCACCTATTTATTTTATGTGATTCATATAGTACCCATGAAAGTATTTTATGATAATTATAATGAAATTTATTTGTATTGAAATTTTAATTTTATGATCTCTCTTCTAAGGGGCATTTAGTTTAATTTTACCAAAGTGGTAATGATTTTACGTTACAATCTCATCATTTCTACAGAATGTTTATGATTAGGTTTCTAATGATAAACTATTATAAAAAATATCTCAAGAAACACATTAATTTTATTTTCTTATAGTTATTTAATAAGAATACAATTTACCTTCAGTTTCCTCTCTTCATGTAATCAGGATTTCGAAAGAACATTCTTAATAATAAAGCATCTTTATTTTTCTCTTCGGTCAAAACCCCTTTTTCATCTCAAACCATATTATATAAAAATAATAAAATTTTAAACATTATTGAAATGATTTATTAAAGATACCTTTACCCATGATTTAATTTTTATAATTTTTTTCAAAGGATTCATCAAGTTATTTTCTAAACAACGCAAGTTTGTATTTTACCGAAAATGTGAAAGGAATATTTATTTTAACATATATGACATGAACCGAATTTCCCGACATCAAAAACATTATATTCATTTAAGATTTAATTATATGTTATCATGTTTATTTGGAAATAAAATTATTTTCAAAATGTTTTATGTTTTGAAATTTTATTTTCAAATTAAAAAGGATGCATTCGTCAGTAAATGTACTAAATTATTTTTAAAGCTTATTTTACAAGTTCTCATAGTTATTTTAAATAAAAAATAATTATAAAAAAATTTCATTAAAAATAGGTTTTAAAATATGAAATTATATTTTATCAAAAAATTATTTAAATGATATTTGATATCTTTTATTAAAATTTTTAAAAGAAAAGGATATTGAAAAAAAAGTTTTATGATGTGTTTTTTGAAATTACAAAGGATATTTTCCCTAAGAAATATTTCAAATGATTTTAAATATTCCAATTTATTTTTCATATTTATTTTAAATAAAAATGGTTTCCAAAATGTTTTATGATTTTTTAGTTTTATAGAGTGATTTTTAAAGGAAATTTGTTTTTTTTGAAGAAATATTCCATAATATATTTCAAATTCATTTTCCATATAAGACTAAATCTGTTTATTTTACATATGATTTACTATGTATATGATCCAATGATACTATTTTTATTATTTCTCTGTTTGTTCTATGTTTATGATACAAAAATGTTTGTGAAAATTGGTACACTTCCACAAGTTATACCATAATAAAATGATATAAAACCCACTTATTTCCATAGATCATGCTATATTGAAATGAAAATATGATTTTTAAAACTATCTATTTTTCACTAGTTATGATATAATAAAATTTTTATGAAACCCATTTCTTATAAGGGGATATAATTTGATAAATGTTTTGTGATTTTATAAAACTATTCCATAGGATTTTCATAATGTGATGGGTGGGACCAATATCTTCTTCTAATTATTTGGAAAAGATTTATATCTTCTAAGATAAATAAGATTAATATGGAGATTTAACCTAATTCCTTAAGGTAAATTTTCTTATATGGCAGTCTTGCAAGTAAAACATGACTACCATTATTATTTGGGTAGTAAACCCATTCCACTATGATATCCATGGAGGTGAGACTTTACTATTATGGAAATGATTTTCTATAATTATTTTTATTCCACCATTTTGTGTCTTATGCCAATGTTATGCACTTAGGATCATGTTCTTTGATTCCCTTATGATTCATTTCTTATGAACTGCCAATATTATGTCATGAAACATTATTATGGTATTTGATATGTAGGGTATAGTTTTCACATATTATTATAATGTTATCAATCCCTTTTATTCATGTTATGCTTATGTATCTCCCTTGAATACCCTTAATAAGCTTATGGGCTCACCCTTTCTTATGTTTTCTTTCCACAAGTCATGAGGAAATCTATTTGGTATTGTATAACTTAGAAGGGTTCCATTTATGAAGAAAATAGTGGGAGCTGATGTTGGTCACTTATGGACCGGTTGTTTATGTTCCCAATATATCAACGTCGCCATATCTTTATGATCCATTGGAATGTGTTTATGTATTTTAAGGAATATTCATCTAAAATTTTTTAATATCTATATATGAGAAGCCTCGGTAATTATATTTGATATCATAAGATAGATTTAGATATCCTTTAGAAACAAGAATGAGAAAACATTAGTGAGATATCTGGGCGATATTTAAAAAGATATGTCTTGGGATGTCTCTAAGGATATGTTTAAGGATGAGTCAAAGTATAGGAAACAATGTCTTGGAATTTTGGTAAAGGATATAGAAAGTCATTTCCAAACAATTGCATCCTTGTCCGGACAGTACATGTGGATGTGGCTCTGGAATATATGCACCTAGGGGCAGTAACTCTAAATAGGGTGCATTGAGAAGGACTCAATAATCACCTATTTCATTACAATGGGCCTTTCTACACTCTTGGTTTGACACTCTTGGGGGATATAATTTTTAAATTCACAAACTCTTTATAAACAATCATGAAGTATTTAAATATATGATGATTATGAATAAAAAAGGATACACCAAAGGTTTCCTAGATTAAAAAGAATGTGTCATGATTTATACATATCATAAGGGATTTTTATTTATTATATGGATCCCTATTATTATTATTATTACTCACAATATTATTTTTTTATTCAATGATAAGAACTAGAACGAACTAGATCAATATTGAATTTGATATACAATGTGTTGAGGATAATTTAAATGGGATGACAGCTGGTGTGAAGGATGTTGTTATTGTGCATAATCAGTTGTCACGCTAAATGATTAACAACCTTCAACTTAACCAACTCTTGAACTCATAAAATAATATAATGATAGATATTATTGAGAATTTAGGTGTTGGAGACCATATAATAATGAATATTTAGTTTCTTATAAGATTTGAATGTGGGAAGGGGCGCATAAGTGGATGTTCGATAGGAACAGGAATATATTTTTAGTGTGTAAAAGGAGGCAAATAAATTAATTATAGGGGAAAATTAAAATTTTAAGTTAAGTAAATATATGTGAATAATATTATCCCTAAGATATAATTAATGATTTAATGTTTCAAATTTTAAATTTATGGATAATATATAAATTGATGTCCTGATGGGAAAGATAATAAGAGAATCAACAAGGTGGTATGAGTAGTGGTTATATTAAAGAATATGAGGGGACTAAAATGATATATTAAAGGTATGTATTTCTATAATAGTGTTGTTTAGGTTAAACATGAGAAGCATGATTAAATGAAATTTGATAAATATTAAGATAAGGGTTAAATTAAATATTTGAGGAAATATTTATTTAGGAATAAGATGATGAATCCATGTTAATGGTTTAACAAGGAAGTGGGATGATTAATGTTTTTATGTATTGTAATATAATAATTATGTTATATGAATTTTGAGATATGAATTGATCTATATAAGTTTTTACTTATGGATTTTTCGTAATATTTTTAATGGTTTTGATGACCTTGAAAAGTGATTTAATGGAAATGTGATATTCTGATTAAGGGAAGTTAACCCTTAATATGTTCCCAATATTGAGAAAATGGTGTTTAGTTTAGAAAAGGAGATTACTAATATAAATAAAGTAAATTGGAAATTATTTATGAACTTGTGATTTATTAATGATATTTGTGGGAAATGGTTTATTTTATCTTTGATGGAGTTTACAGCATTATTGGATTTCTAGAATATGTTCAATAATTTTTTGTTTTATTTGAGGAATGAATAAGTGTGTATGTTTTCATTAATGTTTTATGGTAATTCTAGATATTACTATGAGTCAATAAAATATATGATGAGGGTATTCACATATTTGGTATATAAAAATCAAGAGTTACTTTATTATAATTAGGGGATTAATATTATGTTGATTTTGAGAAATTTAGTAACCCTATTAAAAAATTCAATTTTTTTATGGTTTATTAGTCTAACAATTTTTGTAATTGTTTTATTTTAAATTTTTATGAGGTTTTAGAGATTAATGTATTATATAAACATATAATTATTTATGTATAAATTTTCTTAACCATTTTGTTTTTGATAATTACTAGTGATAGAAGGAATTAATTGTCATCATTTTGTAGATCTTATTTACTTCCTCGTACATGAAAAATTCATCTCTTATAATAAGATATAGCATTTAAATTGATCAAACCACAACAAAAGGATGAGATTGTTCTTCTAAAATTGAATGAAATAATGTAATTATATCTTATCATAAAAATTATAAAACATTAGGAAAATGATATTGAAGTAATATGTTGAACCATTATCAACATTTTTTATGATATAAATGACATTTTTCACACCTCTTAAATTGGTTTCTTGTGGTCATTTACTATCTCCTAAATTCATTCTCTATCACCCTCTATCCATTCTTAGGGACGGGCATGACACGACTCGGATGGCGGTCAGTGGTAATGACAAAGTTCCACTAGTTTGTGAGATAATGATTTTGTGTCGGGATGCAGTTGGTGAAGAGGATAGAGTTAGGGGAAATTTGTTACAACCAGTATAGGAGGTGCGAATAGGTAGTGAGGTAGAGGGCAGCATAGCAACGAGTGTGGAGACCATTGGAACTGGTGTGGCAACACAACAGGTTAACCCGATGGTGGTGGATGTGTTCAGTAGGATGAAAAGAGATCTGGCCAGTTCATCCAGTTGTGTTGCTCAGGATGGAGGGGGAGATTACTATCCAGAGTCAATTCATGAGGAAGCCCAAAGGAATGGAGGTAAAATAATCCTGGACCAGACGTCGGTTGAAGGGAAGGTGGACATCTCTGGTTAGGTGGATGAGAGGACATGGGTAGGCAGTGTGAATATGAGAAAGGTGAGGACGGGGTCTGATATGGATTAATTTGTTCCAAACATTGGTGGGGAGGAAGGGGGACCCGGTTTAATTACCTTGAGAAATAGGTTTGAAGGCCTTTTAGAGGAGACTTCTGATCTTGTTATTACAGGTGAGGGAGATGGAGCCGGTGGGATGGCTCACAAAGGGAGTGTATACCAGCATTCTGCTGATGAGGCTCTAAGCCTGAAGAGCACTAGGGGTCCCAGGAGAAGGAAGAGGACAAAGGACTATTCTTCACTACCTCTTCCTATGAATACTCGCTCGGTGAAGAGGATGAGTGACAAGAGAACTTCTATGGAGCCTTTGAGTCATTTGAGACCAGGGGAGCAAGATTTTCAGCCCTTGGTTTTGATTTTAAGCTTTGAAGAAGAAGTGATTGAACAGGTCCTATTGCTTAATGATACCGAGGAGGAGGATGCTAGAATGATGGGGAGATCTCTAGAGGTTTCCCATACTGAGGAGCAATATTCTTGGATTGACAAACAAGACTCAATTTTGGTAGGGGGATTCAATCATGGAAAGACCAGTGTTGATGAATACATTCAGGCTTGGGATCAACTAGTGTCTATTTTTGAGAAGCAGATATTGGAAGAAGAATAATTAATCTTATCATCCTTAACATGGAAACTCTTTAGGGAAACAGACACGGGAAACAATAAATTTCTCGTTAGAGACGTTGTTTAAGCTATTGGTTACGGTTGGCTGGTGTGAGTGAATGGGTTGTGTGAGCTATGGTTGCTTTGGGTCATCTATTACTTATCCTTTCAGTTCAGTTTATGCTTGTTTTCAGCATGCTTTTGAATCTACTTCGGATGGGGATTTTTGCATTAAGTATTCATTAATGAAGTTCTCTTGGATTTGGATTCTTGAGAGGGTATGGCTTCGCCATCGGTTCCGTGCCCATGCTTCTGTATAGGAATGCTTGCCGAGGGGTCATATGTTAGTGAAGGCTTATTGTTGGCACACTTTCTAGGTTGGGGCGGTCCAATAGTTTTCTTTGGTTGTATGTGGTTTCTCACTTTTCCCTTAAAAAGTTTTTTATAATATAAAAGTAATTTTCAGATCAAATAATTTATTTAAGGGAGGTATAGTGTAACACCCCAAATTATTATGATATATTTATTCCAAATAAATTTAATCTTTTCGGTATTTTTTATTACATGGATTATCATGTATACCTGGTCTTACACATTATACTAACTTTATCATGTTTTACACACAACACTGGGTGTACCTTGTGTTATACTGAACTCCAAGATCAAACAAAACGTGTCATACCAAGAAAATATTATTATTAAATATGATAGTTATCAAACAGAGATTGAAATGGATGGTATGAATATGTTTAACTATATTATTAAAATATATGGTTTGAAAATTTATATATAATGTATTATTTGGTGACCAATTATTTGGAGACAAAAGTAAAAACTATTTGAAAATAAAGGAAATAAATTTCTGAAAAAATATTTATATGCACAAATTTTCTTTACATATTTAAATTAAAAAAATTAAATTAGATGAATTATTTTAACAAAATGTTTATATTATATATTCAGTCAAATTTTTATCATTAATATTATGTGTTTTCTAGAAAATATATTATTATAAATCCAATTTTACACTGAAAACGATATTTTTCTAAAAATTAGTTTTGTCGCCTTTTATAATTGAATTTTAGAATAATTTTTTTAAAATTATATAAAATTATTTCAACAAAATAATGTTTATATTTTAAATAATAATTTCAAAATTATATTAGGTTCATGTTTTGAAAATTTTCTAAGATAATAATTTTTTAGACGAATATTGAAAAATACATGTTTTTATTAAGAATTTTTATTTCTTTTAAAAAATTTAAAATCAAAAAGACTATATTCATTTGTTTTTAAAATAAATTTTTTTCAATTATATATATATTTTTTATTTTATTTCATTGGAATAATTTTTATTTTTTATTTTGTTATAAAAACTTATTTAGCTTTTGAACATTTTCTCTTTGAAAACATGTTTTCTCATCACGTTTGCAGGATTAATTTTAAAATAAACATTGTCAATTATATATAAAAACTTGGAAAATGGATTAAATACTTTTAATAAGAGTAATTTATAATATTTAATCAGGTAAAATTAAATTTTTACCATAATGAGTTAGAAAAATAGTAAAAAGTATTTATCCATGTAAAGGTAGAAATCGGTTTATAGTGGGTTAAACTAAACGGGTAAGTGATAAAAATGACCCAAAACTTGTACAAAAATATTTATATTGATATATTTTGACCTTACCTATTTTATTTTATATAATGCACCATTTTTTATCCTTTTTTTTGTGAAACACTTGGGTATAAATTTTTCTTTTTAGAAATTACATGTGATCCACTCACCTCACTAATAAAAGGTCACCCCTCTCCTCTCCTCTTCACACTTCCATAATCATTTATATCAGCACATACCAAGAAAAATAAATTAAAAAATTCCATAATATCATCTTATAACCCATATATTGGTCATATTTAATCCTAATAAGCCTTTTGAGGAAAACCAAAAGGATTTTTCTAAATAAGAGGTAACGTCTTTAACCAAGTGTTTCATTGTATTTCTTCCTCAATCTCATTAAGTTGTTATTAAACTGTGATTATATGATAGAATTGTTATCTTAAATATAAATATATGTTATTATGTTAATTTAATAACCTAAATCTTTCTCCTCTTCTACCATATGTATTTTGAAATCATCATTTCCATGTACGGCGGACTACTGCCTCATGAACCAATATTATTCGTTTTCCAGTACCACCACTCATAAATGAAAATAATGATTTATTTTTTATATATTTGATATATATTGTATTATTATGCTTATATAATCATTATATCATGTATTACTTATTAATTTCCATCATGTTGGAATATGATAACGTCGTTTGTCTGTACGGAGGACTACCACCTCACGAAGCTATGTGATTCATTCACACATAACATGGAAGGTAATAAGAGTGGGTTTAATGAAAATATTTGATATATATGAAATAAAAATTATTCTTTAATTTTAATATATTATTTTACATTATTTATTTCTTTTCCATTAATAAAATGGAAATAATTTTCTTGCATACATAGGGTCTATTATCTCCATGAATAGGGCATGTCATTATCTATCTCTAAATTTTTTGAATCACTCAAAATAAATGTATATGTAAAATAAATTATATTTATATCATCATTAATATTATTGAAATTATGGAACTATTATCAAAGTAATAGGATCAAGAATAAAAAATCTAAACATACATGAAAAATATGGAAATTATTGCCTGAAACATGATTTTAACAAGAAATTGTTAATAAAAAGGTAATAAAATGTCATTAGTAAATATTATATTGTATGATATATACAAATATTTATGGTTATTTAATATTTTTATAATGATAAAATATTTTTTATAAAGGAGGATCAAATGTTTACGAAGTAATTCAAGGATTATGGTGAGGTTTTCCAGTCTCTCTTTTATTTCTAAGAGACATATGAAAATTCACAACTCAGTTCTTTTGTATAGTGTATACACTGCCTATTTGACATGTAATATCATTAATCTCCTGATTTTTATTATATTTAAAGTTTAATTTGATGTTATTATTTATTATGTATTATGATTAAAAACAATACTAAGGTGGTAATGGATTTTCATTTCACTTTTTTCTCTTATGAGACACATTCCATATTCACAAGATATTTATATTATGTGGTGTATATAATAACCATGAATTTATTTTATGATTATTCTAATGAAAATTATCTGTATTTACATATAAACTATAGGGTCTTTATTTCATGGGTCTTATAATTAAATGTTTATATAGTGGTAAATATTTTTTCTCACGATCTCATTATTTATCGGAATTGTTTATGATTATAATTCTGATGAGAAAACCTTACAATAAATCTATCAATATACTCATGACTTTTAATCTCCTATAGTTTAGTCATAAGAATACATTTTTTCCATTACTTTTTCTATATTTATGTACTTGGGTGTTCAAAATAATGTTTTTATGAAAAATCATCTTCAATTATCTATTTTTTCAAAACCCATTTTCATCCAAAACAATGTTTTCAAAAAAAATTCAAAAATGTTTTAAACATTCATAAAATGGTTTATTAAAGATTTATTTTCACATATATTATTTTTATGAAAATTATTATTAAGTAATAATCATGTAATTTTCCAAACAACGACCATTTGGTTTTTACTGAAAATGTGAAAAGAATCTTTGTTTTATCATGTATAACAACAAAATAATTTCCCACCATTAAGACCATTATTTTATTTTAAGACTACATTATTATTTTTCTTGTTTTTTTTAAAATAAATTAAATTTTAAAATGTTTTTTTTAATAAATTTATTTCCAATTTGGAATGGATATTTTCTTCAAGAAATCTTTAAAATGATTTTTAAAATATTCTTTTATATGGTTTGAAGGATATTTTCAAACAAAGTTTTTTTAAAACTGTTTTATGTAATAAAAACAAAATCACAATTTTTATAGGATATTTACATCATTAAATGTTATAAATGATTTTTTAGGATTCCATTATAAGTTTTCAAGGTTATTTTCAGAGAAAAATATTTATAAAATGTTTTATGTTTTATAAATTGTAATTTCAAATCAGAAAGGATATTTTAGTCAAGAAAGGTTTTAAATTATTTTTAAAGAATCCATTATAATTTTTCAATGTTATTTAAATTGAATATTAATTCGAAATTATATTTTTAATTTTTAGATTAAATAAATTCATTTTCAAATAAAATTTATTTTCCCCAATAAAGGTTCCATGTGATCATTCACAATAATTTTACATCTAAGATGTTACCCTTTGATTTTACTTATTCTTTACTGAGGATATTATCCAGGTATACCATTCTTATTCATTCTATAAATGGTTTATTTATGTGATTAAAAGATGTTTGTGGAACAACTTTCTCTTCCGTGGGTGATACCATGAAAAAATGCTTATGAAACCCACTTCATTTCATGGTTTATTATATGATAAAATGATAAAATGATTATGGAACCTATTTATTTTCCATTGCTTATGTTATGATGAAATTTTTATGAAACTCATATCTTTTCATGGGTTATGATATAATGAATATTTTATGATCTTGTGGCACAAGTACTTATGGAATTCATTGTGTGATGGGTCAGACCTATATATTCATCCAATACATTTTGTAAAGATTTATATCTCATGAGATATGCAGGAATAGAATGGGGAGTGAACTCTGTTTGGTAAGAGACTTTGTACTCTATGATGATCATGGGAGTAAACCATGATGATGATGATGGTTTGGAGAGTGAACATATTCCACTATGATATCCATGGTAGTGTTTCTTGGATGCTATGAAAATGATTTTCTATACTTACATGTATTCCACAATTCTATATCTTATGATAGTGTTATGAACTCATGGATCATGTTCTTTAATTGCCTTATGATTATTGTCTTATGAACTACAAATCTTTATTCCATGACTTGATATTATGATCATTGATAAACATGGTATAGTTTTGACAAGTTATACTTATGTACTTATACCCTTATATTATTGTTATGATTACATATCTCCATTTTTTACCTTTAATGAGCATCTTAGCTAAGACATTATTATCTTTCATTTCTATAAGTTATGATGAAATGTATTATATATGATATGTCTTAGAAGGGATCTAGTTATGATGAACATAGTGGGAGATGACATAGCTCACTTATGGACCAGTTGTTTATGTGTCCAAGATTCCATAAGAACAATACCTTTACAATGTTAAGGCATGTGTTTGTGTAATGTAATTAATATTCATCTAAAAATATGTAATATCTATTTATTAAAATCCTGGGTTTCTATACAATGTTCCACAAAACAACCTTTTAGGGAAAATACTTTTTTTAGAAAACAATTATTCTTCTTTTAAATTATTATTATTTTATTTATAATTAATTGATAACCATACTTTTCATAATTTTGTCATTATAATGTATACCCAACAGTTAAATGGATAAGTTATAAGAGTATACTATATTATGGTTCATTTAAACTTTGGATTTTTTTTCAAAATCTACTAAAGAGATTAAATTTAACTAAAAACATTTTGTGGGTTATTTAAGCTAGATATTTCTTACCGCATTCACTATCGAATAAAAGGTTATTTTTTGATAATTTCATGGTGTTATATAGTGGAACCAATAGGGAAGATGTGGTAGAATACATGCATATAGAATCAAAAATCATATAAAGATCATTAACTATGATAAAAACCTCTCATAGGCGTAACAAACCGACCCGAACCACCAGATCCGAGCAGAAGATCCACAAGACCATATTGGTGCCTCCCCATATGCAAGAGATTGTTCACTAGAAATGATGGTAGAAACACTATAAGTAATGATAAAACACCCATGGTGTCATATCCATTCATCAATAATATAAATAAATCAAAAAATACTCTTAGTAATCAAAATGGGGAAAATAATTTCAGATGGAACACATGTCATACAATAAAAATTGGGCTCCCAATGAGTAAAACCAAACTAGATAAAAATTTTAAAAGGGGAAAATTGGTATCCTCCAGTGTATGTATCAGTACCACTCCCACCTCAATGATCCTTGGTCCATCCATCTTCCACGGTCTCCCTTCCCTTACCTGGATCCCAATACATGATGTCTTCATGTGCATCAAGATTCTCAAGAATGTTTTGTGTAATAAAACACAACAAGTCACCATTGATGAATCCTTAACAAGGGTTCTCATGTATAATCTGTGTATTATATGATAATGATAAGTTCACCAGTAAGATTAAAAAATCATTTGTCGAGCACTCATGTGCAAACCAATCATCCACAATCCCTATTCCCACTACCTTTGGCTCTATTTTAGAAGGGTGAAAAAAGATATTGGAAGTGATAATTAACAAGACACAAGGCTAGAGACAAGTTACTTTCTATTATAGAGGTACAAATTCTTAGGTCATTCCAGAAGGCATACTTGTGAACATGTACTCAGTATCCAAAATGTGTTGATTTTTGACACATTACCCAATATACCCAAGGCATCATGTTTCATCTGTGTCCACAAATTCATTATTATTTTACCACATATATCGGCCAACCATCGTCATTCCCTCACATTTTTTTCCTCTCCTACTATATGGTAATTATACCTTAATTAACCCTTGTTTTGAATATCTAGAAAAAACATCTAGCAGCATGGTAACACATATAACAAGCACTTAGTAAGATAAGCACAACACATCATCATGAGTATATAGTAGAAACATATAACAATGTTTGATCGACATCAAACATGAAAAGGTGATACTCTAGTAATACTCATGGAATCAAGGATCATATTTTAGTATCATGGAATACACAAAGACCTACATCCAAATACCATCAATCATGGATAACAAGCTACGCCAACAAAACATTAATCTTGGAAACAAGAGTATATAAGGACATAAAAATGCTATGGAACTTTATACCACGTGGTTATTGATGAAGAAATTAAAATTTCATTAAAGGGTCACTGATTAAAATTTGTTTGACACCAAAAAATAACTTTCTAACATGTAAAAAACTATGCAAAAATTGACTTTTTATGATGGGTGGTTGAGTCATCACAAATAGTCCATTGAAAGGGATTATTTGAGACACAAATTGTATCAGGTCTCAAATAGTTAATTAAAAAGAGTTTTTGCGATGGGAATATATTCTTGTCGCAAATATATCTTGCGTGAAATGCCCGCCACACCGTGGGAGGAGTATTTTCTATAGGGGCATATACTTGTTGCAAATATTTTCCCATGTTTTTTGTTATTTGTGACAGGTGTTTACTCCCATCATAAATAATCTTTTGGCAGGATAGTATTTGAAATGGGTCTCATCGCAAATAGTTACTGTCCTTTTACGTTATTTGAAACGGGATGTCTGCATGTTGCAAATGAAGTGTTGGAAGTGGGTATTTGCGATGAGTCTCATCGCAAATACTCTTTTTCTCTATCACAATAATTAATAATGGTGGTACTATTTGCGATGATCCCTATCGCAAATACTATTTTTTACAATGAGAAACCCGTTGAAAATAATCTAACCTATATATACGCCCCACCTGATTTTTTTTCATTCCATTCTATTCTGAATTTCTCTCTCCTTCTCTACTCTCATATTCTTTAGTTTAAATATTTATGATATTTAAACTTTATAGGGGAGCAGCTTTCAAGATTTTCATCTAGTGAAAGATTCAAGTTTAAGATATTTTTTCAATGCTTTTATTTTTTACTTAATTTTTTTTAAAATTAGAAATAATTATTTTTAATTAAGAGTAATTATATTTAATTATAATTAATTAGTACTGTAAATGTTTAGTTTTAATTTGTACTAATGTTTTTAAATAAAAGTAAATAGTTTTAATTTTCAATAATTTGTTTTGATTATCAGTAATCAGTAATAATTTGTTGTAATTACAAATAATTAGATGTAATTAGTAATAATTAGAAATAATTAGTAAAAATTAGTAATATTTAGCAGTAATCAGTAAAAATTAGTAATATTTCGCTGTAATTAGTCAAACAAATTGTGGTAATTAATAATAATTATTAAACATTAGTGGTAATTAATAACAATTAGTAAACATTAGTGGTAATTACTAATAATTGGTAAACATTAGTAATAATTAATTCGTAATAATTTGCAATAATTAGTAAAAATTACGGGAAATTAATAAAAATTAGAAAATATTAATAATAATTACTAAAAATTAGGTGTCTTTAGTAGTGATTAGTAATAATTAGTAATAATTAGTAATAATTGTTAAAAATTACTAATAATTAGTAATAATTTGTAATAATTTTTAATAATTACTAATAATTGGTATAAATTAGTAATAATTATTCTTAGTTATTAATAATTAATAATAACTCATCATAATTAGTAATAACTAGTAATCATTCATAATGATTTGTAATGATTCCTATTAATTATTAAAAACTAGTCAAAATTACTAAAAATTAATGGTAATTAGTAATAATTAGTAATAAATTGTTATAAACTAATAAAAATTAGTGGTAATTAGTAATAATTAGTAATAAATTGTTATAAATTAGTAAAAATTATTAAAAATTAGTGATAATTAGTAAAAAATATTGATAATTAGTTATAATTAAAAATAACTAATTAAAATTATTAAAAATTAGTGATTATTAGTAATAATTAGTAATAATTAATAATAATTAGTAAAAATGAGTAAAAATTCATGCAAATTTATAATAATTAGTAATAATCAATAATTATTATTAGTGAATCATAATAGCTAGTAAAAATTAGTAGTAATTTGTAAAAAAAATTAATAATTAGTGATAATTATTAATAATTTGTGGTAATTAGTAATAATTAGCTGTAATTAGAAATAACTAGTAAAAAATTGTAAAAATTAGTAATAAATTGCTATAAACTAATAGAAAATAGTAAACAAATGTGGTAATTAGTAAAAATTAGTTATAACTAGATATAAGTAGTAAACATTTATAATAATTCTTAATAATTAGTAATAATTAGTAAAAAAATTCGTTATAATTAGTAATGATCCATAATAATTACTGATTTTTTTTGTAATTAGTGGTAATTAGTGTTAATTAGTAAAAATTAGTAAAAATTAATAATAATTTGTAAATATTAGTGGTAATTAGTAATGATTAGTAAAAACTGTTATAAACTAATAAATGTTAGTAAAATGTTTTTCTAATTAATAATAATTAGCATAAAATAATAATAATTGGAAATAATTAGTAATAATTAGTAAAAAATGGTAATGATTATTAAAAATTACCAAAAATTCATAACAATTCATAATAATTCATAATAATTAGTAATAATTTTTCATAATTAGTAAAAACTATAGTAATTAGTAAATATTAGTGGTTATTAGTAAAAAAATTAATAATTAGAGGAAATTGGTAAAAATTAGAGGTAATTAATTTATAGTAATTAGTAATAATTAGTAAAAATTACAAATTATTAATAAAAATTAGTTCTAATTAGTGTTAATTAGTGTTAATTAGTAAAAAATTGTTATAAACTAAACAATATTACTAAAAATTAGTGGTATGTAGTAATAATTAGTAAAAATTAATAATAATTACTAAAAATAGTAACAATTAGTAAGAATTAGTAAAAAATCATAAATATTCCTAATAATTAGTAGTAATTCATAATAATTATTAATAATTATTTGTAATTAGAAAAAGATAATGTTAATTAGTTACAAGTAGTGGTAATTAGTAAAAAATTCATAATTAGTGGTAATTTGTAATAATTAGTGGTAATTAGTAATAATTAGTTTTAATTAGTACTAATTAGTGGTAATTAGTAATAATTAGTGGTAATTAACTAGTGGTAATTAGTAATAATTTGTAATAATTTGTTATAAACTAATAAAAAACATAATATAATGTTATAAACTAATAAAAATTAGTAAAAACTAGTGGAAATTATTAGAAATCAGTAAAAATTAGCAATAATTAGTAATAATTAATAATAATTTGTAGAAATTAGTAAAAATTAGAAATAGTACATAATAATTTTTATTAATTAGTAAAGATTTGTTGTAATTTGTTAAAATTAGTAAAAATTAGTGTTAATTAGTAAAAATTAGTGATAAATAGTAAAATTAGTAAAAATTACTAATAAATAGTAATAATTAATAATAATTAGTAAATATGGTAAAATTAATAAAACTTGATATAATTTAGAGTAAATTGATATAAATTACTATAATTTATTATAAATTGTTACGAAATAATATAAATTATTATAAAATACTAAAAATGTGAAAATGAAATAGGTCTTCTATTTTCAAGTCATGAGAAATGAAAAAATTTGATATAGTTGACCCAAATTGGTCATTTCTCATGACTTGAAAATTGACAATTATATGATTTACACCTTTTCTTAATTTATAATATTTATTTTACTTTATATTAAATTATACTTAAAATTAGAATTAATTAATAAAAAATATTTTTAATTACAAAATATTAGAGATAATTTGAAAAGATTAGTAAAATTGAACATTAAATAAGTATAATTAGTTTAAAATAACCAAAATTTTTAAAAATTAGTGGTAGTTATTAAAAATTAGTGGTAAATATATAAAGTTTACAATATTTAAAAATAAATTATAAATTATTATTTTTTTCTATTTTTTCAGTCATCTTGTTCTTATATAAACTTATTCATAAAGAATTTTTCAATTTTATATTTTTTATAGAAATATGGAATAAAGTAGTCGAAAAAAATATTTTTTTCAAGATCGTGTTTGGATAAATAATCACAATAATCCAAATGGTTTTGGTATAAATATTATATATATTGAAGGTGTTTAAGCTTTTTATCATTTGCATCATCCAAACAAGAATTTGTTTCAGAAGGGACAACTAAGTATCCATCTATGAAATGGGATCTGATGAGGTTTGACACATTTAAAAATTTTGGGGTTATATATTGTGTTTTGGTTTTCGAAAATAATATATTGTTTTGGTATCAATATGGTGAACATGGTTCTAGAGAGGATACAGATAATTTAGTTTCAGATTCATCATGATTTTGAAATTTATTACATGATGTTGTTGGTCTATCCTTTCAAAAAACTGAAACTCGTGATGATATTTATTAAAATCATGGTTTGTAACCATCTAAATTTTATGAGTTTTTAAAGTATTCTGAAGATAAATTATATCCATGTTGAAAGATAAGAAAATTTGAAGGAGTTACAAAATTTATAGTTATTAAATCAGATAATGGAATGATAAATAGCTATTTCGATCAGATATTCTCTTTGGTTAAAGCACTATTACCTAAAGGAAATGTGTTACCTAATAATTTATATAATAGAAAAAGGATAGTTTGTAATATGTGTCTTGGTTATTGGAAGATTCATGCATGTTCAAATTATTACATATTATATTATGGTGGAGCACAAGATCCTGAGCCCAATTGGTGAGGTATCCTTAAGTGCATCAATGAGGCCTAGGTTCAAAACCATGCGGAGATATATTTTTGGTATTGTAGCAGTACTATAGCAGTAATGTGGTTATTTTGTAGCAGGCATTATGGGGTACTGTAGTAGTTATTGTAGCATGTAATGTTTGGTACTATAGTAACCAAAACTATTCACCTTGGGCCACCAGTTTGGGATTGGAGTCCTTAAGGTATTAGGGCCATCCAGGCCTTCAGGTCAATAGGGATTTTGGGAAACCTTTAAGGCCTTCGGGCCACCTCAGGGCCTTTGGGCCACATGTAGTTGCCCCAGACAGACTCTACAAAAAGGAGCATCCCTAGAGGAGGATTCAAAGCAGGCACACTCACCGGAGTAGAACCAATGGATTTGGAAGTATGAGAGGGCATGGCTATTCCATTAGGACCAGCTTATTCTTTCACAGGAAGCTTATCCAGATATCCATGCGAAGGTGGAGAGCTACCATCAGAATGCAAATGCTGTGGAGGGGAATTTCTTGTAGTTATAGTCTGGTTAAATTCCCTAAGACCTTCAGGTCATGTAATGTCTCTTAAGCCTATGGTCCATGTAATATCTAAGACTACGGGACTTGTAAAGGTTCCCTCTCATCCCTTGAAAGGGGGGTTATCAAATATCAGGAAAAAATGAAGGCCTTCGGGCCATTTGGGCAGGTATATTATGGTGGAAATGAGTCATCAGTTAGTTGTCCTTCATGTGAAAAATCAAGGTAGAAAGTGGCTCAATTTGGGAAGTTTGGATTGATTCCTATAAAATAGTTGAGGTATTTACCACTTACACCCAGATTTTAGTTTTTATTTATATCTTAGAGAATAGTGCCATTGACTTCATGTCACAAAAAAAATATTTCAACCACTAAAATCTTAAATCATCCTTATGATGGTAATTTATGGAAATATTTTGAACAAGTACATGCATATTTTGATTTAGAAGCCTAAAACATGGGATTAGGTCTTTCCACTGATAGCTTTTATCCATTGATTTCTTACGGTAGTCAATATTCTTGTTGTTCCATTTTTATCACTCCATACAATTTACCTCCTTGGATATTGATGAATGATCCATGTTTATTTTTGACCTTATTAACTCCACGACATTCAATAAATGATATCAATATTTATTTGAAACCATTTATTGATGAATTAAATTTCTTGTGGATTAATGATGACCAAAAATATGATGTTTTTGCAAAAACATCCCAATGAAAGTTGCATTAAGATGGAAAATTTGTGACTTCCCAACATATGGAATGTTGTCTGGATAGAGTACACATGGTTTAAAATCATGTTCATAATATATGAGTGATATAAAATCATTTATGCTCATCAATGAAAGATACCATTGTTTATTTGACTATCACCGAAGATTTATTCCTACCGGTCATCCTTTTTAGAGGAGAAAATATCATTTCAAAAAAGGAAAAATGAAAGAGATGGACCTCCAACTATGATCTTGTGTAATGAGTTAAAATATATTGTATCTTGATTACCTCACGTCACTATTAGACTGACTATATACCAAATAAAATAGATGGCTTTGGGAAAGAACACAATTTGATAAAATGGATCATTTTTTTGGAACTTCCATATTGGTATGATTTTTTGGTTTGTCACATGTTGGATGTCATCCATATTGGGAAGAACTATTTTGATAATATATTTTATATAGTTTTGGACACACCTTTTAAGACCAATGATAATGTAAAGTCCGGATTAGATCTCTCCCAAATATGAAGGAGACCAGAACATGAACTGTTTGAAAATGATAGACCACAGAAGTTAATTAAGCCAAAAGTGTCTTATATATTTTTCAAAAAAATCAATAATTATTTTGTTAGTGGATTTCTGATTTGAGGCTTCTAGATGGTTATGTTTCTGATTTGTCAATATGTATCCGAAATGGTGATATTTCTGGATTAAAAAGTCATTTCAGTAATGTTATAATGAAAATACTTATTCTTATTGTATTTAGAGGTTAGTTGAATTCAATAATTTGAGACACTGTTATAGAAATATCATATTTTTTCTGGTACATTTTTTAGGCAACAATAGACTATGATGCACTAAGTATATTGCAATAATATGTTTTTTTACTTTTATATAAATTGAAAAAAAAATATCCCAGCTTTATTTGAATCAATGGAACATTTGATATTATATTTTCCACATGAAGTAAAATTTGGAGTGCTGGTATAGTTTTGATGGATGTACCAATACAAAAGATGAATGAAAAAATAGAAGAAAAGCTATGTAATGAAGCACCTATTGAAGGATAAATTACGAAATCTTATTTATAGGAGGAAATTTCTTTTTTCTACTCTTATTATTTTCAATATGAATATCCCTTAAAACACAACCGAATTTTCCGTAACAAGGGAAATGTTGATGATGAAATTATAAATCAATTTTCAATCAGCCTGAACATGGATTTGGTGGAGTTAATGAATGATGGATTTCAGATGATGAACATCATAGGTCTCATACATATCTTCTATAAAACTATGGATAAATGTCAAAAATTTTAAAATGAGTGATACTATCACTTATTCTATATTTTTTAAGTAAATTATTATTGTTTTATTTTTATGTTATATGATAATCACATTAAGAAATAGTTTCCACAAATTATAGTATCTTATCTAGAATAACATCAAAAAAATAATTTTTCATACTAGTTTCAAAAACTAGTAAAGCAAATGATTTATAGTTTTACATATAAAATAAATTTATTAATTTTTAAATAGATAATAGTTTTTCAAATTTTTAGGTATCTCAACATGCCGATAAAACTGATAATTTATTGTATGTATTGAGTAACCCACCATCCAAAATGGTTAAATCTTATAATGTATATGTGGTGAATTGTTTTTAATTTCTTACATGTGCATATTTTGAATCACAAAAATAGTTAATAGTGGTGTTTTCTTAAAAGGATCTCATCTTAGAGAATGTGAAGTAGAATTTTATGGCTTTCTATAAGAAGTAATAGAATTGTGTTATCTGGGAAATAATTACATAATGATGTTTCAATGTCATTGGTTGTATAATGATAGAGGCTTGTGTTTTTATCCATTACATGGAATCATTGATATTAAATATAAAATCCTTATTGCAGTACATGAAAAAAAATTTATTAGATCATCAAGAACATAAAATTTATTATGAAAATTACTATGATGATTCAAGAGAGTTAAATGATTGGTGAAGCATAATAGAAATTAAATCTAGTAAAAATTAGTTTATCTAAAGTGAATGTGGTTCCGCTGAAGTACAAGGAATTTAAATTTTTCATGAGACAACTTCAAATCCATTTTTTCCATGAAGATCCATTAATATCAATGATGGAACCCCCATAGTTTTGGTTGGATGGTGGTGATGGTGTTACTGATGTAACAAATGAATTTGAAATAATAAGAGATGATAAAGCTGAAACTCATATAGAAATGAATGATAATGGGGACGAATATGAAGATATTGACACTGTCATATACATAGATGAGGATGAAGATAGAGAATGAAAAAATTAATTATTGGTTATAGTAAATATATATAATACTCATCTTTAATTATATGATCAAAACATTGTTTTCATGTTTCATATGGCCGATGTGGCTTATTATGACATCTTCTATGAACTCCATGAGGCTGTAATACCAGGTTATGAACTCGGGGATATGTCATCAAAGGCTCAGGTTCCTAGAGTTTCTTTACTAGCTCGGAGGGGTTGAGGACTTGTGATATTGATGATTCCAGACCCCATTCTCTAATGATGGCCACGTCTTGACTTCAATCCACACATGGGGAGGTATGTTTAATTATGTATTTTAGTTATTTTTCAATACTTTTCATTAGTTTATTTATGTTCTAATTATTTGATTATTTGTTCTATTTTGTCATATTCTCTCACATATAGTTGTTGGGAAGGGAAGTTAAATTTTGTGGAACTATTTTTCTGAGGCATGGGTGGTGGGGGATCAGGTTCCTAGTGATGTTCGACAGTGCATGTTTGATCACCAGATTGTATGTAAATAAATAATAGTTATTATGAAATTTATTTAATTATTAACTTGAAATTATTAAAAGTGAAGGTTTTATGATATCCTGTTAATGATAGGATACTAAGTTCTATCAAGGATGTCTAGGAGGTGTGTTTTCTTTACCGTTTTAGTCAGTTTTTGCACAATTTGAGGAGTACATCCATTAAAAAGGTGGGAGTCACATATTTTGATCTGTCTTGTTGCACCCATCAACCCAATTACATATCATATCAGGTTTGAGATGGATTATATTTATACTGGATTGGTGGTAGTTTCAATAAGAGATCATCATTAGGTCGGCAGAACTTGGGGAGGCAGGAGGTGACGCATCGCGTTGTTATTTGTACATTCAGAATGCATCAACAACATATGGTAAGTATATTTTATTTAATAATTTATATAACTTTATATGTAAAATATTTATTTTATACTGAAATAGGAATTTGAACATCTGGATATTATAGATTTTGATGTTTATTAGAGGATGTACATCAATCCTATCACTAGAGAGATTATAGGTGGTTGTCAGCATCAGATTGTCTTCCATATATTATTTTAAGTTTAAAAATTAACTTAAAATGTTTATTTAACTATTTTAATTTCAAATTGAAAATGAAGGAGTCATATGACATCACGACTTATCAAAAACATAATGAGAGTTAGTCTGAGGTTGAGAGTCAGACCATCAGTGAGGCAATATTTGATGATCTAGCATGGATTCAGGTGACGCGGTATGATTTCAACAAGGGTCAAGTGGTTGGTATTAGTTCATGAATAAGTCATGGATATTTTTATGGCATTGTCAAATGGTCAACGTCCAGCTTAAGGGTAGATTGAGGAGAGTCGTCATCATCAGTCACATAGTATGATGAGCAACTGCGAGCTCATAGTGAGGTTATCGGTGCCACGCGTATGGACGTATTTTAGACATATTTATTATGTAAACATTTATATGAAAATATGTTTGTAATATTTTTTTATTATTTTAGATGTTTACAATTTTATTTATTATAATTTAAAAAAATCAATTTTTTAATTTTTTTAATTTTTTTAATTGTTTCAATTTTTCCATTTTTTTCATTTTTTTATTTTTTTCATATTTTTCATTTTTTCCATTTTTTTATTTGTTTATTTTTTGTTAATTTGTATTTTTATTTTTTATTTTTTTCTTCGTTTTTTTATTATTTTATTATTTTCATTATTTTTTTAAACTTATTTGTGACTGGTGACAATCTGGTTGACATAAGTACCTGTTTAAAAAATATCTTTTGGGAAGATGTTTTTGGTGACGGGTTATTTAGGATGAGACCCCACCGCAAATAATCTTTTTTCCAATGGTGAAGGATACCTAATTCAAGTACCATGAATCATACAAAAATAAAAGGATTTGTATAATGAGTGAGTATGACAATTCCCCTCGGTACCTGCCACTATGCAACTCTAAATGTAGTAATATTATCTGATGATCTATGTGTGATGAATAGATATGCAACGATAATCAATAATATGATAGGTATAGGTGGTTCAATTGCATTCAAGTCATTGGTCCATCGAATAAAGTACTAGGCCTTGTGCCTCTGATCTTACATGTCATGTAATTGTTCCCTCTCAACCTAGTTTAAAAGGAGAATATCCTAAAAAGAATAAAAATATATAGCCTTCGATACATTCATCCAACCATAGAGTTTTATTCATCAATAAATATGTTTAAAATGTTATACACAAGGAGATTATATTTCAATATTTTCTCTCTATAAATACAAACCTCGCATATGTCGTCAATAAACTAGTTATGAGAAACATTGAATAAGAGGACATCAATTCAATAGATCTGTTGTCAATTCAAGAATGGATCATGAATTCCACAAAAATAAATAAGAGAACCTCATCCTATATAAAAACATAAATCCACCAACAATCCAATAATATAAATGATATCTAATAAAAAATTCAAGATGAATAACAATATCTCAAGAAAATTGATCTCAGAAAACATAAAAATAAAAATCCATCATTATTGAGATAAAAATCTTTGATCAAAGGTATTTCATTGAAATATCAAATCCATCACCAATATACCAAAGTATAGTCCTTTTATTATAGTTATATCATCTATCGGTGATCAAGAAGTGGTATAGGATGATCATTCATAATCATATACCTATAAAATTTCTATAATTGATAATAGGTCATGATACAATCAAGAGGCATAGTAAACAAGATATATCCACCATTGTAATATGAAGTAAGGATGAATTCAATATTATATCGTCATATAAAACATAGATTTTCCCAATATCAATGCTCATCTATCATTAAGGAAGATTAATTGGAAATAGATCTAGAGAAAACTCATAGTTCTAGCATCATCTGATCAATCCAACCATGAGATGCCAAGGGGATATTTATGGGATATCTCAAATAACAACATATGAGGTATCTAATTTTAAATAGCGGGTTTAGGTTTTAAATTTCGTAAATAAAAAGTTTCAAAAACATTTTGAATAAAAACTCATGGGTTGTATTTAATACACCCTTGAACTGGGTGCACTGGCTAGCCGGTGGGGTCAGTAGAAACATACAGACCTTCTAGATCCACATAAAATGTCTAGTGGACCATACAAGCTATCTTATTTATGATTTTATCCACCAAAAAACTATTATTTTTCTCACACTACATCCTTTTATAGTTGGATCCATTTCAAAAAAAACCATCATATATAACACCCACATTATATATGAATCAAAACAAGAATGGAAAATTTGTAACACATGAGACCCCATTATATTATATTAACATTATATTTTAATAAAAAAATTAATATAATTCTGATTTTTTTAATTAATGGAAAGAATTATAATTTTATATATTGAATATAAATTTAGAATATACATGGTCAAAATAAGCCTATAATGAATTTTTTAAATTATCCATCAAAAATAAGAATATACGAATAACTAAAAATATAGTAGATAACTATTCAAATATTTATATATAATAATATTTCATAATATATGTAATTAGAAATTTATTTATAATAATTTTTTTAGAAATAAAGATAAGATCGGTTAAAGGTAAAGGGATATTTTTCAGCAAGATTTTTTTAAGGCATAATGCCTCCCCATTTTAATTAATTAAAATAATGTTTATTAGTGAATGATTTAAATTAAATTTATATATTATATATCTATATATATTAATTTATGTCCATATAATGATTATTAATATTCATATAGTTAATATAAGATCATCTTATCCATGAAAAATGTGTTTCTCGAAAAAAAAATTTCAAAACGATTAATGGATAGTTTTTAAATCATATTCTTCCAATTCTACAAATTGAATTTGATAAAAATTAATCACATATTTTAAATAATGATAATTTACATTATGTAATAAGTTCAACTTAATTATATTCATAATTAATAGTAAAATAAAGAAAAAAATTAATTACCATGGTTAAGGTAAAAACAAGTTTACTGGGGAATAATATATATTAATAATGCTCCAAATGACCTAAAAATAGTATAAAATCTCAATGGTTGGTTATATTTATATCTTATAATTTTCCCCTATGATTATGATCCATTTCAGATCCATTTTTTTAAGAAAGTGACATGACATTATTAAAAAAAATTAAAAATTACAAGTGTTCCCCTCACCTCAATTATAAAAGGTAACATGTCCACTCACTTATTAAAAAAATATTGCCATTTAGCTCAAAATAACCATCCTAAGTCTCTCCCAAACATCATAATACACATTATACTACTACTTTTCATAATTTAATACTAATCATAATGCCCTTAAAAATAGATCCAATGAAGGTTCTTCTAAGAAAATGTAATTTTTCTCACCAAGATCTATCTTTTTTACATATCCTTTTGCAACATTCAAATATATAATAGAAATTAAAATATAAAAAATTATCTAACATAATCTTATATTTTATTATGTTTATTTTATAACATTTAACCATCTCCTTCTCCATAAAATGGGAACAAAATATACTACTCTTGTGTACGGAGGACTACCACCTCACGAACCAATGTAATTTATTTTGAATCACCGACTCACATGGATAATCATAATTTAGGAAAACATAAATTAGGTAGCATAACCTCTTTACAGACATAGAGTATATGTAAAATTATGAAATACCATCATAAATTTTTCTTAAGGTATAGATAATTTGGTTTTCTCTAGAAATACATCATGGAGTTTGGGTTGTTATAGTTGGTATCAGAGAAAGTTTAGTAGTAACCTTGGAAATTGGATTTATGAACTCATATATTAGAGAAGATAACCTCCTGATATACTTTGAGTATTTGTAAAATTATGGGATACAATCATAAATTTTTGGTAATTTATAGATTATTTGGTTTTCTCTAGAAATATATCTCTTTCTGGATACTATAAGTGGATATAACTCTAGCATAGTTGTACCGATGTGTAATAACTCTAAAAAGGGTGCATTATGATTTCAATCAATCATTACCTGGTGCATTATAATAGGCCTTACATCACATTTGTTTTAACACTATTAATGGATACACTTTAGTTAATTATGATTTTCTTTATATAACCCTATAAAGGATTTTAAAATATTTTTATTATTCAATGATATCCCTAAAGAAATGGTGTTTATGATTCAAATATTAACAATGAATAAATATTTAATTTATGTAAACTGTTAAACTATATTTATAATTATACATTATGATTTAAAAATCATAATTATATGATCTAATACATTTCATTTCATTGTTTAGAAATATATCCTATAATAAGGAATGGGATCAACACTTATGATCAATCTATAAATTTCCCTACTTAGAAAGCCAATACATCAGGTATTGGAACTGATAGGATCAGGGAGATTTCTGAACTTCTTAATCAGGTTATGATAAATTACCATTTTTGAATGGATAATCCTATTATTCCAAAGTAAAATTATCTTATAATGGATCAATTAATGTGAAAAAGTCCTCAATAATTTAGTGGGACAACTAATCTAGTGGTAGTTGAGCGATGGATTAAGTCCCTTCAAAAGATATTTGTTTCCTTGATATGCAATAAAAAGGAAAAGATTATAATGATAATTTATTTTTTCCAAAGTTATTTTGATCAATGGTTGTTGTGAATTGAGAATACTATAGATTAATATGAAATAGAATACATAGAAAAAAAGATATTTTAATGAATTGTTAATCGATAAATATTTCCCTCATGAGAAATGAAATTAAATGAGGAGAAAGTTCATTACCTTAAAGAAAAAGGAATGGGAAATTTTTTTAGATTATGATGCATCCTTTAAAATACTATCTAGGTGTGATATGGGTTAAAAACAATAAAGAAAACAATATTGAAATTTTATTTAAAGGGATTAATCTAAGAATATGATGGAATTCAGTTTCTCGAAATCATTCAATATTAGATGAAATAGTTTTTGTTACATAAAAACAAAAATGAAATTTAATATATCTTATATATTCAACAAAAATTAAGATAAGAATAGGTCTTCCAAACACTAATAAAAGGGGAATTTTTTGAATAAGAAGAACATCAAAATAAATCAATTTCCATTATATGAATATTGTGTAATGAAATATCCTGAAAATGACTAAAGGTCATGATAGTGTGCTAAAAATCTAGTGACAAGGTTTATCTAGACCATGAATGTAGGGGAAAGAAAGAGATGACATATATCTAGTGCTTCAACTATAGATAAATTGGGAATTATTCAAACCAATGTCTCAAGCATCAATGAAATATACCATAGAAGCAGCCATGGGGAGAAGGCCATGATTATATAATCACTGTAGCTGAGGTTTTAGTTCCTAATGATACGGTGGTAGGAACTTTAACCATATCCAAATATTTTACTAAGGTTTTATTTTATTATGGATCATCACATCCTTTTATATCTTCCTGGTTTCCCATAAAAATTGGATACTTACCTAGAACCTTCTTAATGGGGTAGTCAGTCAAAACACATTGATGAAATATCACAACAAAAAATATTTGATACATGGTTCCCATTATGACACATAATTGGGCCCAATTTGTGAACATTATTATTATACCTATGGTCGAAATTGATATGATTCATTGTGTAGACTAGTGTTCGAGATATAATGGAAATATTTATTACAAACAGAAGTAAATTATAATTTTTAATAAAGACTTGGAATTACTTATCTTTAGAGAAGAGGCTTCATCATTTTATTTATTTATATATCTACCCTCAATGGAACTTATAATTGATATTCTTGGGGAATAATAACAATAAAAATCTATGGAAGGAAAATATAATCATAAAATTCAGGTTGTAGTTTTTATAATGGTATAAATTGATATATTTTTTGTGTAAATACAAGGACATACACCAGAGCATGAAGTAGAGTTTTCTATTAATTTATTTCACAATTTAATACCTAAATCAATGGATCTCTATAACATAACCACTATATAATTGTTCAAATTAAAGAAACTATGAGAGGATTTTTGTGATATGGGATTTATTCTCCCTATGTGTTTCAACTTCGGGTTACCCTATTATTTTTATTAAGAAGAAATATAGATCCTAGATTATGCTCATTGGTTATAAAGATATCAATGATAATATGATAAAGAAAAAACCTTATACCCCATATTGATGAATTATTTGATCAACTTCTTGAAGATCTATATTTTCTCTGAGAATCATAAATTGTGATTAATGAAAGAAGTTATTATGAAGAAAAAATTTTAAACAAGTCATAGACATTATGAGTTTAAAATAATTCCATTTGGATAAATAATGCTCCATCTATATTTATGGAACAAATAAAAAGTGTATATAAGTAATATTTTGATAATTTAATTATGGTATTTAGTGATGATATTTTTTTGTATTATAAAATCTATAAGGATCAGGAAAATCACTTGATGGTCATTCTTATGACTATTACATGAATAGATTTATATGGGAAATTTATCAAATGTGAATTATTGGATTATGAGGGTTATTTTCATTGTCATATTTTCTCAAAGGATGGAATCTCAATTGATCATGTGAATAAAAAGTTAGTCAAATAATAGAATACACTACTGAGAAAAATAGAGTTCTATAGTTTCATTAGTATGGTCTTTCACTATCACAGATTAATTAAGAATTTATCTTGATTGGATAACCTGCTAACCAAGTATACAAATAAAGTTTTTGTGTTCATGTGGACAGTGGAATGTGAAGAATGTTTTGAATAATCGAAGAGGATAGTGGTCAATGATCAAATTTTTACTCCAAGATCAATAAATGAAGTATAGAATATATATAGTGATTAATCAAATATGGTACTTGGTTGTGTCCTTAGGAAGAATGATAAATTTATTACCTATGCATGAAAGTAGTTAAAGAGTAATGACCAGATCTATCCAACTCATGATTTTGAGTTGGTAGTGGTAATAATTTCTTTGATAATATTGATACATTATCTCTATGGTGAAATATATGAGTTATAAACAAACCATAAGAGCCTAAAATACATATTTTCATAGAAATAGTTCAACATGAGACAAAATATATGGATAAATATAATGAAGGATTATGATTATCTAATGCACTACCACCCATGGATAGAATATAAGGCAATTGATTCTTTGATTAGGAAATGTCATGGTCTCCTAGCCAAAATGAGGATTGAGAGGGATATTATAGTCATGGATCTTTTAAACATGTATATATGATTTATTATAGAAGGAGTGGAATCACTAATTTTTCAAATTATTGGGAAACCACCTTTATTATAAAAGTTAAAATGTTCACAATCAGATGTTGAGAATTTTCAAAAGAAAATGAAAGTTGTGAGTGATGGGAAATTGGATTAAATAATTTTTGAAGATGTATTTTTTAAATTTGGAATGAAATTATGTGTTACATATATACATGAGATGAAAAGGGAATTTTTGGATGATTCACATAGCTCCAATGTATCTAGACACCCTGGAAGCACCAATTTGTTTATAGATTTTAGGGAATATTTCTGCTAATATAACATAAAGTGGTAAATTGTAGATTAATTATTAACACACAGGGTTTTTCAATAGGTGAAGGTAGAGAGAAAATATCCTTGAGGAATCATTTAACCTCTTCCCATTACTATATGAAAATTATTAAATATTACTATATAATTTGTCACTATATTACCAATGACTCATATAAGGAAATAAGAAATATGGGTTATTGTTGAATGCCTTACTAAATATGTAGGTTTTCTCACTATAATATAATATTTAGCTCTTGTGTACCTCAAAAGGTCCTATATTAATGAAATTTTCATACTTCCTGGAACAAATAATTAAATTTTTTTTCTAATATTGATCCCCATTTTACATCAAAATTTTGGAAGAGTCTTCAGAAGAATCTTGGTACTGAGCTTCATTTGAGCACATCCTACCATCAATAAAATAATGAATAGTATGAATGGACTATTCAAATTTTTTAAGACATGTTGAGGTTATGATCACTTAGCTTTCAATGTATATAGGATCATTATTTACCTTTGGTTGAGTTTTCCTATAACAATAGTTTCCTTTCATATATTACAGTGGAATTGTATGATTCATTATATGGATATATATTTCATACTCCAACTTTTTCGGATGAAGTTAGTGAAAGGAAACCTAGATGATCAGAACTTTTTGAGGATAAAATGATAAAGGTAAAGACTATTGAGACTCATTATAAAAAATCTTAATTCCGAAAAATAGTTATATTGATAACTAGAGGAATTAATCATAATTTAAAGTGGTTCATTACATATTCTTGAAAGTATATCCAGGAATGAATGTGATAATATTTGGAAATAAATCCAAAATAAACAATAGGAACATCGAACCTATAGAAATTTTGGAAATAATTGGAGTTGTGTCTAACAATTTAGATGTGCCAATGAGCCTCTCTAAAGTACATTATGTGTTCTATATATCATTGTTAAGGATGTACATGCAAGACCCAATTTATGTGCTCACATATGAAGAAATATAATTGGAACGTGATCTATATTAATGGGAAGAATCTATCCAGATTCATGACATAAGAGATAAATTACTGAGGAATTAAATTACTAAAATGGTATAGGTATATAATAGAAATCATAATATCATGGTAGTAAAATGGGAATATATCACAACCTAGTTCACCTCATCATGTCTTGTTAGTGATAAGTTGAGTGTGACAACCACAAGCCTACCTCCAATTGGAAAGGTGTTGGTGACCAGCACCAAGTAGGAATATCACACATATGGGAGGTATTAACCTAAGGTACCTACACAAACATACATATCTATGCCCATAAAAATCTTAATGTAAATTAAAATTGATTCCAAATGAATGTATACTTATATATCCCATAATATGATTATTATTAAGGACTATAAATCAAAAGGGCCAAATACAGTCCAACTAAATCTTGAAATGTTTTTCCGCATACTCAAAAGGATTACACTACTTTCAAATTCAGTGTCGGTATGTACATCAGTATATCTAACACAAAACTATTCTCTTCCTACTTCTATTCCTCCTATGACATAGTCAAAAGGCCTATTTTCTATATAATACATGAAATGTGTGGCAGAGACCAAGTAGGGATGAGTATAATAATACATATTAGGACACCCAAAAATAAATTAACATAAATAATCAAGAGATTAGTCAACTCATTACATGGTATTTCAATAAATATTCGGCACATACTAATAATAAAAATACCAAGATATAATCATAAAAGTCTCAATATCTCAAGAGTTTTTAACCATTCATCCATCCATAGGATTCTACTTGAGGATTCTATATGAAGCTCCTCTTGGAGAATCTACTCAATGAGTTATGTTATCATAGATGATAGGAAATTGAGAGGAATTGATCATCAGGTATGGCCAAGGAATTACTCTATGTAACTCTAAAGATGTTGAAATCTATTTAGGGTATCATGCCCAGGATCTTAGGGGTGATCAACAAACCCTAATAGATTAATATTCTAGATAGGGGATAGACACTCTTTATATAGTGGTAGCTTCAATACCATGAACCCTTCCTAGGGAATAAGATAAGATAGAGGATCCCACCATGGGCCTTAGTGAGTAATAACTCAAACCCTATCTGATAAATATCCCATAGAGGGGTTCAGAATCTTATTCTCATGAAGTAATGCCACACTTTACTCTTATTGGTTGTGTCCATCTACTTTGTGTCATTCCCATGTACCTTTTTATGATCGATCATCGACTCATTCCTATGTACTCTACCCATCGACGTGTGGTTGGACATGTCTATACCCATGTATCCTCTTGGATATATGTCAATCCACCAACACTGGGACACATGGTGTGTGACCCATGAAACATGGTGTGCGCTATTTATTGCCCCTAAAACCCTAGCTACCATAGCCATGGTACTGCACGACATGTGTTCTTTGGACTACATTCCATTTAGTCCAAAATTTTATATAAATTCATAAATTATTATAGTGTTCACCCACACTTACATCACCTCTTAATCCACTACTAATATCTCACAAAGATTATAGATCTTAGTCAACCAAACCACTCTTTCACCAATGGAAGGAATCCAGCATTTGATCACCTCGAATCACCACTGACATCAACCCACACCATCTCTATGCATCACACCATGATTTAGGAATCACTGGTCTGATCACAATATACCTCTTATAATTCTACATCATTGAAACTCCTTGGTTTCACCTTAAATTATGAACTCGAACCTATGGTATCAATTCATTTCACCAAAGAAGAACACCCATTAATCAAATACCAAGTTTTCATTGAACTGTTGGTTGAATAAATTTATGACGATGAAAGTGATAAAAAATAGTGGAGAATTACACAGATCTCAAAATCAAGAAAAAACCTAAATCATTTTTTGGGTTGTTCTTGATTCAATTTTTCTTAATTACAAATAAAGAGCAGCAAATAAAAAACAATAATAAATTCCAAAAATCCTAGGTTATTAAACCTTAACCTGTATCATGATTGAAAAGTGAATCCAATAGTAATTTTATTCAATTCTCATTCATCATGTGATAAAAAATTAGGAAAATAAAAAAAATCCTACCCTAGGTTTTGATTGATCAATCATGAAGAATGAATTTGCATCATCATTGTTGGTGAGATCCTTGGATTTTCATGGTGAAAAAAATCATTGATCTATTACTGTTTCCTAAGCTCTACCCTAATGGATCCTCTCACAATCCCTGGTTTTTGTTGCTAACCTAAAAAAATCTCAATAACAGAGTCTTTATAGTGGAAAAAATAGGATTATATTTAAAAAATAATAATTAAATAAATATATTTAAATTATTTAATTATTTATCTTATGTAGGTGCTTAATAAAAAACTCGACAATAACAAAGATTTTTTCAGGCCTAGGGAAAACACAAATTACATATCCAAGAGAGGTATTATATTCACCCATCAGAGTCCTCATTTTGTATTTATTCATCTCTTTTAGGAAAATATCACATGAATGACATTAAATATTTAATATTTCTATTATATGATTATCGTGGCTCTATAGGACTCAGAATCTCATGACATCTCGGTACCTGGATCTGAAAAAAAAAATATGTATTAAAAATATTTAATAGAAAAAAATATTCTACATTCGCCCCACCATAGGTATTTACATCCAAAAAAGTGAAAAATACTACATACGAATATGTGGGTACTGAGCTCTCATATGGTTCTCTCACTTTGAGAATATCTCATGAAACTTTTTGTGTTTCCACCAGACATACACTGAGAGAATCACTTTCCCATAGAGTATATTCTCATACTGATCCTCAATCTCCACTAGGTACTTTTTAAAGGTAAATCAATCCTTTATTTCTAGCATATATTTGTTGATGACATGTGATGGTTCATGCACATACCACATCATCTGTAACATGAGGATGATGTCATTGACCTAGTCTAACTATGGTGGTAAGGCCAAGTGGTATGCCACATCATAAACCCTACATAGTATCTATACATAGATAATGAATATCATAAATATATTATTATAGAGACTATTTTTTCCACGTATAATGTTTGAATATTCCTAGGAATATTTTTGGAGCCAAGAGTTGAGACGGTGTGCGATTCTGAGGCCCGGTGTTCCCGAAATTAATTTTATAAAAATATTAAATATATTTTATATTATGAGCATGTGTTTAATTAAAGAAGTGGGATAAATCTCAAAAGGTTGATCCAACATAAATCTGAGACCATGGTTGGGTCCAGAACACAGTATTTACCCTAAGTACAGTATAAAATGATTCGATGTGGGACGTTTGGACCCCTCACTCATTGGTGGTGCATATAATGAATGAATGAACTATTTAATTAATTAATTAGTTAATGATTCAGAATAATGAATGGACTTATCAATATATCGCTCTAGATAACCTTTCCAATGTTGTGTCATACTTTGTTGAATCCACCTATAGGATCTCCTCCCTCATCCCTTAGGAGAATGATGAAAAATATAGAGATCAACAACAAAACGTTGGATCAAGAATAATTGAAGAGTAGTGAATCACTGGATCTCCTCCTCTGTTGATAAGTGCATTCTTCATCAAAAAAATCAATCTTGAGGTAGTAATTTTGATATTTGGATTTTTATCCCCATTTGATTTATTCATGATGAATGAGAATAAATCTTCTAACAAATTAATTCACAATTGGACTAATTCATTCAGTTATTTGATTTATATTTCTACGATATAGGAATTTATTTCTTCTTGTTTTATTTATTTTTTTTTATCATCTTTCTAATGGTGATGAATCTTGGACAATCCAAACATGGCTGGGTTCATTTCTCAATTTTTTATTGGTGATTTTATTTGTCAACATTCACCCATTCATCATCATCATTCCTTTTGGACAATTATTCTACAAATATTCAATAATAAATCATTTTATAACTGATATTTGGGGCAATGGTTTGATTCCACAAATTTGGGTTCGAGATTGATGATGGGATTGATCTATGATAGGCACAAATGAGATCGGATTGTGTTATTTGGTTGTGCTCAGTCGTGCAATGGTTGCGAGAGGCATGGTGGATCCCTGTGAATGGAGGAGGAGGCTCCCTATGATGGTGAATCCCTATGAAGGGAGAGCGGTGGTGGAGTTCTAGGGAAACCAGTGGCATTTCTTGGTGGAGGTCAGCGGTGAGGCTACACTGATGGTGGTCGACAGTGAGATAGCGACGTGGTTGTCTGGAATGGTGGAGTCCATTGGTCAGTTGTAAGGAAAGTAGTCTGTATGCATGTTTTATGAGATTCTGTGCTGGGAGGATTTTTTTGCAAATAGGTGGTGGAAATTAGGGTTACATGGGGTGAAAATCATAGGATAATAAGAAATAAAGAAAGACGTAAGAAATAGATTAAAAGGTAAAATGAAATAAAAAACAAAGAAAATCAAATGTGGGGGAGGGGGCACTTCATGCACATGGAGATAAGTGGGGAAGGGGTTCCATGGACCTATCCTCGTTTACCTTTAATAATTTATAATAATAAATTTATAATATTATTATTATTATTATTATTATCATTATTATTATTAATGAAATGGTTTATCAGTTATAACTCCTCCATATGATGTTTGATTGACGTTTCGTATACGATAGCATGAACCTAACCATGAGAAATTCATTTCAAGACCAAGGTTGGATACTTAATTTAGGCTCATGGATCAACTGCAAAAAATTACTATGAATGATAATAATGTTCTTGTTCGTGGTGGTGTTGTTCTGAAATATTGTATCTGACATAGATTCTTTGTACAATGTCTATTTGATGAATTATTAGTGGCTTCATGACCCTAAAATTAAAGAGAAATTTTCTTGATTAAATTTAGGTATTTAATTCAGACTCATGGCTCACACTCATGAGACATCATTCAAGCGTGATGTAGTGAAATGTGACTTTTTCGCTGGGTGTTAGATTGTGGAAAGTGCATATCCTATTTCAAGGATTTTTTCATGAGGATCACAATGGTATGATTTGTTTGGCCATAAAAGGTTATTTGAGAAGTCATATTAGTGAAATTATGTTTTTTTACCTCAGATATAAGATTAGCCTCATTTGTTCGTCAAACGTCTGGCTAAGAAAATTGATTTAGTACCCTTACACTTTGTGTTGTTATACATGGCCAGAAATCCATGTTCTGGAAAGGACATAGCCCAATAGCAGAGTAGGACCACGCATGTGGATCCCTTACATTCCATTTACTCCTTTATGAATATTTAAGTTTCTATATCTCCTTTATTTGAACTCAAATTTTGTCCCACAATTATCCTATCTTGAGTGTTTTTTAGCGTAGAACATGATGTTTCCCTTGGTTTTGGATTTCAAGATACAATGTAAAATGTTCCATGAATGGAAATTGGTTAAGTGATGATCAAAGATGATATTGATCATACAGAGTCACCAAAGCAGTGCTGATTATAACCCTCCAACTGGATTGGGAAGTGAAGTTCCCTGAAGATAGTTCAAGGCTTACCCTCTAGTAAGAATAGGCAGTGGAATTACCTGATGATCTTTATGAGCTACTCTTCAGTCGAACACAGAATTGGAGTTCCTTAACATTCTGGGCTTACCCTCCATCAAAGATGGGTGGTGGATTTCCCTAATGACATCTTCCAAGCATAACCCTTCAGTAGGGTTGGGAAGTGGAGTTCCCTAATGACCCAATAGTCTTACACTCTAATATGACAGGGTAGTGGAATTCCTCAATGACATTTTTTAGTGTAACCCTCTAGCCATGATGGATAGTGGAGTTCCTCATTGAATATTAGAGTAAAACCCTTCTATTGTACCTAGGTATGATATCCTTACTTAAATTTTATGGCCCAACCAATGTGTGGCACAATAGAGAGACATGGTTTGACATAGCTTTTGACTCATGATGAATGGGGGCTCTTTCCCCACTGAGACACATTTTTATGACACAGGCTAAATCTAGAGACCTTAAGCTTGACATACATGGACATTAAATTAATTTTTCGGAATATTTACTACATAACAAAAACAGACACACAAGGACCGTGATAGTTTAGTGTCTTTGGAAACTCGGAATATAAACTTCTAATAATGTTGAAATATCTTCAACAACTCCCATAACGATCTTCCCCTTTTTGTTTCCTTACCTAAAACCTTTCTTTACTTCCTGGGGCAAATAAAACATAAAAATAGTGAGCTCAAATGCTCAGTAAGGGCAAACATAGATAACATAAAACAATCCATAAACATTTGGAAGCAAAAACTTGAACATGAAATTTAAACATCAAAATCTTGAGAAAAGACATAAATCGTGGAAGTACGTAAGGAATATATCATAATAGAACATCAACCATGATAAAATGGGAATAAAACATGTAATTGTGGCAACCATTCAGCACATGTCATGATTTCCATAGTAGCCAAGGCATTGCTGCCAAGACCATCTTAGTAGACAAAGTCCCTTTCTGAATCGAGTTCACTCCTCGTTTCAGTCCTGTAACACTGAACCGGATTAACTTACCATTACAGCCATGTCTATCTCATGAGATATAAATATTTACCCAATTCATTGGAGGGATATACAGGTCCCACCCATCTCATAATGAAATCATTCTTTTGTGTGCCACAAAATCATAAATCATACATCATAGCATAACCCATGTAATAAAATGGGATTCTTAAACATCATGCCATCATAACATAATCCATAAAAGTTTGATATCATTTCATCATAAGAAAATTGAAACCATTTAAATCATAGAGACATATTACTTGAAAAATACACATATGAAATAATGTCATCTTAGATGGAAAATAGTTTTAGCAAAACACTTGAAATGAATTCTTGAGGAAAATATCCTTTCTTCTTTAAAATCATTTTCTTTTCAAAAAATTCCATGAAATTTTAAAAGAAAAGGGTTTTGTTGAAAATAATCATGCAATCTTGTATAGTAAGCTTCATGAAAATGAGGCCTTATGAAACCGTAAAAATTCTTTCACGCCATATAAGTTAAAAATAACATTCTCCTCGTACTTTTGTCGGAAAAGTCAAAAAGTACCTTGTAGTGTAAATAAAAGAAAGATTATTTCCATACCATTGGGTAAAATTCAAAATGGGTAAAAAGGACTTTAAACATACATGAAAACACTTTTATAGAACATGGACATGGATGATTGCAATAACCCCAGTAAATACTTACAAATAAGTAATCTCGGATAAAAATGAGATTTGCAAAATTATCCCTTACCTTATGTCTGATATGCTTCGTATGTATCCGAACCTCCTGTATAATGATTTAAATAATGTCATTGATTTATTACAGAATCATATTCATTGTTATGATATCATATATGGTTCACTTGTGACTTTATATTACCCATTCTTTTGTAAATTCCACGTTAATGAGCGTTTTGGGTAAAATCGTTTCATTTATCGTTTGTGTTTCGACTCGTCGTTCCTGATATTATTATTTATATCCTGATTTACATAATTCCAGAATGTAAAACATGATTTATATATAATATATATTCATTATATACATATATATTATAGATTGATAAAAGGAATGAAATACATCGTTCATGGAGACGGTAGATCGTACGTACGCATGAACGTTGTTTTCGTTTCCTTATTGAATTGAATGGAATTGATTATATGACATACATATATATATATATATACATAAATCCAGTAGAATTATTATGTAATATATTTCATTATTATTCATTATATATACTTTATAATCATTCTTGAATGGTTAATTATGGAAAATGAATCTCATCGCGTTCATGGAGACGGTAGTCCGTACGTACGCACGAGCGATGATATCATTCCCATGATTATGGAATTGTATTGGAGCGTATGTATACTATTTCAGAATAAATATCACTTTACAATAATCATATATAGTTATTTATTTACACCATTATATCCATCCATGTAAGGTGGTGGTGGAAAAACAGATTACACCACAGCGTGGAGATGGTATTCCATACGTACGCACGCGTGGTGATTTCGTTTTCCGTAGGATGGATAGATGGTGAAATAGGGTTGTTTAATAATTATAATAACATATCATTATATTAGTGATACTGATGTTATTACTTAATAATGAAAAAACTAAAGAAGAAGAAGTGGAAGAAGAAATAAAGTTGAAAGAATCGGTAACGGACATTACCTCTTCTTCGAAGCGCCTTTCTGAAACCTCCACTTAGGGCACTAATATTGGTCTTTGAAGAATAACAGAACCTCTAGGATGTTTATAGGGAAGTGTAAAAGAGAAATTGGTAGGGTTTGGCCGAGCTTTAAGTCTCAAAGTGGTGTGAGGAAGAGAGGGAGGTGGTGCCCTTTTATAAGGGAGGAGAGGGGCAGCTTTGGAAAAACTAAAACAATTATTTTATTATAAAGTCATATTCGGTTTTAAATAGCACCAAATTGATTTATTTCTAAGATAAGGTGGGGATGGGTCAAAATACTCTCATAAAATATAATTTAGACAAGTTTAGGTTCCTATTTTAACCTTATCATTTAGATTTAACTTTAAGTTAGATAATTTTACTTTTACGATGTCTTTTTGTGTTCTTACACTATAAGGTTAATAAACATACTATAAAAATCCAAACGAACCCCATGTTGTTTATAATTAATATATATAATCTTATCTAAGTCATTTGGCCGAACCTTAGATTTTTAAGAATATAATAACAATTAATAATATAATATTTGTTTTAAAAACTATTTTATGTCAATTTTGACACTATTTGGTAATTGATTTTTGTGAAAATCATAATAGAATTATTAGTTCGAAAAAAGTTAATTAACTCAACACTAACATGTCATATTAACATAGAAAAGTTTTGGAATTCATAAAAAGTCTCAAATTACATTTATTTTGGTATTTATAACATCAATTATGTCAATATTTCATTAATAATATAATTACTGCATCATCATTGTGACATAAATAAATTAAATTATTTAAAGTCTAAAAATTACAAATAAGATATCATTATGTTGAAAATCTTTTTATCTTTATAATTAATATTTATAGTCGAATTTAGCTTATGTATAACCCTATATTAAAAATGATTTACTTATTAAACTTTGATTTTAACTATTTTAACCCTTCTTTAAATAAATTAATAATAAATATCCTAATCTAATCCAAGTGGGCCTAAATGGTCATATTTTATTCCTGAGGTTGTTTTTGGTCGAATTACACTTATCCAATAGAATTAGGACATGTGTTAGGGTAATAATAATACCATTTTTACCCTTAATTAACCTATTTACTTTTAACCGTGGTAAATAAAAGTAAAAAGTTACTATTCACCAAAAATTATTTTCATCTCATTGAACCACATTTTACTTACTGACATTATCCGTGTCTCTCGGATTTTTGAAATTCCATTCACAAAAGCGGTAAAATTAAGTTTTATTTAAATTTGCAAATTCTCCTAGGAGGTGGGTAAAAGACGGTCAAAAGTTCAATAAAATTTTTATATATCTAAAATTATTAAAAAATGACTCCAATGAATTATATTGAACTTATATAGGTATTATGTATCAATTTTGACCTAAAATAAATTTAAATAAAATAAATAATTATTTAAATAAAAAGTCGGGTTTTAAATAGTAACTCAGTGTTTTCACTATTCATCAAAAATTGAAAGTTTTCAGAAAAATACCAAAATTTTACCCTAAGCTAATTTCGATATTCCGAATCCAAAAATGAAGTCCATTTTCAAAAATAAAATTTATAAAATTTCAAAAAGTTGGTATTACTATTCATAACGTCTAGTTTTTAATAATATTTTAATAGCATATCGTTGTTTAGCGAAACTCGGTATTGCGTACAACACATGCTATCATGGAAGGTCGCGCTTGCGTGTAATGAAAGCCAAGTTAGGGATGTGTGTTGTGAAAGCTCCTTTTGGTGTAGCGTACAACACAAGACATTAATGAAATTAAAAAGAATATTTTTTTTAAAATCTTGGGGTGTTACATTCTACCCCCTTAAAATGAATTTCGCCCTCGAAATTCGTCGGGGTTATAAATGGTTTACTACTTGAAAGTTTCTTTAATAGAAACCCACATCGAAAAAAGGAATACCAAAACTTGGCTTTAAAAACTAACGTATGAAACGTAATGGTTACCCAAATTAACTAATCACTGGGTTTCCACATAGGAGAACATAGGTGAAAATATGGATATGGAAGAGAAATCTAACTGTCATGTTCTGATGGAGAGTGGTAGAGAACATGGCTATGAAAAATCCAACAATCACAAAGCCATAAATTTGTGATGATCTAGGGTACCATCTGATTCATCGGATATAAGGTCACTAGGACAACATTTTTGGTTTTCAAGATCATTTCCCTAAAGTTGAAGAATTTGAATTAGAATAAATACTTACTTTATTTTGGTAAAATCTCACTATTGTTCATTCTTTGAACAATTTCCACTTCATCTCTTAAAGAAATGAAGTTGAATTTGTTATTTGTGATGTGTTAACAGATCATGTGATAGAATGAGGGGTCATTCCATCTGTTTCAAACAAAAGGTTAGCAAAAGTTATCAAATATACATAAGTCCATCTATGGTGAGGTTAATTGTATACGATTCCAAAAATGAACTTATAATTTATATATCATACCGCGTAATAAAATAAAACTAGTTTCTACTAACCAGAGACTTCTTGTAGGCCAGTGGTAGGTGATAAAGGCCAGTCGCACTTTGGTTGTGGGTTCGATTCCCACAGCCTTGTCCGACGCGATGGGTTGTCTCCCATCCTGTAGGTTGTCCTTTTTCTAAAACTATATTACTATAACATCCCATCAATAATATCGAAAAAAATTCTATCCTTAAACAATACTAACTTATGTCCAACATAATCCATTCCAATATTTAGGCTTATCTAAAATACTTCGGTCCAAGCTCATAGTATAAAGAAAATGATTACTTGAAATGTCACATAACAATCACGTGAATGCCATCATTTATCCCCCATATGTCATAAGATATATCTTGTTGGTCAAATTAAAAACATGTGAGTACCTTAATCATGTATTCTCTTGAAGAATGAATACCCATTGAACCTTAGTGAAAACATGAATGCAGTTAAAAGTTAACACTTTCCACATACCAAAATCCAAAAAATTCTTTATACTCAAACCATGATATCACTTAGTCCTTATATCAATCATGAGCTCATGAATACAATCAAACATCTCATTATCTTCTTATCCCTTCATTATGCGCATATCATCTGCTTACCAAAATTTCTCAATCACTTTCCATGGTTACCGGTACCATAAAATTATTCAAAACCACAATAGACCAATACATAAATATTCCAATATTTCACTATACTATATACAACATTATTTTGGAATCCCATTACATAAACACTTAATCATTCCACCACATCTTTTTCATATTCAACATACCCAATAGTGATCGCATGTGACTTCCCTTTGTCCTTTGCCTTAAGTGGTTGCTCATGTCGATCATCATTAACCCTTGGATTAGGGAATTGATTATCATAATGCCCCATTTCATTGCACCTGAAGCATTGAAGTGTTGTTGGTGCATTCTCTGCAGTCTTTTCTTTATTCACACCATTAGAAACCCTTTTTCCATTACTTCAACACTCAGCCGCTCGATGACCTTCTTTTCCACACTTAAAACATTTTCTAGTCCCTTTAAGACAATCTCCACCATTCTTCTTTCCACACTTTGAGCATAAGAAAACATTCAGCTTCTTTTCACCATTATTCTGAGATTTCTCCTTGAACTCCATCTTTCATTTCTTGTCAAAACCATGAGATGGATATGTAACACCAACTTCCATTTCTACCTTGATAGCACAACACACAATTTCTTCATAGCTACTGAAGTCTCTTATAGCTAATGCCCTTCGAAGATTTGGTTTTAAGCCACTGAAGAATCGATCAATTTTACTTTCAGGTTGGATGATAAAGCCAGATGCATACCTTGCAAGCCTTGTAAAATTCTATTCGTATATACCAACAGATTCATCATCCTTTTGCTTTAGTTCAAGAAACTCCATCTCCATATTTGTTCGAAGAATATGAGGGAAGTACTTATTGAAAAATAAGTTCTTGAACTCGTCTCATTCCATGGACTCAATTTCATCTCTTGGCCTCGTATTCTTGATAATATTCCACCATTGATCAGCTTCACCTTCCAAACGATATACTGCTAAGATGAATTTATCATGTTCAGAACATTGAAGAACTGAAAATATCTTTTCAGTGGTACTGATCCATTGTTCAGCAATAAGTGGATCAGAAGACCCACTGAAAGAAGGTGGACGTTTCCTCATGAAGGACTAAATATAATATTGTTCCCTTTTATGCTCATTTGGAAGTCCAGAATGATTCATAGCTTGTGTAAGTATAGTAATAAGATTTTTCACTCCATCTCCCATAACATTTGTTTGTTCAGGAGGACAATCATTGCATTTTCCATTACATTGATCAGCACGGTTCCTTCGGGTTCCATCCATCATCTAAATCCCAAAAATAATAGTGTGAGAGGCAAAAATCATTCTAGGGAAAACAACATAATAAAGGGGGAGTACCTTCAATATCTAACATCTTAGGTTAAATTCTAAGATCATTACCGTAGTTCTTGGACTATATCCTATACGTATACCTATCCTTAGGGACATCCCTAGACATACCTCAGAAATATCTCTAGGGATCTCACTAACATTTTCACATCCTAGTTTCTAAAGTTTGACTAAACCTTTCCTCTGATACCAACTGTAGATACCCGAAGTTTGATGTACATGGACATTACATTACTTTTTCGGAATACTTAATACATAACAAAAACAGACACACAAGGACCGTGATAGTTTAGGGTCTTTGGAAACTCGTAATATAAACTTCTAATCATGTTGAAATATCTTCAACAACTCCCATAACGATCTTCCCCTTTTTGTTTCCTTACCTAAAACCTTTATTTACTTCCTGGGGAAAATAAAACATAAAAAGGGTGAGCTCAAATTCTCAGTAAGGGCAAACATAGATAACATAAAACAATCCATAAACATTTGGAAGCAAAAAATTGAACATGAAATTTAAACATCAAAATCTTGAGAAAAGGCATAAATCGTTGAAGTACGTAAGGCATATATCATAATATAACATCAACCATGATAAAATGGGAATAAAACATGTAATTGTGGCAACCATTCAGCACATGTCATGATTTCCACAGTAGCCAAGGCATTGCTTCCAAGACCATCTTAGTGGACAAAGTCCCTTTCTGAATCGAGTTCACTCCTCGTTTCAGTCCTGTAACACTAAACTGGATTAACTTACCATTCCAGCCATTTCTATCTCAAGAGATATAAATATTTACCCAATTCATCGGAGGGATATATAGGTCCCACCCATCTCATAATGAAATCATTCTTTTGTGTGCCACAAAATCATAAATCATACATCATAGCATAACCCATGTAATAAAATGGGATTCTTAAACATCATGCCATCATAACATAATCCATAAAATTTTTATATCATTTCATCATAAGAAAATTGAAACCATTTAAATAATAGATACATATTACTTGAAAAATACACATATTAAATAATTTCATCTTAGATGGAAAATAGTTTTGGAAAACCACTTGAAATGAATTCTTGAGGAAAATATCCTTTCTTCTTTAAAATAATTTTCTTTTCAAAAAATTCCATGCAAATTTAAAAGAAAAAGGTTTTGTTGAAAATAATTGTGCAATCTTGTATAGGAAGCTTCATGAAAATGAGGCCTTATGAAACCGTAAAAATCCGTTCATGCCATATAAGTTAAAAATAACATTCTCCTCATACTTTTGTCGGAAAAGTCAAAAAGTACCTTGTAGTGTAAATAAAAGAAAGATTCCTTCCATACCATTGGGTAAAAGTCAAAATGGGTAAAAAGGACATTAAACATACATGAAAACACTTTTATAATACATGGACATGGACGATTGCAATAACCCCAGTAAATAGTTACAAATAAGCAATCTCGGATAAAAATGAGATTTGCAAAATTATCCCTTACCTTATGTCTGATATGCTTTGTATGTATCTAAACCTCATGTATAATGATTTAAAAAATGTCATTGACTTATTACAGAATCATATTCATTGTTATGATATCATATATGGTTCACTTATGACTTTATATTACCCATTCTTTTGTAAATTCCATGTTAAAGAGTGTTTTGGGTAAAATCGTTTCATTTATCGTATGTGTTTCGACTCGTTGTTCTTGATATTATTATTTATATCCTGATTTACATAATTCCAGAATGTAAAACATGATTTATATATAATATATATTCATTATATACATATATATTATAGATCGATAAAAGGAATGAAATACACCGTTCATGGAGACGGTAGGTCGTACGTACGCATGAACGCTGTTTTAATTTCCCTATTGAATTGAATGGAATTGATTATATGACATAGATATATATATATACATAAATCCAGTACCATTATTATGTCATATATTTCATTATTATTCATTATATATACTTTATAATCATTCTTGAATGGTTAATCATGGAAAATGAATCTCATCACGTTCGTGGAGACGGTAGTCCGTACGTACGCACGAGCGATGATATCATTCCCATGATTGTGGAATTGTATTGGAGTGTATGTATACTATTTCAGAATAAATATAACTTTACAATAATCATATATAGTTATTTATTTACATCATTATACCAATCCATGTAAGGTGGTGGTGGAAAAACAGATTACACCACGGTGTGGAGACGGTATTCTGTACGTACGCACGCGTGGTGAATTCGTTTTCTGTAGGATGGATAGATGGTGAAATAGGGTTGTTTCATAATTATAATGACATATCAGTATATCAGTGATACTGATGTTATTAATTCATAATGAAACAACTAAATAAGAAGAAGTGGAAGAAGAAATAAAGTTGAAAGAATCGGTAACGGACATTACCTCTTCTTTGAAGCGCCTTTTTGAAACCTCCTCTTAGGGAACTAATATTGGTCTTTGAGGAATACCAGAACCTATAGTATTTTTATAGGGAAGTGGAGAAGAGAAATTTTCCGGGTTTGGCCGAGCTTTAAGGCTCAAAGTGGTGTGAGGGAGAGAGGGAGGAGGTGCCCTTTTATAAGGGAGGAGAGGGGCACCTTTGGAAAAACTAAAAATATTATTTTATTATAAAGTCATATTCGGTTTTAAATAGCTCAAAATTAATTTATTTCTAAGCTAAGGTGGTGATGGGTCGAAATCCTCTCATAAAATAGAATTTAGACAAGTTTAGGTTCCTATTTTAACCTTGTAATTTATATTTAACTTTAAGTTAGATAATTTTACTTTTACCGTGTCTTTTTGTGTTCTTACACTATAAGGTTAATAAACTTACTATAACAAGACAAACGAACCCCAAGTTGTTTATAATTAATATATATAACCTTATCTAAGTCATTTGGATGAACCTTAGATTTTTAGGAATATAATAACAATTAATAATATAATATTTGTTTGAAAACCTATTTTTTGACAATTTTGACAGTATTTGGTAATTGATTTTTCTGAAAATCATAACAGAATGATTAGTTCTAAAAAAGTAAATTAAATAAACACTAACATGTCATATTAACATATAAAAGTTTTGTAATTCATAAAAAGTCTCAAATTACATTTATTTTGGTATTTATAACATCAATTATGTCAATATTTCATTAATAAGATAATTACTGCATCATCATTTTGTCATAAATAAATTAAATTATTTAAAGTCTAAAAATTAAAAATAAAATATAATTATGTATGAAATCTTTTTATATTTCTAATGAATATTTATATTCGAATTTATATTATGTATAACCCTATATTAAAAATGATTTACTTATTAAACTTTGATTTTAACTATTTTAACCCTTCTTTAAATAAATTAATAATAAATGTCCTAATCTAATCCAAGTGGGCCTAAATGGTCATATTTTATTACTAAGGTTGTTTTTGGTCCAATTACACTTATCAAATATAATTATGACATGTTTTAGGGTAATAATAATAGCATTTTTACCCTTAATTACCCTATTTACTTTTAACCGTGGTAAATAAAAGTAAAAAAGATACTATTCACCAAAAATTATTTTCATCTCATTGAACCACATTTTACTTACTAACATCAACCGTGTCACTCGGAGTTTTTAAATTCCATTCACAAAAGCGGTAAAATTAAGTTTTATGTAAATTTGCAAATTCTCCTAGGAGGTGGGTAAAAGACGGTCAAAAGTTCAATAAAATTCTTATATATTTAAAATTATTAAAAAATGACTCCAATGAATTATATTGAACTTATATAGGTATTATGTATCAATTTTGACCTAAAATAAATTTAAATAAAATAAATAATTATTTAAATAAAAAGTCGGGTTTTAAATAGTAACTCAGTGTTTTCACTATACATCAAAAATTGAAATTTTCAGAAAAATACCAAAATTTCACCCTAGGCTAATTTCGATATTCCGAATCCAAAAATGAAGTCCATTTTCAAAAATAAAATTTATAAAATTTCAAAAAGTCGGTATTACTATTCATAACGGCTAGTTTTAATAATATTTTAATAGCATATCATTGTTTAGCGAAACTCGGTATTGCGTACAACACACGCTATCGTGGAAGGTCGCGCTTGCGTTTAATGCAAGGCAAGTTAGGGATGCGTGTTGTGAAAGATCCTTTTGGTGTAGCGTACAACACAAGACATTAATGAAATTAAAAAGAATATATTTCGTAAAATCTTGGGGTGTTACACTAAAATCGTGATGGTGAGTCAGTGCCTCCCAAAGTATATAGTATCAAGGCATGATGATTAGGTCCCTTATACTTGAGTGATCAGGGCTGGTACGTGTTATTTTGGGTATCTTACATGGATTTACTTTGGAACTATTGGCTACTTATCTTCTTGGGTAGAGCTGGGAGATGGAAATCCCATGTCTTCTCATTTTGGTTTCTTTGACTGGGCATATAAATATACATATATCCTTATTTGGTATGCTCTCCTTGGGTTTTAGTTACTCTTCTTACAGGATAAGAGAAGATACATGGGGTATTCCACTTGCTTTCCATGTCTATCTTCTCACAGTTAGATGAGTCTCCTCTCTTGTTATAGGTAGTGAAGACTCGATGAGAAGTCCATATTCTCACCATTTTGAGCTCCCTGTATTTGGATGAGTTTAATTTCACTCTCTTGTTGGGTTGAGTTGTAATATTTTACTATACCTTATTCCATCTACTAATTTCCTCTTTATTTGAATCACTTACTACTCCCTCTTCACCATTTTCATGCCGTTCTACTAGGTATGTATATACTCACCCCTAAATGGGATTCACCCAACATTTAGAGTGTATTTGGAATATGAAAAATAGGTTGATCTTGAATTCATATGAATATAGGGATATGGGGTACTTGGACCACATATGATGTTCATATCTTGGGATTCAGGAGTTGGGCTCTCTCAGTAGTTTTAATTTTACAGTTTTCCTTAAGGTTGGGACACATTTACAGTTTGGTGTGTATTATTTCCCTTTAATTTTCAGTTTAAACTAAAATACTTTATATTGTTTAGAGGTTCATTTATATTTGGTTTATTTATAGTTGTGTTTTGTTGGTAAAAAATCCTTCAAGGTAACATTGCATTATTTTTGGGTTGGTTGTGTTTGTTGACAATGCAGGTTTCTATAGTGAATTGTTGAGTTATAGAGATGTTATTGACAATCCATATTGACAAAGAACCATGACAATGGAATGGAAGATCTAGATGTGGTACAAAAAGAGTCGATACAAGGTAGCGTTGTTTTCTAGTGTTTTCCAAATTATTGGGGTCCAAAATTTGTAGTTTGGGGAGCATTGTGATAAGTTGATTTCATTTAAGATCTCATCAAAATATGGAAAATTATTTATTTTCGTGAATATGGGCTTCTTTATGTTGATTTTGCGAAGACATGAAGAATGTTGACGGTGTTCTTCGCGATTACGACGAGCTTCGTGAACAGCAGAGGTGAAGAGCATTGTAGGGAAGCTTTGCGGCAGCGGCGTAACAGAATTGACGGAATGATCCATGATTAAGACATGCTACGTGATCCAAAAATTACCATGGTGCTTCCCGGTATAGAAAAAATTTCAACGAAAATTTCGGAGATTTTCTATTTGAGATGATGTGGTGCTGACTTCGGGTGGAAGGTTCTCGAGTCAGTGGAATCTCCTATAAATAGGCCTCGACCCCCTCGAGAGAAGTAGAGAGTTTTCTAAGAAAAATTTTTTGCTCTCAAATCACCAAGGAGGTTCACAGAGGTAGTGTGCTTTGTGAAAGACATGAGCTTCACGGTAGCTAATCTAGATCCGTGAAAGTGGTGTGTTCTGTGTTGGCTCAGTAAGATTCACTAAGGAAGTCACTTTGCGACGTCTTGAGCTCTACGACAGCCTATTACCTCTGAAGGATTGATCTTTGTGAAGTCCTGATATATTGAAAGTGGTGTGCTCTACAAAGTAGTGATCTCTGTGAAGGTTTTTGCTTTGCAAAGAGGCAGGGACTTCGCAAAGGATTCTTTGAGCTTCGTGAAATTGGGAGCTTCGTGAAGTAGGTTGCTTTACAAAGGTATTTCCAAAGTTTTTTTCCTTGTAATCGGTGGCAAAGTGGTATTCATTAGTGGATGAAATTTTTACTCCAACATAGAATCTATATACAGTAAAGGATGCATTCATTAGAGATAATTAAAGGACTTACAAGTATTTAAACTGTGAGTGGATATTCTGAGAAATTAGTGATATCACTTCAGTTGAGAGAGCAGTGAGTTCTCAAATTGTGATTGGTTGTAAACCAGGAGGGACAGTGAGTCCACTTCAAACTTCCAAACATCAGTGCGATTATAGTGTATTTGGTACATTGGCACATCATTTGGTGTATGCTCCTTGGACATAGCCCAGTTCGGGTGAACCAAGTAAAATTTTTGTGTCATATGCATGCTTTATAATTCATTCATACTCTGAAATGGAAAGGAGATAAAGAATATAGTTTTCTCTAACAAAAAAACAAGATCAAAAGGGGTAGTAGTTTTAATTTTTCATACCCTGATTCACCGCCCCTCCCCCCTCTTAAGGTATTTATCCTAGTAGACCTAACATGTTTCATCTTTTATTTATTTCTCTATGAACCTTTGCAATGATTTGGATGTGTTCATATGTACATTTACTTAGGAAAAGGCCTCCCCGAGTTAGTTATACCTTTGGCACTTTTTCCACCCATTTCCAATGGAGTTAGGATTGGGGTAGTTAAGGCTCGAGCCCTATCTTGGGTTGGGTCGTGATAGATTGGTATCAAAGTAAGTTCATTCCTTCAGATTTTGTTTGAACGTTTTATCTTAAGATGATTGGTTGGATCTGGGAAAACACTTTCAGAGTGTCTCAAGTGAATCGCTCAGGCCATGGAGTCTAGTAATGGTGCGGCCGACCGACATATCCATTCACCATGACATTGACTACCTCCTTGTTAACTCATCATGCTAAGACATTTATTATATGGATCAATGGTACATGTGTCATATATGATTGAGTCTTTGATTTTCCTTCTAGAGTAATATCCCCATTGTTGTTGATATATATATATATATATATTCTCATCCTTCCATGGTAGGCCTTAATAAATTTTCAGGATTCCTTCATGATGACAACCATCCAAGATACTAACTCTGGTTCATGATGATGAACCTATGAGTGATGAGGCCTCAGTTCAGGGTAAAATCAATGACCCCCTTCGTTTAGGTGGGCATGTAGTCGCACCTCCACCCATTGAGGAGTAGATCACCCTGAAAAAGTAGGATGGGGACGTGTGTAGGCTGAGAACACTCTGTGAGTCCCAACATTAGATACCATTAAGGTTCCATGAAGAATCAGATCCCCAGGTTGCAGAGGATTGGCTAGAGTCGGTGGTCCACCTCTTCAATCTTTTCTGGACACTAATGTATCAGATGGTGGATTTGGAAGCTAGTATTTTCCATGGAATAGCTAAGAATTAGTGAATCCTAGTTACACTATTTCATTATGATTCAACACACTCGTGGGATGACCTCCAATATCTATTTCATGAGGAGTTATACCCCTCCTTCTTATGTATGTCCAGATTCAGAAGCATATGAAGATTTAGTGGGGAGGGGTGATGGTGGTTGAGTATGCAGAAAGGTTCACACACCTTACACATTACCCATTTGACATGATTTGTGGTGGCTAATTTCAAACATATAAGTTTGAGTAGGGAATCTGTAGAGAGATTCAAGCCTTTGTTGTGCCCTTGTGAATCCCCACATTTGACAGAGTGCTGGAGCAGGCACAGGTGATAGAGATATTTCTTTCAGAGTTATTCTAAGAAGTAAGATCTAGTAGTGGGAATCCTAAAACATATTCTTCTGTAATAGCTAGTAGGTGCCAGTCGATGGGATCTCGGAGTAGTTCACCCATCCACAAGAGGGATCAGGCTCATAATCATAGGGGGAAGAGTTACTGTAGAGTACCAAGGAATCTATGAGAATTTCAGTGATTTTCTTGTGATGGGAGAGGTCTCATGGCATGGGACTACCTGACTAGATATGTTGAGTATCCCATGAATATATCTAACAAAACTCCATGGTAGAGGAATCTCTATGATAGAGGATCTCCCAAGAAATTATAGTGTGGTCCCCATAGAGGTGGATCTAGAAGAGGAGTGGAAGGAGATATGGGTGTTGGACGATGTTATGAGAACCTTCCACCACCACCACCAGGCAGCCCATGTCATGCACAAGGATCTGACAATCAGGGACTCAGATAGCTGTAGGATTTTGAGGATTTTAACGCCATGATATATGAGATGATTAAAGGTACACTCCATGTTTTTTATAGCTTATACAGTAGAAATTTGTTGACACTGTTTTGAGGTACTCTTTTTTCTCTCTCCTTTCTCTAGGTTTAACTAGGGTGACATGGGTCATTGGTGCAACTGTGTGTCAATTTTGTTTGACATACCTTAAAATTCACGAGCAAGAGGGGTCCATCCCCCACCGAGACTAGTTTTTGAGATGTAAGAAAAACTATGAGGGAGAGTCAGTTCCTCCCAAATCATATGGTATGAAGGTGTAGGGGATGAGTCCCTATGACTTGTGTGTTTAGGGAAAGGTTGTGAGATGGAGTGTCATAGTAGGTCCTTGCATTATCGGTGGAGTTTTTGATCTTGACCCTTCTTTCATGGAATTACACTACTAGATGTGGCAGAGTTTCTAGTTTGAGGTTACTCTCCTTATAATAGAGGAGAATATGTATAGGGTATGCCACAATCTTTTGAATCTAGATTCACATAGTTGGAAGAGTCTGATAACCTAACTTGTTCATTGGAACACTTGCATTGTTAAGATTGACCTTGAAGTAGCAGTAGGAAATTATCACATACGAGTCGATGCAGTTGAGATCCCATGAACTGAACTACTCGAATCACTCCCTAGAGCTAGAAGAAGTATTTTTGCCTTGAGAATGTAGAGGCACTACCTTCTAGGTTGCATCGACTATGAGATCTTGCATGACCAGATATCCTTAGGAGCTTCACGTGATGAATTTTACGAATAATGGAATCTCATCATCATTTTTTAGGGTCGAACAGTGATTTTGGTCATGTTAGAGAGGAGGTGATTGGGGATTTTCACACTTATTATTTGGAAGTATATCCTGATGTAGGGAAGATGTACAAAAAATAAATATGTGGGCTTAGTATCTCCACCTTTGTACTTAGTTGTGATTTTCAAAGATGAAAATGTTCAAAGAAGGTAATATTGTAGAGACTCTGTTTTCCCCATGTAAGGATTTTTAATACTCCTAGAAATATATTTTGAGGTAGTCCTAGAGGCGGTGTGTGATTCTGAGGCCCAGTGTACCTAAAATTAATTATGTAAAAATATTAAATATATTTATTATTTCCCACATGTATTTAATTAAATAAAAAATAATAACTCTCAAATGGTTGATTGGATCAGACTTCTGATACCACAGTTGGGTCTGAAATGTGGTTTTTACCCTAGGCGTGACATAAAATGAGTCAGTGTGGGACGTTTGGACCCCTCACTCATTGGTCATGCATTTAATGAATGAATTATTTACTTAATTAAATAATTATTTAATGTTTAAGTTCAATGGATATATTTATAAATATATAATCCTAGAAAATATTTCTATATTTATATCATATTTTGTCGAATCGACCAACAAGAGATCCTCCCTCTTCACTTTGGTGAACAATGACAAATCCTTGGATCAATGAAGAACCTTTGGATCAAGAAGAATCGAAGTGCGACAAATCAACAGATATCCTCCTCCTTTGGTAAGTGTTTTATTCATCAGAAAATGATTCAATCTTGAGGTATGTTTTTTTATTTTTGAATTTTTATCCATGTTTTATTTATCCATGATGAACTAGAATTAATCATCTAAAAAATTAATTTTTAGTTTGACTTTTTAATTTTGATATTTAATTTATCTTCATATGGTATAGGAATTGATTTCATCTAGGTTAATTTGTTTATTTCCATTTATAATTCTAATGGTGACATATCTTTGTTAATCAAAACGCCACTAGGTTCATTTCTAAATTTTTTATTAGTGATTTTATACTTTAATCTTCACCCATTCATCACCGGCATTCCTTTTGGGTGATAATTCAAAAAATATCCAAAAATTAAGCATTGTGCAATAGATATTTGTTGTAATTGTTTGATTCCACATATATGGGTTTGAGATAGATGATGGTATCAATATATGATGGGCCCAAATGTGATCAAATTGTGTTCTTTGGGTGTTGTCAGATATGCAACGGTTGCGGGAAGTGCGATGACTCCCTGTGAATGGTGAAGGTGGATCCCTACGATGGAAGATCCCTATGAGGTGAGAGATATGTTGGAATTATAGGGAGATTATAAGAAATGGACGGTGGAGATTGATGGAGAGGTAGTTTCGGTGGTGGTTGATGATGAGGTAGGGATGTGGTGGTACAATGTGGTGAAGTTCATTGGTCAGTTGCGGGGAAAGCAGTTAGTGTGTGCATTTTCCCGGATGTAGTGTGGGGAGGTGTTGTTTATAGAATGGTTGTAAAAATTAAGGTTACATGGGGTGAAAACCATAGGAGAAAAAGAGAAATGTAAAGGTGGAATAAAGAGAATAAAATGTAAAATTAAATATAAAAAAGAAATAAAATATGATGTGAGGGAGGGGAACTGCATGCTCTTGGAGACAAGGGGAAGGGGGTGGTGTGGCCATATCCCCCTTTACCTTTAATAATCCATAATAATAAATTTATAATAATAATAATAATAATATTATTATTATTATTATTATCATAAAAATGGTTTATTAGTTATAACTCCCCCATATGACATTTCATTGATGTGTCATCTATGGCAGCATGACCCTAACCTTAAGAAGGTAATTTAAAGAAAAATGTTAGATACTTAATTCAGGATCATGGATAAATTGTAGAAATTGCCTAAGAATAATAATAATAATAATAATTCTATTATTTTTTTAAAATATTATATCGGACTTAACTTCTCCTTATAATGACCATGTGACGAACCAGCAGTGGTGTCGTGACCCTGAAATTAAGGTGAACATTTCAAGTTTAATTTTGGGTATTTAATTTAGAAATTTAGATTGGTCCCATGAGACATCATTCAGGAGTGATGTAGTGAAATGTTACATTTTAACTGGGTGTCCAATTGAGGCAAGTGAATAGTCTATTTAGAGCATTTTTTTAGGATCACAATAGTGTGATTTGTTTGTCCATACAGGACCATTTGGAGAGGTATATTAGTGAAATTATTTTTTCCCTCGTATAGATGATGAGCCTCAAGCGTTCTTCAAGAATTTGGCTGAGACACATCATGTCATACCCTTACACTTCGTGTTTTACTACATGGCCAAAAATCTGTGTGTTGTAAAGAAAAAAAACCAATAATAGAGTGAGAACATAGACAGTGTGGGTCCTTTACAATCCATGTAATCCTTTATGAATCTTTAATCTTCTATATCTTCTTCATTTGAGCTTTTATTTTGTCATGTGAGTAGGCTATCCTAAGTTCTTTTTCATATAATGTGATAGTGCCCTCGGTTCAAGATTTTGAAATATTATGTAAAATGTTCTGATCATGGAGTTTTGAATGAGTGATGCTCGATGAGGACAATGATAATACCGAATCACCATATAAGTTTTAGGTGTATCCCTCCAGAAGGGTTGGGTAGTGTAGTTTCCCAAATATAGTACCAGGATTAACCTCTTATAGGATTGGGAAGTGGCCTTCTGTGATGATATTTCCAAGTTACCCTCTAGTAAGACTAGGGAGTGAAGTTATTCAATGTTCTAGACTTACCCTCTGTAGGGTTGGGTAGTGATGTTCCCTGATGACAGTTTCAGGTTTACCCTCTAGCAGGGTTGGGAAGTGACATTCCCCAATGAAGTATTCTAGGCCCAACCCTCCAGTATGGTTAGGTAGTGGATTTCCCTGATAACTCACTATGATTACCCTCTAGTATGAATGGGTGGTGGAATTCCCCAAGGAAATTTCCAAGTGTAACTATCTAGTCGGGCTAGGTAGTGGAGTTCCTTGATGAATTTTATAGTAGTATCCTCCTATCATACAAAGGTATGGGATCCTTAGTTAGAATTTGGGGCCCCTAAACTATACAGCATAGTGGAAAGACATAGTTTGACATATATTTGGACTCATGTGGAAGAGGGATGCTTTCCCAATGGAGATCTATGTTGTGACATGACCTAAAATAGTGCAGGTGAGTCATTTCCACCCAAAGTGGATAGAATTAAGGTGTGGTAATTGAGTCCCTTAGACCTGAGTGTTTAGGGTAGGCATGTGAGATGCAGAGAATCATAGAAGGATTTAAATTTTAACTATTAGATACTCATCTTCCTAGGATGAGCTATGAGATGGAGATCCCTACATGCTGGTTTGGGTTTCTTTGACTGGGAAAATATATATCCTTCTTCAGTACCCTCTCGTAAGGATTTGGTTACTCTCCTTCAAGAAGAGGTTAAGACATGCGAGGTATTCCATTTGGTTTATTTGACATTCTTCTTATGGTTGGATGATTCCACCCTCCTACTATAGGTAGTTAAGACTCAATGATAAGTTCATATTCTCACCGTTTTTAGATCCTTGTGTTTGTAAAAGTTTTCTTTCACTCTCTTGTTAGGTTGAGTTGTACTCTTTTAATGTACATTATTCCCTTTACTACATTCCTCTTCTGTTTTATCACTTATTTCTCCCCATTCACCCTTTTTGTGGCATTCTACTAGGTATGTATATACTCACCCCTGCATGGGATTTTCCCAACACCTATCATGTATTTTTCATATGATGAATAGGTTGATCATAAAATCATAGGAGCTTAGGGATACTGGGTTCTTAGACCACGTACAGTGGTTGTAGCATGGTATTTAGGTGATAATCCCTCTCAAATATTTTACTTTTCTTGTTTTCTATCAGGTTGGGACACATTTCTAGTTGGGCATTTATTTTTTCCATTTACTTTTTAGTTTACACTAGCATAATTTGTATTTTTTAGAGTTCCATACATATTTGGATTTTTTATACCAGTGTTGCATCTTTTATTTATTTCCCTCTACACCTTTTCATTAAGCTGGATGTGTGAGTTTGTACAGGTACATAGGCAAAGGCATCCCTGGGTAATTTATTCCTTCAGCACATGTTGCCACCCCTTAGCCAATAGAGGCACGCTTGGGGTAGTTGTCGATCAAGCCCCAACTTGGGTCAGGTTGTGACATTTATCTCTCTAGATAAATATCCATGATCTATATTGAGGTGAGACCCTCATGAATAGATATCCTCTATCCTATAACTATAAATTCCTACATCGTTAGTTTTCATAATAATTCTTACAGGTTTGTGTAGTATTCATCCTCTCCAAGATGATATGAACCTTCAATGTCATATCTCGCACCAACTCTTATCCCATAAGGGTCAACTCACATAGATCATTCCATCATTATGGTGACATATAGGGTCTCCCATACAAGGTCTCAAATGGTTTCATACCAATGGTGTAATTGTAGCTATTATTTTAATGAATCTCTACAATGGGTAGTTGATCCTCCAAACTACAAAAAAAAGTATTACATTCAAGTCATGACCATTTCCTCCAAAACCTAAATAGCCTGCTTAATCTGGTCTTAATTCAGGGGGTAAAATACCATGCTCAAACTCAGTTGATTCGTAAAGGACTCCTGTATTCCTCTCCATAATCATGAAATGATGTGAGAATCATGGTTTGAAATGAACATCAAGGGAACTCTGTGAGTCCATACTATCTCTTGAACCTAAATGAATTCAAATCCCTCTACTAGCCTCTATTATTGGATAGTTGGGATGTCGGTCGACATAGTGAGTCAGTCTATAATCCCCCAAATGGCATAGTGTCATCTAGACATTTTTGGTAGCCCCATCATGAACTCCATTGATATAAAATCACACATACATTATGGAACATGAAGGGGTTAATCTAAAAATGATGAAACTTGGTTTTAATCCTTCGCCTACTAACATGGGAGGCATTGGGAGACGAACTCTATGTAAACTTCTTCATTTCTAGCTACCAAACTAATATCAATGGTTATGGTACATCTTTACTATAGATAGATGTAACACCAAGGGGGTGTATGAAACTTCCTCAGAACCTCCTCACACACCATGATTGGTACCATCATCTATCCTTTAAAAAGAATGATGTGTTCCCCACCTTCAAAAAATCCATCAAGAATGAATCTAGTGTATATATGAGCACATAAGGTCTCACAGTCCATATCTTCATGCAGATCCTCTCGAATGCACATTATAAGTGGTGGGGTAACAACCTTCGGCTTCACCATCCTCACCAAAAAAGGATAAATTAAACAAGGCTTAATACTCTGATTCCTCGCTCAACAATTTTGACCAAGATATATATAAAAGAGAATCTACCACAATGTCCCCCATTTTAGGAGTATAGACTAACCCAAAGTCGTAATCATATAGGAACTCTATCAATAACTTCTATCTTATGTTTATATCTTTATGAGAGAAGATATAATTTTGAATCTTATGGTCATAATATAAAATAAATCACTCAACAAGAAGGTAGTGTCGCCATATATTCAGGGTGAATACTACCACTTCTAGCTCAAATTAATGGGTTTCATAGTTATTATTGTGTGGTATCAAATACCATTACCCAAAGTAAATAACTTCCCACCTTTGCATCATAACGAAACCAAGATCGGTCCCTAAGGCATCATAGAGAACTATGTACTAGACACCCTCCTATAGAAATATCAATATGGGATCACTCATTGATATCTTTCATAAATCAATAAAATACTACTGAAACCTCTCCATTAAGATGAATGGATTACCCTTTGGAGTTAAAGATGTCAAAGTAGACCATATCATAGAAAAATAAGGCACAAATCTTATGTAATAGTCTGCCAACCCAAGGAAGCTCCACACCTCCATCATTATCTTCAGTGGCATCCAAGATTTCACTTGCTCAACCTTCACTAGGTCCACTGCTACACCCACTACTAAGAAAACATTACCCTAAATATAGACATATAAAATATGGAAATAACACTTCAAGAGGATCCTATAAAGTTTCTTCTCTCTATGTATTACCAGGACTATTATCATGTTCAATTTTGGGCTCCTCCACTTATACTGAGTATGTAAGAATATCATCAATGAAGGCCACCACAAACTAGTATAGTAAATTCATAAGGATACCATTTTTGAGTAACATGAACACCTTTTGGGCGTTATTCATGATGAAAGGAATCACCAATTACTCCTAATGACCATATCAGCATCAGAATTTTATTTTTTTATATCCACCTCTCGTACTTAGATCTAGTGATAACCTAATCTGAGTTTTATCTTTGAGAAAAATCTCTCCCATAACAACCGATCTAAGAGGCCACCATTCCTCGGTAGTGGATACATATTCTTCATGATAATCTAGTTCAAGCAATGGTAATCCAAAAACAACCTCAATATATTATCTTCCTTCTTGGAGAACAATACTAGGGCTTCCCAGGGTAAAATATGGGTCTAAAAAATCTATTCCCCAAGAATTAAACCAAGTTCACCTTCATCTCTCAATGCTATGTTAGTGAAATATGATATGATGGAATATATATCTGGGAAATCCCTAGGTGTAATTAAATGAATAAATCTATCTCTAGGTGGGTAAGAAATATTAAAATGTCCCCCAAAAATATGTTAACATACTCTTTCAACACTATAAGAAACATTAATCCCTTAGAATCCACTACTCTAAGGATAATACTATAAATCTAGAGATTAAATGGATGTATCATCCTACATATGATCACATCTAACTTTCCTTTGTTTCCTTCTCACCCGTGAAGGAAAACCTCAATCCATAACCATAGATACACCAAAACCTACCCCTGTCACAGTCAATATTGGACTAAACTATATATAGTTATTCCATATTTAATATGAGAAAATAAGGCTTCATCGATGCTATAATGAGTTCCTATAACAATATCTTTCCCTCAAAATTCAGGTCACACTATCAAAATAATTGTTTGGTCATTAAGTCACCTCTAGTATGAGTCTCTAAGGGAAAGGGTCGAGAAAAGGTCTCATTAGGTATATCAATGTCTTGAGATGAATTAGTGGTATTAAATGAGTGGATCACACCTAAGTATAAATATTTTAGATAACTTATAGATGAAATAGATCATACCTCTAATCATCCCAATAACCTCGAGGTCATAGGCCTCTACTGCCTACATTTATCCCCATCCCTAACCACCATCTATCTAAGACAAGCGTGGAACACCTAGGGGTGGTGGTTTTAATAAGTCAAAATTTCTACCTCCTCCAGCTTCTCTCCCAACCCCTCATACATGTCTTCCTACCTATGGATATCTGGGATCCTACTGTTGTCTCAATTTTGGTAGTCCATTGACCATGTCTCTATCAACTACTCGGCGGGTCTAGAAATCTTGAATGATATTTCCCAAACCATTGTAAGAGAAACACACCATCTATATTGGATCAATAGAACAAAAATTATAGCCTTTATCTATCAAAAATATATCTAGGGATAATTTCATATTGTTTCTTTCATTCTTGGATCCCTTCAACCACCATCATCTTCCATCTACTGAGGTCTCTACTTTTTTGTTCCCACTACCAACATCCACTATCGGCATTTATTTTTCCAGGAAGTTATCAACTATTAAATCCCACTAATTCACTCTAGAGTAGCTAGTAATGAAAAGAGATATCCATCCATCCTTAATTGCTCAATTTAATCCAAGATCAAAAGTTACTAATCAGGTTAATAGATTATGATACATATCTAAATATTTTTGTGAGAGGTTAGTGAACCTCACCATATACTCTACAATGATATTATTACCTTGATGAAACTGAATAAACTCTTGAATGAACATTGATCACAACATTTCTAGATATAACTCCTCCCTAAAGAGATTCTATAAATCTGACCTAATTTGTGATGTCACCTCATGCGACTAAGTCACAAGACTCCACTATATCCCATCAGATCCATAAAAAATACTCACTACAAATACCACCATTAAATTAATATGTGTCCATACAAGTTAGAAAAATTGGGTCACATCCTCTTTCCAGTATGCCGATACCTGGGGGTATGGATTACCATGAATCATAGAAGGTTGTTTCCTTTGAAACGCATGCAATGTGCTCATCCTATGAAATTCCTCGGATAGTGATACCGACATAACTTTTTTGATCAATAGGTGGTGAAAAACTGGAAGACCCCCTTGAGTTACCACCTCATGTACTAGTCCCTTACCAGATCCTTGACACTCAATATATCATCCTCATGATCACGTTGTAGAATCATGGCTAGAAATCATCACGAAGGCATACTGAAATAAACCAGACAATCCATAGTCAAGGAATATATATGGGGATTTTACTCAATAACATTGAAACATTCATTCTTATATGATTCATGTACCTATTTTTTCCTAAAACTAGTTCTTATATGAACTGAGTCAGTAATCAGTTTATCAGAGTCTTAGTGATTGGAAAAGAAATTGCCACAAAAAAATTAGATTTTATGGTCTAAGATCCAAATATGAAACACATTCACACTTTTCCCATTAGTCCCAAACCAAAACTAACATCTATAAAGTCCCCAAAATATGGTGAAAATGTATTATTGAAAACTTTTATACAACTATGTCATGAACAGGCCCACCAAAACCTTCACGGTTGATGATAAGTATAGCATGAAAACCCTAAGCCTGCATTTAATAGCTTGTGGATTCTAACCAATTTTTACTAGGCATATCACACAAGTGGGATGAATTAGCCTAAGAAAACATTACAGATTCAAATATTTACAAACCCATAAAATTTATAATGTAATGTAATGTTGATATAGAATTCATTCATACATCAATATTCCACAATCTAGGTAAAAAAATGTACATGATAGTGTAAGGTCTAAATACCAGACCACCAAAACTGGAAATAACATCCAACATTCTTAAATGGAGGGGAATTATGTCAAATGAAACACTTTTATGAACTGTATTCTATCTTGGCCAAAACTATACTCTACCTACTCTTGTTCCTCCTAATACACCATCAAAAGGCATGTTGAATTCATAAGACTTGAGACATGCAGGTGTGATTATAACAATGCCCAGTAGGAAACCCTAAAATCAGTAAACATAAAGCATCAAAATACTAGTCATATCATAACAAGGTATTCCAATCAGGATATGATACATAATAATAATAATAAACGAACTATATATACTCAAAATAGACTCTGCATCTTGAGATGTATCAACCATACTCCAAACTATAGGATTTTCCTTCATACTTCAAGGTAATTATCATACCATAGAATCCACTCAACATTCTATGTTGTCATAGATTGTGCTCATTTGAGAGATTATTCTCATAAATCCCCTCCATGGAAGTAGATGTTGGAACTACAACGATATAAAATTCTTGATAGGGGATTACACCATGGACTATTAGGGGAAACCATAAACCCTACTGGATCAATATTCTAGATAGGGGATCCATGCACTATGCATGGTGACCATGATGATACTATTAACACTAGAGAAGAAAGAATATATGATAGAGGCTCCCATATCAGGCCTCACCAAGAGTTACCATGAACTCTATATGATACATAACCCATATAGGGGATCAAAATTCTTTGCTCAAGAAATAATTCCACAATATACCCTCATAGGGATGGACAAAGGGATCACACACAACTAAACCTAGTCAAAATTTAAGAGATTTAAGACCTCAGCTAGCACTGAAAGAAGTACAGGATGTGTACCAGGGGGTACACAACGTGTCTTGTCTACCCTGGGACTACCCGTTTCTCATCATCTCGCATGGAATTTAATCCTCCATATGCATGGTGTTCCCTTTGGGGGTATACGATGTGTATAGGTTGATCTAAAACTCTTATAACTCATTATCATTCCCTTTTACATCTGGTCATGCCCATGTACTTTAGGTCATTCTTGTGTACATGGTCATGTCAGAACACTGGGTCGCGCCCATGCATACTACGTGTAGAAATATTTGTAACCATGTATCCTTTAGGATATATGGCACCAGAACCAAGTCACATGGTGTTTAAAACATGTCACACGGCATGTGATATTTATCTCCACTGAATCCCTATCTATCGTAGTTGGGGTACTATGCAGAAAGTTTTCATTTCACTACATGTCATCTAGTCCAGAATTTTATAGAAATTCTTGAATGCTTGACATGTTCACCTACATGGAAATCACCTCCTTATCTATCTCTAATAATGCATAGAGATTTTGGATCTCGGTCAAATGAACCTTTCCATTGACAATGGCTAAAATATGTCCTTGTGTCCACACAAATCAACACATATCACTGCATCATATCAAACCCCAATTTGGGAATCACTGATCCAACCATGGTCTAATTAAAATCAATTTCATCATCATCGCACATTGATCACGAACCCATACCAATGATATTGATTCACTACAATGAATAAAGGATTTGAAATGATTGAATACCAGTTTTTCATCAAACCACAGGCTAAAGAAATGGTTGGGGATGAACATGCAAATAATTTTTTGAGAAATGATCATATCAAAAAATGAGGAATGGACCTAGATTATTGTTTGTTCTGATCTTGATTAATTTTTATCAAAATGAAGAATTAAAATAAACAAATAAAAAACAATAATAATTTCCTCAAAATCCTATTAGATAAAACCACACCAGTAACATGATTTACTCATGTATTAATAAGTTAGTTGATTAGTTTTTCATTCACCTTGTAATAATAAAATCGAAAAATAAGCAACAAAAACAATGACCTAACCTAGCTTTGGATCGATCACTAGTGAATAGAAAATATTCATTTTTGTTATTGGTGATGTCCTCAATTTTTTTAGTGAAAATGATCCTTGATCAGTTTTCATTCGTCGAGGTATCCTCTAGTGGTACTCTCACAATATAAGGGTTATACAGCTAATCCTATGAATTTTCTATAAACATGTATTTATATATGAAAAAATTGGTCAGTCTTCTTATTGAAATAATTAAAAAAATATATTTAATATATTTAATTATTTCTCCCATGGGGGAGCTCAATCAAAAAACCTGACGTCATTGAATATTATGTCACACCTAGGGTAAAACCCTCATTTCAAATTCATTGATAGTCTTGGATTCTCCATTTGAGTCTATTTTTAGGATTCATTCCACTATTTTAGGAAAATTGTGTTCACGTGATATAATATAATTTATATTTTTAATATATCCTTAGCAAGTCTCTCTAGGACTTGTAATCTTGTACTGTCTTACCCTCTAGCTATAAAAAAATTATTAAATGTCTTCCAAATCATTAATTGGAAAAAACATATATGTTACCAAACCATAGGTTATTATAAAGTATAACCACCCTCGTTTTTTTAGATGGTATTATCCATTAACATTTCAAGGATGATATTTCTATAGGAGGGATGTATGTAACACCCAATAACCAATTATAGTAATAGAACATTATATTTTAATAAAACAATATTATAGTTAATATTTTAATATTTCATGGTATAAGAAATATAATTTTATTGGATGAATATCAATTTTGAACTTGTTAAAAATAAGTCGAGAATGATTCTTTCAAATTTTCACTTATATATAATCCTTTACAAAGAATTGAAAATGTAGTACTTAACAATTACCCATTTTATTTATAACAATATGCTTTAATTTTTTTCAATATACAATTTATTTAATAATAATTTAATTGAAATAAATACACATTATTTGGAGTAGAAAAGTGATATATTTTAGGAAACAGTATTTTTAAAAGGCATAATGTCTTCCAATTTTAATTAATTTAAATAATATTTAATGATGGATAAATTAAATTAAATGTATATAATATATATTTCTAAAAATTACAATTTAAATACATAAAATGATTATTACTAATAATATTATTAATACAACATTTTCTTGTGCTTTTAAAAATAATTTCTTGAAATAATGTTTTTTAACACAATTTACGGGTTAATTTTTATATTAAATTCAATCACATATATGAATTGACTTTCAGAAAATATAATGAATAATTGGAATTATAATAATTAATATTATGTAATATTTTTAACTTAATATTATAGCCTAATGAATAGTAAAAATAAAAAATTTACCACGGTTAAGCTAAAAACTGGTTTACCCATGGATTAATAAAAAATGATAAGGATAAAAATGAACTAAAAACTTAATAAAACCCCATTGGTTGGTTTTATTATGTACTTTACTTATCCCTTTATGATATAATATATTTTGGAGAAATATTTACAATAGTTTTACAGAACATTATTTAAAAACAATGAAAAATTACAAGTGTTCCACTCCTCTCAATTATTAAAGGGTGCTCATCCCCTAAATTATTAACACCTATAAATACATTTATCTCAACCAAAAACTAAAAAAATATATCTCCCAAAAATTATTTTACACATTATAGATACTATGTTCTTCCCAAAATACTAACCATATAGTCCTTAATAATAGATCCAAAGGAGGTTCTTCTATGTGAAGACAATTGTCTTCCCCAAACTCTTTAATTTTACTTATCATTTTACCAAAATCAATTATGTATCAACAAATACAATATAATGATGCCAGTATATAACATATACTAAGATTGTATTATGTTTATGTCATACCATTTATCCATTTCCTTCTCCATCAAATTGAAAACAAACCCACCTCTCGTTTATATGGTGGTCTACCATCTCACGAACTTATGTAATTTTTTTCCATCACTAAAACACATAGATAATAATAATGATGTAAATAATGAATATATATGATATATATGATAATGTTTTAATCCTTTATAATTATTATATCATCTAATTACTTACCATTTCACCCATTATGGGAATTATATCATTTCTCACATTTATGTACAACCTATCATCTCCATTAAGTGATGTGATTCATTTTTCATGTACAACTTTCATTAATGGTTAAAAAAGTATATAATAAATAAATATTTTATTTAAAATTAATATCATTTTTTGATGATTTATATATATCATATTTAAAATAAATGAAACTTCCATTACAAAACATGCACTAGAAAGTGATGCATCTAACATATGAAACAATGGTAATAATGAAATATTACTATCGAATGGGTCGTAAGATGTTATAATAGTATAACATGTGATATTATAAATATGATTATTTATATTTTATTAATTAATAACATTATTAAATTCATTAAATAGGATCTTAAATGATGTTCATATAAATGGAATCATGAGGTAATGGATTCTGCCTCAACATACACTTCATTGAGACATATTTTTTATAATTCACATTTTTGAATTTTTGAGGTTTATATACTAACTATTTTATGTATTTAACATTAATAAATATTTATTAATTATTATTAATGTTTCAATTAATATTATTTATTCCATGGGGTTATAATTTAAAAGTTACCAAATATATAATAATCTATTTAACAATCTCACATTCTTTTAGAATATCATTTATTTTCCTTGATGGGATCTTATAATTTATCTTCCTTAAGCACAAATAATTTTCTTAACCTATTTATTTTTAAGGAGTTTCCATGTTTTCATCTACATTTTTCTCTCTTGGTAACATTAATCATGAAATTAAATGTTCAAAAGTTAATCAAGTTTCATTTCTCTTTTAATGGGATTTTTTCTTTGTCCTTGTTTTTTAAAATTATTGAACAGAAGTCCTTTAATTTAATATAATGATTTAATGAGGAAATTATATGTTATCATATAAATTTAAAAAACATTCTTAAAGGAATATTTATAATGTTTTATTTGAGATACATTTTAATGTTTCTTTACAAAAATTCAAAAAGCAATTTTTTTAACGTATACAATGATAGTAGAGTTCCCTATCATCGTAACCATTTTAAGAAAATTTAGATTATTCTAAAAAAATTCAATAGTATTATAATGAAAACTATTATAAAAGATTATTTTAATATTTCATTTACAATCCCATTATTCTTCAAAAAGACATAATTTTATTAAAAACTCTATATTCTTGATGAATTTATGGTCATGTCTTGTCTATTATTATTTTTTAGGTCATTAACATTCAATTAAAGATTTTAATTTATTATGATCATTGGAAATTATATTTATCTTAAATATACATAGTATTTTTATCATGGATATGATTATTCCCTAAACTACATACCATTTTTACTAATGGTGTTTCTGGTTATAGTTTTTGATTGATTTGAGAGAATCATTAAAAAACCATATTCATTGTCAAATACATATATTTATTAATAATTAATATTGTTATGATTTGAATAGATCATTAAATATTTGATGAATGCATTGGATATGTAGTGATGGGTGGTCCCAGTTATAGAAATCCCCTAGATGTATCAACATGCATCATGAGGAAAATTAGTATACCAAATTTAATATGTTTTTAGTGTATACCTACCCATATTTTCTTAACAATCTCAGAAAAATTTAACAATCCAATATTTTTATACATAGATATAACATCATAATTGATTAATATTCAATATATTTCATAAATACACTCTTAAGAACTATAATTTTTTAGTATATTATGAAACTATATGCACAGTCTTCTTATTTTATAAAAGATCATCAAAATCTCCCAAAAATTACTTCCCACATAGTACACTTCCTATAAATACCATAATTAAGTCATTTCATCATAAATAGGGGGAAATAAGAATTAGGATGTTAGAGGGAAAATGCTCAGTAAGTTTAAACCATGTAAATATCAACATAAAATGATTATAAGGGTATGATAACATGATAATAACATATGAAAACCATACCCACCATATAATAGATCATAAACTAATGTCTTGGAAAAAATATTTGTAGTTTATAAGAAATGAATCATAAAGTAATCAATGTTCATATTCCATGAGATAAAAAAGTTTTAATATGAAATAGATATGGGGAATACACATAATAATAGAACATATGAATTCAATGATACCCACCCTAAAATTCATAACATTATAGGCTTGGGATAACCACTCATGTACCTGATTTGGCCTTAGGATAACTTCTCATGTACCCTCTTCTGGGATTGGGATAAACTCATATGTAGCCTTGTTTTTTTAGGCATGGGATAAACTCACGTGAACCCCTTTGTTTTAGGATTGGGATAAACTCCCATACACAATATTTTTTCTTTATTAGTATAACCTCTCAGGTACCCTCTAAGCTCATAGAACACTTATTATTTCCCAATTTATTGGAGGGAGATATAGGTCCCAACCATAACATAATCCATACATTTATGTGACATGAGATCACGAAACATTCTTTATATAATAACCCATATAAATGGAATTTTTTTGATAAATATTTCTTCGTTTCATAAATTATATAAAGGAAATGTGTTTCATAAACATTTCATCATATCATAACACATATAAATGAAATGGGTTTCATAATTATCACATCAATTCATCATAATAGAATCCATGGAAATAGAAAATTTTTCATAAAAATATATTCATCCTCCTCTAATACATTTTTTATATTTTTGAAAAACCATTTTGAGGTTAAGTGGGAACCTTATATAAATTTGTTAAAGAATCAATCCATACGAACCCTTAAAAAAAATTCCCATTACAGATTTCAAATTTCAAATATTCTAACAAAAACCATTATCATTATTCCAAAATAAATCATCATTCACCAATTTTTAAAATCCAAATAGAGATTATCATCACTTCCTCGAGACACATACCACATCACAATGTGCACCCTCACAGAAATAAAACCCTCATTGATACCAGCTCTATAGGGAGAACCACCCACTAGAAACCATCACCACCATCGTAAACACCATAAAATAGAACCACTGAACCTATAACCATCGAGTAAATTTTAAAAAGGATATTCATAAGGGTCCAAAGGGGAAAAATTATACACTGTAACTTCTCTAGGAAATTTTTAGCCACTCAACAGCACCTCCCAAAACCCCCCTCAGAGAATATTGCACCAGACTGACTATGAAATGAGAGGTGTACTAGGAATTCAAAGTATATTTAAGTGGATGAAGGCTTGGAAGAGGTCCACTCTTAACAAAAAAACGTCATCCCTTCCTTTGGTGACTCGAACAACCAATATACTGAAAAACAACTCAAAAAATCCAAACAACCTACAGTGGATAACTAACACAACAAGCCTCTGATGGGAACCACCATAGATCAGAACAGAGCTGAAATTGGATATGCATATCGAAACACTGATGACAGAACAAATAGTACATCCCAAGGCCTGCATAAATCCACCATATAAGTCTATCTAGGATAGAAGATAATGAATATGAAACCAGAGTAGAGTTTGATATGGTGGGGCCTCCACATAACAGTGCATTCATGTCCAAAGCACCATCCCCAATCGATGAACCTACCACCATGAAAATATCAAACTAGAAACAAATAAAATGATAAAATACCTCTATAAAAGATCTAACTAAAACTTAAAATGGAATAGCACTAGGGTAGGGGAAAGTAATTAAATAGAATAGGAAAGAGAGAGTGGAAAGAAAGAATAAAAGGTGGATCAGGGAGGAAAGAAAGGACGGAACAGTCATGGGAACATTTAAAGGAAGCTTTAAATCAATGATTGGCCAAGAAAATAGAAAATAACATTCATTTTGAACATGATAAAATATATATTCCATTTAAATTTTTGATAAAAATTTACGAGAGTCTTTTTTAGAAAAGAAAACGAAAATTAATTTTAGAAATTTTTTTTTTAAAAAAGTCAAACATAGTTAAAAAATCATTAAAAATTGATTTTAAAATTTCAAAAAAAATCCTGAAAACATTTTTAGAGGACATGGAAATTAATGAAAAAGGATTTTCACTGAAGATAGAAATAAATTCAGCTTTTCATTAAAATAATTCTTTTGGAATTGTGAGAACATAATGAGAGTGAAATTAAAAGAAAAAAATAATTTTAATAAATAACATTATGAGATTAAAATTCATTAGTATCATGAGATTATATCATATGATCTCATCAATGGTTTCTTAATAATAAAAAACCCTTATAAACAATGAGATCACCACATAAAACTTTCACCACTTTGGTATCTTTTGAATCATAATCACTAAGAAAGAAATAATCTTCAATGGATGTGAGTATCCCATAATGAACATGATAATAATCACTAATGAAATTCATGGTAAGTATATACACCACAAAAATGAAAAATGGTAAAGATTTCCTATTTCCCATAGAAATAAAAGTTAAACCAAAAATCCCTTACCTCAAGTCTCAACTTTATTAATAAATGATCAATGTTCCTATATAATAAATATAGATTTATTTTAAATATATTCAAAAACCACTATCACATATATCATTCCATATATGATTTACTTATGACCTTTTATTAATTTTTTAATAACAATCTCATGTTAAAATCATTTTTTGGGTAATAAATGATTCATTTTCTCCATATTACCTTCCGAGTAAAGCATAAGTAATAAACGACTCATATCACTCTATGAAGCGGTAGTATGACGTAAACACGAGCGACAGAATCATATTCCTATAGAATAGAAAGTAAGAAGGTATATATGATATTCTAAATCTATAATTATAATTATGTTATAAATATCATATATAATATTTAAATCCATCATTATATCCTTTTTGAGATGCAGTGATGGAAAATAAATTACATCGATCTGCAAGGTGGTAGTACACCATACACATGATCAACGGTTTCATTTCACATTTGATGGAAGATGATGGGAAATATGGTATTACATTAACATAATAACATATAATTATATGTTATATACTATTGTTATTATATTGTAATTATTGGTACATAGATGAGGATGATAAGAGGGTAAGTAAATAAGAAAGATCTTAGTAAAGAAAATTACCTTCTCTTTGAAAAACCTCATTTTCATCTCTTATTAAAGACCATAGGAATTTTATTTTGGGATTTAAAGAAGTTATAGAATATAGATAAGGGTTTTGGTGAGATATTTATTTAGGTTTTGCTCGATCCAAATGGATTAGGATGTGTTATTAAGTGAGGGTATGTGGTGGACTTTTATAATTCAAGAGTAGTGGATTTTTTTGTAAATACATAAAACTATTCAATAATGGGAAGTCATCCAAAATCCATGTGTAATGTCTTGTATTTTCATGTATTATTTTAAAAAAATTATTTGTAATTATTATGAGACTAGGATTTGTGACGATGTATAATTCTGAGGCCTGGAGTTCTCGCGATAAATGTTTGAAATAAATTAAACTCTAAATAGCACGCATGAGCGGTTTTCTTGAAAAAGTGGAATAACTTTTAAATGGGTGCCCAGATCAGAAATTTTATGGAACTGTTGAGTTTAGATCAGCGACTTTACCTTTGGAGGGGCCTAACTTTTTTCAGTGTGGGTCGACTGTGAAATTTAATTTTTGGACATTTTAAAGGAATTAAAATAAATAAATAATTTATGTTTTTTTTTAATGTTTAATGATGCAATGACCTAGTTTTTCACTTTAAGTACCTACTTATAAAAAATTCATAGTTTTATCCACATAACCCTATGAATTGATGACTGTCGTTGGAGCTGTGGAAGAGAACACATTGGCAGACGATGTCGGAGCAATCGATCGACACACCTTAGAATTTGATGAACCTCACTAATGACCATGACTTGGTGATTGTCCTCCAATTGAATTAAGGTAGGGGTTGTTATTTCAATTCTTATTTTCCCTATTTTTTATTAAATAATTAATCTCAATAAACCCACAAATAGGTTGATCTGTAGATCGTGGGTTCTTGCGGGAGGGTGTTATTTTCCATTTCATTTGGTGTTTTAATTTGGGAATTGGTTTCAATGATAATTGTTGGAACATCATTTTGATTCTTCGTTAAAACTACTAACGAGATAAAATTGATGTCAGGACAAATCACGATGGAGGTGAATTCCTCTTTTGCTTATTATTTCCTTCTTCCCCCACCCCGCGTTCTTCATGGGGTAACGAACAATGGATCATTGTGAATCCATTTCGCAATGAAATAATCCAAAATCATAGATCGAACATTGCAACGGCCTGGTAGAGGTGAGACAGTGATGATAGATGGCGAATTAGTTCGGATTGAGGAGGAACTTTCTTCGAAGTGTTCTTCACATGGGTGGATCGAGATGTGTTTTTGAGGCTGATTGGAGGCCCAAAAATAATGGAGATGTCTTAAGGATATCGAGGCAACTTCAACCTTAGAGTTTTTCATTGATCTGATGGATGGATCGACGAACGGTGGATTCCCCAAGGCGTGGAACGAAGAACACAGAATTCTAGATGATAATTTGAAAAACACAATATGTTCTTAAATGAACACATTGTGTGTGACCAGCATGGTGGTGGCTAGGTTTTTCATGTTTCACCCAGTGAAGAACATTGTGTGCCTTTGGGGAGACACTGCGTGTGGACCCCACACAACGACGGCTAGAGTTTCGAGTGGCAGGAAGCACTAACACAGTGTGTAACCATCATCACATAGCATGTGGATCCTTATATAGACTCGGTGTGTATCTTGAAAGATACACAAACACAAGGTGGAGAACAAGGCTTGTACTCCCCCACATAGCTAGACCTGACCGGATACGCAAACCACCATGTGTACTGGTACACAGTCTGGGACACATGGGTTGAATCCGTGTATGGGCACATAGACAGCGTACACTGAGTGAACCCTATATACTTAGACACGACGTGTGATCCATCCTACACATTGTCTATATATGTTTTTACACAGAATGTTCTCCAGGCTCATTTCATTGAACATGGGCAATACCCGGAGTCGAGGGACACAGTGTGTGATCACTTCTACACCTCGTGTACTCCCTTATACATGGTTTGAGCTCCTTTTCCATCATTTTGTGGACAAGTATCTTTTGGTTTAGTACCCCTTTTCTCATTCCCCTAAAGGTAAGGTATCGTTTCCATCCACAAAAGTATGATCCCTTCAGTAGGACGTTCCATGATAGAGTCTGGTATCCCTCTGATAGGCCTAGAACAAAATCCTCTATTCATTCTTGACCCTAGTTAGAGTCAGGTATCGACATGACTAATCCTCCAGGACACCAATCCTCTACTAAATAGGACAATTTGGATGATTCATGGTATCCTATAAGGCCCTAGCAGTGATCCTCATCCATGTATCATGATCTTTTCCCACTCAGTAGTGTGTTATCCTGGAATGAGTGTATCTATTGTCTCTTCAGATCTATCAGTGCATATATCTCTCTCATGGATTTTCCTGATGAACACTACTTCTTAGATGGATGCCATCAGAGCTATCAGACTTGTGGAGTGAGTTCTCCCAGATGAGTGCTTTGACGAATCTTCGAACTAAATCCCTAGCATGGGTATGTTGTTGTTGTGACTTACCTCTAGACTGTGGATCTGGGTTTCGAGTATATTTGGATGTGTTTGGGATTCTATATGTTCAGTAGACATATATTGTGTAGATCTGATTGTACCTTTACTTTTTTAATTTCTTTGTGGTTTTCAGGATCCCCTACTGAGTATTGTTATACTCACCCATGCACGGGCTTTACCTGCATGTGTTGTGTCTTGTAGAGACAAACAGCCTTTTGACAGAGTCCAGGGTGGACCAGGATTGGACCGAGATTTCTGAGTTCCTTGCAGGCTGGGGTGTTCCTACGGCTATGATCAGTAGTCTCGGTACCTCATTCTTGCTTTCAGTTTGAACTTTGTAGTTTTTAGACTATTTCTTTTGGTGGTCTTGTATTTTGGCCCAGTTTACTTTCCTCAGTTTACTTCTGTTGAACTCTATTGGTTGGGTTTAGTTGTATGCATGCATTTTGTACCTTAGTGGTTTTTACTTTTCAGCATCTATGGCCTTAGTAACGTTTTCTTGTGTACAGGTACCTTTGAAATTCCTCCTATGTTAGTGATATGCATACTCAGTTCTAGTCACCACCCTTGACCTATTGGAGGTGGGCTTGGGGAGTCACAGCGCGGGCCCCACTAGGATGAGTCGTGACACCGTATTCCCCCAAAATTGATAAATAATTTAGTGTAGAGATGATATACCCAATAAAAATCTTCATCCTAATAAAATTAAAAAAAATTAGACATGTTATTCCATTGGCCTCTTTTTCCCACTTTTACCATTTTTTCCACCGTGGTAAGTAGTCTCTTTTAATTTACCTAGGTAGTTTGTACTTTAATCCTAAAAACAAAATGATAATTATTAGATAATTTTGAAAATTTTATTCTATGTTTGAAATTATATTTATTAAATAAATATCCTATGCGTGTTTAATATTAATCTTAACACATGAAAAAGTAATACGAAAAATCTTTTTTAACCATAAGTGCAATAATTAAATTTTTACAGGTTTTACTATTATTTATGAAAAAAAAATTAATGAAAAATTTTTATATAATATAAATTATCGTGATTTAAAATATGGGATCCATTTTTATCAACTTACATTCACCAAAGTGAAAAAAATAATTTAAAATTAAACCCAAAAACATAATGAAAAATCGATTTTCCAAAGAGAAAATTTGCATAAGTATAAAACTTTTTAATATCACAATTCCAAATTAATTTTATTCTAATGACCTAAATTGGAAAAATAAAAAAATTATTGAAAAAATTTTACTTTTAAAACATTTATAAAAAAGTTGTAATTTTTTAAATTCTTTAAACTAAATGGTAGATTTTTTAAAAAATATTTTTCACTATTCCCCAAAAAATATATTTTCAGAAAATTATCAAATATTCACCCTAAGGGAGTTTTGACATTTTAATTTCAAAAATGAATTTAATTTTTTAAAATAAATTTTCGCTATTTTTTAAAAAATAAATTTATTTTTTTTCACAAAAAGCAATAAAAACATTTTTATGATAAAAAAATATTTTTCAAAGAATATAATGACTTTATTGAAATTTAAGAAAATATTTATACAAATATTTTCTTTATAAAAAAATTATAATTAATTTTAAAAATGTGTTTATTCCATTCCATCCAACAAAATTCAATGGCTATGTTATAACGGTCATGTTTAAATAATAATATTAATAGTATATCATTATTCTTTAAAACTATGTGTTATGTGTATTATATGTGTTTATGAAAATAAATTCACTACAAAAAACAAATTTCTTAAAAAATTGTTGTAGTACATACAATCCCCCCATACATTGAATTTCTCCCTTGAAGTTTTTCACTACGAAACAAAAAAAATGTGGATACTTTTTCCTCATAAAATCTATAGGATCCCATACAGCTTCATCAAATTAGTGGTTTTTTCCCAAAACATTGACCAGGTTAGTGGTCTTATTTCGTTTCACTTACTCTATATGATCCAAAATATCCACTAATTTTTTCTCATAAGAAATATCTTTCTCCTGTGGTATGATCTCAGAGTTTAGTACATTTAAAGTGTTAGGTATAAACTTCCTCATGACAGATACATAGAACAAATCGTGAAGTTGAGAGAGGTTCAGTGGAAGCTTCGGATGATAAGAAAACACCCCTAATCGAACAGGAATATAAAAAGGTCCAATATACCTAGGGCTCAAATTTCCATTCTTTCTTAGTCTCATTACCTTCTTCGATGGATAAATTCATAGAAACACATTCGCACTAACTTCATATTCCAGATCACGTCGATGATTTTCAACATAAATTTTCTATATACTTTGTGATTCCCTTATGTGATGCTAAATGGATATAACATTATATACTATTTCTTAATCCTTCTCAAATATAAATATATTTCATTCACCAAATCTATCCCATTATGTAAGAGTTATACACTTCTTTCTAATGAGGTCTTCAAAAGGTGACATCTGAATTCTCGATGGAAAGATATTATTAAAATAAAACTCTATTAGTGGGAGGTTTTGATCCCAAACACCTTTAAAACCCAAAAAAGGTCTCAAAAAATCATATATGGTTTGAAATATTTTTCTAACTAACCATATTTCTTAGAATGATACACAATGTTGAAACTAAATTATATATCAAGATCTTGCAAATGAATTCACTAGAACATTAAGGTAATACTCAAATCCTGATCATATACAATATAATGTGGTAATCTGTACCACATTAAAACTTCCATAATGTATATTATAGAAATATATTCTAGAAATAAGTCTTCTCTGATAAAAATTAATCTTACTAACATTGAAAGGAAATCGACTATAACCCGTATAGAATTATACCCTTTATATTTTTTTGGTATTCTAATGAAAAAAACCAGGTTGATTTTTTCACACTTCTATCCTAGTTTGGGTAATGGTTGTAACACACCCTTATAATTTTTTCATTCACCCTTAACTTGATGACATATCAAGAACCAAGTTTCAAACTCTGTAATATCTCTCTTCATTCCATCGCACAATAAATACTCTTTTGGATCCCATTACATCTTTATAGATCCATGATTTATACATAATGAAGAACTATGATATTCCTCTAGAAACTACTTCTTCAAATCTAGGATAGAAAAAAATACATAGTTCTTGAAACTTATCATTTAATCACAATAATGGTTAAACATAGGGACATTTCAAAACATCCTCTTTAGCTCTATATCATCTTTATATGCCTCATTAATATTCAATAGGATAGATGTTTTAACACTACTCTTAGAAACATATGATTTCTCCCATTACATTAATATATTATGATCCATCCATTTTAAATCCATAAATATTGGATCATTCAAAATCATCATCAAAGATAATCTAGCATGGTATTTTGGGATCAAATAATAAACCACCTTTTTCACTTTCTTAGGGGGGTAGTATATTGAGTAGTCATTGTATTTAATTAGTGCCAACCATCATCTTTAATGCATGTTCAACTACTTATATGTGAATATATACAATGAAATTTTGTGATCAGCTTATATATCCCATATTTCACCAAAAATATAATTCCTCTGTGTCGTTAATGAAAAAATTAAAATAGCTATATCTAAATCATTATTTGGTTAACTTTCTCATAAATTATAAATTTTCATGAGGTATAATCTATCACCATATCAGCCTTAAAAATAGTGTACCCTAACCTAAAAATTAAAATTTTTATTTCAAAATTGAATTTAAGGAAAAATTGGGAAACTGTAAAAGTTCAACATCAAGGATCAATGAGTGTAGTAGGAAATAACAAAATCATTAAAAACCAGACTAAGATTATTGGAGTCGCTCATCCATTATTCTTGGGATAATTGTAGACTATATACCCTCCTATATTTTAGGATAATATAAGAATAGGATCACAGACTAATGTTCTCTTCTATTCCTTGAAATTTTACTTGCATTCAACTGCATAGAGGAACTTGGATCTCTTCCAAGTGAACTTGCTGAATGGATTGAAAATCCATGATAAATTACATAAAAACTATCGATATGATCCTTCCAAATCAAGGAAAATAATTTCTCAGTCATAGTGGTTAGTCTAGGGAAATTTTTAATACCAGTATTCTTTGATAGATCCAAATTTATACCCTTTATTGAGATTATATTTCCCAAAAATAAAGCCTTTTTAGTTAAAATTCACACTGGGTATATTTTTCAAACAAAATCTATTTCCTCAAAGACTTCAAAAAAATACTCAAATGATCTTAATGCTCTCCATTCAAATTTAAATATATAATAATATTATCTAAAATACTTCCAAAAAATGATCAAGGTAATCTATAAAGACTCTATCTATTAGATCCCTAAAGATAGCAGATGCAGTAGTAAGAACAGTTTCCATCACTATATATTCATAGTGTCTATACCTTGTATGAAATGTTATCTTCAGTATATTCTCCTTATTGATCCTCATTTTATGATATATATAATTATTTTCAATCTATAAAATATATTTAGATCCACACAATTGATCAAACTAGTCCTCAATATGGGGTAGAGGATACTTTGTCTTCATTTTGATCTTGTCCATCTCTCGATAATCAATGTACAGTCACATCGATTGGTCTTTATTATTAAAAAAGAATAGGTGAACCCCTAGGTAATAAACTTGGATGAATAAATATGATTTCAAGATACTCTTATAGTTTCTTTTTTATTTACTGAAACTAAATTGTGTCCATTCAATAGGTAATTTTTGAAATATGCCTAACAACATTTATGAGTTCTATTGAGAACTAAACTTCTTAATTTGGTGGATGGAAAGGAAAATATTCGAGAAATATATCAATAAACTCCCACAAATAGCCAAATCAAAGATGTTGAGTTTTCCCCCAACCATATGATATAAAAACCAATTTTGAATGGGAATTAAGACTCATAGAATTTCTAAAATTTTCATTAGATGTTAATATTTATCATCACACAAATTGGAGATCATAAGTTGTTTTAGAATATCAAATGTGACTTCTATTACTGGAGAATTTATGTGGTATCCATATAGAAAAAGCTAATATATGCTTAATATAACATCAAATTCAACTAGTAGAAATATAAAAATATTTATAGGAAGTAAATTCCCACAAAGTTCAAATATGGAGGGATCAAAGACTTGAGATGTGATAATAATTACATTATGTGTTTTCATTAATAATTAAAAATATAATCATTGAGTATAACAATGAACATCCCTATATACTTTTCATCATATATATTAACTATTATAACTATGCTCAAATAGGTTACTTTAATATTTGGTCATACTTACTACCACCTTAACTTTATCATTCTATCTTGAATCCCATAGTAAAAAAATGGTCAGCATAACCATTAGGAAACTTTTGTAAGAGTGATCAATCTATTGGCCTCCTAGTTTTAATGATCACAAAATCATGATTCTGATGTTATTATAGAGTTTTAGATTTTCTATAATTATTCCATTAGTCTGAGAGAGGTGATAAAATTGTATAAGTATGAGACGTCGTTGAGACAGACCCAGCAAAATTGATTCACCATTGTCGATGAATTGCCATCAGTATAACAATCTATCTCAGTCTGAGATACTAAAAAGATATCACATCGACAGAATATCATACTGTTGATCTGAAAAATTGACTAAGTTTGAGAAATCATAAATCGACACACTATGAGGATGTCAAGCTTCTAAAACACAAATTTGGCTAAGTACAAAATACCTCAAGAAGAGGCACCGCTAATGTCATACCACCAACACAAAAGTGTTGCTAAGTATATGACACCATTAGACAACACACTACCATACCATACACCACTAGTTAAGACACTTCCAGCATAGTGGAAATTTGGCTAAGTCTAAGAAACTACCAGTATCTTACCTCTAGAAAAACATACCGCCAAAGAAAGATATTATAAGACCTAGAGTCACCGAGACTATTTTTATTAACTTATCTTTTAAAATTATATTATTCTAATTGATATATTTATTGAATTTTATGAAATTTTTTATTTTAATTAATTTCTCTTAAATGCTTGACAGAAATCATTGAAGAGACTGTCGGAATGTGTAATACGAGGAAGCAGCTGATCTGGATATTCCATTTTCTAATGCGGGTAAAAGTGTATCACACTCCCTTATATAGAATGAGATGCAATAGTGGATGAATTACACTAATAGTAATCTAAGAGATAAAACTTCCTGGACACACATAGAGATGAAACTAGTTACAAAAAAGAAGAGCTCGCCTGCTAAAAATACATGACTGGGAAGCCGAAATACATCATCAAATCCAGTGGTTTCCTCCAGTCAAATAAAAAGATTCAGCAACACTCTATTTTCCTATTTTTTTCAAGAAATACCAACTCAAGCTTCATTGTAAAATCAAATCAAGAGTCACAATATGCATTCCAAAAAACTGAGAATTTCCAAACACCACACTTTTAGATTGCTCTATTCTATTTTTCTTTATTATATTTTGAGTAATGTGTGCTATAAATTCTTTTAATATATGCATATAGTTTCCAGTACTGAACTAGAAGAAACCAAGATATCTTATTATCTTTTCTTACTCATGTACTCCCACTAATAAGAGTGGAATAGATCCTTGTGTGGCTTGTTTATTTTTACCCCCACGTATAACTGTGGAAGAGGTCATGTGTGGCCTGGACAGTTTGTAAACTGTTTTAAAACCTAATCCACTTTTTGGATCATGTTTTTTATTTTAAATAAACTACTTGGTGGCGGGTGATCACCCAATGGGGAGGACAAAGTCTTGACTTTAGACTAAACCTATGGTATTCATTATTTTCACTGTGTGCTTTAATTTTGTTTTGCTCTATTTATTCTTTAAAACAAAAAAAAACTCTTTTAATTATAAAAATATATATACTTTTATATTTTATCTTATTTTTTGTTCATATAGTATTTTAGTCACATAAATTTATTTCAAAGGATAAAATAATATTTTATATTCTTCATCTAAGACCTAATAAATCGTTAGATAAATCTTTAGAAATATTGACATCTATATTGTACTGCATATTTTGATAAAATGGGTTGTATTTAAATATTTTGGGGATTATAAATTTATCCTTTTTTAAATAGAAATCTTTATTGGGTACTAAATCACCCCCCCCCCCCCCCCTCTTGAGATACTCACTCTGACTAATGTTTGGTATCAAAGGAAGTTTTTTTGTATTAATGTTTTTCAAATTATTTTCAACTATGATTTTAGTTTTTACTTTAAAGATATTAATTTATATTATATCTAAATTTAGTTATTTAAATGGATAATCATCAAGAAGTATGTTCTAGTAACAGACCTCATTTATTTAATCGTAAAAATTTTGACCAAATAAAAACTAAAATGAGAATGCATATAGAGGGCATGGGTTCTAACATTTGGTTTGCCATTGAATATCAATATATTATTCCTGATACTATAAGAAGTACTTTGGATGATGCTACTAAGATTTCATGCAATAATAATTATAATTCTATGAATGTATTATACTATGCACAAGGATATGAATTGTTTTATAAGATATCTTCTTGTAAAACTTATTCTGAGATTTGGAATTTTTTTTGTTTCCCATAAGGGAACATCAAATGTTAAATATATGAGGCTTAATAGTTATAATATTAATTATAATAATTTTAAGATGAAGCCTAATAAACCCATTTATGATATGTACCTCAGGTTTAATGATACATTCAACACAATGATCTATATTAGAAAACTTGTAACTGATAAGGGTCAAATTATGAGATTGTTGAGATGATTACCTGAAAGATAGAGAGGCACATCTGTCACCAATAGATAATCATGTGATATCACCAAGATATCAGTAAAGGAGTTGATTGGAAAGTTTATAATGTATAAATAATAATTAAAGTTAAACTGAGAAGAATGTGAGGAGTCCTAAAGAAATTCAGTAGCTTTCTAGACTACTACCTCCTGACAATAAAAGAAAAAAGAGAAAGATAAATTACAAGATTCAAGTTCTAGTGATAGTGAATCACCTCCTAGTAGTGATGAGGAGATGGATCACCTATCTATAAGATTCAAGAAGTTTTACCAAAAAAAATTACTTTATAAAACCAAACTATAAAGGAAAGTATGACAACAGAGGAAACTGGAAGAAGGATTGGAAGAAGGATGATGATATAAAAGAAGTTATTTTATGTGAATGTAAGAGTAAAGGACACATAAAATATGATTGTCCAAATCATAATTTAAAAAAGAAATATAATGATAAGGATAATAGATACAAAAAATTTATCAAGGCAACATGGATTGATTCAAAGGATAGCTCCAGTGACTCTGATGCATCACCTCAAGATAAGCCAGACATAGAAAATATGTGTTTTATGACCAATTTTAGTGAGAAAAAATGCTTGAAGAACTCTAGTAGAAGTAGATTGTACTTGAAGAATAGTTGTTCAAGGCATATGAAAGGATATTATTCATTCTTCAAGGGAATCATAAAGGTTTATGGTGGTCATGTCACCTTTGGTGATAATTTTAAGGGAAATACCATCATCCAAGGATAGATTGCTAACAAAAATTCAGTTTTAATTTCTAAATTAGTATATATTGATGGATAAAAATATAATATAATATGAATTTCTCATTTATGAGAAGGTTTTTTTATGTTATGTTTGAAATTTATGTTTCCAAAGTTTTTTATTCTAAAAATATTTTAGTTCATACTTGTTTGAGAAATGATAATATATATTCTATTTATTTAAATTATTTAGTTTCTCAAAATGTTTCTTTCCTAAGTTCCTTTCACAAAGAGTCATGGATTTGTCATAGATTACTAGGTCATTTAAACATTCCCTTACTTAGGAAGACAACTAAGAAATATTTAGTTAGGGGTCTACCTAATCTTGAGTTCCCAACTGATAAAGTTTATCACCCCTATCAAAAAGGTAAATAGAAAAAAGTTTATATTAAATTAAATAAAGAAGTTTCAAATTTTCAACCCCCTGATTTGGATCGTATGGACCTATTTGGACCATCTAGAATTTCAATTCTTAATGGGAAGAACTATATCTATGTTCTTATAGATGATTTCTCTAGGTATACTTGGGTATAAATTCTATCTCAAAAAATTAAATATTTATCTTATTTTAAAAAGTATGCTTAGTCAATATAAAATCTTAGAGGACTTAGGATTAAGACCATAAGAAGCAACCATGGTTGTGAGTTTGAAAATCAAGATTTTGAATCATTTTTTTCACAAAATGGATACACTCATAACTTATATGATCCTAGGACACCCCAATAGAATGGAGTTGTTGAAAGGAGAAATAGAACTTTACAAGGGATAACCTAGACTATGTTGAATGATTATGACCTACCTATCTATTTTTGGGTAGAATCTTTCAATACAACTCGTTACATAATCAATAGAGTTTTGATCAAAACTATCCTTAAGAAGACCCCTTATGAGCTATGGAATAATATGAAACCAAAGGTTAATTAATTTAGAATTTTTTGTTCCAATATCTTTATTCTTAACACTATAGATAATATTTAAAATAATATCTTCCAAAAGTGATGAAGTTATTTTCATTGGTTATTGAATATCTAGGAAATCCTATAGCATTTTCATTAAGAAGTCCAAAACTGTAGAAGAATCGGTTCATGTCAAGTTTGATGAGACTGATCCACATGATTCTAAAACCTCCTTAGAAAAACTCAAGGATGATTTATCCTATCTGAATGTAAATTCTAAACCTTTAGATTCTACTGTCATATAGCCAGAGAAATCATCCAGTTCTGAATAATTTCCAGAACATCCAAGACTTGAACCTACAAATCCAAAAGTGACACATCCCTCTTACTATAGAGCTATTTGAACCATTATGTACAATACATTAGATGTTTTTGTATATGGTATAAATACAGGAACAAAAACTAGATCTTATTTTAGAAATCAATTTGAACATGAAGCTTTCTTGTCTCATTTTGAGCCTAAGAACATAAATGTAGCCATTAATGATGAATTCTGGGTAATATCTATGAAAGAAGAACTAAATTTGTTTGAAAGAAACAAAGTGTGGGAAATTTTAGGTATCCCCAAGGAAACCTTGACTATTGGAACTAAATTCATGTTTAGGAATAAAATTGAGGAGTTTGGAATGATAGTTAGAAATAAGGCTAGATTAGTTGCACAAACGTATAGTCAAGAATAAGTAATAGACTATGAGTAAACCTTTTCACCTATATCCATGGTTAAGTCTATAAGAATCATATTTTCTTATAAATAAAATCTAGACTTCAAGATTTATCAAATTGATGTCAAGAGATCATTTTTAAATGGTTTTATAGTTGAGTATGTTTTTGCAGAAAAACCCCTTGGTTTTCAAAACCCTCATTTTCCAAATCAAGTTTTTAAATTAACTAAATCTTTATATGGTTTGAAAATTTTCATAGAGCTTGGAATGATAGGATAAAAAAATTTCTTATTTATAAATGATATTAAAACGGTATATATGACCCTAAAATTTTCATAAAAAGAATTTCAATATATGTATTAGTAGTACAAATCTATGTTAATGATATTATTTTTGAATCTTTAAGAAATTATCTTTGTATTTATTTTTCTAAAATTATAAAAAATGAGTTTGCAATGAGTTTAATTGGTGAACTAAAATTATTTCTTTAATTTAAGATCTTTCAAAACAAATAATGAATTATTTTATATCAAATTAAAAATACAAAAGATATTTTAAAATTATTTAACATGGATAGCACTAAGAGTTGTGATAATCCTATGAGTTCCACTTGTAAATTGGATCTTGATGAAGCTGGAAATCCAGAAGATCAAACCAGTTAGAGATGTATGATTGGTATTCTTCTCTACTTGACTTCTAGCCAACCAGATATTATATTTAGCATTGGTATGTGTGATCATGTTCAAGTAAACCCAAAAGAGTCACACCTTGTTACTATTAAAATAATTTTCAAATACCTCAAGTATACAAATGACTTAGGATTGTTCTACCCAAGAGGAAAAGCATTTGATTTAGTAAGTTATTATGATGCTGATTTTGGTTGATTAAATTTATATGGAAAATCACATCTAGAACATTTCAATTTTTTGGCATGTCTCTAGTGTCATGGTGTAGTAAAACATAATTTTTATTTCCATTCTCTACTACTGAAGCTAAGTACATAGATTTAAGTATTTGTTGTGCATATATCTTGTGAATAAAACACACTCAACTAGATCATGGATATAAATTCTGACATTTCCCAATAAAATGTGACAATACAAGTGAAATAAATATCTCTAATAAACTAGTTCCACATTCTAGGACAGAAAAAATTGATATAAGACATCACTTTTTGAGAGACCATTTTTAGAAAGGATATATCACTCTGGAATTTATTAGCACCGGACATCAGTTTAATAATATATTTACTTTGAATTTTAATTTTGAGATAATTAATTATATAAAACATGGGTTAGGAATGATAAATTTTGGTTAACTATAATTTTATGTTGACTTAAAGTTTTGGTTGACACACCGTTCTGAGGACACACCATTGGCTTGTCATGTCATTAGCTTGTCACACCATTGGATTTTCATTCCATTGGCTTGTCACACTGTTGGATTTTTATTTCGTTGTCTTGTCATTTCGTTGGATTGTCATGCCTTCGTCTTGTCATACTATTTCTATTTCATTTATTTTCTTTTCATGCCATTTCAAATTTTTATATTTCTCAACATTTTGAATGGGTAGTTTATTTTATTGTTTGTCTTATTTCCTATAACCCGATATGAGTTTTTAATCAATTTTGAATTCAATTTGAATTATTATTTCTATTTTAAATACCTAAAATCTCAAATTATATTAAAATGGATTAATTTATATTCCCAACACACCCTGATCCCAGTTCCCTACTCTAGTATCTTTCTCTCATGATCCCTATGGAATCCTTTGCCTCCCACATTTCAAATGTTCTCCTTACTCTCGACTAAACTTTCTTAACCAAGCCTGTATATAGATAATGAAGTGTGATTTAGTATCTTCACCAGATAAATCAAAATATTCTAATAAGAAGAATAAAGATTTGAGTTTACCTACTTCATTTTCTCCAGTTGCACTGGTTAATCCTAATCTTTCCAACAGAGTTTTTGTTGCATTAAGGTAAGTTTAATCAAAGCGGTTATTGTCTAGAAAGTTTCTATTACTTAAATTACTCAATAATAATGGATGGTTAGAGTAGTTTTCCTATAATAATAAACCTTTTTACCCAATGTTGGTTTATTAATTCTATCATCATTTAGAGTTTTCTTCTAATGATGATGGTGCCAATTGGATCAAAATAAATGTTAAAGGGAAGATATTTGGTTTTTTGTTGAGAAAATGGGATAAATGTCTGGGTGTACCTCATGATGAAATTTTTTATGATTACCAAGGTATTATTCATGAAGATAGTGAGTTATTTGTGTATGAAGAAGATTTGGAAGAACAGATAGGAGATGGAATGACCAGAAGACATATTTCCTCGTATCTTAATGGAGAATATAGGATACTCTTTATGTTCTTAGAGTACATTATATGCCCAAGAAAGGGTGATTTCACAACTTAAAGGCAGAAAGATTTTTATCTTTTATATATTATGAAAGAAGGACATAAGATAAATTTATGTTGATATCACATGGTGCATATGTGTGAGATGACCAATCCATCTTCAAGATTTAACTCCTTGATCTACCCCCAAAATAATTTCTACCATGTTGAAGGTCGAGGGCCTAGTAGCTAAGGTTGAAGAGTCTAATTGAAACTTTGGTGATTTATATCTTTAAATTTCTACTTCTTCACAGATAAATATTAGCTGGAAACCCTAAAATAGATAGTGGGTGGGAGATTCTGATAAGTTATATATTTAGTATAATATGGTTAATCATCCAACTCGACTAAGGGATGAAGTTGATCTAGACCTAGAACTTGATGAAATTGTTGAATACTTTAATGAGGATAAGGAAGAAGTTATTTCTAAATAAGATGAAAAGGAACCATATGTTAATGAGGGGACGGATCCTTAATTATATCCCAAATTTTATCCCATTTCCTTTGGAGCTCTTAGTCCACCTAGGAGTTATCCAAAAAATAGAAAATCTTATTAAAAGGGATGGGGAAGAGATTGAGGTCTCTGGAGAGGAGCGGTATAAGAGTTCAAAATACACTGATGCAGATGATGGTGGTGGTGATGAGGAATAAGAATATGATAATGAGAATGGTGAAAATCATAATGAATATTAAATGTATTCATATGATTAAGGTTATGATGATGATGATGATAACTGTAATATTGTTAGTGGACGAATTAAGAGGAAGGAATTGGATATGCCTTTAGAGCTTCAGGATGCACTTGGTGAGAGGGAGAAATCTCCATCTATGGAGATATTTCATGAAACTCTAGCAGGTGATGAAGTTGAAGCCATCTATGTTTCCACTATTCAATAAGTTTTTGATTCTACTATAGCTGAGTAAATGAGAGTTATTTCTGTTGTAGAATATCATGTGGCTGAGTAAGAGAAGATGTAAATGCCTTCTTCTGAGAAATGAATTGATGTTAATTTGAATTTTTTGGCTACTAATAATTCTCCAGTTGAAATACATATGGATGTATATCCTAATTTTGATGGCTAAAATGATTTTTCTCATATTACAATTTTACCTCCTTCTAATAAACAGATATATATTAAGCCTCACAGTGTTGAACACACCTCAATTTCACAAATTTAATATGGATAGAGGAATCTTGAAGTGTCATTTATACCTATTATTAAAGTTCCTCCTTCCACTGAATCAATTTTAGTTTTATTTCAAGATCGATAGATTGACCCTATGGAAGAAGAATCGGTCAAGTACTCCAATATTTTTAGGAGTCCTCCAAAGAATAGTGGACCTAAGGTTCATGTTGAAGGAGATACTAAGGGATTTTTCATATCTTAAGCAGACTCTAAAGGTTTCTAGAAAATTCTACTTCTTTGAAACATCCTTGACCTGAACTGGTTACTCCATCTCCTCCTATTATTCTAGTCTATATAGTCATTAAAGGTGACTTCAATGCTTTTGGTAAAATGTTGATGTATGATTTTTCTTCAAAGTTAAAGAATCGACCTCCTCAACAGAATTTCATCTATAAGAAATATGTAAGACACATTATCATGTCAGTTATTAAAAAAAAATAAAACTAAGATGATGAATCATATTTATGATATAGATATTTAGAATAAGTGGATAAGTGATGAACATGAATCCCTCATGTCTTTTATTGACAAAATGCAGTATGATTTTAAATCTTCCATTATTGGGGTCCTAAAAAGTATTTAGGATATATATTCAGATACTTATATTGTTATTGTTCATCCTCCTTTAGTTTTTGATGTTGATCAGATAAGAAATGTTTTTAGAGATGATTTGAGAGCTTCCTTGGCCAGTGCTTAAAGAAGTGTCACTGATCACCCCCAAGATACCATTCGCAGAATTCAATATAACTATTATCATGTTCTCAAGTTAAATACTAGTGATACTCATGACATGAAAGATAATAGAGAAACCATTATTAATCACATCAAGTTTTATCTATCATGGATTTATACCGAACATGAAATGGATTAAAATTTAAAATTCATAGCTGAAAATTTGATGATACCTCATGTCACTCAGGCCTTCAAGGAACAAGTGTGGAAATTAAAAGATATTACTTCTATTTTAACCATTTCATGGAAAAGAAAAGTGATTTATTTAGTGCAACAGAAAGAGGTGTCCAAATAATTATTTATTTTATAAATCTCAGAATGCTTATTCTTCATGTTAATGTCCATGAAGTTTTAGATGAGGAAGTTATTCCAATTACTCCTCAATTATCTCTCAGACCAAGAGTTTCTCAAGATCCTCTATCACCTTTGCCTTCAAGTTTCCCACCTTTTTCAATGTCTCTTACTGATGAATTAATACACATTTATCCAGTTGTTATAGTGTAATATCATCCTCACACTTTAGTCGGACTATCCTCTGGTGTTCCCTCTATCTTACCTTGGGTTGATCCTACTGCCTCAGATAAGAAGTAAGAGAAATACAATTATAAATTAAAATAACCAATGGACCCCTCAGCCAAACCTTAAACTGTTTATTTTGTTAGACTAGATTGTATGTCATTGATGGGACCTTGTTTTTAATAACTTTTTAATCACCAATTTGAATTCCTTTTATCACTATTTTCTATTGTTTATCATTTTATTTAATATTTTTACTATCTTTATTATGTTCATCTTTACCTTTTTGATAATCCCAAAAGGGGGAGAATTCTTATGGAATATTATTTTGTTTTTTAGAACACTGTGGAATCTTAGATTTCTTACTATGTTGTTTTTTTATTATCTTTGACACTATCTATTTTTAATATTTCTATTCATGATACTTACCTTTGATATTTACTCTTTCCTTTTTTTTCCTTGATACCATTTGTGCTTATTGGGAATGATATTTTCTGATTTATAATATCTTGGATATCTTGTTTAAACTTTTTCAATACCTTTGATGCTATGATCTATGATCATCAAAAAGGAGGATATTGTTGACTTCCTAGTTTCAATGATTAAAAATCATGATTTTGATGTTATTAATGAGTTTCATGTTTTATGTAAGTATTCCATTAATCTAAGATGGATGATAAAATTTTATATTTATGATACATTGTTGAGACAAACACCGCTAACTCAAGTCACTATTTTTCATGAATCGTCATTAGTATAAAAATATTGCTAAGCCTGATATATTTCCAGGATATCACACTGCTAGAATGTTGTACCATTGATCTGAAAATTTTACTAAGTCTGTGACACCATCAGTCAACACACCATCAGGATGTCATGCCACCAAAACGTGAATTTAGCTATGTGAAAGATACCTCCATAAGAGGCACCACAATTCCATACTGTCAATACAGAATTGTTACAAACTCTAAGACACCATCAGCCTAAACACCACCAGTATAGTCGAAATTTGGCTTTGTCTAATACATAACCAATATCATACCACCAGAACAACATACAGCCAGAGCGAGATACTGTCAGAACATGAGTCACGACCATTCTAAGACACCGCCACTATTTTTCTTAACTTATCTTTTTGAATTACATTATTCTAATGGATATATTTATCAAATTTAATGTAATTTTTTATTTTAATGATTTTCTCTCAAATTCTCAATAGAAAGATTTAAAGAGGCTATTAGAAATTGTAGTATGATGAAGTGGTTGATCCAGAAATTCCCCTTGCTACTATTGATAAAAGTGGTTCACACGCTCTCATGTAGTAAGTGATGTGATAGTGGTTTAAGTGGACTGATAGAAAGATGAGAGCTAGAAATTATTGAACACACATAGATCTGAACCTAGTTGTAAACAAAAAGAGATCTCCTATTATAAACACATGACTAGGAAGATGATATACATCATCACATATAGTGATTTCTCCCATTCTAAGAATAAGAGTTTGAGACACTCTGTTATTCTGGAGTGTCCATGAAAACATAACTCAATATTCACTATAGAATAAAATCAAGATTCAAAAGAAACATTGAATAAAACCTATAATTTATAAACTATACACATTTAGATTTCTCTATTCTATTTATCTTTATTATATTTTTAGTAGTGTGTACTATTATCTATTTTCATATGCGCACACTATTTCTTGTAATGAATTGGAAGATACCAATATACCTTCTAGTATTTTCTTACATATATACTACCACGGATAAGAGTGGAATAGGTCCTTGTGTGTCCTATTTATTGTTAATCCCTGTAAAACTATAGAAGAGGTTATGTGTGACCTGGAAAGTTTGTAAACTATTTTAAAACCCGGTCTAGGTTGTGGATAATCGTGATTATTTTATATAAACTTATTGGTGGGAAGTGATCACCAAGTGGAGAGGTCTAAGTCTTTACTTTAGACTAAAACTCTTGTATTCCTTATTTACTTTGCGTTCTTTAATTTTGTATTACTTTATTTCCACTTTAAAACTAAAAACTATTTTAATTGTAAACAAAATATATAATTTTATAGTTCATCTTAATTTGTGTTCATATAGTATTTTGGTAAAGTATCTTAATTTACGAGAATCTAATAATATTGTATATTATTTATCCAAGACATAATAAATCATTAGTTAAATCTTTAAAAATATTGAGATATATATCATATTACATATTTTGATAAATTGGGTTGTATTTAAATATTTTGGGGATTTAGAATTAATCCTTTTTAAACAGAAATTTTTATTGGGTACTCAACTCACCCCCTCTTGAGATACCCACTCTGTCCAACAGAATAATTCATAAGTTGTATTGATCTTGACACCTTCTTTTCAATCTCTGACACCTTATGTTTATCCTAGGTCATTCATGGAAATCATATATTCAAATCCTTTATATTTTTTTGTAATGACTTCTGTGAATTTTGAAGTCAAATCCCTAGTAAATGTCAAACTTGGTGTACAACAATGCTTATTTTCATGCACCTGGTATTGATTGAGTCCAACTCAATACCCCATTTTCTTATTTATTTCTTTTATGTACATAAGTTTTAGATCAACATATACTTTTAGTATCTAGATAGTGATTTAATTTCATTGAAATTACTTTCTCTATCCTTCACCAAAATTCCAAGATAATTTCCTATAATTATATTTATCTTTAGGCTTATCCTTATACATAATATTATAAATATCCTTAAACATATCCCTAGGAATCCTAGTAATGTTTTCTCATCTTTGTTTCTATTGATTAACTAAACCTTTTCTCAGATACTAACTATAATGGACAATGATTTTCATATATAGAGGTTATACTTTAATAAATGAATATTGAATAAATTTAAAAACAAACACCTTAGGACCATAAATGTTTAGTTTCCTTGGAATCTAGATACAAAATATTCATATTTCATTAATTATCTTTAATAATACCCATAATTATGTTCCTACTAGTATACTTCAGAGGCATGCCCTACGTAAGTCCTTTCTTCATATCCTGGGGAAATAAAAATGTAAGAAAGGGTGATCACAAATGATTAATAAGGGTAAATAAGTGAGATATAAATATAAAATTATCATAAGGGTATAAAAACATGAGAATAAATTATGAAAATATTACCCTTCATATCATATATCATAAACATTATTTATAGAGAAAATCTTATCACATCATAAGATATGATTAATAAGGGAATCAAAGTACTTAAGCCATGAGAGAAAAACATTGTCATAAGACAATTATTTGAGGAAAACACATATGATTATAAACTATTATGACTATAATACCCACTAGGATATTCATAACATGTAAATATTGGGATCACCACCCATGTTCCAACTTCAATATTGGGATGAACTCCTTTGTACCCATTTTTATGTTGGGGATAACCTCTTGTGTACTATTTTGTTTTATGACTGGGATAACCTACAGTATAACCTATCATTTCAGGCTTGGTATAACCACCTATTTAATATTTTTTGTATCACGGTATAAACTTCCTTATACCCTATAAGATCATAGAACATTAATGGTTACCCAATGCATTGGAGGTAGATATTGGTCCCACCCATCACATAATCCATACATTTGTGTTCCAAAAGTTCATAAAACATTCTTCATATTATAACACATAAAAAAGAAATTTCCTTCATAAAACATTCATCATATCTTAACCCATATAATGTAAATGGGTTAAATAAAAATTTCATCCTAGAATAACCCATAAAAATGGAATGGATTTCATAATCATCTCATCAATTCATCATATAACAACTCATGGAAAAGTAACGTGTTTCATACAAATATCTTTATAATAATCATAAAACATCCAAAGAAAGAATAATTATTGTATAAATGGATCATATCCCCAAAACATAGTTGGAAAACCAAATTATTTTGTCTTTTATGAATATAAATTCTATAAAAAGATCATTAAAACGTTCATGAGAAAATTAAACTTTACATTATAAAAAACATCATTAAAATAAAAAAATTGTAAAATATTAGGTAAATAATTTTATTTTAAAATAATCATTTAAACACATAAATAAACCTTTAAATAATTCATTATTGAGGATATTTGAAATACCATTCATGTAAAATGCATTAAAAAAATATTTCATTCACATTTCTGGTAAAAATTCAATATATCCTTGTTCAGAAAATAAAAAAATGATGCCTTTTAAACCATTTTTAAAAAATTAAAATATGTTTACAAATTTACAAAAACAATAAATGGATATTATTGAAAACATTCAGTGAATTGTTTTTAAATCATGGAAAAGGATGAAAATTGGATTTCGAATGAAGATGGAAATAAATTTTGTTTTCCATAAAACCATTATTTTTGAATTTTTAGTAAATAAATAAGAGAAAATTGAAGGAATCATTTAATTTTAAAAAATAATTAGGTTATAATAAAACTCATTATTTTATTGATATTTATATAATAATATCTTATCATTCGAATTATAAACATAAACATCCCTGATAAACACTGAGATTGTAACATAGAACATTCACCACTTTGGTAAATTTTGAATTATAATTCCCATGAAACAAATAACCATTTATGTATGATTATATACCATAATTATCAATATAATAATAAAAAATACATTCTTAAAATTATATACACCATAAAAATAATACAAGAGGTGAATAGGGCATGTGTCCCACACAAATAAAAGTTAGATGAAAAATCACATGCCTGAAGTCACAAATTTCATCATACTCATTTGAAAATACTATATAATAAATATTGAAATATTATACATATATTATAGAACCATACTCATATATATTATTATATATATATGATTTAATTAGTACTTTTATTATCTATTTCTTAATAACTCCTTGTTAAAATCACAATTCTTGTAATAAATACTTTGTTTGTCATGTATGTTTTGGTTTCATATTTTCTATACTATTACTTTGATAATGGTTCAATAATATAAATAATTTTAATGAGGATATAAATATCATATATATTGATTATATTTTTAGTTATTATAATCAGTCAAATTTAGTGATAGAAACTGAATCACACCATTCATAGAGATGATATGGTGTATGTACGCATAAATGTTATTTAAATTTTCTTGATGGATAGAATGCAAGAAAGTGAAATAATATATCACCATTAAAGAAGTATTTTTATGTTATATATATCATATATATTAATTAAATATATCCTTATTACCTTCCATTTAATGAATAATTGAAAAATGAATCACATCCCTTTGTGAGGAGGTAGTCCATCGTACACTAGAGTGATTTTATTATATTCCCACTAAATGGAAAATAAGATGATATATGGGATATTATAAATATAAAATTATAATTATGTTATTAATATCATATATATAATTTAAATATATCATTATATCTTTCAAGAGATATGGTGAGGGAAAACTAATTATATTGGTTCTCTTAGCGGCAGTCTGCTATATAAACGATCAATATTTTTTTCTCATTTGATGGAATAGGATATTGATATAAGTTATCAAATAATCATAATAACATCTTACTATAATTCATATTATATTTTTATTATATTTAAATATATAGGATATGAATTAAGGATTCCATAAGATAAGTAAAAAATAATGATCCTAGTGAAGATAATTATATTCGCTAAGAAAAAACACAGTTGGATATTTCATTAAGGACTCTAGGGTTGGTCCATTTGGAATACTAAAAATTCTATAATGTTGATAAGGATATTGAGGAGATATTTTAGAAATGTTTTTATCATAATTTCATATTAAGTGTGAAGAAGTTACGGGATGAGGTTTCATTTTATAATAGTGGATGAATGGTGTTTTTGTAAAAACCCAAAACTATTCAATAATGGGAAGTCACTCTCATGACATGTGCCTCCAAAATAGATAAATAATGGAATATAGGGATGATATGGTTTATCCAAAAGTCAAAAATAATAAAATACACATGATTTAAACATGTTACTCCATTAGACTCTATGTTTTCTCACTATTACAATTTTAGTTTTCACGATAGTAACTTGTCTATTTTTATTTACCTCAATAATTTACCCTTTAATAAAAACATGAGATCCATCAGATAATTATGCCCCTATGATTAAAAATAAAAAATAAAATTTATTAAATAAATTTCCTATATGTTTTTAAAATTATTTTTCACACATATTCAAGTAAGGCACAAAACCTTGTTTTACCTTAAACCACAATAATTAATTTTTTTATCAGTTTTATTGTTCATTATGATGAGAAAATTAATTTGAAATTGTTATATAATATAAATTATGATGATTAAAAATATGAAATCCATTTTTTTTCAAATTCAATTCATATAAATTAAAATTTATAATTTAAAATTAAACACATAAAAGTTATGACAATGGTTTTACAAAAAAATATTTTTATAAGTATTAAACAATTTAATATTAAAAGTAAAAAATGGATTTGATTACAATAAAATAATTCGGTTAAATCATAACATAATAAAATAAAGTTTACTTTTAATAAATTTTTAATCATTATGTATTTTTGTAAATGCTTTAAATGAAAATTTAGTTATTAATAATTATTATTATTTTTCACTATTAACTGAAAAATTTACCTTTTCAAAATATTTTTAAAAATTCACCACAATATAATTTTCATATGTTGACTCAAAAAAATAATTTATTTTTTTCAAATAAATTTATAAAATATGGTAAAAAATAATTTTATAAGTTTTTCATAAAAATAAATAAAATTCATTTTTTCAAAAAAAAATATTATTTTTCAAAGAATATAAAGAATATACTAAAACAAATTAGTTATTTATAAATATTTTTTAATTTATCTTAAATTTTTATTTTTATTTTTAAAAATGTTATTATTCATATTGATATCATTAAATTTAATTTCCATTTTATAATTATAATGTTTAAATAATAATATTAATATAATATCGTTGTTCATTAGAACATGTTATTGCATGTAACGTAGCCTATCGAAGTAATTAAATTTTTTGAAAAAAAATCATAAAAATATTGAGTATTAAATGCAATGATTTTATTTTATAGAAAACATGATTTATGATATAATGACATTTAATAATAATAATTTATTAAATTGTGAATTCATTTATTATTATCTAATAAATTTTTTATTTTATATTATCCACATAATTATTTTTTCTCATAGTATTGATTAAATCACATGTGTTTTCTATTTTTTTACATTCTATATTGATTATTCCTTATCTATTAATGACATTTTCAAATGTATGTAGCACATAGTAATCATTTTTCCTCATACTTATTTTTTTCTTTTCTCCAGGATATAAAGAAAATTTCATTAAATGATTTCATGGATTGAAGAATGATTCCCATTACTATGATTTATATTCTTATTCCAAATTTAAAATGGGTATCATGTATGTAACTAAAGTTACAAGACTACTTAAATGGCCAGTCATTCAGGATTAGACCCCTTGTATCTATTCTAATTTAATAATAAACCCACTAGCTTTAGGTTACTGTAGTTATAATTTTATTATATTTATAAACTTATATTTTTGTATATTGATTTAATAATAAAATGTTTAAATTTTCCCCCTGAACTGAAATTTCATCCCTAATATGTGCCATAAAATGTTTTGATCAAACAACTCAAACCATTTTTCTCAAACATCTTCATCGCATTCCTAATTCTCCTCATGGATCCAACCATGATTCCATAGAATCCAGACTTGTTATATCATCATCCCTCATATAAATTTCTCACCCTAGTCTAAAATATGATGTTATAACTCCATGTATGATGTGTTAGGAACCTTCTCCACATCCTTATAATCTATTAGATGCATGGTATTGAGCATGTACCTTGGGAGTAAAGACACATGATATACGCCGTGGATACCTCAGTAGTGAAAATTAAGATCCAAGAGGAATTCCACTGTCCCAAACCACTTAGTTCCCTTAAAGTATCCATCATAGTATAAAGATAGCTTCCATTGTATCCTTGAACATTTGTGGCCTAATTGAGGAGTCACTTTTAGAAAAATATAGTCACTGATAGTGAACTCTAAAGGTCTCATTCTATAGTTTGAATAAGGATTCTTCCCACTCTAATTCTTGGAGAAGTTATTTTGAATCATTTGACCTCTCCTAGAGCTTTCCTTTTCCATATAAGACCAAAAACTACTACCTCACTAGCCTCATTCGAACAAATCATTGAATGACATGTCCTAAAAAAATATCCACATAAGGTTAAATATGAATGTAATCCTTGTAACAATTTTTTGAATAAAAAAATAAACCAAGGTTGAGTGATCATCCCAAGGTCCTCTTAAGTTTATAATGCATTATCAGAGCATTTAATCTAACATCATAATCATATACCATGACTATCAGTCTATCTAGGGATCGTACACTATTTTTAATATTAGTAGAGTCCCTAAGACCTCCTATAATCCCTGCTAAAACTATGACATGAAATGTGAATATCTTTCAGATATGATGATCAAGGGAAATCCTTTCACTAATAATATCTCATGGAAAAATATATTTTATATCTTGTTTATAGAGTGATTATAATATATCTTTAAGTAATGAGTAACATTCATTAGCTTTTTAAAAATCACACAAATAGAGTCACAAATCCTCAGGGTCTATGGTAACACTATCAAAAAGTCCATCCCTACATTCTCCCATACCCATATGGGCACAAGAAGTGGCTAAATAATACCACTAGGATACTAGTGTTTGGCCTTTATCCTCTCTCAATTAAGGAATTGAGAAACAAATACAACAATGTATCTATACATCCATGTACAACAGAACAGTCATGTAAATTCATGACACATCTATGTCACTCCAAGATGCAATACCAACATAGATTTATGGATGTCTTTGATTAGAACATCCTTAATAGAAGTAGGTACTAACAGTCTCTCATGTATTAGGATCACATCATCATCATCCAGTGACCATTAGTGTATTGGGTCAAATCCTAGTAGTTATTCATGTATCATAACACACTCTAGGTATTTTTATTAGCTAGCCTTCACCTGGTCTACTAAAGAAGATGTGACCACCATTAATAATCATGTCTTCAATCCCTGGTCCTAAAAAGTATCCATCGTCTCATCATATGATTATATCAGCAGGTTACACTATTCTATTAAAGGTAATTCCCTAATATCCTGAGTGTTCTATGTATTATAGATATGAGCATCTATAAAAACAATTACCTTTACCTGGTGTATAATCCATTAGAAAGTTGAACATCTCTAGATACTCTACCTGGTTCTTCTTCCATAAATTTGATTTTGTTGTGTTCAGATATAGTAAAGGATCTTATGTTCTATATATACAATAAACCTATTTCCAATGAGATACTTTATCCAACACATCAATGATTAGACCATAGATTCCCACTCTAATTTATGAGTATGATAATTCCTCTCATGGAGTCATATCTAAGGTAACCCAAAAGCTACAACCCACTCCCTATGAATCAATACTTATCCCAAACCAACTCCTGATGTAATAAAGTATACAACATATCCAATACCATGCCTAAGAAGATTAAACACTTTTTCAATATTCAACACTCTATTAATCATAAGAAATAACTCCTCACATTAGTCCAACCATAGAAACATCACTCCCTTATTCATCATCACAATCATGGTTGCTGATAAATATGAGATGTCCTAGATTAAAAAAAGTATCATGTTAAAAATAGAAATCTCCTAATATCTGATGCATTACTGGGATGTCTCTAGGACATCACTACATTGAATTTCTATGGTTCCATGAATACACATGTTTCAGAAAACACATGCTCCAATAATCTCATATCCTCAATCAAAAATTTAGACTTCAAAAGGTTTACATAAAGCATATATTATCGAAGGATACTCATGACTATTTTGAGATGTTGGGAATAGATCTTTGGTTTCAATGAGTAAATGAGGATATCTTTAATGAAAACCATGATGAATGAACAAATATATCGGTGAAAGATCTTTTTCATGAGAGAAATTAATACTATCTTACCATTCTTCAATCAAAATATCATCATCAAGTACTCTTATAGACCATACATGCTCTGAAACACTATATTTGGGATGTACTCCTCTCCAACCCACAACTGCTAATATCCCACTCATAGATAAATCGTAGAGGACCACCAGTTTCTCTATGACAAATAATAAATATTTTCAATCCTGGGAAAAGATATGCATTCTTCAAAGTCACCTATTTCCACTTATGGAAATATAAAAAGTGTCTAAGAATACCATCTGAATTATTTAAAAAAAAATAGGTGCATCCCACATTGATGTTCTCGGACTGATGAAACCCTTATATTCCATGTCCTAATCAACAAAATGATCTCCTTAAACTTAGCTGATACCATATAAAAAAGATTTATTGAAATGGGTTGTGCATTTTGAATGTGATCTATCTCAAAATCAACTCCTTTATTAGGGGGAAGTCCAATAAAGTTATATAGAAATATTCCTTAACATAGATACACAAATATATGAAAAGATAAGGTAGTTATGACTGATCCTGTTAAATGAGCTATGACTAAAATCTATGATGGGATCATCCTTAACCAGTTTATGTTTGGAACCACTCTTTCTTCTCTTAGTACCACTCACTGGTCATCATGAACCTCTCTCCCCCTTGTGAAATTTATATGATACCTATTTAAAATAGAAGATGATGTGGGCTAGAAATTTGGTTATCTAAATCATAAAAATAATCACATCAAAGATATTATTTTACGGAACCCTGATGTTCAACAAATTTCTATAATCAATAAAAATTATAGGGCACTCTGTACATCACCGATGATGATCCACATTCATTCCCAGTGGTGTATTAATGGAAGGAAACATAAAAGATAACTTGAGTGGTATATCAATTCCATCAATAACTTATGTAGATATAAAGGAATGGGAAGTGCCAATATCAAAAAAATTGGTAGAAAACATAGAATAGATCATGAAAATACCTCAAATAGTAGATGGTCCATCACCACTATCAATAAGTTCCTGATCCACTACATAAATGTGGCCTACTTCAGCTATATGACCCTATCCCTAAGATAAAATACGCACTTGAGTCATCAACATTTGAGTCTTCTATTGAGGACCCTAGTGAGATCATTGGGTCATAAATCTTGTCTCTCCTATAACCTTATAGAACCTTAGCCTCGAAGCTCTAGAGAAAAACTACAGGATATACCCCATCTTACCACATTATTGACACTTGGTATAAGGTGATATAAATTGAATGTGATAATATCTAACCATCCAATAGTTAAAGTACTATATAAGTCCTCTTAAGGTGGATAGAGATGTAAATATCCACTTCAGCAATATTCCACAACCCTACTATATATCCTTGGTTTTCCATTTTCTAATTCCAAAAGAGACACTCATCACAATAATAGAAGTTATTATGGAGTCCCCCCTTTTATTTCAAAAAATTTCATTACATGGTATAGACATAGGATCTTTTAAAGTTTAATTTCTTGTAAATTTGGTACATTATACATGAAAATATAAAAAATTATTATAAATCCACTTGAAATAAATCTTTTTGGGTTCAACCTATGTTAATTTTAATACATATCATATCCTAGGACATATATCAAAGGAAAGGAGTGAGCATGAATCCCAATAATGTAATATGAAAGAGAGACATATATCATGAGATATTGAGACATATCAACAGAACATGAGGTATAACAATATATCATGAACAAAAGGCATATCATAATAATAAGAAAATGAATCATAACATGGAAATATGGCTAAAAAATTTAAATGATATATTCATAAGTATATCACTGATCTTTATCTCTAAGGTGTCATAAAATAAAATTACCAAGGTTATTCACTAAGGTATAGTAAAACATGTCATATCTAGAGATTAAATTCTTTACCCAATGAATTAGAGCACTATCGGGGTACATCATTCACATGTCAAATTAATGTGAGCCACATAGATCATAATAAATTATTTCATTAATAACCCATGGAGAATAATGGGTGGTTTTCTTATCAAAATCATGGCATACAAAAGTGCATGAAGAAATGGTTATTACATCATTTCTAATCCACAGTCTTGAATATGGGTTTAATGTATGTAAATCCCAGAATCAATTAGTCATTTTTACAAATATTTTAATAAAAATTTAATAGAAAATACATTTGCGTATTAAAATAAAAAGGAAAAGGTAATTTCTCAAGTAAAAGAGAAAAATTATAGAAATAAATTCGGTAGCATGATGGGTATAAAACATGGTTTTAGAAAAGGGTATAATGAGATGGGACAAGGGTCTCCAATTGATAAAATACTATTATTACAGTAATGAGATAATAGAATGTGAAAAAAAAATTATGGAAACTATAAGTCATACCACATAAAGAAATCTTGAATGGAATAGAAACTACTACAAAACTGGGTTTATCCAGCTCCATGGTTTTAATAGTGCTAGGTAAACGTACTATTAAAGGGGGGCCTTTATCAGTGCTTGTATAAAGGTTCTGATAAAGGGGGGTTATCATGGCTTTTTTATAAGCGCTTATAAAGACCCCCCTTTACCAGTTCATTTTTAGTAGTGCTGATAGGAGTATTATTCAAAAAAATTATATTTCATTAAAAATAATATATTAATATATAAATATATTTATATTGGCATAAATATAATATATATTTTTTTTTTAAATATGTTTTCGATTTGGTAAATGGACATTTACACTTAATAAATAATATATTTAGTGAAAATGGGTTATAAAATAATAATAAAAATATTTTTTATTAATAATTTTCATATTATTCTTAAGTAATATTCGTTTAATATCAATTTGAAGATACAAAAAATCAAAAAAATCAAAAAAATCAAAAATAAGTTGAAAATGTAACTCGAACATCCAATGACAATAACTTTTGATCTAGGTGTCTGTTTGGGCTCTACCACATGTCAAATTGAATCCTGCAATGAGATCTACACACTTAATGTTATAGGTAAACATTTAAAACATTTTTTGAGGCCAAAAAAGGGCCATAAGGCCTCCAAAACTGAGTTTTTAGTCAGGGTACCCTAATTTTTTAACATTTGATGGATTTTAAGCCTCATTTAAGGGTGTATTATTGATTTTTTTGTGAATTCTAAATTTATTCCTAGGTATTACATTCATATTGATATTATGGTTTTAAAATTTTATCATTTTTTCACAATGTAATTTTATTTATAAATAAATATATTCATATTTTAATATATTTATATATAATTAATCACTCATATAAATACAAATATTATCATATTTACCTAAAAATGTATATTCTAATATATATAAATAAATAAATATTTTAGAAATTTATTTAAAATAATATCTAACTTGATTTTAGGTTATAAAAATATATTTTAATGTTTATATATACATATATGTCAGTACTAAGGAAAAAATATATATTTATATTATATTCCATTATATGTAAATGAATATAATATATAATATATTTAAATAAATATAAGTATATATATATCACACACATAGATATATTTTATAAATGTATTTGAAAATAATTATATAAATATATGAAAAAAAATATGTGTAAATATATATATATAAATAAATAGAAATATCATTAAACAGACAAAAAAAACAACACGTTGTAGTGGTAATGGCATTCCATATTTGAAGAAGGGGTATAGGGTTTGAATCCAGGTGGGCACGAACGAGGCTGGAAATTTTCAAAGTGCTGATAAAAGGGGTGTTGGGGTAAAAAGAACTGATAAAGGCAGGGGTGATGTTAAGGGTGTCGTGGAAGCATTGATAAGGGGGTCGGGCTCATAGAGGTCTGAAAAAAAAATTCTCCCTTTAAGAGAACTGTCTTTATCAGTGCTAAAAATCACTGTTAAATTCCCCCTTTAATAGTGTTTTTTATCTCTAATAAAAGATTCGGGATTTTAACCATGCTCTGGTTTTCAATGCTATTTTAGCACTAACAAAGGCACATTCTAATTCTATTAAAGACTTCTTTTGTTGTAGTGAGAGAGTTGGCGATTTTCTTTACCATGAAGAGTTATTCCTAAAACATTAAGATGAAACCTTTGGGGATTGAAGAAACCTTTGGGGGACTCCTTTGGAGGAAAAATCATCAAAATTTCATTAAGGATGGATTAGGAGTGAAGTGGAAAGGTGGAAAGGGTGGGTATTAATAAAAAAACTGGTGGTATTATTTATTAATTTCCAAATATTGGTCTTGGAAATATATGTTGTGGAAAATTAAAAAAAAATGGCTTACACATTGTTTTTACTCATGGTTTTCGAAATTTGGGTCACATTTTATGATATTTTGTTCCCTGGTAACTGAAAACCATTTTTTAATACTTCTTTTGGCATGGAAAATTAAATATTCCACAAAGTAATGTTTTTAAAAATGAAATTTTATTTTTTCAGACATTGGAAAGTCACTTATAGTTTTAAAAATGATTTAAATATATTAAAATAATAAATAATAATAAAATAAAGTATTTTAGTTCATTTATTGAATTTAAATAATTTATAAATCATTATGATATAAATACGAAGTCATAAAATATTCTAAAAACCCAAAACTGTATTTTTTACTACTCATGAAAAAATAAATTATTTTAGAATATTCTTATAAGTTCACCCAAACCTAATTTAGACATTTTGATTTCAAATAAAATGTTTATTTTTCTAGAATACTTATCTAAAAATGATAATTTTAACTTTTAAATTTAAAAATACTTATTTATTTAAAAGTATTCGTTTTTAAGGAATAATAAAATTTATGACACTTATAAAAATTTCCTAGTCCATTATAAAAGTATTTAATCATTTTTATTTAAGTGATAGAGTTTTATAAAACTCTTTTATTAAAATAGATATAATTCAGAATAATTGAGTTTATTATAAAATTTTATATATTTTCTAGAAAAATGAAACTATGTTTCATTTGCTTCAAAAATTCAATTTATGAAATTCATTTCAATTAAACATATATTTTATTAAGAAAAACTATTATTAAAATAGAATTTATAGAATAGCCATTTTATTTTTAAAAAGATAATTACACTTTATGAAACTATGGAAAATAAATTTAACCTCTTATTACACTTACATATGCCCAAATGTTGAGGTGTGAGATGGTGGTAGTTTTATGGGGTGACTCGGCTAACATCAACTCAGTGGTAATGTCCACTAACATGAACATCTCTGGTAGATGATTTCATTCTTTCTTCTCTTTTTTATGCTATTCTTAGGATTGGTCAATGGAAAACCCTTGTGACGCTACCTCCCTCCCCTGTTTTGACAAATGCTCTTCAAATGGCATGACTCTACTCGTTATGTCCATGGGTTCTCCTCGTTGTATCAATTATCCTCTATCATTAATACTTATAAATAGTAATTATAATGGTAATATTATCGACCAATGGTATATTTTACAATGTTCATATTGACCATTAGTCATATTGACCCATGGTCATATTTGAAAAAAGGTCATATAATGATCAAATCCAAATGGTCAGATATCCCTTTACACCCTATAAAAACCAATTAATTCATTAACTCAAAAATTCACTTAAATTTATCTCTAAAGTTAAGTTTTTATTTCATAATATATTTATTGGTTTACTAATATTTTATTTCATTTCTATATCATTTTTTGTTGGGTTGATGATTCTAGCAGACTAGGGAGATCTATAATTTCAAATTTTATCTAATCTATTTTATATATTTTTTCAGTTTTAATGTTTAGGATTTTCATTGGTTTCGTAGATGACTAATGAGATGATCATTATTAATGATAAAAAAAATTGGTTTCTCATTATTTTGTATGTGTATAATAATATATAATATGTAAAAAACATTTATTCAGGAAACAAATATCATTTAAAAGTCTTGGTCATTATATTCTTCCCCACTTGGTAATTTCATCCCTAAATTTTCAACTCATTCTCTCAGTTGATAAATGGTTAGGGTACTTCTATCTCATTGTCTACTATTGTTCCCTCATCACTTAATCATATTTATGGTTCCTCCATAACACTTTGACGAGTTAGGTTGTCTTGATCTGTAGAACCTTGTCTCTATGGTCCAAGATCTCCACCAGCAGCTCCTCGTAAGAGAGGTCATGTTCCAATTGTACAGCTTGTGGATTCAGTACATGTGAGGGATCCAATATATACTTCCCCAAGAGAGATACATGGAATACATCATGAACATGATAATTATTTGGAGGGAATGTTATTTGATAGGCCACTACTTATATATGATCAAGGATATCAAAGTGTATAATGTAGATAGGGATAATTTTCCTTTTCTTTCCAAATTACATGACTCTCTTCCATGGTGATAGATGAAGGAGAACATTTTCTCCAATATTAGTCTACAATCCCCTTCGATGGTTGTCAGCATATTTCTTATTCAAACTTTGAGAATTAATTATATGTTGTTTGATTCCATGAACCTTTTATGTTATCTGTTTCACAAGATCAGTCCCAAGTAGATTTCTCTCACCAAATTCATCCCGATATGTAGGAGTTCAACATCGCTTTTCATATAGATCTTCATATTCTTCCATTTGAATACTTGAGTGGAATTTGTTGTTGTATGAGAACTCAACTAATTTTCGGTGTTTATCCCATTAACCATTAAATTATATTTTGTATGTCCTCATCATTTCCTCAAGTGTCTAAATAGTCCTTTAAGATTAGTCATCAGTTTGGGGTGATAAGACATACTGAAATTCAATTAAGTATTCAGATCATGTGGAAGAATTCTCTAGAATTTAGATCTGAACCTTCAATCATACTCATAAACTACAAAAAGTGTCACCATATGCAACCTCCCACATCCTTTGCATATATCTTGGAATCACTACTAGAAAATGGGGTTTTGTAGACCCCTCACATGGGAGACCACCATTTGGTGGTAGGTATTGTTGTCCTATAGAGACCACCAAAGGCGGTCGTAATACTTTTTAAAAATATACATATATATATGCCCCCTCCCCCCTGATCCCAAACCTGAACCCTACCCCCAACCCCCTGTAGCCACTTGTCCCCTCCCTTGTCGCACCATCTCCAACTCCCCGGCACCGCCTCCCCTTCCTCACTGCACCGGCGACACAGCACCGGCTCCGCCTTCGGTTTCTGCCAACACCGTCACCCATCCCATCCCTCGCTGCACTTCCCATCCCCTCCCTTGCTACACTGGCACCACCTCACTACCTCCTCCTTCGGCTCCCCACCATCATCGGTACCTATCCCCTCCATCATCGCACAACTTCTGACTCCGTCTCCCCTCCGCTACCCCACCTCTCCCTCACAGCACCACCTCTGGCTCCCCTCAGTTCTGAATTTGTCACGCTATAAGGTATTCCCTAATTTCCATTTTAATATTTTAATCTTGGGCAATTTATAGCATAAATTTGACATGCATGAAGATTATATGAATATTTTGTGTGAATAAAAAGTGTGAAAATGGAATTTCATGTGTATACTGGTTTTTGTGCATGAATAATTATGAAACAATGTGTGTTGGAAGTGTGTGATTGAGAATACTTCACACTTTACTTGAAGTTGGAAGTTACATACAATGCAGATTCCATGTATATGTTGATTGTATTGATATTATAAGTTGTGTTTTTATTTGATTTATACCATTATTGAGTTTATCACATGTCTCTGTGTGTGTGTGTCCCATGAGAAAATGTTTGATTTTTGACCACATGTGTGTACTTGCATAGCCCATGAGACCCATGATTGTGTTTAATCACATGTGTTTCGATACAATAGGTTATTATTAATATTATATGATTTTCCTTTATATGATATTAATCCATGTTTCAATGTGACTTATTGTGTATATTTTAGAGGTATAATTGAGATGGAATTTAGAGTGATGTATCAATATTTTTTCACATTCTTGTTACTTCCCACACTTTTATTTACCTAACACTTTGGGGGTATTTGGGTTTTTACTATATGACTTGAGATACCTACCAGGGATTATGAATTTTCATTGTTTATTGACTCTATTTTGTTATTGTTTATCCTTTTCTTTATTGATACCAAGTGTATATTTTCTACACTGATGACAGTCAGACCCTTACTACTAGTAAAAAACATATTGCATAAAAGGATAGCTGCTTGAGACCATGAGAAACACTATATTGGACCATGTGATCCAGCATGGGGCATCACATTCATTGTACCACATATTCTCTATTAATAACATAAGTGAAGATAGATTGGTATTTTTTTTGTTCTGGATTTGTATATATTTGATGTTATCCTTGATATAGATTAGTTAGTTTTCCATAAATTAGAGATTTATTTCTATATTCGATGGTTAATATTTACTGCATCTGATATCACAAAGGCAGTGTGAATCCAAGAGATATTGAGAAATTATTTGAACAAAGATACAGTTTCTCTGAGTTTGAGAAGATTGTTCATCGCAAATTAATTTTGGGCACTTTCATCACAAATTATATTTGTTGATTTATTGGTAGGAATTAACTTAGTCGCTAAGGTTGATAGTTAAATATTGGTATTTCATGAATTTTCTCACGTACTAGATATGGATGCAAGTTATAATATCCCTTTCTTGAAAAATGTTTACTCTATGGAATTATAGACCAATTCAATCTTAATATAGTTTCTTGAATATAGAATCATCATAAGATTTACCATACCAATATGGTGGCGACGACATGGTCTTCCACATCCATTCCATTATCTAATCTCTTGTTTATTATTTAGAGATATAAATTGTTTATTTTATCAATGGTCCATATGCAATTAGATGGTCTTCATTTTAAATATATTCTATATGAAAAATGCATGTAATATGAAGTCTTGTGTAAATGATGATTATATATATATTATTAGGGATAAGAGTTGGATTGATCTTCCAAATCGAATGTCTAGAGAATATTTCAAGGGAATTATTCTATTTATTAAGTTTACTGGAGGATTTAAAAGTGACTTTATTATTTTTACATGTAGAAAATGTGAAAATTGACATCAATTCACACGAGATACCATGAGGGAGCACCTATTCGTGAATTAAATTCTGAAAAATTATAAGAGTTGTACTCATCATGGGGAAGAATATATTCATTATCAGATATAGATGCAGTTTAGTTGGTCATTTATGCGAGGATGAATGATCCAATGCATGAAATGCTTACTGAAATGGTATGTGGGTTGGCTCCTAAAGGCATTGACATCCAGAATATTGAGACTGGTGAGATAAATCTGTGCTCTAGGGAAGATTGTGATTCAAGGAGTTTTTATAAAGTACTTGATGATGCAAAAACAGAATTATATCCTAGATGTACTGCTTATAGTAAATTATTGTTTATCATGGAGTTGTTTCATTTGAGGACTTTGAATCAGTGGTCAGACACATCGTTCGATATGCTTTTGGTGTTATTAAAAAGGGTTCTTACTGTCAATGCTAAGATTCCTGACTCATATCACCATTCTTGTACGTTGATAAAGAACTTAGTTTTTACATATGAGACCATATATGCATGTGCAAACAACTTTATGTTGTTTAGAAAAGAAATTTCCCATTTGGATATTTGTATGGTATGTGGCACTTCCAGGTGGAAAGAGAACAGGGGAAATCAGACTCATCAAATTCAGACTGTGAATCAGGGGAAATCGATTACTGTAAATAAAATGTGTTACTTTCTCCTAAAGCCGAGGTTGAAAAGATTTTTTATGTCATATAATTTTTCTAATTTAATGAGATTTCATGAAGAAAGAAATTAAGAAAGTTATATGTTAAACCACATAGTAGACTCTCGTGCATGAAAGGATTTCGATAAGAGACACCCCGAGTTTTCTAAAGATGTTCATAATGTCTGATTGGGGTTGGCAACAGATGGTTTCAATCCATTCAAGTCTATGGATGGTGCAACTCATAGCACATGGCATGTGGTGTCGGTTCCATATAATATTCCTCCATGGCTTTGTATGAAGAAAAAATTTATATTACATTCCACTCTTATTGATGGACCTAGAATTCTGGGGGATAGGATTGATGTTTACCTTCAACCATTGATTGATGAGTTTAATGAATTTTGGGGTGATTCTGTGATGACTTATGACTATGAAACAAATGAAATGTTCAAACTGCAAGATTCTTTATTGTGGAAAATCAATGACTTCCCAGCTAATGAAAATTTATCAGGATGGAGTAGGAAAGGGGAATTTGTTTTCCCTTTTTGCAATAAAAGTAAAAAAAATTGTATGGATTAAACATTCTTGAAAATGGGCATACATGGGTCATAGAAGTTCCCCCCCCCCCCCCTCAGCACAGCTTTAGAAAGTACAGAGTGACATTTGATGGTTCTAGAGAGTTTAGCCCAGTACCAAATATCATGATAGGAGTAAAAATGTTATCGCAGATTGAGGAAGAAAAAATTCATATGGTATATGAATTTCAGGATTTTGTGGCTCATCCATTACCTAATATTCATGGTGCGGGTAGACAGTGCAGTCACAATTCGAAAAAGAATAATATTTTTTACAATCTCCCCTATTGGAAAACTAACATCCTAAAGAATAATTTGGATTTCATTCACATTGAAAAAAAAATGTTTTTGATAATGTATTTTGGACCATTTTAGGTGTCAGTAGAAAATCAAAAGACCATGTTAATGCAGGTCGTCATTTGGAAGAAATGGGTTTAAGGAAGTAGCTGCATTTATAGTTAGCTAAGGGAAATAAGGCATATATGCCTGCTTCACAGTATACGATGACTAAAAAGGAGAAAGGGACATTTCTTTACATTTTGAGGATGCTCAAGGTGTCTGATGGTTACTCTTATAAAATTTCAAAGTGTGTGAATCTTACGAGTAGGTCATTGTAAGGGTTGAAAAGTCATGAAAATCACATACTACTTTAGTAGTTGATTGCAATCACAATTTATGATTGTTTATCCCCCAATGTTGTTCAATCGTTGATTTAGATGAGTAATTTTTTTTAGATAGATTTGTTTAAGAAATTAACTAATGAGTGATTTAAAAAGTTTTGAAGACCGAATTGTACTTACGATTTGTCACATTGAGAAATTGTTTCCCCCATCATTTTTGGATGTTATGGTTCACTTGACAGTGCACCTAACTAATGAAGTAATGGCTACTGGCCTAGTGCAATTCAGGTGGATGTATCCTATTGAGTGGTATCTGAATACATTGAAACAATTTGTATGAAACAGAGCTCGTCTAGAGGCATCAATAGAAAATGGTTATTTGATGGATGAGGGTACTACTTTTTGTGCAGAATACATTATGGATGTTGAAACAAAATTAGATAAGCTATCTTGGATTCATGATGGTCTAGTTGGAGAAGGAACCATATTTGATATGGACTACATCGACCGGATACAAGCGTATCGATATATCTTGTTCAATACTCCATCAGTTGCTCCATTAATGCAGTAAGTGTCTTACAAATTTTATTGTTTAACTTTTACATGTTTTGTTTGCATAAGTTGATCATTTAAACATCACATTATCATTTGCAGGAAACACACTAATGAGAAAAAAAGAGATGTCTCACACGACTGAGTATCAAATTCAACAATCTCATTATGCATCATTTCATGATTGGTTCAAGGATTTTGTATGTATAAATTGATTTTCATTATGAGTGAAGTATTATACTAATTTCTTTCTACAAAAATATTTATTTAATTATGTGAATTATGTAGGTTTATAACCTGAGGGATTTAGGTGACCCGAAACTAACTGAATAATTTATCCAACTAGTTGAGGGTCCATCTATAATGGCCCATCGTTATAAATCTATAGATGCTAATGGTTTTCAATTTTGCAATAAAGATATTGAAGACAAATGAGAAACAAAAAATAATGGCATCGGTTTTCCATTCATTGATTATATTTATTACTATGGTCAATTGATAGACATCATTGAAGTTGTATACACACACGGGTTTAAGTACATATTGTTAAAGTGTAATTGGGTTGATCCAGTGCATGGAAGTAAAGTCGATCAATATCAGTTTACATTTGTGAATTTTAACTATCTATTATACAGAAATGAACGAGTTGATGAACCTTTCATTTTGACATCACAAGTGGATCAAGTATTCTTCGTTACTTTTCCTTCAAATCCTAGTTAGCAAGTGGTTGTGAAAATGTCCTGGTGAGGAGTGTTTTTATTTAAACAAGATGAACCCGAGACTATTCCCTTTGTTTCCCAACATCTTGATCAACATACTATCGTTCAACGTGAAGAAGATATTTATTGGGTTAGAGTGGTTGTTGAAGGAGAAATGGTTGATTTGAATGTTTAATGAGAGGTATAACTGTTTTCCCTCTCTTTTATTAAAATAATTTTTTTAAATTGTTTAAAACAACCGAAAACTAATTTGGTATATAAGCATTTTTATTTATTAATATTAATAATTAATCTAATGTTCGATCCTTTTTTATGGCTTCCCTTGTGGGCATGTGTTAACCAAGATTCTGGTATATGGTTTCGTCTCTAGTATTCATTGGATGAACTGTATATATTTGGTTTTATAAATTGTTTTCTAGATCAAATTGAAAAGGTTGATTACCTTGAGTAAAATCATTTTTTAAATAAGGTGATTTCACCCTAGTTATGGGTAAATAAAAAAATATGGTATTATCAAATTATTGAAATGTTTAGTGACCTTGTGGATTTGATTTTAAGTTCTCCCTCTCCCTTTCCATATCCTTTCAATACTTGTTGTAATTTTTAATCATATTGACAATTTTTTATGGGATGATGATTGTACTTTGAGCTTGAAAGATCCATATTTCACAAAAATATGTGTTTATATAGATATATTATCTCCCTGGGACAGCCCCACCCCACTCCCCCCAAACATCCCCACCCCCACCTATACAGCCCCTCCACCTAATCACCCCCCCCCACCCCCACCCCCTGGACAGCCCCACCCCACTCCCCCAGACTGCCCCCCCTACACAGCAGCAGCCCCTCCCATACCCCCTACCCTACCCCAGCCTACCCACCCACCCCACTCCCACCTCCCGGACATCCCACCCCCCAGAACTCCCCCTAGATAGCCCCTTGACAGTCCCACCACAACCCCCCCCCCCAGTCCCTCCCCACTCCCAACCCCCCTCCTGGACATCCCACCCCCAAATCACTTAACATTTAAAGAACCCTCTAAATAAAATCCTTTTTTGTACATAATATTATTTTTGTTCTGTTCTGTTTCTGATTTTTAAAAATATTATAACTTTTTGTTTTATTAACAATTGAACAAGTTTTATTTTTTAAAAAACAATCCAATTTATCTTTTTGACACTTTGGATGGTCCCCTTACTAATTTTTTCTACGACTGTAGACATGTCAGGGGAATAAGCATCACATCCACATCATCCATCTGAACCATCTTCGTCTTAGAGTCGAGGTATGTTTGAATGTAATTGTGTTTATTTTTGTATGTAATTACTAAATATATATATATATATATGAACATATGTAAAATTATGTATAATATTATTTTCAATAGGATAGGACTCGACCGCTTCTTCCTCTCGCAAGAGAGGCCCTAGTCATGGTATTTCGTCATGGAATTCTGACATGACCATTGATGTTTCATTTGATAGGATATTTCATCATGTGGGACTGACTGCCCCTACATTTATCCATTATTTGGGTCATATCATATGCGACTCACATCAATTTCCATTGACCACACGTGATTGGGCTTCGATCCCTCAGGATACATTAGATCAGCTTTGGAGGGAAGTTTAGGTAAGAAGACCATTTTAGTTTCTTTCATATGTTTAAAAAAATTTAGCATGTGTGATTTATTTTCTTAAAAATAATAATCTAAAAGTGTGCCCTGATGAGTTTTGGCCGATGTGTAAAGGAAAATTTCGTAATATGTGGAAATATTTTAAAGGCAAAATCAAGAGGGAGAACTGGGTACCAAACGTGGGTGCCCCATACATTCTGGAAAAAGTCCCAAGAGGTGTTCTCCCATCTCAGTGGCGTGTCTTAGTTGCATATTGGTATACTGAGGCCATTGTGGTCAGTATATTTATTTTGGTATATATATTTTCATAAATTTGTGACATTATATTTGTTTGAAATTTGAATTAATTTAATATAGGAGGTGTCAGCACACCATTCTGAGAATCGAGCGTTGTAGGGACTACCTCAAAGGCTCAGGACTCATCACATGTCTCAGATTCAACATGATGTATTTATTATTCATTTTTTAAATTATTATTTAATATGGTTTTGTGTTATATTTTAATATTTTATTGGTATACAGTTACGAGAGCAAGGTGCACCGACTGATAAAATGTCGGTGTGGATGAGAACTCATGATCGAAATGATCCAGAGGCTGAAGATCTTATATTAAGTGATTGTACTCATTAACAATACTTAGATGCATCTGTATATAAACATATATATGTATATATATTTAAATATTTCATAGTCTCAATTTGAAGCTGATTTAGAACAGCTGCCAGAGGACTAGCGACAGCTTCCCATGCGAAGGGATGAGATATTCCATCATATTATTGTTCATGATGTGCATGGATATAGTTTGAACTATGGAACATGGATTACTAGTTCTATAGTATCATGTGCTGAGGTTTTCGGTCTTGCTATTGCTCGGATGACACAGCAGCTGTCAGATTTCAAGGCACGGTTGCACACTTCCGAGGAGGTAAATGCGTAATTGATCGCTGAGGTTAGAACACTGCAGGAATATGTGCGTCTGGGTGATGGTGAATGGGATCATATGACGTAGGTTTATACTGATTTTTTTTATTTTCTTTATATTATTTGAGTTGTTAAAATCATTAGAGTTTTTTTTATTGTAGGCCCTTGGCACACCAGAATGAGGTAGCAAGCATGACCACGTATAACGCATCATATTCAGGAGGTGTGTTTCTTTTATATTTATTATTTAATTGATGTTATATATTTATTTAGACTTTAAATGTATAATTTTTTGAGATTATAAAAATTTATGATTTTAAAAACTCCACATTTTTTTAATTTTAAGAGTATGAATAGTAATTTGATACTTTATTGTGATAGATAATTTCTTAGAATCCCCATTGGCGGGTAGGAATTAGGCTAGGTGGCCAAATGGAATAATGATCCAATGGTCCAATGGCCTATTGGACTAAGGGCCAAATGGCATATTGGATCTCATGGTAATTTCAATGGGTTTTAACTTCTCTCACATATGATTTCTATTATATTGTAATTGTTAGAGTTTATCTTTTTCTTGGTATTTTGAAAACCCTAGAAGAGTTACCTCCTTTACAAGATTATAAAAATGATCTTTAAAATGAATAAATGTGTGAATTGTGCCATTTCTTTTATTTTCGACAATGATTTTATTTTTCTTTACTTCTATTTATAATGATTTCTGGTTGGCATGTTCTCCCTCCACTTCACTTACTACCTATCATGTTATACTAGAACCCATATCAGTTTTTGATAAATGTATTTTTGGTGGTTTTTTTATGGTGTTGGTGGATACATTTGGTATATATGGTGAAAAATGGTTGGTCTAGTTCCCTTCTATGATTTCTATTTGTTTTAGTGGTGGCATGTGATGAGTTTTGGTGTCCATACTCTTATAGATTTTTTCCTTGTCGATGTTCTTCTGCTGGGGGGTGGGGCTGTCTGGGGTGAGTGGCAGGGGGTGTTGTCTGGGGGGTGGCAGGGTTTGTTTGGGGTGAGTGGGGTGGGGGTTGTCTAAGGGTGGGGGGGCTATCCCGGGGGAGTTTTTTTTTGGGGGGGGGGGGATGGCTGTTCGGGGGGCACGTGAGGGGATATATGAGGTGAGTGTGGGGGGGCTTCCCGAGGTGAGGTTTTTGGGGGGGTGGGGTGGGGATGTCCGGGGGGAGTGGGGGTGCTGTCCGGGGGGAGTGGGGGCTGTCCCTGGGGAGTTTGGGGGCTGTCTGGGGGGCACGTGAGGGGATATCCGGGGTGAGTGTGTGTCAGGGGGGCTGTCTGGGGAGAGTTTTTTAGGGGGGGTGCTGTTTGGGGTGAGTGGGGGGTTGTCCGGGGGGAGTTGGGGTTGTCCCTGGGGAGTTTTTTTGGGGGGTGGCTATCTGTAGGGCACGTGAGGGGCTGTCTAGGGTGAGTGGGGGGCTGTCTGGGGAGAGTTTCTTTTTTTTGGGGGGGGGGGGGGGCTATCCAGGTTGAGTGGGGAGGGGGTGTCGTCTGGGGGCATTGTTCAGGGGGGTGGGGGCTGTATGGGGGGGAGTGGAGTGTGCAGGGGGGCTATCCAGGAAGAGTTTTTTATGGGGGAATGTCTGGGGTGAATGTGGGGAGTGGGGGGTTGTCCGAGGTGAGTGGGAGGGTGTCTGGGGTGAGTGGGGGAGTACTGTTCAGGGGAGGTTATCCGGAGGTGGGGGATGGGGGATGGGGGGTTGTGCAGGGTGTGGAGTGGGGTTGTTCAGGGTGGGGGATATCCGGGGGAGTGGGGGTTGTCCGGGGTGGGGGCTGTCCCGATGGAGTTTTTTTTTTGGGGGGTGGTTAATCGGGGAGCACGTGAGGGGATGTCCGGGGTGAGTGTGGGGGGGATGTCCGAGGAGAGTTTTTTTTTTTGCATGGTGGGGGGTGGGGACTGGGGTTGTCCTGGGTGAGTGGGGGGTACTGTCTGG